>OW203764.1:19130345-19819888 GCA_934045905.1 Leuctra nigra | reverse complement strand
CAAGTCTCTTAAACTTTAAAAAATAAAATAAATCTAAAAATTCAGCACTGAAAAGTAGTGATATCAAAAAATGGGCCAAGTCAAAACTTAATTTTAAAAACCAAAATATACTTGGCGCATCGTTTTTAAGAGTATTGTAGGTATATTATATATATTCACGTACATTTGATTTTTGGCATATTCTATACTATTTATATGTACACGATGCGCCAAGTATATTTTGGTTTTTAAAATTAAGTTTTGACTTGGCCCATTTTTTGATATCACTACTTTTCAGTGCTGAATATTTAGATTTTTTTTTTTTTTAAAGTTGAAGAGACTTGGCTGGTGTTTTTACACGGAGTGTTTTTTATGGGGTTTAAATTTACATATAAATAAATAAATACACATTTACACGATTCTATCGTTTTCAAGATTAATCTACGGGATTTGACTGACACATGCCATTTGGATTTGTTAATGTTCGAGCTATTGTATACTCTTATATAAACTCTTATATGCGCTTCGGTCAACATAGTATTTTTCTGCAATTCTGCACGTACCCTGATTGTTGATAACATTACACCATACCCAGAGCGAATGGAAATCACAGCCTTGTATACCTAAGATGAATAGTGTATCCACTGAGCACAAAAACGTGTAACATTTTTTGAGAATAAAATATGACCTTGAACTGTCTCGAGAACGACGCGATCCTGGCGGCATATGGAAGAACTACATAGTGTTAAGATTTTATTATCTTATTTACCCTTTGTTATTGCATTTATTAAACCAAAGTTGTTTTATTTAAATAATAATATAATAATAATTCAAAATATGTTCCTAAAATGGCATTTTGAATGAGAAATTATATTAAAACTAGAGGGTCCCGTCATGTAAAACATGACAAATGTGCACCAGTGAGGTATGCGTAAATATAAAACGACAGCAATATTTGTCAGCAGAGTGTGCGTCGTTAATACACTTGACGTCGTTGATGACCCAATCTTAACAGAATACGTTAACATGAGGAACGAAGAAAAGCAATTTGATCATACTTATTATGATGAAACAATTTCATATAAGTTTCCAAATTTACACCAAGTATTCGTACTAAGTAAAAATAAGAAGAAAAACAATGTATGCGCCGTAAAAAATATATTATATATATACATTACGTTGATACCGTGACCTCATGCCCACGACCTTTTCTTCATTTGTGATGCTATTACATGGTATCTACGGTTTCATTATATACGTTCCTCAGATGTAGGGCGGAAGTAAATTTGTTTGATTTTGCGGTGCATAATTTTGGATTGTAATCAAGCTCTATCAAGTACCGTTTCACTGTTAACAAATAACGTTAGGTATATTGAAGTATTCTCTTACAAAATCTCATGTCACCATTACAAATGATTGGTTGATGTCAGAAATACAGTTCTCTGAGCTCACTTCAAGAATATTAAAATGGACTTCAGCCCATCTACCTCTAATTAAGGTATAGATATTCAGTTGACAATGTAAAACTTAAACATTGGTGCTTCATACTTTACCAACAGCAACATGAATTCGTTGTCAATGCATGACTCAATAATACAGACCACTCTACGAAATAAGAAACGACTGAAAATGATTAATCTAACAACATTATTTAAACACTTCGTCGGTTAGTTGGTTTGAGGGTTACATAGCCGTGTTGATTAAATGTAGGAAGAAAATAATACGTTTGATCGTTTGCAAATTGTATCTTGAGGCCAATGTTAAAAATCTATCGGCTTTGTTTGGTTTTCATGGCCCTCTAAAATACACAGGAAATGAAGAATTTTTAAAAATTACACTTTGACGTTTCTTAGCGTGAAGAAGTTTTCTATATGTAATGGCTCTTTTGAACGGTTATTATGTGTTATAGTAGATTTTTTACACACTCAAAGGGATAAGGATTACGTTTTAGGTAAGTTATGGTTATTTCTTTACTTTGCGAAGGCAAAAGACGTATTTTTAGACACGATTGGCAATGAAAGGCCACCATTTTAAATACAAAATAGTGCCGTTTTCAATATAATGTAAAGATTTGGACAGTTATTCTGTGTTTAAATACATTTCTTATAAACACAAAGGGATAAGGATTGCCATTTAGGTAAGTTTCAGTTATTTATTGATGCACCAAGAGCAGTAGATGTATTTTGGACATGATTTGGGCAATGTAACGTCGACCATTTTAATTTTAAATACAACATAGAGAGTGTGCGCGCGAAATTGAGAGGATGCGCGCGCAGGCGTTCCTGACACACAGATAGAACTGGATGGTTATTCTTGAAATAGTAATCACGTCATAAGTAATGACTCATAAGAAAGTCATAATATTAACATGGTGAGAGATAGGACAAACTTCCTTATGACATCATAACTTGGAGTTATGACGTGATAACTTTTTCAAGAATAAGCCCCCTGGGTAACTATAAGTAAGATTTCATAGTTGAATCTTTGAGCGCAGCGCAGACTAGCGCTGCGATCCAACATTGTACCCAATCAAAAAATAATTCAGCCAAATCCTCCAATTGGTTCAAATTTGAAACCATTTTTCCTGTGATTTTTGAAATTTAAACTGGAACCGATTGACCGACCAACTAAAAACTTCGCTTGGTCATTGGTACCAACATTTAAGGTATTTTTGCCAATTTTCACTCTAATCTGTCGTTATTTTCAAAAGTTTTTGTCATTTTAGGGACATTTTGCGTGTTGGCTGTCAAATTCACGGCGACTTCGAATCTACAAGGCAAGGTAGTTAGAGCAGAAAGTTTTAAACGATATGAAACTAATAATGACCGTTCAACAGATTGATCTGATATTGTGTACACACACCAGAGCGAATGGAAATCACAGCCTTGTATACCTAAGATGAATAGTGTATCCACTGAGCACAAAAACGTGTAACATTTTTTGAGAATAAAATATGACCTTGAACTGTCTCAAGAACGACGCGATCCTGGCGGCATATGGGGGAACTACATAGTGTTAAGATTTTATTATCTTATTTACCCTTTGTTATTGCATTTATTAAACCAAAGTTGTTTTATTTAAATAATAATATAATAATAATTCAAAATATGTTCCTAAAATGGCATTTTGAATGAGAAATTATATTAAAATTTCATAGTTGAATCTTTGACCGCAGCGCAGACTAGCGCTGCGATCGAGAGACAATCAAACTCGCCGCCCAAAATCATCTACATTCGGCCCAATGTTAAATACGTTCAGTGGATACACTATTCATCTTAGGTATACAAGGCTGTGTTTTCCATTCACTCTGCCATACCTACCTATATAGTCTTTGAGAAAGATCGTTTATAAAAAGGTTGCAGTACTTTAAAAGGGTATGCACTGATATACATTGCCGTTGCGAACTGACCTGTTGCCATAGCTTCGTTATCGTAGACGTAATGTAGTGAAGGCAGATATCAAGTAGTTCTTTTATATTAATTGATTAGATGGTGATATGTATTTAGTTTGTGTTCAATGTGTTAACGAATTCGGTTTGAGGTGTTGCATATCATATTCTAGTGCTCGCTGTACACAGTTTTCCTAATTAAATTAATTAAATACCTTAGACACAAAAATAGCAAAATGTCTATAATGTATTAATGAATTCATATCAATGGTATACGTTTTATCCAGTACTTGACAATACGCGTGCCTTTAAGTACTACCAATATAATCTCTGGAAACAATTTGTTCAAATGACAACTAGGATAATTAATATCACACAAAATGTCATTGTTATATAATATGTGGACTTTAATAGTTACGCGATTATCTTAATCTATTCTTCAATATAAACGAGATAATTAATCATAGAAATGATCGGTATCAATCATGTTCATTGTTCAATGATTATGATCTGGAGTATATTGGTCAATAACTGATACATTGTGCCATGCTTACGGTGGGAGATAACATTTGCATGTTTACTCACACTTCTATTAACATCATTGATTTAAAACACAGTGTCAAATATCTCTATTATACATGCATCTCTTTCTAGACTCTACTACAAACAATTTTATTCTGGTACATAATGAAAGTTGCGTTTAATAATTAAGTACCTACTCCAATTATATTGTCAGCTAGAATTTATAATCAATTTTGTGTACATTTTTAAAATAGATTTTCTAAATGATTAAATCCATGCACCTAAGATCATATCGACATGATTTCGTAAACTGAGCTCTGTACCTCAGAGATAGAAGGCCGGGAGTCCATTTACTCGATTTTGCGTTGCACACGTATGGAATGATGTAATCAACTGCTTTGACTGATGTTAACAAATACAGTTATATTGAAGTATTCTCTTACAAAATAACTCATGTTACCATTACAAATATGATTGGATGAAAGCAGAATTTAGTTTTTGAGCTCATCTCAAGAAATATGGAAATGAACTTCCGAACTTCTACTTCTGATCTACAGTCGGGGCAACGAATGTCTGAACTCTCACCAGATGGAGGTCACTTACTCTGCTAGGCCGAGAAAGACGTCATTGCAAGGTGAGTGCGCAATTAAGTCATTCTCGGCCTAGCAGAACAACTGCCTATCGGCGCATTCTGTTGAGAATTCGGACTCTCGCTGCCCCGACTGTATTCAACCCATGTAAATATCCGATTACCTTTATTTATCTCAATCATCATATCATATTATTTTCTGGTCCTCGACCTTATTCCCTCTACCTGACTACAGAATAAAACGTAAAATAAATTAGATTACAATTAACAATTATAAGATATCCATTGACGTCATTCGGATCTTTCAGATGCAGATAATAACAAATATCAACGAAAATGTCAATCCTAAAATAACGACGCACAGATAATATCTTAAAATTGGGTTTTCTACAGCTTCTTATCATATTTTTTTATCCAAGAATAGTAATGTCTTGCACGAAAATTACCTAGACCGATCGCAAGATTTGATAATACTAAATTAGATTATATAAACTGGTTACAGATACTTGCAAGAAGTATTCTTCAAGTAATTGCCCGCAGTAAACAACTGCCATGTGGAAGCTTCTGGTCGCTGCGTTGTTGTTGGTGACACTGAGTGCGGTCAATGCTGAGGTGGTCACGTGTGATGACTACCATCCAGCGCCGTATGAACATGCTGTCGTCAAGAGAACCAAACACGTTACACTGATCGGAAAAGACGTAAGTAAAGATGACAAGCTTGTTGGTTGGACGTAGTATGGTTGTTTTTGAAGATCCGTTTAAAAATATTTTCAAATGAATGCTGGACCTTATGCAGTAATTATATTCTATGTAATATTATTTTCGTACTTCCGTCTGAATGCAGTTTGTTATCAAATTACAAGTAAATAATGTATGTTAATTAGGAAAGCATGTTATCTAATTCTAAAATTTAATTGATGACAATATTTAATAAACTAAGGGCCTGTTTTTCAATACACTGCTAAAAACTCAATAAGCTGTTAACAGTTAGTTAATACAAAACTCTGTCTTTCAATTGGTTGTTGCCATGGCAATGCAGTAGTAATCAACAGTTTAAAAGTTAGCAGAGTATTAAAAGACTGGATAGTTAACGGTAGCCACCTTATCGCAGTGGTGGGGTTTGTGTTGGTCAATGATCCACTGCAGCTAAGTCGGCGAGCATATGCTCATGTGTAAGGGTTACCCATGCCGGAAAGGTCAGTGGTGAGGCCCAGACAAAGAGCAGCCAGGGTCGACCTACCTGAATTTGCGGTCCCCTCAGGCCGGCCTCCCACCTCGAGAAGGGACTTACTTCCCCCCGAATCGGGTCCCACCGGCCCGAACACTCTAGCCCCCCCTCCCCCCCCCCCGGTCCGTCCCCATTCTGGCCTGGCTTTCCCACCAGTGCTGGACTCCCCCGGGCCGGGCCCCTTAGGTAGACCCCTCCCAAAGACCTCCCTTAATTTTCAACAACGTAAAAAACAAATAATGTGCTCTAAATGACCTCGCTGTCGACGTGCCATTAAACAGACAATCAGATCTCTAGCATTGAATTGACTTCACGAGCAGTCCATCTTCATCTCCAAGTCTGACACTTTCCTCCTCACAGGTGTCAACCGTCGACTTCACACCCCGCAACAACGTGACCGAGGGTGACTGCAGTGTCGTCGGCGACTACAGCCTCCACATCCACGACTGTGTTGAGCCTGTCGAGAACGCCTACACCACACTCACGTACGACATCCAGCTGACGCCCAACGACCCCTTCGAGGTGCTTGTCATCTACTGCGTCGAGATCATCGACGAGGTCGGCGACGGTGACGGAGGCATGGCGACGATAGACGCGGGAGGTGTCGGTTCGGATCATGTTCTCATCAGACTCAGAACACAACCGGGGAAAGGAATGGCGTTCTTTATAGAAATATTCTATGATTCTACTCCACTTAAAAGAGATTGATATCAATGACAATGTAATAAAATGAAATAAAATGTTTTAGACTATGCTCTTAAGAAAATAAAAAATTTTCGTTGAACGAATTTGAATGACTGCTGGTTAGGTTCACAATCAATGCGTGATATTGATCAATGAAATGAAAGCTTGCCTACTAGAGTGAGACGAGGAGATCGCATAGACTGACGTCTGATGGTGCAATCTTATATTTTTCATTTAATCAGATTATTCAGCGATCAATTCTTGTTTTTCCGAGTGTGAAATAAATACCCTAACGAGCAGAGTAGAGCTTCCATTTTCCTATGTGCTTAATACCAAAGATAATAAATACTAAAAAATTATAAAATATCTCGTAATAATTTCTCATACTTCTCATATTAATTACTTTTCGTCATTAATACATTGTAACAGGCTATGTTTTAGAGCCAATTACAATGATTTTCTTATCTTATAATGAGGTATAAGTGGAACATCTCCTATAACTCAATAACAATTAAGTCTTTTCTGAGAAATTGATATTTTCTGTCTAAAAAATGAAACACTTGTTTATTAATCTCGGACGTTACCTACATTCATTAAGAAGGCGACAGTATTTGTCTGTATTGAGGAATTTATAATTGGAACTGTTTTTAAGATAGCATACTCTGTCTATAAAAGCACAAAAAGAAGTCACCTAACCGAGACATCATTATCGTTTTCCTGATCTACGAATGGAAGCTGCTTCTTTCTTTCTTCTCGTCTCGCTCGATAGTGGAATGAGAATGATCCTGAGGGATATATTGTGCCGAGGAAGAAACATGGTCTAATGACGGCGCTTGGCATAGGCGACGCTTTTCCAGAGCACCTCACGTCTTCATGAACAATACCTCCATTTCCAAGCGCAAGCGCACAACGCCTTGGCGACAAAGAATTTTGGAAAATTGCCCAAAATCTTGTTGGAAAACCCTTTCATCCCCCCGCACGTTTCTCTCTTTATATACACCCCTCTCCCTAAATATCGTGTCCTTTCCTAGCCGGAAACTTCTCTTCTATTCCGCTTGGTTTTTTACTTTCACCATCTCATAAACTACGTCTGTCAGTTGGAGAAAGTCTGGAGAAAGTCAATGTATAAAATGTGAGGTTTATTTTCAACACCTAGCTATGCATCAGCAAGCATTGTACGACATATTAAGACTTTCTTACTGGCCTTAAAAGTAGAAAGAAATCTTCTGTAGAATTAACTTTGAACAATAAAAACCTGTACATTAAGTTCATGTCCGATTCAAATATTATGTAATCGTTTTTTTTTCTATATTTCACTACCCCTACTATACTACTATACCTACTACCTGCTAAACTACTTTACCTACTATACTATACTACCTACTATAAAATAGTATATTCATTTAATAGTATATTTTTATCTTCTGGAAAATGACAACACACCTGTCAGATTGACTCAAGTTCAAAGAAGAAACAGAGAGAAGTAACTAGGTACTAATTTGTATGAACTGAAAATCGTCATTCTTGTCCAGGTTTTACTCTCAACTTTTGCCGTTTTAATTCATGGAATCTAATTAATATTGTCGTTTGCCCGCCCCTAAATTAATTGATAAAGACTATGGTAGCGAATCGACGAGCACGTACAATATTTAATCATTTAGAAAGTCCCGTCGCGCCTCACCAATTAAAAACAAAGATTTGAAAAATTACAAAGTCGAAAACAGACCCATTCCTTTAATCTCATTTCATAGAAAATCCCTTCGCATTTGAAAAGCTCGAATATGATAACAACCCTTCATTACAGATCCCTCTAAGGGCTTAAAAGGTTGCTTTCGCGTGAACAAACTGTTATTGAATACTTGGGCTTTGAAGTTTCGTGGCGAAATTACCTCACTCTGGACTTAACAATAATATTATTGTGATCTGCTTTGCAAACAAACTTATCCTTAACACGTAGTTGAACTTTTAGAAAGTTCAATGTGCGGAAACTTGTCTTCTACAATGAGCTTCCAACAGCTCTGAGTTGACGCGTTGCTAGCCTCACACTTCGCGACAAATATAGATGTATCTAGGAAGCCATATAGCATGTTGTAGACTAATCTGCTCCTCTTGACTCTGAGCAACGTCAACAAAGCTCTAACACTTGAAGCTAGGTAACAGCTTAACCAAGACAAACTTAACGAATTGTTGAGAGATTAGTGGCGAGTTTCTGGATACTACAAATATAAGTGGATTTGCGGTGGCCATCAGAGATCGGATAAGACACCAGATTGTGCAGAATATCAGAGTTCCAGCAGGCCATCAGAGTTCCAGCAGGACATCTTGAGTTCCAGAAGGTCGTCTAGAGTTCCAGAAGGACATCAGAGTTCCAGCAGGACGTCAGAGTTCCAGCAAAACATTAGAGTTCCAGCAGGACCTATAGAGTTCCATAAGGGCTACTAGAGTCAGCAGGATAATATCAAAATAACATAGTTCCAGGATGACAAGACAAAATATTCCAAAACCATATTTTGTATTTAATTTCTTATAAATTTACAACACACACAAAATACAATTTCTACGACAAACTTCCACTGGACAATACTGTCAGATACAATATATACACACATTTAATAAATTAGTTGACATTATAAGACAAATATACAAAATATGGCAAGCACGACAGCAGTACAATAATATAATGGTACATACACATAAGTGAAAATGCTCTTACAATATTAATGGCAATAGCAATGTAAAAGCTCGTGAAAACAATATTGTAAAAATACTCGTATTGTATTTAAAATACATTGCAATAATTTGCCCTATATGTTACGGGTGATTAAATTTAAGTGGATAAAATTCACATGTGAACTTATATAAATAATATATTCTTCGTATAAAAATAAAACAGTTGCATTCTGGAGGGGAAAAGTTTTGTGGGGCTATACTCAACCCTAATTGAGTTTTTATGTTGCCCAATGAGAAACTTCACAAAATAAAAAGTTACAACACGGCACCTCCACATAGTATTCAAACCTGTCTTAAAAACTTTGATAAAACACTTTAAACTGAAATATATGACCTTGTTTTCCATAGTGAAAACGTTCACGCACCGTTGATCTGGACTCGCCGTCTCTGAGTTATGGTAAAAACCCTCACAAGCTGACTGCATTACGAAATGTTTCTCTTTCATTTTTAAAGTGCATCGATTTGAGGTTCAGAAAGTGTTTGCCGATTCGTAACTTTGCAAAGCATTTCAAGATTGGGGGCTAACACTAGCGAAAGTGGCATTAATGCTTCCGCGACTTTTCATGTTTTGAGGTTTGCTTGGAAAGTGACTGTAGGGATACGAACGGGGGGGGGGGGGTGGGGGGGGGGCGGATGCGGGGCTGAGTGAGAGATTAATGAAAGATGGGATGCTATAGGTGGATTTAATTTATGAAGCGGCTTCATGCCTATATACTGCTTTAGTTGTTAGCACGGGATTAGGCTCGTATTTGGTGGAGGGCTGTAATAATAAACTTGGCAAATAAGCTCTATACGTGCACGTTGGTGGCAAGTGGCAGGATTATATTTTATTTTGTGATGAAACATATTGATGATCAGAAATTTACGATTTTTTTTCCAGGAATCAGTGGCAGGCGGTTACGGCTAAGTTTTTTTGTTTAAATGAGAGATAATATATTAGAGGTGACACATTGTAGATTTGATTATCAGGATAATTTTCATAAAAATATCATATGTAATAAACAAAACGGTATGCGCTTCCAAAATCAAAAGAAGTCAAACAAATACACACAAATAAATTAAAATTACAATCATGGAGTTTCGGCCCAACCAACTTTTACACAATGATTGCTTACGATCACTCACGACAGTGATGAGTATAGTTATATAATTTAATAATAAAAAAGTTGGTTTTAATTAAAAAAAAAATTGAAATCACTAACACTATGTTTTTGTAAGAACTGAGTTAGGTTTGCTACAGTCGATACTCATGCAACACTGCATTGTTGCCGGAATTAGCTTGATGTAATGGTTTTATTTATATGGCAATCTCATGTTTTGTATATTCTCTGAAAGCGAGTTGGTTGCTGCCAGACGCATCCTTCAGCTACACAATGAACAGTAATATTCTGCTGGAAGACAATAAAACAAGTCAACCGACAATAGCAGATTAGACGAGATTGCAGAGATAAAGGTTAAGAAACATTCAAACAAATAAGTTTAGATTGTGTCCCGAAGCAAGAAAAGATACTGGAAAATGTATTAAAACTTTTTAATAAAATGTTGTTTGCTTTGAGAAAAACATCATTGTGGAATAAGTCAGTTAAACTTCATCATGATTGCAATTTGAAAAGAGAAATGAAAGTAAAGTTAAAAGATTGGTATTGTTGGATAACGTCTGCAGAACTTTGTTAATTGTTAATGGACTAGAGAGATTTCTGTTCTTGACGTGATGCGTGTAACCAAATACACAACTGAATATATGCAGGTTTATGTTTAACGGAGGAACAATTATAACAAGTTTGGAAAGAAACTCATAACATTTAATAAATAATAGTTTGTAACAGTTTAAAAAACTATTACCTACCTAACATCTATTCCACCTATTGGGTTTTGTATTTTCCCACTCTTTTACTGTTAGTTATCTGTTCGGCCGTGGGATAGCGCCACTGCTCGGTCAAGTAGCATGGTCCGACCTTGTAGGTTTTGATGCGAGCTGTCATTCTGACGTTGTACAGGTAATTTTCCATTACCGGATGTAATGTAAGGGATGATATTTTGTCTTGCTCGTAAATCATGTAACTTCCCTCGATGTCTTTTCGTGTCGTCTACCGAGGGGTTTGGACGTGAACTCCGCGAGCCAGGGTAAACCGGGAAGCATGGTAAAGTAGATTCACATACGGCTCTCGCCTTTCAGTTTTAGTCTATGAATGTTTTCTTAGACTTTCATTTGTGATTTTGCTAAGAAGTCTTGCCCTTAGTCTATTTGTAGAGCCAAGCTGGTTTCGTTCATTCGATTCAGTTTGTGAGTTTGTGGCGTTTGATTGTCTTGCTTGCTACCGACGTTTTGCCAACCTCGTGGTTTTCTTGAGGGGCGTTCTCTGATCAAGACGTCCTGTTCGTTCCCTTCGGTTTTCGTCTCGGATAGACCATTATTCTGTTTAGATCTGTATTTCGAAATTCCATTATTATACAGCTATTTTATGCTTTCCACAATTTGAGTACGTATGAGAAAGGTATAGAAGGTACCAGAGTAAATGTGCACGGAGGTTCTCGAACCAAAGTGCTAGCCCATTTTGACTCTAGTGTTTAGTAATCTGTCGAGGAGGCTCTCGAGGTAAGTGTTGGCATTGCCACACTGTATTATTTAATTATTTACTTTTCTTTCTTGTTCAATCTAGTAACTTCATGGGCCGGAGGCCATTTGCATTTTTCTACTCAAACCATATGCTATTTATTTTATGCCTGTTCAGTTCAGTAACTCTTTTGAGTTGATGGTTTTGTATAATAAAACCACCTGTGTGGATTATTTCTTTTGTAATTCTGAGTATTGAGTTGTACTGAGTAACCACTGCCGAACATCTTTGTAGTCTCCTAGTTCCTACTCTGTTTAATTAATTGTTTTTCTATGCTCAAACCCATCGACCTATCTATGTCTGAGCTAGCCACTAGGCAAAGACACACCACGACCTACTCGCGGTGTTAAGGTGGACGCTGTCAGCGGCCGAGGTTACTGACGCGGCTACAATTGGCGCAGCCAACGTGAGGGCCCGAGCTACAATCTACAATTGATGCTACAACGTGGGAACCACGAACTTCAACTACAATTCAAGACTTCGAGTTACGAGCATCGTTTCGCTTCGATTGACTTCTCTTCGCTTACGACTGCGATTCGAACTACGGTGAGCGGTGTATCGCACACTAACCATACTTTTCGATAATATTGTTCATTCATGATGACTGAGGCAGATTCTCTTGCTGAGTTAACCTTGATTAGGGTTAAAATTGTCGAAATAAGGGATCTCGTTGAGACTTATGAAGGGGCAGATGATACAAAGAGAACCATTGACTTGAAATTCCATTTCATCAACAGAGGCTTGCGGTTAGTTACGAATAATGCTGATGCTGTTACCACAGAGAAGAACGCTGTACTTCATGACCTTGAAGTGATTCAAACCCGGTTTAATACTCTAGTGGAAGCCATGGGTGTTTTTTCAGATGAATCATCCCGAAACAGCTGTGTCACCGGTTATTAAACGACGACCGAAACAGAGACCAGTCTCGACTTGGGGTATTAAAAAGTTTTCAGGTGAAGGAAAAGCTCCCAGTGTGAGTGCATTTCTTGAGAATGTACAGGACCTTATGGATGCTCGACAAACATCGAAGGACGATATGTGGCATGAAGCGATCGACTTGTTCGAGGGACCGGCGCGGATTTGGTTTCGCTCAGCTCGACGCAATTTAGAATCGTGGGACCAACTGGTGGACGCTCTTCGAGAGGAGTATCAACCTCCGGACTACGACCTACGCTTGAGGGACGAGATCCGAGCAAGGACCCAAGGCGAGAACGAAAGCATTGGTTTGTACTTCTCGGTTATAGATAACTTATGTAACAGACTTTCACCGAAGATGCCCGAGATGGAGAAACTGGATATTATTCGACGCAACCTTCAACCCTACTTTTTGGAAGGTTTGAGCTTGCATACTTGTTATCGTGTGGAGGACCTTCAACGTTTCTGCAAACAATTGGAAATAGGACGCGCTGATGCTCGACAGTTCCGACCCCCGCCTTCAACGAAGTTTTTGCTAGAACCCGACCTGGGGTATGAACCCGTCAAACGTGACCGGCCGGTTTCCTTTGCTGCAAACGAAACCGTGACTGGTTTGCCTTCTAAGTGTTGGAACTGTGATGGTCAAGGTCATAAAAGCATGGATTGTCGGGAACCTAAGAAGGTGTTCTGTTCCGGGTGCGGCAGGAAGAGTGTTTACCGTGCTAATTGTCCCCCATGTAACTTTCGTCAGGGAAAAGGTGCCGGAGGCCCATAGGAAGGTCGTCTTCGAGTCTCCGCATGAAGCAGGCCATCGAGTCACGCCAAGAGACCCTCGAGAAAGTCAATCCACTTTTGGCGCAACAACCAGACGATGCTAGACCTCATCTGGAAGTGAAGATATTTGGTCGCCTTCTTTCAAGATTGCTGGATTCCGGGTCTAGTCGTTCCATTGTTGGCAGTCGTGGTTGGCAATTTCTTCAGGGGTTAGGACTGACGCTGAACACGAGGGTTATCCCCGTAGTCTCGGTAGCGGATGGACGAACTTGCGAGGTACTGGGTACTGTCGAGGTTCCGATTGAGCTACAGGGGAGGATCGAAGTGGTCCCCCTTCTGGTGATGCCTGATTTGGACCATATACTTATATTGGGTGTGGACTTTTCGAGGAAGATGAAGTTACGCTTAGATATTTCGAATGGAACGTGGGAGTTCTCCAATTTAGTGTTACCAGTTACGGCCATCTACTCTTCTGATGCTTCTGCGGTCATCGAGACGCTGTCAAGTGTCCAACGAGGGAAACTTGAATCCATGGTCCGGAAACATTTTGAAAAGATGGGTTCTAAGTTGGGTTGTACGAATCTTGTGGAACATGTGATCGACACTGGTGATGCCATTCCCATCAAACAACGTTACTTCCCTGTTTCTCCTAAGGTGCAGCAATGTATAAATTCTGAATTGGACCAGATGCTGGCTGACGGCGTCGTGGAACCATCACAGAGCGCCTGGTCGTCTCCGATCTTCCTGAAGAAGAAACCTGACGGTGGTCACCGCTTCGTGGTGGACTTCAGACGGGTCAACGAGGTCACTAAGAAAGACGCTTTTCCGCTCCCTTACGTCGCTACGATACTAGACCGTCTACGAGACGCCCGTTACATCTCGTCTATGGACATCAAGAGCGCCTTTTGGCAGGTACCTGTAGCAGAGAGCAGTCGAGAGAAGACCGCCTTCACCATCCCTGGCAGAGGACTGTTCCACTTTCGTCGCCTCCCATTTGGACTTCACAATAGTCCTGCCACGTGGCAACGCCTCATAGAAGCTGTCCTTCGTCCCGATATCGAACCATTTGTCTTTGTGTACTTGGACGACATCATCATTGTTACCCAGACCTTCGAGCAACACTTGGCGGTGTTGGACAAGACGTTCAAACGCTTGATTGCTGCCGGTCTCACCCTGAACAAGGAGAAATGTCAATTCTGTCGCCCAGAGCTCAAGTACCTCGGATATGTGATCAACGCGCAGGGACTCCACGTCAATCCAGAGAAAGTGAGTGCAATTTTGGATATTCCGTCTCCTAGAAATGTCAAGGATGTTCGCAAATTTTTGGGCACCGCTTCCTGGTATCGCAGGTTTATCCCGGATTTTTCTACTAGAGTAGCAGCTCTCACCCGTATGCAGCGGAAAGACTACATCTTCGAGTGGACCCCGGAAGCAGAAGCGGCTTTCCGTGATATCAAAAGTTGTCTTGTAGAAGCACCCATTTTGTCGTGTCCCAATTTTGACATCCCATTCCACGTCCAGACGGATGCGTCAGGCGTCGGATTGGGTGCCGTGCTGTACCAAGTTGAAGATGGTGCGGAGAGAGTGGTTGCCTACGCAAGCCGCTCACTGACGCAGCCCGAACGTAAGTTTTCGGCCACCGAATTGGAGTGTCTGGGAGTCTTGTGGGCCGTGGAGAAATGGAGGCCGTATCTTGAAGGGTACAGTTTCACGGTACACACCGACCACGCCAGCCTTCTTTGGCTGCACAACCTGAAGGATCCCCAGGGGAGACTTGCTCGCTGGGCATTACGCATGCAGCAGTATTCCTTTAACATTGTACACCGGAAAGGGAAGGAAAACGTGGTAGCTGATTACCTATCTCGCACCCCCTGTGAAACCTTGAGTGTGATCAACTTGCCTAAACCTGTCCAGGATCCCTGGTATCGACGCCTCGTACAGAGAATTCTGGAAGATCCGCAGAGTTTTCGTCATGGAGAATGGAGGGTGGAAACCTTCTGAAACATGTGGAAGATCGACGGCGATTCCCGGACCTTGTCGCCGAGTGGAAGCTTGTCATCCCTCGGGAGGCTCGACAACAAGTTTTCCAGGAGTGCCACGACAGTCCTTTAGCGGGACACATGGGCGTGTACAAGACCTATAATAGAATCTCCGAGAGATATTACTGGCCTAGAATGCATCGAGATGTTAGCAATTATGTGAGGAAATGCCCTACATGTCAACAGGTTAAGGTGGACCAGCGACGACCAGCCGGACTCATGCAAGGCGACCGCAATGTGGATGGACCTTGGAGGCGAATCAGTGCGGATTTGATGGGCCCCCTGCCTCGCTCGACGAACGGCCACAAGTACCTGCTCGTAGTCACAGATACCTTCACTAAGTATTCTCTGTTACTACCTCTTCGCTCTGCTACTTCTCGCCTTGTATGTAAACGCATTGAAGATGATGTAATCCTTGTGTATGGAGCACCTGCTATCTTGGTTTGTGACAATGGTCCCGAATTTATCGCCAAACAGTTCAAGGACCTGATGAAGGAATACCAGATCACCATTCACTACAATGCGAAACACCATCCACAAGCTAACCCAACAGAACGGACCAACCGCACCGTCATTTCTATGTTACGTTCCTATGTCACGGACAATCATAAACGCTGGGACCAGAATCTTGCTAAGATTGGCTGCGCTCTTCGGACTGCTACGAGCGAGGTTACTGGGTTTTCTCCTGCTTATCTGAACTTTGGCAGAGAACTGATTCTTTGCGGAGCTGATCACAACCTTGTCGACCAGCCTGATAGCGTGGTAGACCATGTTGAGAGGATCAAAAATCTAAAAGCTGTTTTTACAGATGTTCGCGAACGACTAGCTGTTGCCCACCGCAGGTACCGTCACCAGTACAACCTGCGACGTCGTCATCTGGAGTTCGAGCTAGGTGATATGGTCTGGAAGAGGAACTACGACCTCTCCGACGCTGCGAAAGGCTTCGCTGCGAAACTCGCTCCACGATTTCACGGCCCGTTCAAAGTTAAGATGAAGATCTCTCCGCTCGTCTACCGTCTTGAAGATTCGACCCAGCGCGACGTTGGAAAATGGCATGTTAAAGATCTGAAACCTGTTGTCTAACTTAAGAAAATTAGAGTAATTTTCTTTAGGAAGAAGGGGGGAATTGTAACAGTTTAAAAAACTATTACCTACCTAACATCTATTCCACCTATTGGGTTTTGTATTTTCCCACTCTTTTACTGTTAGTTATCTGTTCGGCCGTGGGATAGCGCCACTGCTCGGTCAAGTAGCATGGTCCGACCTTGTAGGTTTTGATGCGAGCTGTCATTCTGACGTTGTACAGGTAATTTTCCATTACCGGATGTAATGTAAGGGATGATATTTTGTCTTGCTCGTAAATCATGTAACTTCCCTCGATGTCTTTTCGTGTCGTCTACCGAGGGGTTTGGACGTGAACTCCGCGAGCCAGGGTAAACCGGGAAGCATGGTAAAGTAGATTCACATACGGCTCTCGCCTTTCAGTTTTAGTCTATGAATGTTTTCTTAGACTTTCATTTGTGATTTTGCTAAGAAGTCTTGCCCTTAGTCTATTTGTAGAGCCAAGCTGGTTTCGTTCATTCGATTCAGTTTGTGAGTTTGTGGCGTTTGATTGTCTTGCTTGCTACCGACGTTTTGCCAACCTCGTGGTTTTCTTGAGGGGCGTTCTCTGATCAAGACGTCCTGTTCGTTCCCTTCGGTTTTCGTCTCGGATAGACCATTATTCTGTTTAGATCTGTATTTCGAAATTCCATTATTATACAGCTATTTTATGCTTTCCACAATTTGAGTACGTATGAGAAAGGTATAGAAGGTACCAGAGTAAATGTGCACGGAGGTTCTCGAACCAAAGTGCTAGCCCATTTTGACTCTAGTGTTTAGTAATCTGTCGAGGAGGCTCTCGAGGTAAGTGTTGGCATTGCCACACTGTATTATTTAATTATTTACTTTTCTTTCTTGTTCAATCTAGTAACTTCATGGGCCGGAGGCCATTTGCATTTTTCTACTCAAACCATGTGCTATTTATTTTATGCCTGTTCAGTTCAGTAACTCTTTTGAGTTGATGGTTTTGTATAATAAAACCACCTGTGTGGATTATTTCTTTTGTAATTCTGAGTATTGAGTTGTACTGAGTAACCACTGCCGAACATCTTTGTAGTCTCCTAGTTCCTACTCTGTTTAATTAATTGTTTTTCTATGCTCAAACCCATCGACCTATCTATGTCTGAGCTAGCCACTAGGCAAAGACACACCACGACCTACTCGCGGTGTTAAGGTGGACGCTGTCAGCGGCCGAGGTTACTGACGCGGCTACAAGTTATACGTAATTTTTATGTTTTAAGTAAACACAAGAGTAACACGTACACTTGGCCAAACAAAACTAAAACTTGAACTTTCAATAAATCTGATAGGCTGATAAATGTAAGATCGCACCATCAGAAGTCAGTCTAAGCGATCTCTTTGTCTCACTCCAGTAGGTGACCTCACATTTCAATGATAATAACAAGCTTTGATTGGTTATGGGACATGACCAGCAGTCATTCAAATTTGGTCAACGTTCAAGTTTTGTTTGGCCGAGTGTATATTTCGTATATGTTTTAAATATATCTTGCACTGAAATTAAAATTATCTCCATACACCACTTTTACAATTTTTACAGTTTACATTTTTTAGTAAGTTGCCCATAATTTAAAATAAAATAAGTATTTCAGAGCGACGTTTTCAAATCATATAAGAATATGTTTCCCCAAAATTGTCTGTCGAAATAAATCAGTGACTAAGTCATATCCTCCATCCCGACGAAATCTCCGATCCTTCTCTGGACCACTTGACTTTCTCTAGTCATCCATCTGTACACATACATTCCTCTCTGTTGTTCTAAAACCCGTCTCCATCTCTTTCTCTCTTCCCCTCGTATCCAAATATCTCAATTACCTCTCTGTTGCCATTACTCGTCGTTCTCTTAATTAACTTGTTCATCTTCCTCGTTGTGTTCGGTGCAGCCTCCGGCCGGCGCAGATTGATCCGGCTAGGTTCTCGAAGTGAAAGAGAGAGTTCGTTTTACGCGAAAATAGTCAACACTGATAAACTAACATCATCAGCAGCGACTTGGTTATAGGAAGGTCTAGCAAGACTCCAGTGCGAAGAAGAAAATGGTTATTGCGTGGGGGAAGAAAACTCTCTCGAAGAAGAAGAAGAAGAAGAAGAAGAAAAAGAGAATTCAACACATCGTCAAGAAGAAAATTACACGTAATCGACTCAAGTTTGTGCTGTTTTTTTTAAAAAAAATGGTACAAGGCTGAAAAATAAATTGAAATCGCATTGCATATGGTATGGGAAAATTGCTAATACAATGACGTCAGGGAATTCTAAACACAATTTAGCATATAGATATAGAATATCTTAGCATATCCTTAGTTATTTTATAATTCTTGTCGAATTATATTGGGTGCATTCTGATTTTAAAGTGACATCACTTGCATCCTTTACATGACAACCACATTATTGAGGTTTTATTTTAGACAAGTTCAATAATTTAAAGAAAACCTTTGTTTAATATAATGTTTGTTTAGCTGGAAAATAGATTACGAATAGTGAACAATATTTGTGTAAGTAGTAGGGTTGAATATAAGATAATTAATGTCATAAATATGTCATAATACGACTTGTTAAATGAATAATACATCCAACTCAATAAAAAGAATGTGCTTATGATTTTTACACGTTATTTGATTGACTGGATTCTTTCATCCTGAATTTCTTACTTCAATTCCAAGACAGATTCAGCGGTCTTCTTTGAAGACAAAGTTGAAAAACTCAACATATCGATTAATCCTGAAAGCTTAAAAGTGAATGGAAGATGTTTTTGTGGACTTGGTTGGGGTTTCATTTAAGTGCCTCAATTCAATGCGAATTCATTGATTGCCATTCAAAATGGTTTCAGACTAGGCAATGTAAACTAAGCATATTATCCTCGATGTAATTCGAATAACACGATTATTTGTTAAGACTTTACCCCAGACGGCAAAATCTACTTTGAGGTTGCTTTCAAATTGGATTTTAGCGATACATGGAAATCCATTGAGAGTTGAAGTCTGTTTACTCTGTGAAAACAATGTGATACGCAGTAAGCTAGTTAGAGATACATCCAAGTAAATTCTTGGGCTCCAGACGTAAAGACGTAATCTTATTTCATGCGTAAACTCGGCAGAAGACGCATCCAAGCTACTGATACAGCGGAAACAAACTTTACTAGGATCCAATCACGACTAGAGAAACTCGAAACTACTGAAAGGAATTTATTAAATTAATTTCTAAGATGTTTGTAATTTTAAACTGAAATTTCGAGAATATTAAAAATAGCCGAGGAGAATAAGGCATTAAGTAGTTATAATGTATTTTTTCCTAAAAACATTAATATTTCTTCACTTTGAAATTGTCTTATAACGTTTCATCTTAAAACTACTTCCCCCTCCTCCAGTCATCTTCTTTCACGTCTCTTTCTCTCCAGCGCGGCTAGAGCGTAATTAGTCGAGATTTCCAGTAATTAGTTCAATCTGTTCCCGCCAATAATTCAACTCCATGATTTTCATCATCGAACATTTCGCTTCTATAAAAAATAATTAAAAACCTCTCCGCGCAGCTAATATAAAAGAGGTTTCGCTTTACCCAACGAAATTTCCATCCCGTCTTTAGCTTCAAAACATTTACATTATGCATATATATAGTTTTCAGCGGAATTTTTTAATTTAAAACTTGATAACAAAAATTGTACATTAAGGGTCGGTTTGTCAATGCTCTGTTAAAACCAGTAGTAAGTTTAAACGGTCATTCAAGGAATTACTTTGTTAATGTAGGTATAGTTGCCATGACAATTTAGTCCTAACAACTGTTTAAAATTTAGCAGAGTATTGAAAACTGGCCCTTTTTAACAGTTTTAATAATTTTCTATTATAACTAAGCGTGTAGAACGAATGTTTCCAAATTTCAAATACTCCAACTAGCCATTCATCGAATTGACTTCCATATACTCGTATTCAAAACACAGATTGAATTGGTGATTTCCTATCCATCAAAGTTCTTTTATATGTTGTATTTCGATAAAATTTCTCTTTATTTCGTGCCAACGTGAATTTACTGCTTTGAAGCCTTCCGATGAGTTGGTGGTGAATGTGAACTGTTCTATTTAAATTGAACTCTATAAGGTTATTGCGTGTGGTGTAATACATGTTAAATATTATGTTATCCGCCTATCGGTTACGTTTGATCTGGTAATGAACGCCGGAGCTACGAGATGAGGAGGCTGGGCTGAAGTTGGAGCACAAGCTATCAATGACCACATGCGAGAAACTTTTTAATTAATCTCATACGAAGCGTAGTGTGTTTTTATGTTTAGGGAAGTATGATTTGACATTATTTTTATTTTGAAGCTCAATAAATAGATCATATTAAATAATCTCCTTCAAGCTCTAATGATTGGTTTCTTTCTAATATGGTCTAGAATCTGTTATCTAGACCATATTTCGTACAATAGGAAATTGTAAAGCATATTAGCTTGAGAATAAGCTTTAAAATATTAATTTATATATTATATAAGGGGAACCGTATAATTAACCTAAATCTTATTGGACAATTACACAATTCATTACAATTACATGAATAATAATTATTTATCCCTTATTTATGTACTTCATTAAACTTAATATAATTATCAACTTTAAGTTACAGCATGTTCAAAGTTTGCTTCAAAAACAACAAAAATCCCAGCACTTGGACTTCTCGCTCAGCGGTTTTATTACACTTTCTGTTACTTTAACATTTTCTTTCTCATGGTGAATCTACAACTAAAATTTTCTTCTTTATGAGTTGAATAAAAACAGACACATAAATGGATTACATTTTTAGAGATAATGAAGATTTTTAAATTTTTTCCATCGCTAATCCAAAGTTCTTGAGTAGCCGAGAGATGATATCCATGAACTTACTTTAATCTGAGCTTACTTTGAGATGCTGAGTGAAAGAGATCCATGGACCACATGGCATGAAGTGATGATCGTTGGTTTTAACTAGACTAACTAGGCAATGGCTTTTAGAACGACTTCGTCAAACAGACAAAGGTTAATAGCATAATCTAGTGAAATACTCTTTAAGAATTTTACAGTTTCATCACGGAGAAAAAGCAGGGTTTAAAATCTTACACAATTGAAGAATGTTTATTCTAAGGTTCACAAGGACTATAGAAATGCAACGTTATTTCTTGTTGGAAGAGCACTCCACACCATATTGTCAGGTACTAAGTCTCGTTTTTTGAAGAGTCGTAATATCCCCACAGTGAAATTGCCACACTTTTTCAATTAAAAAGTTTTATTTTTACAACATTAATTGATTAGCGAGAGAGTAGAATTGAAACATGTCCTATTCTTTGAGGTATTGCCAAAGTGTGGACTACTAAGGGAAAGAGAATGAGAATTAATTTCTTTCTTATATTCGATGAAACATTTTTGAAATCTAATATCTGTAAAACTACCGTATGATAGGATTATGCAATCAAAAGCACATTACTCTGTGAATTTCAAGTAGTGAATAATGGAATACTGAATAAAATAAATGATTTTAAAACTATTTTGCAGAAGGAGATATTCGATATTGGCGAAGGCATCATGACATAGCTGTAGATTTATAATATTATAGAGTTATTCCCTTATTCTAACGATTAACTTGTAACTAATACACACCAACCCAACGACCAATAAATAATAGTGTGTTTTGTCAGCAAAGCTCTGTCCTTGCATTCCAGATACCCGGGTTCCTTTCCCGCTGTCGAATGTTTTTACTTTCCCTCCGTCGTGAGACAAAAGTTCACTACTAATAGGCTACGACCGGCACCTTCCCATCTTCCACCATCCGTATCTTCTTCATCATCATCATCACCATCATCATCTCCCATTCATCATCACAATCATTCATCCGTCGCCATTAGCCTACTAGCAGACCAGGAGGCGTATTCTAGAACGTTTTCCCAATTCCATTCCTGATGGAATCCGGTCACGGCCATAAGGATTAACATTGCACCGAATCAGATTCCATCAGAATTGGGAATTTAAATGTTCTAAAATACGGCCCCAGTACGACGTGAGACACCATTCAAAAAACGAATGTTTCTTCACGCAGTGATTTATATGTTTTTATTTCGCCTGCTTACAAGAGTTGAACATATTTATTAGAATTTCCTCTCAAATAAAATATTATTCCAGTTGGCGTTACATGATGTGTCAACTGCTGGTATTGAAAGCTGTTTCAGCCCACGGGTCTTGGCCGACGCCGCAAGAGGGCGAATTGGGCAATCCACAGAATTCGTGACGCCACCAACGGAACGACAGGAGTGGTTCAAGTCGTCTTCAAATGGGGGGAAAGGAAAAAATCGAATAAGCTTTTTTTCTCTTTGAGAACGTGATTTATCTTGCAACTCTTGTTTTACGCACAACTCAAGATTCAGGAAGAAGAGTAGAAAGGAAAACGTACGGGAAGATATTTTAAAATAATTTCCTTGTTCGATACCACGGGTGCAGTATCTTCGTAGTAACGAAGCAATTCGATTTCCTTGCCGACTTGACTGTATTCTTACTTCTGGTCGGGGGGAGGGGGGGGGGGGGGGGGGCGTGAGTAAAAAGTTGTGACGCGCAACGGCACATGTCCAAAGATGACGGATTCAATTTGTGCAAAATGTCGCAGAAAATTGAAAAAGAGAAAAGCGAGAAAGTCGGTTTCACCACGCAAGCTTTCCCTACATTTCCTACCCCTTTCACTCGCTTCGGCGGGAATGCGGTCGGTTTTATTTCACAAAGTCTGGAGTTGAATATCGGGTTATAGAAACCACTGGACTGTCTTTAAGGGAGCTGGTCTGATCGGGTATTGTCTCAGATTTTCATAATTTCTTGTGTACTTATTGATAATCATGCCATAAACAATCCTTCGAAAAATTAAACATTTCTCGTGCCTAGCTTCTGTCTTTGAGCTAAATTGAGCTGTCGTTATCTTTTGGTGACCAAGGAAAATAGGGTTGCTTTTATGAAGCAACCCTATATATATCTATATCAATATATAATTTTTTGGTATCGATAGATTTGAACAAAAAACATATTTTCTGGTAGACAGATGGATAAAGGAAACCATTGAAAACAATACCAAACGAGTGCTATTTTAAAAGTTAGAAACAAAAAACGGAATGATTTTCCCATAAAAATTGTTTTTAGGGTTCTTCGGTCTGCTCATATTACGACACAAGAGAAGAGAGCATTTATATTGCCTCTGTTGTCAATCACATAATACTCGTATTACATCAAGATAAATATAGTACCAAATAACTTAGTGCTCAGATAATATACAAAAATAAGTCTGAGAAAGAAGAACCCTTGAGAAGCAAGGAGTAGTATGGAAATACTCACAATTTTTTATGTTTGGTAATTAGTATAAACTAATAGAGATAAATTGTTGGGTTTAGACGTTGGATTTACTGTGATGAACAACAAACAAAGGCCAAAGATATTTTCGTTCTTTCTCTTAGACATCATATTAAGTAAGATCTCTCCATGAAGCAAAAAGTTTTATTTTTCACTTCAAAGTAAACAAGTTAATGTTGTTATGATATACGTGTAGTAACTCTACGCTCCTCATTTAAAATAGCTACATCTTACGACAATCTAATCAATTAAATATTAGAGCAACATTAAAACGCGATAAAGAGCATCCAGTTGAGTCACAGCTTCCTTCAGGAGATGATCGGATTAGTGAATTGCTGAGCTCATCATTGGCCGTGTGAAATACAGCCGAGATGACGCCTATACGGGTTGCAACTTTGTGATTGTAACTCCATGAGGGTAGGATTGCGCTCCATCACATTATCTTCGTATCCATTCCTCCCTTTCAATATATCCTAAGTAATAATGTATCCATTTATAAGCAAACTTGTTAGACAAATCTTGGATAGGAACATGTGAAGAACATTTGTTGTCTCGTCTCGTTATGAAGCAAATGCTTCAAAGTAAGAGTTTTATTAATTTACAAATGGTGTCAGATGTGGGTATTTTTAAGCTGAACTTGAATTAGCGTCATTATTAATATGAACATTTTAAAATGTTTATAGTTTGTGTTTAAGCCAGTGTTTAAGCCTAAATTTTGGATATATATATATATATATATCCAACATTTAGATGTTAGCTTAGGACGATGATACATCCAAATGTACGTAGACCCAAAAGTGGAATCTACACTGCCATGATGCGAAGTAGCTCTGTACGTTACTAATAAGTTTATTGAAGGTGTCTGTGAAAACAATTCTACTTTATCTCGATGTCCACAGAATAATTGAAGTTCAATCGTCGTGGAATTCTTCTCTTTGTGAGTACAGCAAGTCTCATAATTCTAGTGGCTGAAGTCGTTGAGCACACTTGAAACATATTTCCTGCGCGGCGTTGGATTGCAACTATTCAATCCCTCTTGAACTCTCGACCCGAGAACGACTTCAATCCAACATTAATAAATCACATTTATTTTCCATTTATTTATTCTTTCGTTAGCGAGCTTTCATATCTATGCATTTATATTAAAATTAACATTAAGTTGAGAATAATTTTCCTCTAGAATAGAGGGAGTTGAAATTGCTCTTCGGAGTTGAAATCATTTCATTTCTTCTTGACTTGCAACCGGGTAGCAGCTCTTCTTTCCCGGGGTTTCTAGTTGTGTGTTTTTTTTCCTGGCAAGTCTTCGGTCCTTGGGTTTTATTCCGTGTCAATGAGTTGAATGGTTGCCAAGGTTCGGTAACTACTCTCTAGCCGCGTGGAAATAGGTGAATTAAACGATTACAGGTCGAGGCAAATAGCGCGCCCAACTCGCAATACTAATCAGCATTCTCGACGCACGGCGGTTGCGCTAAATCCAATTGATTTCTAGACTCTGCTTCCGAACATTTCGTTTCAAAGAAGCATTTTTCTATCTCCTATTTGAACGATCCCAACTAACGATTCCACTGTTTTTTGCAGGGTTTGATAAATTTAATTTATGTTACATGTGCTTTGCTTACTAAACTGTTCTAATTACGAGTATCTGGAGAATTTGTTATTCTTCTCAAATTTTATTTACTGTGGTTAAAATCCAGTAAAAATGATAACATATTAATCATTAAGGATGTACAGATATTAATCCATACGTATAAAGTAGAATGTCTGTCTGTGTGTTTATCTCTCTGTATGTTCTTCATACATTCCTACACTTTTTGACCGACCTCAACCAAATTTGGTATGGAGTTTCTATGGGGGGCTGAGCTCAACGTAGAGTACTTACTCCATTTCGCAAACCACCCCTAATTGAAAAAACACCCCTAATAGAAAATTAAATACATGCTGTTCTGCATAGACGAGTGCGTGCAAGTTATCTAAACTGCTGATGTTAGACATTGCGGCTCAGTCACGTTTGACCCTTTGACTAGACTCGGGCAGACAGATCATGTACACACATTCCAAGAATTACTTCACGTAAACACAATTTCTTTGAAGTCATTTGGGTTGCATATCTCACAGGCGTAGTATTTACAGCGTATGGTATTACAGATATAGTAGGTACATGGATCTCTATGGACAGGGTTGCTGCGCCGGACAATATAGGCAATCCGTCTCACATAGGTGTAATGCGGGCTGCCTATATCACATGTATCCCTACCCCACAAGCACGAGCAACGCCGGGCGGGTCAGCAAGTTTAGGATAAAGATGAATGGAATGTAAGTAGTCAGTACTCAGTAGAAAGATAACGTAATATTAAAAGGTACAGGATGAAAAAGTTATAAGTGGGTAACAAAAAAGCCTTGTTTGTTTCTTTTTTTGGCCTACCCAAAAATGTACCTATATAACGTATGTATGCATTTTTATTCTAACTGAATGGCAATGCTATTACTTGCTATTACCCTACTCTTTACAAGAGACGGATAACTTGAAACATATATTTATTTTATTTTCATTCACCCATATTATGTAAAGGGTAAATATATTGCGCTGTTTTTTGTCCTACTCAATAAATTCCGACTTTCTCAACTAGTCACGTTTTCGACCACCAGATGACTTGAAGCCAAGTTTGCGCATTAAAACGCAGATAAAGAAATCTATAGCTCGAACCACCCACGCAGGTGGTTCCATGTCAAATGCAGATCCGAAAATAATTGGGTCGGTAAGGGGGGGGGGGGGGGCAGTGCCAAGACCAGACACGTCACATAGAATTGTGATATTATCGAATATGTGCCAAAGGAAGTTCCTAACAATATGAGACAAAAACCGATGAGAATGATCCTCTTTAACGCCCTGCAGATAAATGCGGCTGACTTAACCAAACTTTATTCAAGTTTTCGTGTAATGGAATTAATGAGGAGACCTACATTAAAGTTTATGTGTAAAATTATTAGTGCTGCTTATAGGTCAAATACTTGAACAATTGCTACTGCTGAGAATCTCGGAGTCTGCGGTGGAATCCCTTTGTCAATAGATTGATGAGACTCTGAAGAGCTCGTGAATCAATTCAACTAAATAAAGCTCACCTCTATCTTCCCATTGTGCATTGACGGTAAATTAGAAGATTCAAAGTTTGATCACGTTGCTGTATGCAATCTAAATTCCAATATTGTACATGCACATTCCGGTAAATCAAAGGAAACAATCGAAATAAATATTTTTTTACAAACTGTAATACACTGTATAAATCTTAATCTCTCATTACATATATAAAATTAATCTTAACCGCTTTAAAAAGTAACACTTTCACACATTAATGAATAATTAAATAGTTTACTGTTGAGGTAATATTGGTGTTGATGTTGAATTTATCTGATTTAATTTATATGCAATAAACAATTTTTAATTTCATTTTAGATATAAACATCATAAGTAAGTTATTTTTTCTCATAACTTTCAATGTAAGCCGCAGTTTTTAATGATGCATAGATAGTTCATTTTTTAGATGATGAAAATTAAATGTCGTTTATTATTCTAATTTTCCGCATAACATCATTTGAATTTCGTAACATATATTTCTACTCTATATATCTCTAGGTGGATAGAAAATAGCGAAACAAATAAAATAGAGTAACTTTTGTTTGAACCAACCCCAGCACAGTACACTATTCGTCGTTAGCCTTCTTGCCAAGTTTTCTGAGTTGAGGGCACTTTAGGGTCATTAAGGGGTGAATGAATAGACCCCTTCAGACGATTACGATGAATGGTAGGCAAATGAGTGGAAAATAGCTTGAATATGCGACGGTAAAGGACTGGTAAGAAGTCACTATAGTCGAGCCTAATTTTATAGCGTACGTAATCTGTAGTGAAGACTGAAGAGATGAGAGTAAGGTTTTTACTTTTTATTCTGTTGCCGTGGGGACTAGAGTACTAGGATTATCAAATTATACAGAGTTCGTTCGGGGCATAATACATGTTCAAACATGTATCTTCGACATCTCGGAGAGGATATGATGTTCATGTCATATGATGTCATCAACCGGATTTGATGTAATTTAAGCAACATGTTACGTGATGTTCAGAAAAAGATGGGAATTATTACATTTGGTGGCAGAGGTAGGTATTTCTATAATGAAATTACAATACAGTTTCTTTGAAAGTATATCGACCTCAACAATGTTTTAGGTGGTGAAACTATGGAACACGATGCACGTAATGGTTAATCCCAGTCGAACAAAATAAGTAGAACTATTATAGTACAATTTTGTCTGGCTTAATATTGAATCTGTGCTATTGTATTTTAATACAAGCTTATTAACCTACGGTTAGTTTTAAATGAAAAGTCACCATTCATAGGTGGGTTTTTCCTAAGAGAGAAAATCATCTTCAATACCTTTTTGACGCAGTCAACATAACCTTATTTTACAGAATACACAAAATGGCCGTCTATGACATATGACCTTGTAACTTGAACGTGTACTTACTTGTAGATTTTCATATCGTAAACAGAGCATTAAAACCACACGTATTCTTCATTGTTTCAATTACTTGCTCGTTTTGAGTTCGCTTAAAAGCCAAACCAGCCTTGAATGTCTTCTATTTGTCGCTTGCGTGTGCTTGAAGGGTGTGAGTTCGCATCCCGACTAACGCACCAGGCAAGAGTATGCTAGTTAATCCTTAAGTCTAATCCCTATGGCGTGCTATTTCAGCTAAACTATCACCAAAACGCCTTCCACTAATACTAGAGAAGCCGCAGGGCTCAACCGCTGCAGCGCTCTACACATGATGCTTAGATTTGAGTGTCTTTCATATGGCGGGAAATACCTGGATTAAGGAACAATGTCTATGAAATTTGCGTTAATTGCATGACATTTAATTGATATTTTTCAGAGATGAGTATTTTCAATGCAGAATTACTGAATGGAATAAGCTCGAGTATAATGGCTATGGTCGGGAATAATCTGGCAGCCATGGTTATTCAAGGAATGCGTTATATTTTCTGATTTCTGATTTAGATAATTTGATGATCTTATTAATCTCAACAGTTTGTGTGAAGGACATAATTTCGCGACAATTTTTGTTGTTGTATTTTTGAGGGCATTTTATAACAATACAGCAGGGAACAATGAGTTTTCCTTATGTATTAGATTTCGTTCAGAACTTATCAAGCTATCATATAAAAATAAACAATAATTTTTACAGCCATAATAATATACGCCACTGCGTTCTAAGTGCCTTGAGATCGTCCATGTCATCAAGGTCATCAAGAAGGCGGCTTCCTAGCACCGCGTGCTTGATCAAGCTTCCTATGATCTAACACGGGTAGTCAATTCAATCAAGTGATTTTCTAACAGGAGTATACGCTCTCACTAGATATAGCGGGTTGTCAACTTTGTAACAAATACAAAATGAACTATTTTGAGTAGTCGCAGCTGTCAATCTCCTCTCATTCATTCTGATTTTTGACCACAAATTGAGTCAACTTGTCACGTGTGATATATGACGGATCCCTATAGAATAAGTCTGATACTCACTATTTAGATGTCTAGATATATTCAGATTCTATAAATATACACAACGTTTAATTTAGATCCAATTTTTATGCAGTAAAAATTGAATTCTTTTCCTAAAATCGAAAGGTATATGTGTAATTAATATTAATAAAACGTGACAAAATCCGTGAAAATCGTTCAAGGCATACAATAAGAGTTTTAGTGCTACTCTAAAACTAATTTAATTTGTATTTATAATTTAGTTGTTAAAAGTAAACATACTTAAATCTCAACTTTACTTTTGTTATTATGAATGATAAAATAAAACTAGAGCATTAGTAGAGAGTCAAGAAATCTGGGTTAATGCCATACTAAATTTGTCTTTGGTCTAAGAAATTATCTCTCGCGTCACTTTGAAAAGATGCTGGTGTTGCAAATTCTTATTAAGAAATGTTCCACAAAACCTCGAGTCCTGGCTCGTCAGTATTGTAAGAAATGCGGATAATGATGCGATGTCGTCTAAGCAAACTCTTCCAACTGGTAGAAAAGAGTCAACAAAACCCCTTGCTTGGTCGACTTGGAATGTATACGGTCTGTTTGACAGCTTTGCATGGATGTATTTTGAAGTGCTGACACTCTGAAATGTTTTGCACCTATGTGGGGCACGAAACTGAGATCGTAAACCAGGATGAGTCAAAATAAGGAATGCTACTACTTGTTTTATTATTTTTTAAATATAATTTAATATAAATTAACATAATTATTTAATCTTGGTAGATCAGTGATATCTCGCACTTTCCTACAAAGTTTTGAAACTTTTAATATTCGTTCGTTATTGTATCACCTTCAATAATATCGAAAAATTAGAAAGGGAACCTTAATTAAGTTCCGAGAAGTTCAACTATTGTCCTATATTTTAACATAACATTGGAAGTGAAAAGGAGCCCTTTCCTTTTCCCCTTAATTAAAAGTATGTTCCTATGGTAAGAATTTTACCAAAAATCTAAAATGAGGTAGAATACATAATGGTCCAGAAAATGTAACCAAGCTGAACTAATAAAAAATGTATTCATCATTGGTAAACATTTTCTGATTTTCAAATATTACAAATATATTGTTCAACGACAAAACATTGACAGCCAAAATTTATTGTATTTTCACAATGAAACATCACTAAAATTATTTCAACAATAACAATATCAAAAGAAACTTTGCAAACTGAAAATTTTTGACAAATCACTTCCCATATTTTAGTATTGACTTGTGAGATTAAACTTCAATTAAGTAAGTTTGATTGTTTTTTACTGATTATATAGAAAATATTTGCAATTATCTAGGCGTGTGTCTGCTCTCCTCTAGGTATCTGTAAATTTGTTCAAATATGAAATGTTCACGTCAACTACACTTAAAACTCGGCATCGCACACTTAATTAACGAATCACTCGCAATGATGAGCAGAGGGTAGTTTTATTTCATCCCAACACCGAAATCTTTGATGAAGCCGCGTTAAAATGTCCATTTCCCTGATGTAGTACTGCTTTGGAAACTACATTTCCACCTCTCCCAGGCGGGTAATACGTCCTCCTATAAAACAGACTTAATTACGTCCTCTGGGTCCGCTAAACACTTTTAGGCTGACACAATTCACTGCTGTCCAAGTTAGTTAACATGTGTACGATTGTGGAGTGCCAATATAAATTATATCATATATATCGTGACGTGAATCGAACCTGTGACTCTAGATCCTATTAATCCCAGCGAGCAACAAACCGTGACAATTGCATTTCCAACTGTATACATCAATCAATGCACTTTAATATGGACTTTGACAGTCTACCGTCGTGTCCGATGTTAGTTCACAATTCAGAGGTTGTCGATGATCATTATCAAACAGCATAGGAGATTAGGTTTCTGCACGTCCGTGGGTCGATATGGCAACATGGATTGAATAAGCCGCGTGGAAGTCCTGGACAAGAGATGCATGCGCGTGTATGATCACGTATGCACCAATCCGAGTGCAAACAGAGTAGTAAAGAACAGAATACGGCGAGGAAGACACTCTAATCTTCTTGATCCTCTGTTGGTCGCACTTCTTTTATTTTGTCCGTGTAATTTGAGCGAGCGACTCCTTTTGGCTCTTTTGGCACGGACCTATTTTTTTCTGTTTCTGCCGGTATACAGGTCACTGTTTATCTTCGATCGAGCTGAAATTTTACACACATGTACGGACCATCTCTGGGCGTTGAAGACCCTAATTGTTTTGAAATCCGTTGATTAGTTCACATTTAAAGAACATTATCTTCCGATTGGTTAGTCCGATCAATTTGAAATTTTGACCATTGCGACCTACATTGTCTCAAATCCTTCGAAGTTTCAGCCAAATCCTACAATTGGTTTAAGTTTAAGTAGTATCTTCTGATTGGTCGACAATCCAAATGTTCCGATTGAGTTCAAATTTTGCATGGTGATCAAGACCAACATTATCTAAACTTTTACTAATTTTAAGCCCAATCAGTCAGTATTTATTGTAATTTTACAGTTTTAAAAGCTATTTTACTTTCCAGTAAATTTTTCAGTCACATATCTATCTGCCTGGTGTAACTGGCTACAATAGTTCGGTTTGAATTGGACTGAAGTGTTTCATAAAAGATCGCTCTCTTTGTTTCATGTGTCATTTTAATAATGAAAACTCTTCCCTGATTTAAAAGTGGCTGCAAAATACGGCGAAACTGTGTAAACAAGACATTCAGCCCATAATTTAAACTGGACAATACAAAAATATTAAGCACATACATGTATTTCTAAGAACAATATTCCTTATTTTTCACCACGAATCTTCCCGTAACATGTGCACAGCACAAAAGAGCTCTATGTTTGCTGGGCTCAAAGGTATTTTATTCATTTTGTACGCTGTATTTAATACCATATAAAAAACACTCCGTGTAAAAAAACAGCCAAGTCTCTTCAACTAAAAAAAAAAATTATGAAATCTAAAAATTCTGCACTGAAACGTAGTGATATCAAAAAATGAGCCAAGTCAAAACTTTATTTGAAAATTAAAAAATACTTGGCGCATCGTGTATATAAATAGCTTAGAAGTATAAGCTAGATATAAATACATATACTTATAGTACCTATACCTACAATGCCCTAAAAAAACGATGCGCCAAGTATTTTTTAATTTTCAAATAAAGTTTTGACTTAGCTAATTTTTTGATATCACTACGTTTCAGTGCAGAATTTTTAGATTTCACAATTTTTTTTTTAGTTGAAGAGACTTGGCTGTTTTTTTACACGGAGTGTTTTTTATGGGGATATCACTTATTTTTTTAGTTTATTTACACAACTTGTAAAACTTATTAGGGCAACAATGGCTAATTCCTTTAAAAAAATACGCCATTTCCGAATTAGTTACTAAAAAAATATTGTTTGGAGCTAAACTTAAATATAAAGTGATGCCATGAAGAATTGCGAAAGCATCGTTCCAATAGGTCCAGCCGTTTTCGAGATATGGCATCACTTCCGATTTTCAAAATTGCGGCTGAAAGCTCTTACACATTGTAGGTATTAATATGTTTATAAATACTAATATTTCATTATAAGCCTTCTGAATATATAGTTGGTTTTTATATAAAGGGAATTTAAGCAGATTTCGCTAAACTATGACGTCATTTCCGGTTTCAGTAATTAGAAAACTTTAATTTAACTATTGTTATTTCATAAAGAGGACCGTCTGAATCGATTGGCGCAAATTTCGTTCCGTTAGGTTTAGCTGTTTTTTGAGATATGACGTCACTTCCGGTTTCAAAATGGCGGCACAAAAAATTCATAAGGGCAAGGTATCATCAGGCAGACAAGCTGTATATGTGGTGAAAATTTCGGGTCAATCAACCCAGCCGTTTAGGCTGTGGCGGAGACCGCGGAATTTATTGGAAGATGAATCATCATCATCATTATTATTATTATCTGATAGCCGTACAATTTCACGGTTTTCACGGCCCTCTAGTTCGCAAAGGGCGTAACCTATTGCTCCCAAATTTGGTATATGTTGTAGGGTGGGCCATAGCTCGAAATTAAGATATTTCGCAACAATGTGAGATTTTCCAATTTTGAGATCCAGTAGGCCGAAAATGCCACTTTGATGCTTACAGTAAAAGTGGGTTTGCTCCAGCCTTTTTATATGAGAGTGTGCGCGCCGTACGACTTGGCTGGCGTGGAGCGACCGTTCCACTAGATTATACAGCTCTGAATTTTTTATAATTACGACAATGGAGTCACGTGAAACAGTGAAACATTCACTATCTAAATAGTGAAAGTTTGTTCACATCCCGACTCAAAGAATATAATAAAATACCCCTAGCGATAAAGAGTCGCAGAATGGTGAAGCATGTGGTTTTCGCAAAAATATTCTTTAAATTAAAAATAAATATAGTAAAAAAAGATCGAATAAGTGTCATTATATAAATAATAATATAGTTTGAATTCAATATAATTTCGTGTCTCCGAAGAACCAAAAATATTAATTTTCGATTCATCCCTCATTTTTTAAACATAAATTGTCGGTAAAATGTATTCTATAGTCAATTCCGTAAAATTTTCTTCTCCGAGATCTTATATAAACTATCACCATCACTCCTCTCGATGTCATAATTATACCGATGACGTATATACATCCACACCCCTATCATTGTGGAATGAACAATGCATCCCGAACTATCGTGAAATATTCCCGGTTTGGGTTGGCACGCCTGGCTCAGAGAGGAATACCCTGTTTTCCCTCTTTTGTTCTCGCATCAGGTCTACCACTACCACCGCACTAACCATTGTCTCTCTCACCGGATCATCGGCCACTCAACAAGCCTATATCTATTGTACCAACCACTCGGTACAGAGATACGTGACAACCTAATAATGTAGTGGCGAAAAAAAGGTGAAAAACAACACGAAACTGGATTGTTTATTGGCATTTTGAACATCGCCAATAACATGGGAATTCATTAGATATGTTTTGCATATGGGCCAAGGGATTAGATATGAAATGTGGTGAAGAATGGACTCACATTTTGGGATCAGGGAATAGTTTTTTTAAATTAATTTTCTATTGATTTTACATTCTTTGCAATCGCGTCCCGTTGATGGTGTATCTGCTCTATACTTTTTATTCCGCATGTGAGAGGAATCGACAAAATAAAGAGTTCCAAGTGAAATATCGGGTATATTGAGTAGGAATTTCAGCACCATGCGTCAGGAAGCGGAGATTTTCATTATATGGATAACAAATACCAGGTTATAAAATCCGTATTACATTAGCCAATTAAATTGGACTGTATTAGCTGTCAAGACATTATTATGTTTTATCAAAGATAATAGATGTTAGCAAATACCTTTCGTAGAGACAAGTAAAAAGTTCATATCATACGTTTAATTCTTCTTTTTGGGGAGAATTACTATACTTCTTGAGGCAATCTTAACGACTCTTTGCATAGGTACTACATTAATATCAGTTGTAAAAATATAAATAAGTTTAATGATTTCAATGATGCCTAATTGAGTGTCATAATTGATATTTAACGCGCAATATAATAATCTTTACAAATGTAATAGAATAGGTGTTAGATTCGATAGTAGGTAAATATAAACTAGGTTTTCCAAAATGATACGGCTAAAGGGTATCTCAGTGATACGACGTGACTATAAATATAAAATACGATAGTGGCCAAACTACTGCACCAAAAGTTGTGAGAATGTATTTTCCTTCTTAAAAGTGATTCCACAACTCACGTAACAGTTTTTTCTGTCTTTCGGTTTCACCTCAAAATTTTAATTTCCATTTTTTTCGCCGTATTTGATGTATTTCTGTTTTAATAAGATTGCTCTAAATCCCGGAATTATCAGTATATAGGCTACTTGCAAATAGTCTCATTGTCTTTGTTACGGATAGACAACAATGACGGCGTTTAATTTTTTGTATGTATTTTTATTTGCAATCAATAAACACAAAATCTTTACATTTCGGAATTTTCATCTTTCCCCCCTCATTTAGTGGTGAATTTGGCCAGATAATACATAAAGTTGTTGAGAAATCGCGACGGCATTATCTTCGCCTATCCATAACGAAGACAATGAGACCACTTGAAAGTCTTTTGAATGATAATTGCAATTCACAACTCCCATAATTCACAATTCACAACCTTCCGGTGAAATGTTTTTTACACGGAAATTTGGGAGGTGAAAAACGTCGCGTGAGTTGTAAAATCACTTTATTGTGAGGAAAATACCTTCTCACAACTTTAGGTGAAGTAGTCTGACCACTATCGTACTTTCTATTGATCGTCACGCTGGAATACGCTACTTACATCCAGTCAATTGTACAAGTTGTTTTCTGCTGTGTGACTTCAAGCTCATAAGATTGAATCATTCCGAACTCACTAGCATTTGTGAGACGTGAATCCTAGTCAACTTGCCTGGAGCACTTAGCTTGAGAAACTACTGAGAAGTTCAACAAAGCCTTTGATTTGCACCCAGATATTACACCACAAACCTTTCTCTAGCCTATGGCTGTTTTACAGTCAGTAGCTGGTCCTGAGCTCACTCAACTGCCGTACAGAAGCCTTCAACGGCACTCCATTGAAAACTGGATCTGTACATGCCAACATGATAAACATTCTGACTCAACTTTCATATTAAACATTCTATTGTAAACCGTAAAATATTCGATATTATCTTTGGGTATATTTTAATCGATTAATATTGACGGGATTTCAATTTAATGAATCCTATAGATTGTAGGAGGGTTGATATTTATTTTGCGAACAATATTACAATGGTGGCAGATGTGAAAAGTTATTTTCTTTTCATATGTGAGAAACTGCTGCAGAACGGAACGCTGGCACGGGTTGTTATATTTTTGTAAAAACAAATGGTGACAGAATATGGTATTGTTATTTATATAATGTTAATTACAATAAAAATGGTAAATTTATTAACTATTATTTGATTAAATATTCGTGTGGAAAATCTTCAAATCTTACAATAGGGATTTTTTGTTGCTCATACATTTGTAAATATCAACACAAATATTAATGACAAGCACTCTCATAACAAGAAAACTTAAAACTTCTCGTTCATAAAAGTATTTCTAAGTCTCCAACAATGTGTCGCCAAGGTAAAGACTTTGTTGCCATGACAATGCACTTAACTAAAACAAGGTTAATAAAATGTAATTATATGGAGATTTTTTCCATCTTTGAAAATCGATTACTTGAAGACTACTCATCCCACAACAAAATAATACCATCTCCGTGTTCATTCAGGCACATATCAACTTTCATTAACATTATTCTGATATCTAATTTAGAATAGACTTCACTCGTTCCAAATTATTTCGATTTTTCAATATGGTCCACAAAAATTTAAATCGTTGAATGGTATTGAATGTAAGTAATATTAGCTGATGGTTTCTTAGCACATTATGATTTGTGAACACTTTGTCAGCATGGTGAATGTAGAAGAGCTGATCGTTTGACCTAAAATGAGGTTTACTTCATGGTGTCCAGTCAAATTTTGTAGGCACAAATTGTGTGTCGCTTAAAGCTCACCAAGCGACTCACTAAAGTCCATATAAATGTCTTGACCTTGACGACTTGCTTTTCACACTGGCAGGTAGACTTCGCAACGGTTGTTGAATTACCCTGTTTGAATTCTGTAACTGTTCTTTGCGTCGACGCGGATTCTATCTATTTGCTGAACCGTGATCAAAACTCGAGAGCTCCTTATCTTGTCAGAAGCTCCTTTCCTGCGTCCTTAAGTCGCGCTGCTTCTTATATCCTTTCATTTCTTTTATGAAAAAATCGCGAAATATCGTCAAAAACTATACTTCTCTTCTCTTCTTGTTTCAAATATTCTCTCTGAAATATGAGTTCACTTAGTTTTCAATCTATACTACATGTTTGTATTATAACGTACGTACTACACTTGGAGCATGTAGCTGGATAGAGTAAGCATGACTTTATCCGCTTGGAGCCAACATCTCGGGATTTATTAAAACTAAGAACACGCTCAGTATAACGAGTTGATAAGCGAGCCTTCATACTGCATGCGATTTAATATGTGTGTCAAATATGTTCATCTACAGACATTGAGAACCCTTTTGACGATAATCTTACTCAAGGTCCACTAAATCTAATCTAAAAGATTTAACTAAAAGATTTAGTGGACCTTGATCTTACTTGCATTCCATCAAAGCTGATCAAAGAGGCAGTGATAAAAACTTAATGTTTTGGTAGGTACATTTTGACATATATTTCAAATTATGCATAAAATGTCAGTAAAATGTCTTTTACTCTTGAAGTTCATTACAGATTTGTCAAAAAACACTTATAATGCTGGTATCAATGTCCATGCAAAATTTGGTGGTGATCGGTCAAACGATTCCAGTTTTATTGGCACACAGAGTTGAGTTTCTTTCATATTGCAAAGCTATGAACTACAAACTCCAAATCAAGTTTCCGATGAAATTAATAGACCGATTTTGCTGGAAATCATTAGTCTTCTGCATTGGATAGTAATGAATCTTCTGATTCGTTACTTCGTTTAAAATGTTAGCTATGCGAAATACACAGATAAACAAAAAAAGAGATTTGAGCCATAAGTTTCAAGTGAAGTCGCTCGCTCCGCTCGCTTGATGAACTGAAATTTTAAAAGAGCGAACGCCAGTGGGAACAGAACCCAGACCATTGGATTTGTAATTCAATGCTCTATACCGCAAAGCTAACATCCATATAGCCCTAAAGCCCGGGAAATGATGTCCACACTATAACAATGTGTACTACAGTATACGCAGTGAAATATAATAGATATTATTGACTCTCGTATTGACTCTATTGTGATTGTGGAGTTCCAGAAAATGCTTTTGATCAATTCGTTGCCATAGCTCTCTCAAAAGCAAACACATTACACGATACCGGAACCGAACTGAAATAAATGAGTCAATAATGCATCATCCGTTATGATACAGAAATCATTTTGAATTATATATAGGTCTGTCACTTCCTCAAATACATTCAATACAAAATGTTTAACTTTTCTCTATCGATTTTCCCCTGTCAAGGCATTGCTTGACAAGTTTATTGATTCAATATTTGGACATTCACAAGTGGATGAAATGCTTATTTCCAATAGAGAGCTCTGGATATTAATTTACTTAGAACTAATAGTATTTATTCACTATGCACTAACACAATGACTAGAAGCTATGTGAAGAAATCAAAACACTTATTTGTATTTCTGTATCGAGAATAATAATTTAAAGAGCTCGACAAATTCAAGCATATTATAAAAACTTCTATTATTATCATCTAAGATAACTGGTATCTCCTTGAATCTAGCTGTAAGAATATATTTTCCTGTTTTTTATGTGTTTCCTTGGTTTTTTCCTAAGTCATTCTTTACCTCTTCCTGAGCTTGAGGCAATTGGGTCCTCGCCAGCTCCCCCGGTCTCGGTCTCTGCAGGAAACAATGGAGAGCAATGGAGGACAGTTTCTTGGGTAACGGGCCCAATAAGAACGATCTAGTGTTATTAGCCTGCGAATAATTTGCCAGCAACGAGTCGCTGGTTCGACTCTCTCTCTCTCATTTAGCCCCGCCCGACTAACTACCTGGGACACAACTCTCACTGCCAATCTCACTTTCACGATTCCAGGACCAGGCTCTAAAACACGGCGCCTCCATCAATTACAGCTCCTCTAATTTACAAAAATACGTATCGCGAAATTTGAGCTTAGACCCGATTAAATTTATTTTAATTTATAATCATTTTAACTGATGACATGAAAACTTATGAAAGCACAAAGTGTAAATGAATATTACTTTTTTGCAGCATTTGCAACAGCGTTGCATAGAAATCAAAAATCAACCGTAAAAACTTCTCTACCTCGTTTCGGGTACCTAGTACCTACCTGTATAATATGATACTGAAAACGAACATTGAGTTTTATTTAATAACACGCGTTCTGACGAAGAATGTAGAGTTCACTTGTAACTATTTAAATACGGCGAGATCGAAAATCAATTTTTGAAATATTTCCCCTTAAACTCTGAAAAATTAATATCTATACCCATAAGGAACAACGTTACGTTATATTACGCTTGCCCTGTATTGAGTTTCGCTAAAGAAACTTTGTTTCATCATAAGAAATTGTGAACTCTCACATTTTTTACATTTTAGAGTGTCCATATTTTATATTTGGGATCGACGATCTGGGTACATTTTTGAAGCTGCTCTCTTCTCTATTATTCATTGCATATTCTACATGCTGACAACGTAAAAAAAGCAACCCCCACGTCAGTCAAACTGAAAGATGATGTTGAAAGGTCCTACGATCTTCGTGGGCGCGAGGTCGAATCCCGTCGCCCTCATCTCGTCAACAGTGCTGACGTCACAAGACGTTAGATGCCAATAAAGCTTCAGCATTGCGAACAGAGCTCTAGCAGAAAACCATTGTTCGGGAGATTGTTTTGCCGTCATTGGTTGTTTGTAAGATGTTGTAAGCTAGACGGTTGAGAAGGTTGTTACAGTCCTTGTAAGAGGGTTTGGGACAAAGATAATAATATAATATTCTATTTGAGAGTTGCAATAACGTGGTAGTAGAATAAGGTTGTTTTCAATGAGTCTCGAACTAAAGCAAGACGAAATAGTTCGTCCAAAGTAGAGGAAAGTGAGAAGTGATGAAAATCGGGACATCGAAGTAAATCCTTTGGTCCTTAGAGCAAGTGAAATCGTTCACAACATCAATAGAGATGAACTCTTCAGACTTCTCACTACAAATGTGACATTCCCACTCAAACCAAAGTTTAAATATCCATACCCTCCCTCAGTGTTTTGTTCGCCCCTGACTTCATACTAAGTGAAACCCTTCTTTTCCCATCATATCATTTATAAATATTACCGCCGTGAACAATTTTTGAACTCCGTGCTGTGATCTATTTTTGTGTTCATCTATTCTTGATAGTTCTCGTTTATTGTACCTTTCTTTGTATTTTTATATTGTATCATATTCATGGCTACTAATTTGGCTACTAATGCTACTAATTTGAAATCGTAACTCTGTACTCGGCTAAAGAGGGGACTAGCCACTAGCCTACACTAGCAATCCTGTTTTTACATGAAAATTACAATAAATAATAATAAGTGAAGTCATGGGTATCCTACATTCAAAACGAAACCGTATTTTTAAACACTGAGAAAGACAAATGTGTTTCTACCAAATCAAATGTATTTTGATTTATTATTTATTCCACACGAAAGAAATTCAGCATATTATTCAAGAGATTATACAGTACTAGGAAAATGTTATCGGTTTGATAAACGTGAATGCAAATTGATGTCTGTATTAATATTTATTTTTATTTTTTCTGCGTTTCTATATTGATGAACATTTATGGCATTTACTTTGAAGACGAATTTGATGCCATCTGTATAATTATTAGTACGTATGATAATGTGGAAAAAATACCGTTCTTCAATATTAATCACTGTATGCAATGCACTCAAGTGGAAATAATTAATGATTTCGTTCAATTGAACTTGTACAATTGAGATCGCCACACTCACCGACTTTACCCTCTTTACCACTTTATATATCGGGTATAGGGTCGCAAACAGTTCTTTAGAAATCGCTTTTGAAATGGTCGCTGTTATTGTGTACGAGTATATATCGGATGGCAGCGCCTAGTTGACGTGGCGCCGGAAGTTTGAGCACAACGAGCGGAAAGGTGTGATTGGTGGAGGTTGTCTTGCCCTGCCGCGAGAACTAAGTGTGGCTTTATCAACGACATTCTGACGTTTAATCTTCCACGGCTCTGACTCGCTATTATACTCTACAAACACGCAACAATTGCTCTTGCTCTTGCTTCTCCGACGATGTGGAGACAGCGGCACGTTTTCAAGCGGTGTAACAAAAGCGAAAACTAGCCGCGTCAAGTTGCGTACAGCACGCTAAGCGATAGCACAATGCGTCGTTTTTACCAGGAGACACATTTTCCTAGTCTAGAAAATAAATTAATGTGTTGTGAACTTTTTTTAATAATTCGTGAATTTGTATGGAATATAGTTAGGTATGTGTTGGGAAATGTTGGTCTCAATGACCATGCAAGTTTCAACTTGATCGCTTGAAAAGGTCGTTTTCACTATTCAATAAGAGATTATGTTGTAAAATATCATACAGGTGATTTTAGAAGGTAGATTTTATCTGTGTGCCAAATTTCAATTATATCAGAGGAACATTTTACCCTTACAGGCTGAACACCAAAACGAAGCAAAAAAGAGATGTGAAATATTATTTACTAGGAAAACGCTCAGTGTAACGCGTTGATGAGCGAGTACGGGTACGTGCAAATTCTCGAACCGGAAATGCGTACACAACGCACAGAAAACATACGTATACATCCATATTGAATTGAAATATGATCAACTCAATCAGCTCAAAAGTATATTATGCTTTTCATCGAAACTTGAAAATAGCATCTCAGCACCCTGGTACATGTAGCAAATCAGATTCAATTCAATTGGCACTGGAAAACATTCATTTCGATACTTCATTTCTGACAGCTATTAAAAATGTCAATAAGTGCATACGTTCTTAACTGATTGGGATGAAAATTTGTTAAATAAGAGACAATGCAAAATATGAGTTTGATCAGATTTATCGAAGGATATTTTCATTTTTCAACCTATCAGGAGATTTATTTAAATTTTAACCAATGAATGGATTCCAAAACAATTATGGTCTGCAAACACAAAAGGTTGTCTCTACATGTGTGCAAAATTTCAGATCGATCGGTGAAACGGTGCAACTTCTATTGATCCAGGTAGCAGCCAAAAATACAAAAAAACAGTGGTCCGTGTCAAAAGAGTCAAAAGGAGTCGCTCGCTCAATAACATGCTAACTTAAAATATAATAAAAAACGTAGTCTGCAATGTCCATAGCTAAATATAATTTCTTATTATATCTTAGCCTTTATTGAAAATGTAAATGAAGATGGACATCTTATCTAAGTAATACGTTTGGTTTGTATTATGATTGTATGATCCTAACCTGACATAAAGAAACTCGTTTCGAATTGTATTAACAAAAGTTTTACATTTTTCTATTGTTACTTTAAATTCTTCAAACTGGTCAAAATTATAACGTATCTCAGTTTTATGAACCAGAAGAAAATATTTACTGACTCGAATTTTTCTGAGATCTTATTATATTAGAGTCAACATATAATGAAAATGAACTCAAAGAATTTTTCATTTGGTGATATTCGTTTTTCTTTTCTGCGAAACGTTGATTTTCTTTACGATAAAAGTGCGCCGCTACTACATGGAAATGTCTTAATATACCGTAAAGGATGCTTAAGGGATTGTCTTAGAGAGGATTCCAACTATCTCCTTGTAGGGGATAACATACTTAGACGAGGAATCCCATCTTCTTCTCGCTCTGTATGAACACAGGGGTAACATTACAGAAAGTCCATTAAAAGCTAAGACGAGATCGCGTCTCCACAGCCTCCTATAACCAAGCCGCGCTCTCACACACACATACGTACACAGATACTTACAATATATTTTTTCTTCTTCGTAGCTGGCATTGTTAGCGATAAACAGGTCGGACAATGGCGGGGGAACTGTGCTTCCGTCCTGAAGGGGATGAAATTCGGGCATCGTTTCCGTACTGTAAGCAGCTATCAAGTGGTAATGTACTCTTGGACCCAAAACAGTGGAATGACACAGAAAACTAGCTTCTAAGCAAAACGTCAAACAAAATCAATAGTATGAATGGACTTGTGAATGTACTAGAGGATTAGAGTAACAACAATTAACTTATATGAGTTCTAGAGTTCACTTCACCGCCATTCTAAATGTTAGGTTATGGTGATAGTATTGGTCAAACTGGTATCACATAATGTACACTGTCGAGATGTAAATGAATGTAGAAGGCACATCATTTAAGTTTGGGCTCCATTAAAATGATAAGATACTATCACTCGAGATCTCACAAAACATCTCCAAACTGATATTTATTTTCTTTATTAAACGTGACACTTATATCTGGTTCGCATATTTTATTTTCAGCAGTTGAAAGGAACGAATGGAGTATACAAAAGTATTGTATTGTCCCGTCCTGTCTCACATTGTGAAACTCTTTTGCGCTATCTCTTACTGAAGAGATATATACCATACCTCAGCGACAACCCACACAACAAACCGACCCAGGATGTATTTTCAACTTCCTCTTCCATTAGCCGGTCTCGTGTTGACATACTTCTTCTTTGGCCTCCTCCTCGCTTGGCGTCGTTTTACCTCACAAGAGACGCCCGACGTCGACTGGCGTCGGTGATGTCTGCGTCGTTATGCCATCCCGCAGGGTCAGTGCAATGTTACAGGGTAAACTCATTCGCTTGGTTTAACTTGAATTAAGAAAGATGGGGAGAAAACGTGGAGCAAGCTTTGAGAACGTCAAAACTGGACGTAATTTGATACAGAAAAGACGATTATGACAAAGTACGAAAGTTTGATGAACTTTCTACTAAATAACCTTTTAATGAAAAGGAACTGTGATCTACTTATGGCATGCGATTAAAGAGCCAAGATGAAATGTGGATATAAACATCAAGCCCAGAATGGTCGCTATGACAAACTACTCCCTCACAAAAAGTTACCAATGTGCCATCAATATACTATGCAACACCTCGAACAGAAATCTCGAACATGACGTCTACCACATATAGCTACGTAAATATATGAAGTCCATCAATATAAATTAACTTCTATATTATACACCATTGCAGCTAGTAGCAACCACACTTTGGAGTAAAACCAACCCCCAATAATTTACAAGTGATCAAGGTGCAGTATATTTACTTTATCGACAGTCAAATCAATTTTGACAACTATTTGAAATAATTCAAATCTTCTTGATTTGAAATAAGTTAATTTATCATGAAAAGTTTAAGGTCTTGCTATTTCGCTAAAATTGGAAAATATTATTAAATATTGGTCTTTATGACAATAGTAAATTTCTACTTGAGGAATCGGATTTTGTCGAAAACTGCAAACCGGACAGGAAATAAGTAAAACATGTGCGAGAAATGTCAGCTTGATCAGAAAAATGGTAAGCTACATCGCACCAACAGACGGAAAAATAACAGAAATTTGACTCAAAAAGAAGACGTTCGCCAAATTTATCACCAACAAAATAGATGCACATTGAACTCCTTAATCTGTCGTCTATTTATAATAATTGGGGCTTATCAATTCTTCAAAAGCGCTTTCTAGCCTTATTACTTCATGCCCTTGTTATTTCAAATCAAAATAAACACTTTGCTCCAAGGAAAATGTGAGCAAGTCTGATTTTCCTTGTATATTTTCTTATATCCTAACCGTTTCGTGTTTCGGATAAAAATGCAATCACTTTTATCTATACGAAATTGTTACTTTTATATTTGATACCAATATCAAGGATGACGGTATAGAGTTTTAAAAACATTTTATCTGATATAAAATCTGGCCAATAAACTAAACACGAGCAAATGCGATTCGTAAATGCCATGTATATTGCACGATTTTATGGGACTACTTTTTTTTCAACGTAAAAGAGAAAGTCAATAAAATCTGGTAAAGCTCTGCTCAGTATTTCCTTTCCTATTGAATCACACATGAGAACGATTCTCATGGGATTTTCATTTTAATATTACAAAATTGCTTATTTCATTTTTAAAAGTATGAAAGCGTATTCTAGAAACTTTTAAGTGTGAAAAGTTATATTCACCGAATCTTTTTCTACTTTCAAAATCATCGCGTATTTTAAAATGTGTTTCCACTAGATTAACAGTATTAACTTTTGTCAATAAAACCCTGGAAGTAATCGAAATTCGTAACTGTCAGGTTTTAATGGTCGTTTTTATCGTTTGCGAATCACAAGTGAGAATGTCAATAAGTAACTAGTTGAACCGTATCGGGTAATTTGTCTGCAAGTCAAGTCGAATCGTCGCTTACAAGAGTAGTTGTGATCTGTACCACGAGACTCCAGCGTCACCGCGGAGTTAACCGACGACCAGTGGCGCAATACGAGACAGGCGCGTAGGAACTTCATTTTGAGTGTGGGGGGGGGGGGGGGGTCAAAATTATCGGGGATCGATGAATGTGAAGAAAAGGTATAGTACGCCGTTAAAAGGGGGTCTAGCGGGCTCACCACCCATTTTGCCCCGCGGGGCCTCTTTTGAAGTTTTGATACAAAATAATCGAATTTGAAGCTATTTTGGCATTCTATTCAAAGAAATTTACAATGTGTGATATGCAATTTTCTGTGGAAACTTTAGACAAATGTAATCTGTACCTATTTGTTTTTATGGAATCCCCATTGGCACCGCAGGGAATTTTTTGAGTTTTTGATACAAAAGAATCGAATTTGAAGCTATTTTGGCATCCATTTCAAAGAAATTTAAAGTGTGTGATTTGTAATATTCTTCGGGAAACATTAGACAAAATGCATTATAATCTGTAAATTACGTTATTTGATAAAATCCTCAATGGCCCCTCAGGGCTTTTTTGAATTTATGACACAACAGAATCGAATTTGAAGCTGTTTGGCATCCTTTTCAACGAAAATTAAAATGTATGATATGCAATATTCTTGTATTCTTGGGGAAACTTTAGATAAAACGTTATAATCTGTACATTTTATTATTTGATAACATCCCCATTTGCCCCGCAGGGAATTTTTTGAATTTCTAGCAAAGGAGAAGGAGATTTTGAAATTCCTGAGAAAAATATTGCAATAAGCAACACCAATAAGCAATAAGATACATCTGTATGTGTTTGGTATCCTAGTTTAACTTATAAGTTATATTAAATTTATTCATGAGGATGATCAAGTGGGACAAATGAGTCGTTGTCTCATTGGAATACGTCTGTTTAATTAGTTGTCAAACCTGGGAAAATTTTGAGAATTCAACCTCATAATGGAGCAAATCTGTGCATTTTTTTAAATCTCTTTATCAACATTTTTATATACTTGGGGGGGGGGGGGGGGGGGTGATATCTGGGGGTGTCAGGATGAAAATACTAAATAAACAAATCAAAACACTATTTAAGTAATTTTCATCAGCTTTTTGAAAGAAGGGACAAGTGTTCGTAGAATGGCTTAATGTGTATTAGTTTCAATTAACGGGAGGGGCAGAGGGGCACTGATGAGTAAGTCTAATGGTGGGGGGGGGGGGGGGCATAAGCCTGAATAAACACAGCGGACGGGAGTTTGAGAAGGTAGAAAATATATCGCTCTGGAAATTATGAAATCCTGGAAAAGGTTTAAAGATATTATATGGGAATGCATAAAAAGTAGAGATTAGAGTGAAATATAATATATGATTCAGGCGCGTAGGAAGGATTATCCCTCTCCCACTCGAGCAGTCTGATCCCCATTCATTAAAAAAATTAAGTTTAGCGTCCCAGATTCACTTTTCTATTGTTAAAATTCTAAAAGAAATCGCCTTGCGGGACAACAACTGGGAGGTTGTTTGTTGTAATTTTAGCAGTTTTTAGCATCCCCGAACCACATTAGAACTGAGGGGCTGAGCCCCCAAACCCCCCATCCGGATGTCGTGGTCTTCCCCCCCCCCCCCCCCCCCCCCAATGTTGAAAGTAGTTCCTACGCGTCTGATATGATTCATCAAGTCAGGTATTGTACATTGATCTGATTGTTATCTCTAAATTTGTAAACTTCATAAAACAAAAATGTTAAACGAAATAAACAAATATATCTTGGTTAGATGAAAACTGATCACCGTAAGTGCTTCTTCTGCTTCTTCAAAGTCGTAAATTTTTAATTTAAAGAGATAGTGGCTTCTTACTGAATACAAATAATTATGTCAAACTTTTAGCTTCTGTGTATTCCCTAATGTATACTAATTAGATTTCAATAAGATACACTGAAGAATGTGCAAATTCGGTCCACGAAAGTGACATGGTTGGCACTGGGTCTCACCTCCACCTGCATGTAAACCCACTCCGCCACTGCTGGCTAATACCTAATCAATCCTGGCTGGAATCTCATCCACATCCACGTAGAGTGGAGCGGTGGAACTGGGTCTCGCCCCCCACCTGCATGTAAACCCGCTCCGCCACTGCTGGCTAATACCTAATCAATCCTGGCTGGAATCTCATCCACATCCACGTAGAGAAGCGGTGGAACTGGGTCTCGCCCCCCACCTGCATGTAAACCCGCTCCGCCACTGCTGGCTAATACCTAATCAATCCTGGCTGGAATCTCATCCACATCCACGCAGAGTGGAGCGGTGGAACTGGGTCTCGCCCCCACCTGCATGTAAACCCGCTCCGCCACTGCTGGCGAATACCTAATCAATCCTGGCTGGAATCTCATCCACATCCACGTAGAGAAGCGGTGGAACTGGGTCTCGCCCCCCACCTGCATGTAAACCCGCTCCGCCACTGCTGGCTAATACCTAATCACTCCTGGCTGGAATCTCATCCACATCCACGTAGTGGAGCGGTGGAACTGGGTCTCGCCCCCCACCTGCATGTAAACCCGCTCCGCCACTGCTGGCTAATACCTAATCAATCCTGGCTGGAATCTCATCCACATCCACGCAGAGTGGAGCGGTGGAACTGGGTCTCGCCCCCACCTGCATGTAAACCCGCTCCGCCACTGCTGGCTAATACCTAATCAATCCTGGCTGGAATCTCATCCACATCCACGCAGAGTGGAGCGGTGGAACTGGGTCTCGCCCCCACCTGCATGTAAACCCGCTCCGCCACTGCTGGCTAATACCTAATCAATCCTGGCTGGAATCTCATCCACATCCACGTAGAGGAGAGGTGGGACTGGGTCTCGCCCCCCACCTGCATGTAAACCCGCTCCGCCACTGCTGGCTAATACCTAATCAATCCTGGCTGGAATCTCATCCACATCCACGTAGAGAAGCGGTGGAACTGGGTCTCGCCCCCCACCTGCATGTAAACCCGCTCCGCCACTGCTGGCTAATACCTAATCAATCCTGGCTGGAATCTCATCCACATCCACGTAGTGGAGCGGTGGAACTGGGTCTCGCCCCCACCTGCATGTAAACCCGCTCCGCCACTGCTGGCTAATACCTAATCAATCCTGGCTGGAATCTCATCCACATCCACGTAGAGAAGCGGTGGAACTGGGTCTCGCCCCCACCTGCATGTAAACCCGCTCCGCCACTGCTGGCTAATACCTAATCAATCCTGGCTGGAATCTCATCCACATCCACGCAGAGTGGAGCGGTGGAACTGGGTCTCGCCCCCACCTGCATGTAAACTCGCTCCGCCACTGCTGGCTAATACCTAATCAATTCTGGCTGGAATCTCATCCACATCCACGCAGAGTGGAGCGGTGGAACTGGGTCTCGCCCCCACCTGCATGTAAACCCGCTCCGCCACTGCTGGCTAATACCTAATCAATCCTGGCTGGAATCTCATCCAAATCCACGTAGAGAAGCGGTGGAACTGGGTCTCGCCCCCCACCTGCATGTAAACCCGCTCCGCCACTGCTGGCTAATACCTAATCAATCCTGGCTGGAATCTCATCCACATCCACGCAGAGTGGAGCGGTGGGACTGGGTCTCGCCCCCCACCTGCATGTAAACCCGCTCCGCCACTGCTGGCTAATACCTAATCAATCCTGGCTGGAATCTCATCCACATCCACGCAGAGTGGAGCGGTGGAACTGGGTCTCGCCCCCACCTGCATGTAAACCCGCTCCGCCACTGCTGGCTAATACCTAATCAATCCTGGCTGGAATCTCATCCACATCCACGTAGAGAAGCGGTGGAACTGGGTCTCGCCCCCCACCTGCATGTAAACCCGCTCCGCCACTGCTGGCTAATACCTAATCAATCCTGGCTGGAATCTCATCCACATCCACGCAGAGTGGAGCGGTGGGACTGGGTCTCGCCCCCCACCTGCATGTAAACCCGCTCCGCCACTGCTGGCTAATACCTAATCAATCCTGGCTGGAATCTCATCCACATCCACGCAGAGTGGAGCGGTGGAACTGGGTCTCGCCCCCACCTGCATGTAAACCCGCTCCGCCACTGCTGGCTAATACCTAATCAATCCTGGCTGGAATCTCATTCACATCCACGCAGAGTGGAGCGGTGTAACTGGGTCTCGCCCCCACCTGCATGTAAACCCGCTCCGCCACTGCTGGCTAATACCTAATCAATCCTGGCTGGAATCTCATCCACATCCACGCAGAGTGGAGCGGTGGAACTGGGTCTCGCCCCACCTGCATGTAAACCCGCTCCGCCACTGCTGGCTAATACCTAATCAATCCTGGCTGGAATCTCATCCACATCCACGTAGAGTGGAGCGGTGGAACTGGGTCTCGCCCCCACCTGCATGTAAACCCGCTCCGCCACTGCTGGCTAATACCTAATCAATCCTGGCTGGAATCTCATCCACATCCACGCAGAGTGGAGCGGTGGAACTGGGTCTCGCCCCCACCTGCATGTAAACCCGCTCCGCCACTGCTGGCGAATACCTAATCAATCCTGGCTGGAATCTCATCCACATCCACGCAGAGTGGAGCGGTGGAACTGGGTCTCGCCCCCACCTGCATGTAAACCCGCTCCGCCACTGCTGGCTAATACCTAATCACTCCTGGCTGGAATCTCATCCACATCCACGTAGAGTGGAGCGGTGGAACTGGGTCTCGCCCCCACCTGCATGTAAACCCGCTCCGCCACTGCTGGCTAATACCTAATCAATCCTGGCTGGAATCTCATCCACATCCACGCAGAGTGGAGCGGTGGAACTGGGTCTCGCCCCCACCTGCATGTAAACCCGCTCCGCCACTGCTGGCTAATACCTAATCAATCCTGGCTGGAATCTCATCCACATCCACGTAGAGAAGCGGTGGAACTGGAAATGGCCTGAAGGGGGTCCACGACCGTGTCTTTTACTTTCTCTCCTGGCAGTAAATCTGCGGTAACCAGACAGTATGCTCGCTTCCTCAACAAAGTTTCGGTGACTTTGCATCTTGGATTTGGGAATAATATATCATGTGAGATAGAAATCTTGCGGTGAAATTTCAAATCCGAAGATTGATTCGGCGACATTATTTTCAAGCTCAGACGCGATTTGTAAGTAGAAGTACGAACTCACTCTCACTTTCAGATGTGCGCTTTTGTTTTTGTTGGCTTTCAGTTCAACAATGATGAATTCTTTCTGGGAAAACGCTCTGTGCAATGCGATGAAAAACGAGCCTTCGTTGTGCATGCGAATTCATAAGCGTGTGAAAGTTGCTGTTCTATAGATATACCTTGGAAAAGCTTGTCAACATGCGTAAGAGGAGCAGTGATAATTTTTGTCTTCGAATTTGTTTGAATTAAATGTTACAAATATTATTATTTATTATTATTTTATTATTATTATTTCTATATTACAAATAGAACTATACATGTTATATTGCACTGGCCGATCTTCCTGCAACCATTGTAAATTTCCTGAGTCGCGAGGCAAATGTTTGGATGGTTCCTTAGCAACATTCAACATTACCTCCTTCCCACCGTTCATTGTGTCCCATCATCCTCAATTATTCAAATTCTCATTCTCATAATCATTCACAAACGCGAAATCGCCCAGGTGTCGAGACATGTATACTTCGTTGTAGATAACAAAAGTAAATCCTACTATTCCAAGACATTCGCCAAGTTGTTGGTAAAGTGTCTAGAAATGTATCGTGGGCATAGAGTTGGAGATAGAGACACTTGTTTTCAGCAATGAGACGGCACTTCCACCACATTCTCACACAAATTATTGGTATTGTTGTTTTGGTTCTTCATTACCAAGTAAATAACACCAAGTATAATACTGAACTTTGTATTGCTGCAAAGGCAGGAGAAATAATAATCAAATAAATTATGGTTTCGTGCAACTTCCCCTTTAACTATTATGAAAGTTTCTGTCTTAGTCGATGCTCACGAAGATTTTGCGCCTGTATTTGGCGCAAAACTACGGCTAAGAAACATTGTTCCGTTGTTGGAAGGAGCCGAGCAACTTTCTGATAACTTTCTATTTTCTCTTCTTGATATCAGAATACACGAACTTGTTCATGTCCCGCGGTTATTTCATGAACATTATTAATATAATGATAATAAACTACTTTTGTCTCCTGAAAAAAGCCCCCCCCCCCCATCCTCGTTCTCTTGCCGTCCTGCCTCAATTTGTTGGAGGAATTTGTGATTTAGATCGAGTGAAGGAAATATTTACCCATGATGAAACACTGTGTAGGATCAAGTCTCTTCCGAAAAGCTCTGGGACCTCCTTCCGTCATTTTAATAAATCTCAAAGACGTCATAAACAACCCTTTCTCTATAATTTTGTCTTTCATGAATAATATTATTTTAACGATAATCTTATTAGCTACTTGATAAAAAGATGTATATGCATTACATTTTGTCAAGAAATACGATGTCACATCACCTATATATTTAGAATACGGTGCACTGTTTTCAGTCAAGTATTGTACCGGGAAGCCGTGATTGATAGGACGGGGTCACCCTTGGGGTTTTACTCTTCCTCTTCTTCCCTTCTTTCCCTTTCCTAGCGTCGTTCCAGGCGCTCGGCACCCTATCCTGACCCGAAAGAAGGGGGATAACAAGGGATCACCCAGTCGCAGATCTAGGCAGCCCCACACTGAGTTGCAAACAAAAATCAGATTTATTTCGTTTTTTTATCAAATGAGATTATCAATACACAATAATAAGGTTTTGGTAATAAAAGTGTGATTGTTTTGTTATGAGAAAAATGAAACCTGTTGTTGTCAAACAATGGCGACGTGATAAAATATTGTGTTACCAATTCCAACCTATAGAAGAAAGGCATATCGTCTAACTGAAAGAAGTGGGGTCGTGTTTTATTAATTTACTGGAAATACATCTCTAGATTTGATTATTAATTTTAAATTCGATAATATCAGCTTTGTATTAACTCCGGTTTTGCAATCTTCTCTAATTATTAGTTTCTGAACAATAAATATAACGAAGTTTTGTGTGTAGGCCCATTTGAAGCATCAGTGATAATACACCATAATATGTTTTAGTTTCAATGAAAACATACTTTATCGCGAAAATGTCACCTTGCCAGGTGAGAACCTATTACGAAATACAACTGAGTTCTCATTAAGGTCGTACGATGTAATCAACTTGTTTACCAACTCATATGTTTACCTGACTGTCTAGTAGTTAAATAATTGATCATGTAATGACAAGTACTCTCCACTTGATTACAGACTGCAACTTGTCCACACATTGCATAACCTCGTCAGAGACCTGAGGGAAAGCTTCAACATCCAGAGACACGAGCCTCCGACGGTTGAAGGGTTTATGCATATTCAAAATGGATTGGCGTATTGCCACCCATATATTATTATATAATATATAAACCCATTCACCAGGGGCAAAATAAATACCTTTCAGATCCGTTTTCGAAGTCGAGTCAGCTGACTACGACGTTCGAATAATTCACGGACGACTCAACAAAGACGCTCGTATATTTAACTGACAACCTGGACAAGGATGGAAACTCGGCGGTACCCGAACATTTTCGATATCGAATTTATCTCCACGCGAAAGATTCGGGTTCTACTCAATATGATTACCTATTAATCTATAGCGGTGGGTTTCGGTTCGGGGGACCCGCCACGTCAGCGCTAGAAGCAATCGCGTTTCTTTGCACTCGGCGAACATTAAGAATAAATCATTCGGGTAGAAAAAGTTTTCTGATGAATCGAGCTAAAGTGTACAGAAGTCTTAGAGCTCGGTGAACGATAAGAATACGTTTGACTTACAGCTGTTCTTGTTCGTTTAGAGGCACACGGAAATGTTCAAGAATGGGTTTAAAATTTAAACTCCATTGTTCGAAAGAAACGTTACTAATGTTTTATAATTCGTTGGTTGCTTCACAGGTGTTATAAATGTCTTTGCATATCACATATTTCTACGCTTTGGTGCAGTCTTACAAGGATATTACATAACAAGTAAATATACGTAGATTGACATAGATTTGGGAATTTTGTTCCCTTAGAAAAATGGGTATTTCATTCTTCAGAAAAGAAACTAATCTGGATAATACTTGAATACGAATAGCTTTCATTTATATTTGTATTTTTTCGTAACGCGTCCTTTTAAAGTGAAGAGTTCACATTGGGAATAAGGAAAGCTGTTTTTCTAGAAGCAGCACTGAGTAGAAAATTAATTTGGCGTGCTCTGTATAAAAGCATCTCTTAAAATCATTCTTCCTACGCAACACAGAATTGAATTATCTGGAGGTAAAGGCGACATTCTTTTAATAAAAGCTGAGAACACGCGCTCATTGCGAGAACTGTCACGTGACTGGTTTCAGATGGAGGCTCGTCGGTCATATTTCCAAGGGAGGGAATTCTGACGGCAAAGACGAGACAACGTGGAGAAGAAGATGGCCAGCGAGAGATTCCTCTCACATTTTATTACGCAAAACAATTAGAAATCTGGAATAGACGAATTCTTATTGTCACGCGTTATTGAGATTAAAATGCAATTAGTAGTTCAAAAGTTGTACAAAATTACTAGGAAAACGCTCAGTGTAACGCGTTGATGAGCGAGCACGGGTACGTGCAAATTCTCGAACCGGAAATGCGTACACAACGCACAGAAAACATATACATCCATATGGAATTGATTATGATATCAACTTAAAAGTGTATGCTTTTCATCGAAACTTTAAAATAGCATCTAAGCACCTGGTTCATAAAGCAAATCAGAATCAATTTTCAATTGGCACTGGAAAACATTCATTTCGATACTTCATTACTGACAGATATTAAAAATGTAAATAACTTCATACGTTCTTAACTGATTGGGATGAAATTTTGTAAAATAAGAGACAATATTGGTCTTAATGATCATGCAAAATATGAGTTTGATCAGAATTATCGAAGACCGTTTTCATTTTTCAGCCTATCAGGAGATATTTATTTAAATTTTAACCAATGAATCTGAGTAACGCGTTGATGAGCGAGCACGGATACGCGCAACACCTCGAACCGAAATTCTGTCTATCGAAAATGTCATTAAAAGCCAATAATTCTAAAATTTCGCCACAGATTTGTATAGAAATCTCAAAACATTCCTAAAATATTGGTCCAAATAACCATGCAAAGCTTTAAGTTGATCAATTGAACCTTTATGATTGAACTGTTCCGTGTTAATTTTCAAAAATCACAGGATCTCCTTCAAAAAATATACCTGAGACCACTCATATGATATAAGTGTGTCTACACAATATCAGATCGACTGTTGAACGGTCATTATCAGTTTCATTTGCGTTTGAAAGTTTCTGCTCTAACTACCTTGCCTTGAACTGAAGAGTCGAAGTCGCCGTGAATTTGACAGCCAACACGCTAATAGTCCGTAAAATGTCAATAACGTTTGGATTTAAACACAGATTAGTATGAAAATTGTCAAAAATGCAGATAATGTTGGACCCAACCATCATGCGAAGTTATAAGTTGATCGTTCAATCGGTTATAGTTTAAATTTCTAAAAACACAGGAAAGATGGTTTTAAATTTTAACCAATGGGAGGATTTGGCTGAAACTTTGTTTGATTGGGTACAATGTTGGGGGTAATGACTTGTCAAAATTTCAATTTGATCAAAACAACCAATCGAAAGTTAATTTTTTTTAAATTTGAACCAATCAATGGATTTCAAAAAAATTAGGGTCTGCAACAATCAGAAATGTTACGTACATGTGTGCAAAATTTCAGCTCGATCGAAGAAAAACTCTGACCTGTATATCGTCAGTAACAGAAAAAAAAAAAACAAACAAAAAAAAAAACAGAGGTCCGTGCCAAAAGAGCCAAATGGAGACGCTCGCTTCGCTCGCTCAATAAATAGCTTCTTCGTATAATTAAAAGAACTGTTTGTAACATAACGGGCACAACTTTTCTACGAACATAAATAATACATTCAACGGGTTTAAATCCTCAATATTCGAGAAGCCATTGCTAGATACATTCGCTTCCATGATCAGATCCTCATTTGGCCGACATTTCAAAATATTACGGAAATTCCCGATTTGATTATTTTGTTTTAATTTGTCTGGTACATTAACGAGGTTTTAATTTAATACATGTGTAACATCAAGTCTCCAAGTTTATTGTAAGCATTTATTTAGGCCAATATAAGAGTACTTGTATGCATTGTGTCGTTGGGTTTGTTTTTTGAAAGCTTTTAACCCCGCTTGCAATCTCCCCGCAAGAAACTAGAATATATTCCAAAAGTTCAATGTTTGTTTCATTACGTTTTTATGTTGATAAAAGCATTACAGTGGCCTTGCTCTGTTCTATGCATTGGACTCGTGGAGGTAAACTTGTTTCTTGATGATGGTGTACTTCACAATGTTTGTTTTTAATTCGCCTTCTTTTAAAAATGGATTTTGTATGTTCAATTTTCCCAGTGGTTTTCTTATATTAAAGAATAAAAATACAAATGTCGCAAACTTTGGTACTTTTATTTAGCGAATAGCGAAAAGATTGTTCTGTGCAACATCCTAAATGCCAAGATGTCGAACCAAAAATTGTTTCCATTTTTATGGATTTTGAAGGTTGACGTATTACAAATATATGATAAAAAAAGTTCTTAATTCGGTAGTACAATAGTTTCTTATTATTTGCAACATACGCTTGTTATACGTATATAACCATACATGTTTGTTATTACATGTTCCTAAAGTCTCTGCACATTATCAACATTGTTATGGTCAATATTGACGGTCATTGTAGACTAGCACAATGTGAATATTCAACACTGTAACTTTAGTTGACAAGAAAGATGCCGAAAAGTAGGCTACGAAGTGAGTATAACAAGTGCCTCGGCTCTGTCAAGCTGCAAGTTAGGTTCCAACGGTTGATGGACAAAACTTGTATTAATCCAACGCATCTACTGAACACCACGATTATGTTATGAGATCCAAAATGTGTTCTCCCTTTAATTGACAATATGAAGCTCTCAACTTCAAATAGAAAATGTGTTTATAGCAACTACTAATCTTTTGCAAATACCACTGTTCATTTGAAGCCGAGGGTTTAATTACAACAAAATTAATGAATCTATGAATACATAACTAAAGTAATGAACTAATATTCTATTTATTATAGGCAAATACATAAATCATTCTTCGCGATATAAATGTAAATGTATATAAATATCCATAAGCTTTTTCTTAAAGTACACTATGAATTGTCTCACTCCGGTAATGCCATATTGTATTGATACTTTAGTCGATAATAATGTTGCAATGTTGAATGGATAATCAGCAATTTCCTGATGAGCTGAATGGACAATCAAACATAAATGTGCAGATATATTCAGAACTGCGGAATGTAGTCGTCTGCATCCCTTGCTTTATTGACGTAACACATATATACATGTCGTGTGCAGACGTACGAGTATATTGCCTTCCGCATTTCAGTCGCAAAAAACTGCAGTTGAAGCTCATCTCCAACTTTGTCAGAGACAAAAAGTTGCTTCATTGCTAATTGGTGCACTTACCTGGAAGGTTATTACATCCCCTCTACAATTAATTAAGCCAATTCTATGTGCGTGCTATTTGAATGAATTCGCCTATTCTCTAAGCGTCAAACTGTGAAAGGTGACGTTTAGCTTCCCCCGTCTTTGTTTCCGACTAACAAAGGGAGAAGTGAAGTTAGCAGACTGGCATGAAGCATACTTAATTAATTGCATCCATTTCAATTAGAGAGATATTACGAGTGCAGGACGAACTTTTAAAAGCAAAGTTTTTTAATCCTACAGACGATATTACCTTCAATCGTTCTACCGTCTATCGATAAAAAGTATCTACAGAGTTTCGATAAAAACCAAATGTATTACGTCTAGCTGGTTATAATATGTAGGCAAGGTTGTATCTTGAGTAATGCTAAGCGATTACGCTGACTGGGGAAAGATTATAATTGATGTTGAGATGTTTTTGAAATACAATGAACAGATTCATTTATTTTCTACCCTCAATCACAGATGGGTGTAGTGGGTGGCACTTATTTAATAGACAAGTGCCATGTAGTAGGGGCTTGTTTGCAAAATTGATGAGTTCCTGCCCTCCCCTAGCCACCCCTCACGTGAACTTTACCTTATGTCTGCAGACATAACCACCCTCTAGTCTCATCCCCCCTTACCAGATGGAGACAATAGTCTCACCCCATCTCCTTTATACCAACATTGTCATTGTTACAAGAATCCCTCTCAGCTGACATTCGTGGGGCCGGGTCGGGGGCTGGGGGGGGGGGCAGTAGGCACCCACTAGCTTACGATACACCGTCATTAATTTCCGCCCCACTGCCCTTCTGATTATCTTTTAGTAGATCGATAAAACGTATCGCATAAAGAAGAAAGGAAATGGGAAAAACAAGAAGGAGAAAAAAATAAAAGTTTAAATCCGGTGTACTGGATATTGTACAATATGGCTTCCTACTTCGTAATTGCAAAATAAGTTGTGCTAGAGTAGTTTTAATTAGTTCACAACCCACGTCGACATAAACTAATCAAACCTCCCTGAAACCTCCCATCTCTTGTAATACACAAACACTTTCCACTGGCTCACCATTACCGGTCTAAATTACGTATTAATTCATTTTCACATTTCGCGGTAGAGAAGTACTGCACCCTTCACGCCACCCTTCTGACCCCGATGTCTCCCAGTATGTGCCAACAAGGGTTGAATTGAGCGATAAGATGTGTGAAACCAGTGAGGCGAACAAGTATAGCTGCAGCAACAGGGTTATCACAATGCAAATGCTCGATTCTAGTTCTGTGTGATTTTTTTCAATATGTAGGGGTAGATATGTGAGGGTTGACTCTATGAGGGGTGTTAAAGATACATAGCACCTCTCTTGGGACCCCGTGGAAGGGTTTTGTTATTTAGTTACCCATGTGAATACCTCCCCCACCCCTACTTCACCCCACCCCATTGCGTCGACCTGCCGCTGCCACCAACGAAACCTCTAAAGCAGGGCCGGTCGTCTCAATTTCAAATCGCTTTTTTTTCATGATATAGTTCCCCTGTTGCTCGCATATTTCCATATACATACACAACACAATCACCGAATTTCCAGGCAGGGAAATTGGCAGGCGGTCCCTTAAATTCCAGGGCTAAATATAGGGAAGCTAAATATTTTAAATCGATAAGAGCAGGCAATAGCTAAGGGATTTATGGAGGCTGAGGATTTTAACTGGATTTATCAATGTTTTTTATGCGTTTTTATCGGTTTTTCAGCGTCGGATTTACTAGTAGCGAACGGCTTAAGTATCAAGCTTTCCCAAGTTACTAGATTAATATTTTTCAAACGAGGTTCGCATTGGTTTCTTAATTTAGAAATTGTTTAAGAGATATTTTATCAGGTATCAGGCATTTATATTATTATTACAAAACAACGCGTTAATAAACTAAGGGGGTGCAGGAAAAAACAATTATACTTAAAATTAATTTGGTAAGATCAAGTAAAACTCCAATTATGATTCAGTTGTACTGACTGAAAAATCCATTCATAAACTGGATTACTGAATGGATGTCCCATTTGGTGAGGCGTTTATCATGGTTTCCCTGCCACTCCGTCAATTAGATTTTGTAAAGATTGACAGGTAGTTTAATTTTGTTGTCTACAGTCTACTTTAAGTATCTTGTTAATTAGTGTCAATGGTTTGTTTTTACTTATTTACTTAGACTAATTCAAAATGAAATCAAATAGTTTCTCGCTCATAAGCTCGAAGAGATTTTGATGTTTGTTTGACCTCTTCGTTCCTAAACTACTAACATTAATTTACACAAGCACAATGAAAGAGAAAATTGACAAGAATCAAGTTTGGCCTTCAAAGTGACTGATGTATTCGGAATAATTTGATCCTATTCTTTAACACCGATTACATCACCGGCGTTGAATACCTGTAGCGTATGAATTTACTCAGGACATTATTGTAATACAATGCTTCTAGTCACCACCGGTTCAGGTCAAAGGTGTCTCGTCACTGCTTCGAATTACAGGGACGTACAGAGATAATAACATAAGAACAGAAGCATAATGTGATCCAATTCGTCTCAGCGTCCACCGAGCTTTCATGTTTCAGCTTGTGATTAGACCTTATCACGATGAACTTTGACATGGGAAGACCATTGCAATACATTAGAGGATTTGTGTCGACCATTCTTGTCATTCGATCTGATAACTGAACGTCACGACCGCATCTGATAGTTGCTATGGCAACCCTGGCTGATGTCTAGGCTCTAAGAACACGGGGTGGTACTTACTCTTGTGCGGTAAGTGGTTAGGTGGAGGGAGAGGGGGGTGAGGGGGGAGACTGAGGGAAGAGGGCGTGAGGGGGTCAAGGAGAGGCGAGAAGAAGTCGTTGAAATTAATCAAGGTGGTCTGACAAATATTTGAAAAGAGAAATGTGATTTCTGTAGAGGGGGAAAGAAGAGAGTACTTTTTCCTGTTTTTCAAATCTATCTCTGTTAAATTTGGTGGAGGTGCCTTGTTTATAAGTCGTTCTTCCTAGTTCGGAGAGATGGGTAATTATATAATTATAAAAACAATGTAAATGGAATGTTTACTTAAAGCTAAGTAATGACGTTCCATGTCCTTATTTTTCATCATACAAACTACTGTAATAATATTTTAATATTAATTATATTATAATTAAAAAAATATATATTCGAAGCTTTTATAATAAACATTAAATCAAAAAAAATAAGGATTTTATAAATCTAAGTAGCAAAATGAGAATATTTTCTTACTTCCTGATCAAAGGATGGTCTTCATTGTACGTTTCCTGTCCCTCGAGAACTGCTGGAATATACTGGAAGATAATGTTTAATTAGGTAATTTCTTGCTGCACACCTTTGCGAGATTGCTGAGATTGCTGTGTGGACAATACAGTGGACCAGTTACTTGCAAACTTCCACATCGAAGATAAAAATCGTAAGAAACAACTCCCATAACAAGTTCTATGTATTATAACTTAAGGATTATAAATAGCTCTAAGACTAACTATAGAGTTTATAACTCTAATGTAATTTCGATATTTTCTTGTAAATAAACTCAAGTTGAACTTATTGAGAATATTAAAAATGATGAAAGACTGCAATAACAAAGTTTTAAGTTAAATGATCTTTTATCTTAGGTCTCTTCAACTTTGAAAAGTTCGTGATATCGCAGTTATGTAAATGCCTCCTAACAACTCTTGCCATAGTATTGAACCATTCTACTGTGTTTATAGAACACTATTGTGTGCCGACAGACAAAAAGCAACCGAGGACAGATATTGATCACTAATGAACACCAGGTATAATAGCGTTCGATTCGATCATCAACAAGCATTAGCAACAAAGTTGTAATTCTAGAATATTCAACTGTATCTCGTAACAACCCAACTGATTTGATATGTTTTGAACGTCTATATTTATTTGCATACGCAAAACGTATAATAATGAATGTTGTAATTTAAAATCTCTGAGCGAAGATAACGGGCATCGAAAGTCGGATTGAGACCGAAAATAATCAACATCTTACCGCCTTCAATGTGATTTTGAAAACTTTATAAACATAGATGTTAGAATCTTTCTAACTTTATTTATAAATTGACTATTGAATGCGTATGCAATAATACGAAATACGTCCAACACAATTAAAGTATCATCAAAGGATACAAGCAAATTTTAATAAGCTTTTTAAACGTTTTGAAAATACATAAAAGGAACAGTTTGTTTCTCACACCTTATGGGAATGCGAGAAATCACAACGTTTAATTTTTTTGAATGGTAGAAATTTTGAAAATCAGTATAGACATTAGACATGGGTATGTACTACACGTCGTTTCGTATATTGGAACAAAATCATTAAATAAATTGACACTTATAAACCATTTTGATTACTACGGGCTTAAATTTCTTACGCCTCCTTCTCACATGTATTCTAGGTTTATTGTTTTGTAAAGTGAATATTGAATCACATAATCAACTAATTTTGTTTCCACTCGGACTCGACGTCGATGTCCAGATTGTTCTTGTTAGCACGCAACTTGCGAAGACGATCAGGCCGTTTGTCTCTCAAAGAAACTGTTCGAAGTGAACTGTTGTCTTCTGTCTTCTAGCAGCGAAGATTGCGCATAAGTTACAACTTGCTTTGAACACTGTTTTTCTGTCGGCTTCAAAGAACTTGCGGTGTGCCAGGAATCTGCCAAGTGTTCCACATCAGACGAGAATACACGTCGACCAATCAGAAGGAAAATCACTCAAGATTTACTAACTATTTTCAACTACTTTTGAGAACAGAAACGAAACTAGATGAATACTTCTATGTTAAATCTGCCGCATCATAACAATTGTATTTAACTATTTATTGTGGTACCTGCCGGAGGCAGGATGGCTATTGCAGGGCATACATTAGGTGCCCTCTTTAGCCGTGTACAGGAGTTTGATTAGACAGTGAACATTACTACTCGTACCAGGTGTGTTAGGACATGAATATCAAATAGTGAACATAAAGTAGAGTACAAAAATAAAACTTATGTGTTCATTTTGTTTCTGACGCATTTCTCAATAATGTGGCAAAAAGATTACCTACGTTGAAAAGTGTACCTTATACTGCAAAAGTCCGGTCTGAATATTTCTTATCTTTATAATTTAAAAAGAATACATTTATATTATTGATATATTCAAACAGATAAAGTTACTTAGCATTATTTTACACATATTTGTATAGAAACTTTGCTTTACACATTCTTTATATTAAAAGTGTTCCGAAGACCTGAATTCTAGACCTTTTGTTAATTTGTAAAGCAGCTGTTTGTTTATGACAATTGAAAATCCGTAGATAAAAATGACTATCTAAAACACTTCTGTTCTGTTCCCCATAATTGGTCCCTTTAACAAAACAGATAGTGAAAAGTCACTTCTGTAGCTCATCACGAGGTCCTGTCAACTTCATTAAAGTCGTTCCGGAGCAAGCACGGGTGGATTTACTCCCCCCCCCCCCCCCACCGCCCGCGGCGACGTCTTAGACACGGGTTAGGCGGGGGGTGGATGAGTGGGGTGGTGTCTTGGAGGAACACGACAGGTCACAAATCCCGGCGACCACCACTAACATCACCACCGACAAAACACACTCGGTGCGCGATTCAAGTATATGCCGGGAACAAGTTCTGGAATTAGTTCCACCTCACTACTACACTTGTCCAAGATAAAGTAGGCCGGACGGGAGTTTACTCGTATTTCAAGTGTCTATTGTGTTTATTTGAAGCGAATCTACTGGCAGCACGCACGCACGCACCATCTTGTCTTGTCGTATTCGCGCGCAGGATGGATATTTTATCTTGTTTGTTAAAGAAGGGAAGTTAAAATCCATTGATCCTGCGGATTGATTCTGTCCACAGCTTTTGCAAACAACTTTGCTCCAACAAATTCTATCGTATACATCTGAGAAAAATATTTAATTTTTTACGATGAACAAAATCACATCCTTTTTTGTGTCGATTAGGACATGGCAACAACCAATGACAATTGACGATTAAGTAACTGTTAAACTTAACAACAGTTTTAACAGAGCATTGTAAAAGCTTTCCTAACAACTGGTTTAAGCGGTAGTTTAAAAAATGTCATTGGTTGATAATCAAATCAAATGTTTACAATTTAGCAGAGTATTGAAAAACTGGACCTAAATGAGTTGTAATGACCAATAAAATAAATTACATTCTGCTTTAAAATCGACTATAAAACTTTGAACATAAAATAATTTTTGATTATTATTTTGTTTACATTGTATACAGTGGCTCTGCAAGGCAGAGACTTCTTGAAAAATAAAATTCATATCATGTCAAATGGAGATTTTTAAACGGTGGATATGTTGTGCCATTTAAAACATCGTGTAAAGTTTCGAGTTAGGTGAAATCCCATAGTAACATTAATTCATTCTTACATTGTTGGCAAGAAGAGGGATTGTTTTCTCAGATGAATTCCGACAAGATGAATGCAAGATAAATTTACTCGATAGCAACGGTCGACAAAAGACTCCGCTCGTTCCAATAACTATCTCCGACGAACGGTAGGTTTTTACTCTGGCAGATCTTAGTTAACAATTGGATAGGTTTGTTTGCTCAAGATGGATGGACTGTTGAAATGATTGCGACGTCAATAATCGATGATTGATTACAATGATTTATTACCAGTGTTTTTCACTGTTTTATTTGTTCTTTTAAACTTCAACATCTCTTTTCTTATCGAGCAATGATAGCATAAGAACGCCAAAGAAAAACATCTTACAACGTAAAAGTGAGAACGCTCTTGAGCTTTATACCTTCATTCGTTGTTAAAAGTTTAATGTTTAGAAAGTGTAGGTGCTTAAAGTTAGATTTTTAATGGGCTTTTTTTAAGTTGAGACTTAAAACATTACTTGCACTTAACTGTCTCAGGTAATATTTAGAATATTTAAAAATAGGCTTAAACGATACGATATCAGTTTTATGATATCAGTCAACCGGTTAATTACTTGATTTTGCAGCTCTCTCATTGGTCAAAATGGTATTATTATGTTCATATTCCAGGTACAAGTAGTTCGAGATTCATTAAGTCGGCCGTTAATAAAATGAGGATTTATTAGAATATTGCAATTTTTAGGGTTGTTTCATCTGAACTCTGCTAATCAGAATCTCACTGAGAGGCAGATAATTCCGATAAATAAATAATACCTAAAGTATAAATAATCGTTCTTATTTATTTATTTATTTCATTCTATTTGTTTCTTACTTTTTTTAAATTTCTTCTTGCACAATCTGAGTTATAAATACACTATCGACAATCTGCCTGCCCTTCAGTGATAAACAAAGTAGTCTGTTACCTAGCAACCAGATGAATGAATCTACTCTCACGGCGAAAATATGGATGCGAATTAATATGCGTGTGAATGTTCCAGCTCTAAGTAGACCTTGGAAAGTTAGAAATGCAACATGCGTTAAAGGAACTGTAATAATTTTGTTTTTGAATTTAATTTACTACATTTTACAAATATTTCAAAAAGCACAAAATATCCGTAAATGCTAATATGTAATAACTTTTAAAGTTCTCGGCAGATTGGTCTTAAAATAGGCAAAAACTCCTAAAATGTTGGTCCCAATGACCATGCAAAATTTGGTCAAACTGTTCCAGTTTTCAGTCATTCACTAAGACTTGGACTAAAACTATACACGTGACCGCTCATATGGCATTAGTGGGTGTGCACAATTTCAGGTCGATTGATTTTTTTGGTGTGACTTGAGCATTGCCAGCAAATACACAAATATACAAAAAAGTGAACAGAGAAAGAACCATATCTCGTTTAATAATCTTGGAACATTTGATGCAACAATGATAGTTAATAATAGAGTTTCATATTAAATTTTGTAGCTAAAATCAGTAACAATGTGTCCATTTTTTTACGACATAAATGATTGCTCATTTAAATTGTGATTATATTAATACTCCAGATTAAAATACTGTAGTTTATAATACACCTGCATGTTAATACTCAGTAATTTCCATTATTAACTTCACAATGACTGAATCTATATAAAGAGAAACTATATAAAATAAATTAATTTTTGCATAAATCCTTTATGTAAAGTTTCCATAGACGTCAGCATAGCTAGTGCTATTTGAATTACGATTCATCTGCCACGCAATGCTATACTATATGAACATAACTGCTATAATACAGGGTTGGGTTTTTTACTCGTGGACTTCCCCATACAAGTGATAAGGTTTATATAATGCACGTTTTGCCTCCCCCCACTCTCCACCCCCTCTACTGATAGAACTGATAACTGTAATAATTCATGGCATATCGTTGCCACTGCAATGCAGGTCGCATTCCGGAGTGCATTTCACTGGTTGCATTTCCCACCATTTGGACACAGTTGTCGCAAGCGAGACCTAAGCTTTATGATTCGTTGAAAGCTTGTAAGTGGCTTTTTAAGTAAGAAAATTTTAGAAAAACGTAACTAATTGAGATTTGGACAGATCGGAAGTGAACCAGTGTAAATCACAAACTTTATATTCTACGCTTCTACTGACAATATTTCAGACAAGAATAGAAGCAAAAATAGTACGTGTTTTTGTAACTATAAGCTGCATTTCTATTGAAATTTGATTTTTATAAAAAGATAAAATATAAACTGTTTATGTATCGTCACTCAATTTTTTAGCTTTAAAAGTCATATCTTTTTTATATGCTCGATAATAATGGATCATACTACACTCAAGTATAATTTGATTACATTATTAACTTATGACAAATTCCAGTGTACTACTCCAACCAAGCTTCAAAGTTTCATTTCAAATTATGGAATGTAAAAATATTATGTTTTTATACATTTTTTGAGCAATATTCCACATAGAAGTCAATATAAATGCATAATCTGTGTTCCAGAAAAAGTACAATTTAAAATGCGGGAACTCAATATGAAACGGAAGAAGAAAAAAATTATTTCTGAATACACCAATTACATTTACAAACACCCTCGTGTATGTGTAATATTTTGTTTTGTCTTATTTCAACTAATTGGACCAGAATTTTGTTACTATTAACAGAATTTACCTCGTTCAACGTTAAATCGCATTCTGTATTAAATCACATTTTCAAACATATTTCCATCAGAAGTGAATGAAAGAAGTTTTATTTTTCTTCGCCATGAGCTGGAAGTAGAATGGTGCATGAGAGCTTGTTCTACTTTCTATCAGGGAATATAAATCTGGTCGCCTATCCATCAACCAGAGCAGTACAAGCACATTCAGCCAGTTTATCACAGTGTATCATGCTGCTGTTAATCGTTTTACTCTCCATTTGCATCAACCTGGGATGAATATCTTGTTGAGATATATTTAAAGATTTATTTAAATAATCATGACCAGAAGAAAATGAAGATTAATACTTATCGTGTGATTCTTAAAATACAGTGAAGAGTATCAAATACGAAAATTTTTTCATTTAATTTCCAATTAATTTGATTCCCAATTTTCATGGTGTATTTTGCATTAGGGTCTGACAACCGAACACATCATGAACAGTTGTCCTGTGCTGGCCTTCCCAGGAGAGGAGAAAGATATCTTGTATCTGACAGAAGAAGCGATCAAAGGGCTTGATAATTTAAATTTATATTTTCTTGTTTCTCTATTGTTTACTTGTAATGTTCCAATAAAAAACCATACGATAATAATAGCTTGACTCTTTATTGGGGTGTATGGAAATGTGTAATATGATATTATTATGAACAGTTTTACGGATCATAAAAGGTATGCTATCATCAAATTTTGTATTTATTGAATCACAATGGGTTCAGTAATCAATCAACATTTATTATTGCTCTTCTGTGAGACCACCTACAGATTGAAATTGTTAAAATAATTCAAAAACACCAGCACTCGGTTTATATATTTTACGGTTATTATAGAATTTTATGGTTATTTTATAATTGATATGGAATATACTTATTCCCTCATTCCCTCAATGTTTGCTACACACAGATTGCATGGAACATTATTCAAGATTATAGGCACTTCCAACACACTACGTTTGAATCGAGTTACGGTTTCAAAACTACCGTTATCAGGAGTTTAATAACTTACACTACAATAACGTAAGTGGTTGATTATTTGGTTCAATGTTAAATAAAATAAATTGTTCCGTAATCGCACGCTTTTCCATCGTTACAGTTTTTAATATATATGATTTTAATTGGTCACAAACGACGTTGATACACAAATTAAATCTCGAATATAGACATAGAAATCAAGAGCATTGCTATTCACTCAGGAAGATCTAAATAATTTCAACAATAAAAATGTAGAATTATTTACAGGCTCCATTTTGTACATAAGATACTTGTGCTACTTCAATTTCATTATTTGAGAGGCCCAAATCATTTTCTTATTTCCTTAGAATTACATCCCTCCATTCATATCTTGACAGCTTATAAACTAATAAATATCAATGAAGAGTAAAGAGTCTGCCAATATGTAAGTCTATGAGACGCTTGAAGAATGAGGCGCCGTGTTGGCGTCGGCGTCGCGACGTCTAACTCGATTGAACAGCAACTATAACCCACCGCACGACGCTGTAGCTGATTTGTCACGGACTGGTTATTGGTTATTGCGACACGAGATGCTGTTAAATATGACGACGTCATCAAATGGTCACCTCGATTGTTATATTGCTCACGTCGACGCTTCGGACGACGACGACGTCGACGTCGAAACAACAATTGATTCGGAGTTGATCTAATGGAAACCGGATCACCTTGCTCTCAACATGACTGTTAGCAGAAATGAGAGGAGAAATTTGTGAGGTAAATGTGTTTATTTTAAAACTACGAGGTAGTACCCTGATACTGTAATTACTTATTCAGGGAGTGAAAAGAGCAACAATATTTTATTTATATTTTGGAAGTCCTCGCCACTTTTAAAGTGCGTGGTATTACGTAACCATCACAATCTAAATATATTCACATTTAAGCTTACTGTTCTATGTTAGTTATTGTAGTATGAGAATATGTAACCAGCTAAAATTTCAGCACATTTATTAATATTTATAACGAACTGAAAACATTTTGAAGACATTTCGCGTTATCTAGGTAATTAGTTCAAAACGTCCTGTCATCTCGATAATCAAATGATTGCCTCAAAACTTGTCATTACTTCTTCTTCGCTTGCAATGTATAGTTATATAAATAATAAATCATAAATACAAGAGGAAAAGATAATAAGATCATTTAGCTCAGGTTCCAGAGCTTGTTGTGCAAGGCAGCGGCGGAGGGGAAGGGAGGGGAAGTTAATGATGCATTGTGGGTCGAGCGTAATAGCGTTGGTGAATGATTATTAGCATGATTGGGAAGTGACAATGCAAGGGGACAATGACGGGGGTGGGGAGGAGGGGGTTGACTGTAGCCTGTAATTGGCTGGAACTATTCAAGCATTTACTTTACAGAGCACTCGCGAAATGAGGAGAGCGACAATCGGCTGAGGTCGTCGTCGTGACCTTTGACAGCCCGCTGGTGGACTTGTGGGTCAGAAACTAGCAGCTCAATTCACTTCATTTCGACAATAACAATAGAAGATATTATTTTAGGCGGAAGAAAGGGCCGTTTGGACACCGTCTGGAAGCGTTAATTGTTTCAGTGTAATGATTACGTGTCTAATGTTTATAATACAATTCGGTTATTAGGGCAGTTCGCGTTTTTATGTGGATTAATATTTCTGGAAAAATAGGAAGATGAAAGAAACCGCAGTATTTGAGTTCGACTCTGAAGAAATTTACCGAAAAACAAACGTCGGTGAGGGAAACTGTCATTGGGCGTTGCGGGAATCTAACCCTAAGATATAAAATAAGATATTAATAACCTGGAACACTCATTCGGGATGTACAAGATGCAGAAGCCGGCGCCTCCACCAGTACCGCTGACGCATCATCTGAAGTCCCCGCCAGCAGTTACGACGCCCCCCCCCCCCCCCCTCGACCGACGCTTCACACTCATAACTCAGTTATTGATAATGCGACGGCGGCCAGCGATATTGAATCAACTTCCACGGTTTTTAATCATTTTGGTCACGTGGCTCATGGCCGAGATAGCAAGGAGCAAAAGTGGTCCTTACAAAGAACCCCAGAGCAGTCAATAAAAAAAAAGTTCTGCATTTCGCTCTCCTAAGTGGGGTGGATTGTGTATAAGGTTTCGGTGGCAGTTCTAGGGTTACTTCTCTTACAAAGGGTTGCAATCGATGACGATGAAAGAAGGAGAAGAAAAATCCGCCGAGTGGCACATTGTATTGTTATGTATGTTTTGTTAAGGGATTTCACAGTGTTACGCACTCACGCACATTAGCACGTGTGGCGTATATGTGATGCGTTCAGTGACGTCACGGATTCGTCGGGTAATTCACAGACAGTTTATTTATATTGTTACGAGCGACGTTTCTTGCCTCACCCCCCCCCCCCCCCCCCCCCTACAGAACCTGACAGCAAACGACGGTGACGACGTCGAAATTTTTTATTACTTGACATAAATAATGGCGGAGGTTTTTATTACTTGTTGTTTATATGTACCTGGTGTTAAAGGTATATTGCATGAAGCTGCTTGCATTGCTGGATCTGGAATGCAATAAAACGAGTATCAGAGGGCTCAATATACAAACAGTGTCGGAATCTACACATTTGGACTTCAGTTGCTGAGAGTCATGCTGGTTGATGAATTATTTCTTTAGATTTTTTGAGACTTTAGATGGGATGTGGCAATTACATTGCCAACACCACCATTCACCAGCACCACCATCTACTAATGGAACATGAACAAAAGAAACAAGGTCATCATATTTGTTTTGTTCAGACCTTTTTTTTTTTTTTTTTTTTTTAGAAAATTACAATGTATAGCCAACACATTATGCTGTGATAAAACTTGCCCCTTACAGCGACTACCACACGCAGAAGTCGTACGCAGAAATAGTATTAGTTGCCTAACTAGAGTGATATTTGTATACAGACCAGAGGATGACTTGCAAGATTTGGCTTTTATAAGAACATATAGAGGCGACTGTACAACAGACTGGCTTGTCTTCTGGCCACGTATCATCTATCATCTATCTATCACGTATCACGTATCACGTATCACGTATCACGTATCACGTATCACGTATCACGTATCACGTACTGTTTTATTCAAAACAGTATTACAAAATATTACACACACTGTATCTGTCAATATAGTCTTTATCGAAATTTAAAACAATATCCATTAATTAAACATTCATTTCCTCTTTGTGTCAGTTTTTGTGGCTGTCTTCAGAGGTGAACATAGGGAACTACGAAGTGGATCTCATTAGCAGCCTCTACTCAAAAGAATTTCCAGATTTATCGACGCAAGTGCCCATAGTCTACTGGATTCCGTCCATAAGATTATTAGTTCAGGGTATTGTGGTGTTGAGGACTGAGGACTGACATCAGCAAATATCTACATGCGGACGCAACTTCTTTTGAGCATAAGGCCGTAGATAATACAAATACAAATAATATGCAGGAACGCAGCATCAAAACATTTCCGAACTATCTTTTCATCAAAACAAGGTGAATATATTATATTGTTATATTGTTTTCAAAACAATATAGTAAAACATATAACACTAGTCGTTCGACTTTCACAAACAGCAATATTTCGTGTATACTTCAACAAACTGCCACAGGCTGTCAATATGTCATATGTCATATGTCAATTTTTTTGTGAAAGTCCAACGACTTGTGTTATTTTTAATTAATAGCCAAACCTAAGAACTGAATTTATATTATAATAATAATTGCTACACGAGTCGTCACTCCTCATCATTTTGCCACACAAATAAAATTATCGATTAAATGCATTTCAATAAAAGTTCCGCAATTACCTAGTTCAAATATTGAATCTGCACAGAATATCGGTTTGTTACATCATGTAGATTGGAAAGATGTTTGATCTATAGACCTCGAAAAATAAGATAAGGTGTCCTAAAATCTCGAATAAAACCCACCCTTTGTGGCGCAAATACACCCTGTTGAATCTAGAGCAGTAGCATCTGCATCTTGCCAGCTAATGTTCCTGCACAATGATTGCACTTGATATTTGCAAGCGTCTAGAAGTGGCTCAAGAATAAGAGTTTCGTGCTTATGGTGGTTTCTTCTGCCTTCTACAGGAAGCACTCAGACGAATTGGCTTCCTCGATTGCGAAAACTATTTTCTGGGCTTCGAGTTATGATATGATAGGAGCAATAATTTCGAACAGTTCTTACTGTTCGGGTTTACTTTATGTTTCCTTAGAATAAAGATAATACTTTTGATTGGACCATTGAGTATATAGATTCACTGATTACACAACAAATACTTCGACCATTGTTTATATGAAAATATAAACATTGTACTTGAATAATAAACGAAATGTTGAACGCATTTGAAGTTTAGTATAGATAAAATGGGACGAAAATAATACACGATGATAATATATTCACTATAATTTCGAATAAGTTTACTAGACGGACACCCAAAACACAGAACTGTAGTTGACATATTATAAGTTTAATCAAAAAAGTTAAAAGTTAGAAAAAGTAAAAATTTAAAAAATTCCGCAATGCAGATTGTTTTATTTATTTTTTGATACGATAAATGTTATATTTTTTTATTATTCATTTTGTTTTATAAGAAAATTCATAGGTGAGGAAGCTCAATGAGGACTAACAAAAGACTGCATTTTGTCGTCTAAAAAGCGTTTAATGTTTTAATTAAGGGCATTTATACTTTCCTAGCAGTCACGTTCTTGTAAGTGAACCTACAAACAATGTTGAAGATGGCATTTTTCATTAAATTATTACAAATGATTTTTATATGCCAGCTTCTACAACGCTAACCCATCCTTGATGACAGCACAGTACATAAACACATATATCAAAGGACAATTCCTTTCATGCTAGATGTATGTTCATTCACATAGAAAATTACCGGCATTTGTATTATTTTCTCAGCTAATAGCCTATAGAGATGTCCTGTAAAAGCTTTTGAAAATAGCTCGACAACATTCCCAAGATTGATAGAATGTCGTATAATGACTTTTTGGCTCGTGAGCACTCCGTTCATCCTTTGTTACTCAATGGTCTTCTGGCACGAGCATCTCTATTGTAATTTAATTCACAGTTTTTGGTGGCTGCATTGATTGGCACTCTGGACCAGCCATACACCTGTCCTGATCCCATTCTTGGCGTAACCCGTTTATCTCTTGTCATCTTCCTTTTCTTCTTCTTCTTTGGTTCGGCATAACAGATCGAGCTGTGCTTAAATTTAGAACAAAAGACTCGAATTGTTTAAATAGCTTTGTCGATGCTCGCTAATTTGGGATCTTTTCAAGTCTCGACGACAAATATTGCGACTAATTCAAAAATGTTCTTTTACTTAAACTATACCTTAAGTTTCTCAAAAACTCGAGAATATTCATTTAGAGTAATGTTTGTTTAGTTTGGAATATTAGGAATGCCTCGATTCATTTCTCTAACCTGTGTAGAATATATTTGAGACACTGACTTTATTAAGTATCTATTAGCACTTCCATTTAAAATATGTTGATACAAATATAATCAGAAAACTATTCAAATGTACATTAAATTTAAAAATATTTAAAATAACAACTTAAATTGAGTTTATCATGTAGATGTTAGGTTTACTTTGTACACTTTTCAATGAATCTCTTGATTCATGATGAGTCATCTAGACCCAATACTAGAATTGAAAATAAAAAATTCACTTTATTGAACATCTAGAAGATATTAACTACCTTTGCCCTACAAAAGATGAATAACTACGTAATTTTCTAAACTCTTTGGAAGGGTATGGAATCCCCAATTAAATATTTTTAATATTTAATTGGGGATTCCAATATGACATTGGAAATGTCATAATGTCTCCTCGTCCATAGCTATGCCTCGTCTGACAATAATAGCGTTGGAGCATTCCAAAGGTGATATGTGTATTTGTATTTCAGAGAGAACATCCCCGAATACTTGAAAAGAATGGGTGATGATCGAGTTCGACTCCGTATCAGACGCCTTTCGCACTTTACCTAAACAGTTTTAAAACATGTATCATCTACTTGATTGTCATCTATAATCGACGACAGGCAAAACCTCCGCAAATCGGCTTCAAGTTCTCAAAAATACTAATCTGCTTGAATGACTGCCGTTTTAATTCTTAAGTTATACATGCGAATGATCAGCTCCGTATGTTTTCTACTCATAACGTACTGAATCGAGAATCTAACCTCATCTGAGTCCTTTCCGCATTTTATTATCTTTAAGTCATACAAAATAATAAATGCAGGTAAGGCACTATTTACTTTAAGAGGGCTGAGTAGTGAGCGTGACCTCGAAGAGTTTTTAAATCGATTTTTATCAATATCTTTTACCAATGTAATTGTTAACAAAATAGGGCTTTGTACGCGTATATTCAGAACAGTTCAATAAAAATAATTTCATAGTTTGAATAAGTTATTAGATTTATTTTGTCCAACAGTGCCCGAAAATTAGTAAAATTATGGCACTAAATATCTGTTGGACAAAATAAAACTAATAACTTATTCCAAACTATGAATTATTTTCATTGAACTGTTCTGAATACGCGTACAAAGCCCTATTTTGTTAACAATTACATTGGTAAAATATATTGATAAAAATCGATTTAAAAACTCTTCTAGGTCACGCTCACTATCCAGCCGTCTTAACAATAGATTAAAGAGTAGGTATAAAGTATCACTTTATTGCAGTGAACATTTTATCTCCCTGCATAATCGGAGGTTAAGTGTCATTTATAAATTAAAACATCTTTATAGGTACTTACTCTCGGTATGTAAACGATTAAACGCATACAATCTATGACAAAATGTGAAAATGAAATAAACGGAGTTATATTATTTCGATCTTGGAATTAAGAATTGTCTGTTTCGATTTCTCACAGTCTCTTGATACTTCGATGTTTAGTTCTCAACATATTGCGATATTGGATCTCCATTGAACTTTCTTATGTTGTTTATCCAATAGCAATAAAAGCTTTGCCTCTTGTACTCGAATCTTTCAACTAGCATTAAGTTCTCGACTTGTACTTGAAGACTATGAAGAGGGTTTACTTTCTACTATACAATACTAGCTCGATCCTTCTAATGTGCCACTTGACAACTTCGTATTTCATTTCATACAATATTCGTTCAACATGAATCAAATGGGGTTATTCGTTGTATGTTTATTCGCTGCTGTTATTCATTTTCAACAAAAATTCTGTCTCATTTGTCATTCCCTTGGTCGAAGTTCGAAGAAAATCAAACGAAGAGGGCCACATGGAGCTTTCCGTTTAATTAAAAGAAAGTCATATAATCCCATCTGCAGTGAAATCGATAATTGATTCCTGAAACAACATTGAACAAATCAATTCTCTCAAATATTATTGCAACTAAGCAGCTTACTTGCGTAACTGGAGATTTTAAAAAATGCATTTTTTTCGCTTTCGTGCTGACAAGTTAAATTTAATCCTTCGGTTTTGATGGGCTGCGTTGTTGGAAAACATTTTAGTGTTCGATATGAAAAAAAAAACAATATCTATGAAGAGAGATTTTTTTAATCGCCAGGCAAGTCAAAAAAGTAAAAATGATTTAATGGTTCTGTTGACAACGCATTATTCACAACAGGTGGCTCAATTTGTATACCAAACGTGTTTCATTTTCAGTGTTTCATTTTTAATAATATTATTTTTTCGTGAAAGCCATTAATTATGGACGTCGCAATATGTTACAGTTTGGTTGGTGCATTCTGCCGGCTAATACGATAAGTAGAGCCCAACCGATCTATCAAGAACTACGATGCTTGAACATACACAATATGACACTGGATGAGTAAAATGTAGTTGCATTGAGCTGTAGATGGTTGAGTTCAGATGAGCAGCGCAGAATAAAAAGCTCTGAAACAGATGTCAACGTTACTTTAAAGAGACGTACGTAATCATTATTCCTTTCGCTAATGGTTTTGATTATTTTAATGGCTTTCATTTTTAAATGTACCTCGGCGTGTGTTTTAGTATTATTTAGCTATCTAGAACAATATTTGCTAGACGGCTAGATTTACGCTGGTTTATACCGACGCCGCGTACATGAAATAATTTACAAAAAGCTACAATACAGATGCAGTATCTTCAAAGTGCTCTATTTTTAAAAAAGCAAACTGCTACTAGAATGGTGCAAATAAGCCATCATCTGAAAAACAATCCTCGAGAGGTTTTTGTTTCAGTTCTCCACTTCCATTGTTTTTCCAAGAAAGCAGATTTTAATGATAGCTGTCTGAGCTTAATGCAGTGGCCGGGATTCGAACTGGGTAATATTGGATCGGTGATTGGAGATTCGGGAGCATAATCACTCGTCTGCTGAAATAACGTTCTGCCAACATGGCGGGATAACAGAGAAACATTTCCATTTCGATTCATTTGTAGGGAACTCGCAGATGAGGAAAAAATATCAAGCTAGGTTTCACGAAGTTGCGCAGTGTTTAAAAAACAATGGATACAGAAGAACCATTTATCATTCTTAGTGAGTGAATAATAATAACTCTTTCTGTAGACTTGCCATCGGAATGCTTTCAAAACTGTTGAACCAAAATACGTTGTGTTTACTATTTCAGTATTAATCAAACATCAGTTCCCTAAAGTCATAGAAAATCCCAAATTAAAATTGAAGCACCAAGAGTGTAGGAATGTTAATATTCCTAATCGATTGTGCAGCATCCACGAGTGAGCAATGGAGCATGAAATATATTTCCATAAGCACTTATATGTAAAGCTCGACTAAGCTAGCTGCAGGCAATTTGTAAGCCGTAATTGTGTACTTCCAAGCCTTCATTTTACCAATAGATACTCGAGGCGAAAATATACATGCCTTATAAAATACCCATGAGCGATTTCATTTTATAGGTTGATCGCTTTATTTTTGATAGGAGACAACATTTTATAATTAATTTTAATAAGAACGTCGCGTGTTTACAAATACAGACCCTTTATTGAAAATAAACAGAGTAGATTACGAAGGGCCGTGGCTTGATGTAATTAACCACGTTTATAGGGTTGCTCCACGCAAAGCCCAGAAATAATTATATACGCAGTTTGTGGTTACGAAGAATTTAGTAAATTAGAATGTGCGTAACCAGTCACGTGACTACACTGATTCCAAGCAAAAGACTCACTTCTCAATTTATTCGTAAGTTAATCGATCATATTCTGTCAGAGATTAAGTCTCAAAACGATTAGTATATCAGAATGGTAGGTAATTAAAAAAAGGAGCGAAGATGACGCTTGTACAAAATGGCCGCTATCGTGTGGCACAAAATGTCGGCTCTATATTTTCCCGCGCGTCTGGTTCTAATGCCTCGCTATCACATCTGCAAGACATCGCTGATTAACCCACAGACTTAGATTGATTGCCTCCATTATTGACCTAGCTAGCTTGTGACGTCACTTATAACCGAGGATTAAGGGGTTGAAAGGGCGAGGGGATGATAATTATAAAGCCAGTGTTCTGAAGGGCGTCTGATGGATTTGCGTTATTAACTAAAATGTGTGAGCTCATTATGTAAATCTAAATCTCACTGTGTTTCAGCCAACAAGTAACAATAGATGATAATTGTTTATTTTACGTTATTGATAAACTGAGTGAATTACTGTACTGATCAACGTGATTGCTCTTGATTCCATGAACCTGTAAATAGTATTTGTTTAATCAATATTTTATGATAGTATTTCATTTCATATTATCAACCAGGACCACGAGTTTCCTGCGTCGATGAAATTAGTCATGAAAATGACGTCCAGTGAGCGGAATCTGGGGATTTATTTCAGCGCATTGACCAACGAATGAGCTTTAATCCTATATCTAATGACACATTGCGTCACAGACGTCGCTGCGAATTCACTATCGACCAATCAGATCGATCCTCTGTCGAATCGACTTCATTCCACATTCAAGTTTTTAACCCCAAGGTGAAATAGACAATGAAAATCTATTTTGATTTCAGTTTGGAATGAAAGCGATACTTAGACCGCACGAATATTACGCATGGCTCGCTTTCATAACGTATAATGGTTTATATACGATTTCAAAGGTGCCAATGTGATTGCAATAATCACTCTTTTACTAATGAGCAAATACCGTGAGCTCAAAGTTTCGACGTAAACCTCAAATTCTCATTCATTAATTTTTCATTCACATTCGTTTGAAAGTGAAATGGAACCTCGATTTGTCTCCTTTTGATCTGAGTGTAACCGGTTCTTTGCACTAGGAAAGCCGTTATGTACACTCCCACCGCTGACACCATTTGTGAACACCTTGACTCACCTGTCACTCCTCGTTGACGAGCGAACTCTCCGCGCTGAAGAAGAGCGCCATTTAATGAGCTCGTTAACGCGTCGCGTTTAGCGGCACACTCTCTGTATTGACAACACTCGTGTTTAGCGTTGCGCGAAAGACTTTGCTTTGAGTTGCTCATAATTAAAGACAAACCTGAGTCACGTTTGGTTTGTTTTTCACTTCATATAGGTACATATTATTTTAAAAATAAGATATCCTTATCTGATGACAAAATAATGATCCTGTTACACTCTCGTCTATAGTTTAGAAAAGTTGACACCACTAAGTTAATTATCTGAACCTGAGTGGTAGAAGGCCGGAAGTCGATTTTCTCGATTTTCCGTTCCACTGTTGGAACGATGTAATCAAGCTCTATCAATTGCAATTTAACTGTGACGCCAACAAATACTATGATATATTGATGTATTATCTTACACAGTGACTCACGTCACATTTTCAAATATGATTGGATGACAGCATAATTACTGGTATTTGAGCTCGCCTGAAGCATCATGGAAATAGCTTCCGGCCTTGTACAGTGGTGGAAAGATGACCCGGACCGTGTCATTCTGCCTCTCTCTGACTCATAACAAAACATGTTTTTATATGGAGCAGAGAGAGATAACCAGCCGATCTACTTGTTTCCACGCTTGTTGAGGTACAGCTATTCATAGTTATTCAAAAGATAAACAAAACTGATGGCCCATCTTTTGACCCCTTTTGTCATGATACCACCTAATGTTAGGTATAAGTTGCCGCTCGAAACAAGTGGTCAAGGTTGAATCTATTGTGCCAGTGTAATGCTATACTCAACATCAAGGGATTCAAACTACTTGTTTTATACACATTTTACAGAGGTCACTGGAACCTGATATCTGTTAGGAGTATACTTGCGACGATTGAAGAAAAGGTGAAATAGTAAATGGCACCAAAGCTGCGTGGACGGAACAAAGTGATCAGTTTTAATTATTTTTTAAATTAGAATTAAACTTCGTCTTTTTTTGCGACAAAGTTTCTTTCGGTACCAATTGCCTGAGTAAAGGGTTTCAATTGATCTCGGAACGCATGCATAATTAATACGTTAAAATTATGCAGGTATAATTTCAAATATCAGATTTTGTATTAATCTCCATCATTGTATCTTCATGTTTCATTCTTTCCCATCTCACACATACAGCCACATTACATCAAGAAAGTGAGCGAAGTAAACTCTCATCGACATGTCCGGCTATAATTCGTTGCCCGCCAACCAACATCCACACATCCACTAATTTTTCGGCCCAACACTTTGGCCTTTGCCTCGCGATTTTTCGATCGTCTCTCGGCAAGGCGCCGCGACGTCGGACGTCCGCTAGGTGTCAGGACCGCTGTGTGAGATGCGATGCGCGCGCATTGGCGTCGGAGAGAGACTACGCGACTGCTCTCTGCGCCGATACATTGCGAGCGCGCCCGCAGTTTAAGGGTAGGGGTCTCATAGGCGAGTCGCTAGCAAAATCTGTCACATAATTCGAAGCCAATAAAAAAAACATAGCCAAGTCATTTATTATTCAGTCGAGTTCATCATTCGAACATTTTGTTTGATATTGTACTTACTTTGTGGCGAGAGCTTTTTAAATATATTCACTCTTCAAAGGATTACGTGCTTTATGTCACGACTTTAACAAATATTTACTTATTAAAAACGTGCTTTGAAAAACTTTACGCGGATATTTAAACATATTAGCACCGGTGCGTGTTGGTTTATGTCAAGTGCGTGTACACATTTCTCTACACACCCCTGTAATATGTGACTACATTAACCGCGAACATAATTGAGTCTATGGGTGCAAACGCCGAAGATCTAACTTACAATTATGACAGTCTCGAGACAAGCTGAACTTTTAATCGGACCGTTTAGTGTCAGCGACACTGGTTTAAACCACGCTACAATCTGATAGCTACAAACTAGTCCATCAAATCGTGTGTAGGAATAAGTAAATAAACAGTGTGGTGTTTTTGACGATGTGACAGCAATGCACTGAGGATAAGTAGTGTTTTTCTCTCTGGGTTTAGTAACTATCTTCTTCTGACAGATCTGATTTGTGACAGTGACGTTGGCGTGTGTTCCTATTCCAAGTGATCGAAGTCCGACTAGACGACCAGCATGGAGCCGACGGGGACCAATTGGCGACTCTCGAAATGGACTTTCAGTTTGCTGTTCGTATGGCTACAACTTGGCATGGGTGAGTGATTCTTCTTCGCGCTTATCTCGAGATTCATTTAAACGATTAATCTGACAATCCATCTCGACTTCAACTTGTTTTGTTGTTGTCACTTGAAAGAGAAAAGGGTTCAAGTCGGCGTCGTATGTTGTTAGGAATTTAATAAAGTTGAAGTGGCTTTACAACTTTGAGATCAGCTTAATTAGGAAGTACATTCGATCAGATTAGTGACATGCTTCACAAACTTGACGCGCGTTTGAGCCACTGCGTTTATTAAATGTATGTACGCCCTTGCGCTCTAGTTCACGCTCAGAAACGGATTCTTAGTTTTTGACATAATAATTTATGGTTGTTTTGATTAATCTTGTTAAGTGCCTATTCATTCGTAAAACCAACATTGGTTATTTATGTAACACCTATGTCTCAAATCACGACTCATATCTGGCAATAGTCCAGTCTAAAAGAGACCGGCTACTGACTTTCTTTTTGGCTTCATTTGTCAATTATCTTGTTCGGTTTCAACATTCAATGCGTCTCTTCTTCTGCTGAATTGCATAGATTTTATGTGACATACATTATTGTTTCATTGTTTATGTGGTACTTTATTGTATCGTGTTAATAGGATGTGAAACCTTCCTGATTAACTATTTTATACGAAGGAACTCAATACCTACTACGGTTAGCGGAAATGTTCGTTTTACTTAGATCTCAAGTTTTGAATAATTTACCTGGTTAATGCATTTGCATCTTGTGGTAGTAGGTGTACAAAACGGAACAAAAAACCTATACGTTTATTCAAAGAACATTGTAACAATCCAACTTCTTATTTTCTTCATTTACGTATGATCTTTATAAAGGATTTAAAAAGGCAAAGTAATGAAATCTAGTTTTAAGTTAATTAAAAATACGAAACGCAAACGTTTTCCTTACGACGTAAGCTGCAGCAGTTGTGACGAAACAATGCACCGCTAGTTTAATTAAAACATCAGCCGTGGGGGTATTTTATGTCTTGGAACGTGGCGAGTAAACTGGAAAACTACCCCCGGCGAGTTCACTCATGAAAATAACACATTACTGGAAAAGCAATTCGACGTTCTTCTTTTGCCAATTCCATCCAATGCATGTCAAATACTCGTCATGGGACGTCGATATTTGAATAATTCCTAGCTATTGATCAGAATAATGATATTGATTAGGAAACTGAATATAGGAGAAGATAAAAAAAATGTCTGCGAGTTTTCGTTCATTAGAAGTGCGATAGCTGCGAATCACGCTAGACCGCGCACGCCAAGGAAATGAGCCCGATTTATAACAAGAATACATGAATTCATTACAAATATCATGAAAAGAAAGTACGAGTCTAAAGGTAATATACGAATTTCTATGCGAGATTTATTTTCAAAATTATTCATCGCTGAAACGCCGAGCTTCTTTTCTTTACGGTTTATAACATACAATCGAATGTTCCGTTTTATCATAACTTTGCACTGAATTCGCTCGGATATTTCACGAAGGATCCTTCCGTTTTCAACACACACACAGACTAAAGAACTTCGCACCTACGCAAGAAAGCAATTAGCTCATGAAACGGGTTGAATCAATAATTTCAACCACTTAGTCGAGTACTTGCAGACGCCTTTAGAACTCGAGTTCCAACTCGAAAGTGGAACAAGAGAGTAGCCGCAATTCGTCCACACAATCTAATTGTTGGCAGCGTGCTCTAGAGTGGGGTGGCATCGAGTCGAGGCACTGTTATGTATGGAATTACATCGCGCTTATCCATTAGTGTGATTTCGTATTCAATGAGAATTGTTTAGAACTAATTCTTGTGCGACAAATTACACAAGTGTTGTAGACTTAGCGGACTAAGGATAATATGGCACGCATAAGTGTCTTTAGCTGCTAACTGGAAGCCGATTACCCGTTCGATTCCTAAACCACAGGAAAACGATGTGTAACTCGTTAATGAGAGAATCTTGATATTGAATGCAATATGCTATGTCAGAGTTGTCAAATGTTGTCACATGATTTGAAAGTGATCAAGTTGCATACTTTCGCGATAAAATGAAGTTGGTACCTATATACTTTTCAAAATTAGCATCAAATTCAAATACATTCAAATTTCAAATTCAAATTTTCAAATATGAAAGGATCAAAGTTTGGACCGATTTAGCTGGCAATTTGTGAAAACTGATAGGTAAATTTGTTGGTCCCTATGACAATGCAACGTTCATTAGCTATGTCGAACGGTAATTTTCCCTTTTCAACAAATACAGAAATGTTCGTATGTCGTGTTTATATTATTATTAGTGCGTTTGTGAAATTTCAGATTAATTTGTTTGATCGGAGTGAATGTGCAAAGCACACCAAAAACAAATAGAAAAATGAAACAAAGAATGTGATGTAAAGAACTAGAAACTCTTTTTAAGTGAGTGATAGGTAATTAATTATTAATCACCAGATAAAAGTTTTAATAAAAGTTTACAATACCTTGGTAGTACCTGTTATACATGGAGCTTTTAAAATGAAAGATCATACACTATTTTGATCATAATTTAATTATTCCTTACTTGAAAACATCACTCAAAATTATTAATTTATCACAATTCACAAATAATTATGATTACCAACTGGAGTCTCATATAAATGTACTATGCTAAAACGTGTACACGTTTTCATTAGTTTTCTTTATTATCTCAGCAACTTATGAATATGGCGGCGTTAACTTATTGTTCTCAGTTGAAATTGTGACGTTACATATTTTGCATTCCTTCGCCTTCGACTTGGATGAGAACAAATTGGGTACAAATAACTTCTTAGACGGAAGGAAATATAATCTATTGCTTGCAATTGCAGTCATCTTGGTTGGGATTTCCATGACATTCAGTTGTCAACTACTCGAGGGTTAAACTTATGTATCTAATCAAACCGTTACCTTCCTGTACCTCGGAAACAGGAGGTTATGTTATCCACCATTAAATGATATCATTTCACCGCCGGTTTCTCTCGGATCTCTTCGGCAGAGAGGCCACTTTATTTTACTACCTCGACATCTTGTTGAAGACGCCCTCTAACGCGCAATTGTAGAAGTTGTTCGAGTGGCAGTGCAATCACATTCACCGCCTTCTTTATGTAGAAGGTTAGTCCCTGTGCCCCCCGTGCGAGGCAATCACGCGGCCTGTGTCATAAAGCTGGCTGTGGACCGCCCCGGGTAGGCCCAGGCGCCATCACGGAGGAAATTCACCCGTGGACTTATCTACAAACGGGTCAAAGTAAAAGGAAATTTTACAAAATTGAGAAACCCGTGTGCCTCGTGTTGCTGATTTAACTCTACCTTCCTCTTGGATTCTGGAGACACGTGATGAAAAACTGGATCTCTTCACGAGAACGGCCAGGTAGACATATATAACGTGAATGTCCACTGCAGATGGCTCTGTATGTACAAGTTGGAATTACGAGCCAACCTGCACGAGGCGTATTCTTCCAGGTAGTTATTCTGGAGCTTAACTCGAAAATGTTGTCTAAAACATTCATCCCCCATCCTCCCCCCTACTTCACGACCCTTCACTCCACCCACTCCGTTTGTGCACATTGAATTTCATGCGACAAATATTGCATGGGGAGAAGCTGATAAGAGGATCTGACGTCAAATTACTGAAGATTGGATCCTATCGTTTCTTCAACGTCTAAAGTTCTCTCTCATTCTTATGCTATTTCTTTGTCTTCCATTCACCTTCTGCACAAGGCTTTTAAAAGAAACATTCCGGAAATAGCATCGTTTACTGACTTGAGGATTAACAAACATTGTTATTCTATCGTCATGGGGAGGAAAATCGCTACAATTATTTCAATAAGAGTCCTGAACTTCTTTCAAACTAACTGGATTTAATGGGTTTATTTATCGATAATGGAACAGCAATGAAGCGTATTGCAGTAATGGCTTTAAGGTGTGATTTAGATTCTAATTGTATTATCTTTTAAATTACATTTCTACTATTAATTGTTGTTTGAGATACAGTAGAACCATTTCTCTTCTGAAATATCCCTTCTAAAATGTGAGCAAAAAGGTATGAATAAACTGTTGTATGCATTGAATCCCATGGAAATATTTCATGCATATAAGTAACTCAGTTCTATAGGAGAGTCTCGAGTATTATGCAGGCGTTTATAGCTCAAGCTATTATGAAAGCTAAAGAGTTTAAAGTTTCATCCTGTGAGAATTCATGAATGAATGCAGTCCTTCGAGTGTTAACTCATCCAAATGTGACCCAACAATGAATCAACGTCCGACAAACAATTCTATTCAAAAAGTATGATCCAGCTTTTATAGGGACGCCTAATTTTAAATGCATAACAGAAACTTCATATATCTCCAAACTCAAAGCGAGTTTTGTTTCACCATTAAACATGGCACCTCCAGTAGAAACAGAAAACAAACAAATGAGGAGCAAATAAATTCTTTCTGTATGAATATCTATACTTATATTTTCAGTTTGTCTCCATTTCAATAATACGTTTCTGCGGTTGCAAGTTCGCTTCTTCTTTAAACTCGTATGGTGCAGTTTTTCGAAATCCATATCGGAAGGCAAAAGTCACAGCTAAATGCAGCAAAATGAAATGAATAAACCAGTAGTAAGGAGTACTTCGAACTTTTTATCGATATATCAGTTTTTCGTCAAGCAGACACGAGCGAGTCCAAGTCTAGATAAATCATTGAAAAATAACATCGGTGACGTATATAACATTTTATTTTAATTTTAAACTTAAAGTGTGAAAAGTCATATTTGGATCAATACATACAACTAATATAGAAGATGCGAAGTCAAACTAAACCAAGATAACTTCTGAGACAGACGTTAAATATTTATTACAAGTCCCTTGATGGATGAATATATGTCTCGAAAGTCTTGTCACCGTTTGCCCTTCAAGTTTCTCGGAACAAGTTTCCTTGACTTGTGGAAACTTCTGCTGAGCCCGTCAGCCTGAAGCGAGGTTATCTTGCTGATAACAGCGTGTTGGAAGAGTATAGCTCGGAGGTGTTTAGGTGAGTGAGAGGACTGATTATCTTGGCCGGCGCATAGGGGATGAAACCACCCTCGGACCGGGCGTCGCGGCGCTTGCCCGGCGAAGTCCCGTGCATCACCCGGGGCTCTCGCTTCCGCGCCGTCGGAGACCGACGCTCGCCACATACAGACAGATAGAGTTGAATTTATACTCCAGTTTGTATTTATTTTAGTACAGCTTATTGAAAGAAACGTTTAATGAGTACGTATTAAGAGGTGGAAATCTGTCTTATATATATTTACATAGACGAGACTTTTGAAGTTTAGTAAAAGATAAAGAATTCGGACACGATCGTTATTTGTTTTGAGAATTTGTAAGATTATAAATGTCGTGCTTACAAATATGATTATTGATTATGTAATAATTAAGATTAAATTTGCTTTGCTTCTATCGGCTATCCATGTGAATTTATTTGCCAAGATTTTCCAAAACCTATTTACCAATATATTTAATTGAATATAGTACAAAAATTATTAAAATAATAATAATTCAATTTGTTGTACAAAATACATTCACATAAGTCTTATATTTTTTGAGAAACCGAACTTGTGTTGGTTTTCAAACAACTTAGTAGTCTATTAACTAGATGGCAAGTGATTATCATCTTAGTGTAAGTATCTACGATGACCAGAGAATTGTTTTTGTCTGTCGGTCGAACGGTGAAAGAAGGACTGAGTTCTCGAGCGCACGCTTCTCTAGACTGCTCTTAATGCCACTCACAGTTCACTGGTCTGCAAGAAGACTGAGAGTGGCAAACAGCTTCAGAGTATATTACTTTCACGAAAAAAACAACTTACTTAGGTGCACGACGAATCATTACTTAGTTCAACTTCTCTTCTTTGAGAACGTCGAGGAAGTAAATGCCTTTTGATGCCGATTCATCATTAACAATCTCATTTCAAACACTCAAAAAGTTTTTGAAGTTATAAAACATCATTACACTTAAAATGTCAGAAACAGGGTTTTAGGAAAAACCAGGTAAGTAGTTTTGTTAGCTACTTTCTTCATGAGTTACATTTTCTATTTCTATCTTACGCCGGCCTGAGTTTTGTCTTTAAAAGGGAAAGCTAAGCAGTTGATAATTTATATATTATTCTGACGAAAAACTCGCATTTGCGTTTGCAATTTTCAAAGGTAGAAACAATTTTTGTCTCCGCTCTTTTGATATTATTTACTTTTTAATACAGCAACTTTTAAGATACATATAATAATAATATTGAACTAAAAAATACTAAAAAACCCGGGATCTCCACCAATACGTATCTAAACTTGTGATGGAGGTGCCATGAACTGCTACCTATTTTAAGTCAGCACTCAGCAACCACATTTTCCATTACATTTTAAATCGAGTAAATCTCTTTCAACTTACTCGAAACGTATAAACGAGATGAAAGCAAAATATAATTCTGATTAAATACCCACATGATGGAATTCTTTGATGACCGTTAAAATCTGTGTATTCATGAGTTGAAGTTAGTCAATATGCTTCACAGTAAACCACAGCGGGTGGCAAACCATCCAGGGGCTTTCATGCAATTAGTATTTCACTAATCCTACTTGCAGAGACTATTCCACCTAAAAAATAATATATTAAAGTGGAAAATAATCCCGTAAATTAATTTTTACCCATTTTTTCATATCTGTCGCTAACCCCTCACGGAATGACCTAAATCATATTTTCCGTCCCTCTGCTGGGAAATGGCAACGTATCACGTGACATTACGAACGTATGAAGCATTGTTTCAATCGTGTATAATAATTCACATGTATCGTCAGCCTCCCCTCAGCAAGTCACTAAGTGGCCTTTGTTCTACATGCGTTTAGCAAGTTAGGGGGGAAGGGGACTCCCCTCTGCACCATTAGCTCACCGCTCCATTACAGCATCACTCCACATGAAATTGCATGTCAAAATCATTTGAAACAATGCGGTTAGTAAAGAAGCATCATTGTAGAGTACAAATACTGTACTTATATAAGCTTGTAGAAACAAGAGAATTACATTTTCATTTGTAACAAGTTAATAACTTGTATGTGAAGTTTAAATCTTTCATTGTACAATTTGAACTCGAACCGTTTCAAAATGTACTCATATTCAATTATATTAAAGCCGTGTGGTGCAAGTCATTAACTCTGTTTTGTTGTTCTGATATAATTGAGATATAACGTACTTAACTCAGAAGAAACCCCCTATGTTTCTCAATTAACGTTTCAAGAAGTAGACGGTGTAGAGAAGGATAGACATTCCCTAAAATTTACTACTTCTAGTTGGATTTCGCTGAAAACTATTGTTTTTTTTATGTGGAATTCAATAATAGCTAAAAACGCATTTTGCGAGTAGGTACTTTAATATTTTTTGCAAAACAATACTTACCTACCTAACGATTTTTCCAGAATATTCACAAATTGTGACTTAGTGAATTTTGTTCCACTTATGTAGTAATTTTCTTAGAATTTGGGAATGTGTAAGAAAACTGCCAAAATATTATCACTGTCTACAATTTCAGCTCGACCAATGAAATGTGTGATAAAATGTTTGAATGTTTAAAGCCACAAAATTTGAGTAAACAATACCATAAAAAGTAACCTCAGTTTGTGAGGTCCTTTGACGCTATCTTTTAAAATGTCCGAAGACGTTTGGATGCGGTTTTCACATAGTTCTTGACATGAGCTATCTTGGCATGAGTAGATCTTGGCAAGTGAACGGGGCGGCTTTTTGTCTCATCCATATTTATAATAACAAAGTGTTTTGTGTTTGAAAATGCGTGCTCAAGTCTAATTTGAGTCAAGAATCGACTTTGTGATACCGCAGTCAAAACACAATGTAATATTTAACGTGGCCCGTCCCACCTGATGCCATCGTTCAATTATTATAATTGTCTTTCGCAGACAATACACGTTGGACCTTGATGTTTTATTCATTCGCTGAAACATGAAATGTCAATGAAAAGAGCATAGAAAATAAAAGGTGTAGCGTATTCATGAACACGAACGAACGAATATGAACAAATTTATGTTGAGATTTGATCTACTGACTTTCTGAACAGTTTCTGATTTGCTGCTCAATGATCCCTGATTCAGAATTATTACGTTGATTCAGTTCGGTTAATTTATTCCTTTATAACAATAGGTACAGTTGTTTCCACATACCTACACATGTTGACCTATAAAATCTATTATAAAAATTAAACTTATATTAACAAATAATAAATAATAATTACAAATGATTATCCATAAATGTGGAAATTTTGGACTTTTATACTTCATAGTCTTGACAAAATTCTTCAATGGAGTAATACGCTATATTTTTTTTGGATAGTTTTATAGTTGATGCTTGAAATGGGACAATTATTATAATGTTTAATTTTTGTTTGGGAGTTTATTGTATATTTTGCAATTGTTGTATAGTGAATTAAGATTAACAAATACAAATCTAGGATTAAAATTAATTACGTATCATAAAATGAAAACTAAAACAATCACACTTGTGTGTACGAAACCGAACAAAATATCATATCTACTAACAACATTTATTCATGTTCTCCTCTTACTTAAAGTCCTCGTTTTGCATCACGAAGTTGCTAAGTTAACTTCCGAGTATACTTATGGTTTAAAATGCTGAAAAATGAAGAACTCCATTGAAATAATAAGTAGCCATAACATGATCTACCTCTGAACAGACTCTACCTGTTCCACGTTCCTTAAAGCTCAATTTACCTCTGGTAATGAAGTTTGCGTTTACTCTAGTAAAGTTTCAAAGCCAGCGCTAGATCATGGTTGAACGGAACGGGTTAATGGGTTGATCCGATATCTTCATTAAAAATGAAACAATAGGTTGCTTTTCTGATGCATCGCTACTTGTTCTAGTATAGTTGCAAAAGGTCAACTGAGCACACATTTTTTGCAACCAAATAGTGATTAAATCATAAACATCAGATAAAACTGTGTACATGACGTATAAATCCTGATATTATTTTCTAATTAAAACTTGTTGTTTTCAAACAGCGTTCTGTTTATGAAACCAGCCGCGGGTTTCCAGACACGGTCTCCTGGGTTCAAACCTCTGCACTTCTGATGCACCACGAATAGTGATTTAATGCAAGTGGAAGAAGATCGATACTTCCAGCACAATGGTTCGTGTGATGTCTCGCCGGAACATATCATCTCGTCCGAACTGTTAGCGATGTCGTGATATTCGCCCTTATCGCGTCGATAGCATTTCCATAACATTATCGAACAATAAAAACAACACTCCTTCGTGACCAGTATACAAAAATGTGTGGTATTTGAATAAAAATAAGACATCATGTGAATTATAATGGTTCAGAAAGCTATCCACACGAAAGCTCAGCATGAATGAAATGCTATTATTCAAGTTTTATTTTATAATATAAAGTCTAGTAGGTAGAGGTTTTTCCAAAAGTTCTTACTGTGAGTGCTTGAGTATGAATTATGACAAGAAATATGTGAGATTTGTATTCAAGTGCAATGAGTTATATAAAAATGCAGTTTGAGCACAATTCTAGAAAGCTTTCGTTCAGAACAGGAACGTATGATAAGCTTCTAACATCTTTTCATCTTTCAAGAATTTTTGTAGTAGATACCTAATTATTGCAACTAATAAAACATGTTTTACTTTTGAATCTCTTTGAACTATCCTCTTTCCTCCATTACTTTTTATCCCTGTAAACAATACCCCATAAAAAACACTCCGTGTAAAAGTACCAGCCAAGTCTCTTCAACTATAAAAAAAAAGAAGAAATCTAAAAATTCAGCACTGAAAAGTAGTGATATCAAAAAATGAGCCAAGTCAAAACTAACTTTTAAAAACCAAAATATACTTGGCGCATCGTGTATATAAATAGTATAGAAGCATATGCCAAAAATCAAACGTACCTAAATATATATTATATACCTATAATGCCCTTAAAAACGATGCGCCAAGTATATTTTGGTTTTTAAAATTTAGTTTTGACTTGGCTCATTTTTTGATATCACTACTTTTCAGTGCTGAATTTTTAGATTTCTTCTATTTTTTTATAGTTGAAGAGACTTGGCTGGTACTTTTACACGGAGTGTTTTTTATGGGGATATCACTTATTTTTTTAGTTTATTTACACAACTTGTAACACACATCGGAGCAACAATGACTAAATACTTTAAAAAAATACGCCATTTCCGAATTGGTTAATACGAAAAATTGAGTTTGGTGCTCAATATCCCTCCAATATCACTTAAAGTGATATTCCATGAAGAATTGCGAAAGCTTCGTTCCAATCAGTCCAGCCGTTTTCGAGATATGGTATCACTTCCGGTTTTCAAAATGGCGACTGAAATTACAGCCACCTAGAATTTATTTCTAAAAATGTTATGTATCATTATAAGCCTTCTGAATATGTAGTTATTGTAGTAAGAGGTCATTAAAATCTAGTTCTTCATTTTCATGACGTCATTTCCGGTTTCGGTAATAGTACATCTCTACTTTAACTATTGATATTCCATATAGAAGACCGTCTGAATCATTTAGCGCTGTTTTAATTCCTAACGGTCTAGCCGTTTTTGAGATATGACGTCACTTCCGGTTTCAAAATGGCGGCTTCCTGTTGGTTTTATAAAAAGGCACCTCAGACGCCAAAAGTGCACATGTGGTGAAAATTTCAGACCGATCGGCTCAGCCGTTTAGGCTGTGGCGGTGATTGCGGTGTTTCCTGATATCATCTGAATCATCTGAAGATCAAAGTGGTGTAATTTCACTGTTTTCTCGGCCCTCCAGCTAGCAAATGGAATAACCTATTGTTATAAAATTTGGTATATGTTGTCAGGTGGGCCATAGCTCAAAATTAAGATGTTTCGCAACAATGTGAGATTTCCCAATTTTGAGATCCAGTAGGCCGAAAATGCCATGTTATTGCTTACAGTAAAAGTGTTTGGTCTGCTCCTCAGTTTTTAGGCATTTACGGTATGTTGAGTGACTGTGAGTGTACGGTACGACTTGGCTGGGTGGAGCGACCGCTCCACTAGATTTATTAATAACCTGCAAAATAAAAATTGTCAATACTATATTACTCTGTTTTTTGAGTTTCAAATATTTTAAAAGGCAATGAAACGGTCGTACTGAATGTATGTCATGTAGTAAGCCAGCCTGGGGGTAGAAGCGTTTTTAATATTTCAACAGAATAAACAAGCGAGAGAATATTGCTTGTGTGTCCGAAGTAATATACAAGAGATAATACAATCAGTCAACTTCCGTATCACATTTATCATCTAGATGAAAATTTTGCTAAACAATATTACAACTCCTTATTGATTTATAAAACCGCTAAGGGCCAGTCTTTCAATACTCCGCTAGCATTTAAACAGTTGATTAGGACTGTATTGTCATGGCAACCACCAATGACATTCCTAGAATGACCACTAACTAACTGTTAAGAGCTAATTGAGACTATTAGCAGAGTATTGAAAGACCGGGCCTATAAGAGCCAGTATTTCAATGCTGCTAAATTTTAAACAGTTGATTAGGACTAAGTTGTCCGTGAACCAGTGACATTCCTTGAATGACCGTGTAACTTAACTAATGGTTTTAACAGAGTATTGAAACCCCGTCCCTTAGGGCCAGTTTGTCAATACTCTGCTAAAACCAGTTAGTACAAGGAATCACATTGGCTGTTGCTCTGTCAATACAGTCCTAATCAACTGTTTAAAATTTAGCAGAGTATTGAAAAACTGGCCATAAACTGTTTTTTTCCGAAATTAATAGTGTAAAATTCGAATAAAAACGCACTTTTCCACCAAATTAGAAAATGCACGATGACGTTTTCAAACTTTTCAGTATACATCACATAAAATCGATCTATTATATTGAACAGTCGATACTCGAAATGAATGTTGATGGCTGTGATAAACGAGGTACTCGAAATTCCCTTCGTGAAACAATAAACGTTGGAAAACATCAACCTGACGTCTACATTCATTAACCAACTGTTTACCGCCTGTGTAAATAAAATGTTGAACCACCCCGTGTCTCTGTAGACTGTTAGGTAGGAATACAATAGTTAGTCGTCGAGATGCACTAATTACATTTACTGGTGGGAGGAGAATACACAAGTCTGCAGGATATTAGCATCACCCGGGTTTGTATTTCACTGGTGGTTTCGATCGGGATTATTCCAGAATCAAATGATAGTGATCGAGAGTGAACGTCAAAACTGGGTCATGTTACATTTTGTTACAGTGAGTCTGGATATAAAACCTAAGAAATGTAATGTTTTTCAATGTACCTAAGTAGCATATTATTTTAAACATTTTGACAGTGTAGTATTTTTTGTTTATTTGTTGAAGAGAAAAGAAGATATTGATGTCTTGAATTTAAGGCGATATTACCAAAGTTAAGTTATGTCGGATTAACTAAACAATGTATACAAAATTGGCAAAACAACCAATCAGATACTTGAAAATAATTGAAAAAGTTGAATTTATTCAAAAAGTTAGTTAATTCGCCTTCACGTTTAGTTGGTAATACCGGGCCTTAACAATACCTAAATTTAACAATTTTGACTAAAAATCATTGAATTCATGTCAATTACGACATTTTCGAATGATCCTTTCAATGATGATTCTCGTCCTCGTTTTCTTATTTTGAAGTAACGATTGATAAATTAAGTATGCAGTTACCTGCAAAGCCGAGCAACCTACTGCATTACGTAAAATTAAGATCTAAAATTAAAACAGACTTTAAAAATGATAATTCAAACTACCGCTGCATTATATTTCACATATTGCAAAATCAAATGGGACGTTGTGTTGAGGAAATGTTTATTACATAACATCCAGGGGGTGTGAATGACAATGACATAATACGAAGGCTGTATCCTTCAGTACTGGGAATTGGTGTCAGAAAATAGTAATAGGATACGTCATACTTATAGCACATATTCGGCGGCCATCTTGCCTCGTTCAGTGACGTCAGAGGGCGTGGAAATCACTGAACTTACACAATAACTAATGCAGTACATTGTACGTATATCCCGCGATTTTAGTGACAAGAGTGTAAGATGGATCATTATTTTGAATGAAGATCAGCACGAATAATTGAATAACATGAAGCAGAATATTTGGAGTGAAAACATAATTATCCTATACATAGTCTCATCCATACATAGTCATAGTATACATAGTACATAGTCATAGTCATAGTCATAGTACATATACATGGTATATTATCTTCTTCTTTGTTTTTATTACATAGTCTCTTGTGGCACAACCAATCAAAAACACAACCACAAGTATTTTTAAAATTATCATTATTTATTACATTTTCTAACATATCAATTAAAAAAAGACTCAGTGTCCTGTAGCTTGCAATTCCCGTCTTATATTAGTAGGTTTAAATTGATGTCTTCAGAAAATGAACAAAACTGTAACACAGGAGGTGTAGGAAAACTATTTCTTTTGGTTTCTATAACTTTTAAAAGCACACGTTGGTACACGTTTTCATTTATTTTCGTATAGAGTATGTCCATCTGTCTACCAGAAAATAAGTCTTTTGTTAAGTATGGAAATACAAAAAAAATCATTAGGTCTTCATTATCATTAGCCTAAAAGTGGCACGATTTTACTTGGCCTCCATAAGATGGGGGAGAAAACTCAATTTGTCTCAGAAACTACACACGAGATATGCGAGAGATATGTGTACGGCATGATTATCAATAAGTACACAAAAAGTTATGACGATCTGAGACTACCGATCAGTCGATCCCCCTTAAAAGATTGCTACATTTGTTGGTTCCAGTTCTGATCAAGACTTGAATCTCATTCTTGATTAAAAAAATATTGATTCATGTATTCTATATTTCTTACTGTATTAAAAATGGCTCGTTTTAAAAAGAGGTGTCGTAAAAATGGCGAATATTTCCTTCTTGGAAACCAGTCCATCAATATATCGCGTGCTTAATACAGCTTGAAGTCGAATTAATGAAGACAAAATTCGCAAAGAATCGTCTATTCGATCCAAGTGACAGTTTTGCCAAAACGAGACTCACGTTTTATTTCGTCGAGCGTTAAATTATCGTTGTTTGACATGCAAAAGAATCGGGGGAATCTTTTCGTGTCTGGAAATAGAAACAAACTCTGCTCGTCGAGCTCATTAGTGAGTGACTTTACCAGTCATTAGGCAGCAATTAGTTGTTGCAACGAAAAGACTCTCGGGTGGGTGAGGATAAAACACGATAATAACAGATAATATAAACATACAATGAGCAACTTTTAATGGATGTACTTTTCAGAAAAAAATAACATAGCATTACGCTTTAATTTTCCTTTCAGATATTTGGCAAAGTCAAAAGGAAAACTAACCCCATATATTACACACTGAGTTCTGATTCTCCTGAATCACGCAAATACATACTCGGAGCAATGCATTTTATATAGAAAAAATACAATATATGGCTTTATACTGACCCCATTCCGCTGAAAGCCATTCAGGTATAATCTTGATTGGTATGTTTGCACATAATTTCAGGCTGAGCTGTACAGTGATTTCATTTTGTGTAAAACAAATCTAAATAATAAATGTGACATGCTTACAACCTCAATTCATAATTATTTTGAGCGAAATAATTATGCCAATTCTCTATACGTTGTTTACTCGTCAAGCAATTCGTAGAAATTTAATTAACTTTATTTACCTACATGTTTTCAAGTTATATTGCTTATGAGGCAATATGATTTAATCCGAAAAGTTCTTGTTTGTTTTCATATTATGATTCTTTGATGTATGCGGATTTTAAACGTTTCAATTTTCAATTATATTTCTCTTAATCAAATATTCATGTTGCAAACAAGAAATGGATTGAAAAGCAACGTTTATAGTCGGCAATAAACTATCTCTGCTAGGGATACATTTATATTTTTACTGCTACGTATTGGATTGGATAGTGAAGTCAATAGTAAATGTTTGCATTGGATTAATGGTGCCAAAGTCGGCATATTGACCCACATTACTAAGTCAATAATCATCACGAAGGCGACGCAGATTATATGCTAAGTTTGCGGGAAGCTTCACCAACTACACTAGGAGTGAAATGTACTCAAACTTAGTTAAAACATCAGTTGGCTTAGGGTCCAACACAGGAGACATGAACAATCAAGTTGAATTTCTATGCTTGTGGCTGGATTTGCATACATTTCAATTTTATACAACATTTATGATGGTCCTGATTTTTTTTGTAATTATTAAGCGAGGTGTACAGTGTCTCCTTCGAAATTAAATGCTATAGAAACCCTTTTTTGTGTACTCTTGAATATTGATGTATAGTAAGATCGGTCTCTTAGTTTCACTAAAACTACACTACTTTACTGAAGGAGGATCTGAAAGAAAATATGTGTTCAAGGTCTTCCCTGCATTTCGAAGTTTCATTCACAGAATGTTTGTAGAATTCAGAATGTCAGAATTCTGTAGTTTACATCAAGTAATAAGTTTATGATTTAGAAACGCTTTTTGAAGACATATTATTATGTTACATCAATAGGACATGGGTTCGCCACATCAAAGTTAATCACATATTATATGGATTTCCAATATTTTCGAAGAAATCCAATTACTTACGTTAACAAATGTCCACCAATAAGCTCAAATATTACTGGCGTGATTACTTCTGTTAAAGTTTCTTTTTCATCATTCCATGAGGGAATAGTGAGGAAGAGACTCGAGGTTATCGCTCTTGAGTACAATTCGGAGTCTTGGGTTCGATTCCTTTACTTATTTCCTTGTGATTTCCTTCTAATAGCCCGTGACCGCTTCCGTCCCATCATCCATATTCATCATCATCTTCTAATCATTCATCCGCCGCCATTAGCCTAGTTTCAGAACAGTGCAAAGATAAACACCATTATTATAAATTACGCGTTTGGCTCACGTTTTAATGGACCATGTAGAACTTTGCCTTCACTAGTTCGAGTCGCAAGGCAATAAATACCTCGAAAACATAATCATAAGTGTAAACAATCAATAAAAATGTTTTTGAAAATGCGATATTTTCATTGTTCTGTAGAAGCAGCTTTATTTCTAAATGAGAAGGACCACCAACTCCAGCCGATTTTATCATTTTCACGTTGACGGCCATGTCGTTGAAGATAGAATATGTTGGCGCAGGAACATTTTAGGGAATCAGTTGCTCTTTAAAAATCTCGAATCAAGTTAAAAAAAATATTATGGAAGTAACAAGTGGTACTTTTTTTTCATAAAAGTTGCATAATTCGGAAATAATGCAGAAAAATTCTGAATTAGTAATATAATAACTTTTTTAGGAGGTTAAAGTTTTCATAAAAGTTGTTCACGCTTTACAAAGATCAATTAATTGTATTTTCAATATTTTGTTTGATTTTGATTAAATTGATTTGGAATTGAAAATTATTAAGCATTCATCCTGAAAATATAAACTTAGAAAAATAGTCCTACATGGTCACAATCTGAAAAAAATCGGTTCTGATAGTTAGTTTTCATGTAGTTTTACACTAGAATAAGATGGTTTTCATGATAGGAATTAGTCAAAGAGGTCTATTAATTAGACCCATTAATATGCTCGATCATAAACCTATACTGTCGACACTAAACATGTAAAACAGTTATTTTGCTTACTTCACCATGTTTCAAGATAATTATGCTAATTGTGATAATAGTACTATACTGCTTTGTAATAAAATGTTGAGTTTTGGCAAGAGAAGTAGATCAAAAGACAGCGCCACAGCCAGGCGTTCTCTCAATCATTTCAAACACAAGACATAATGCTAAGGGCAATAGAGAGCCCCCAAATGACCTCTTCAATCACGGAAATGCAATTACCTCTCCGCACATTATTCTCGAACAGCCTAAGCGCAAACAGAAGCAAGACGCAAGTTCTAGACCTCGGATGAATCTTAGCCCAGGGTCACAAGGGACATCAGAATGTTATATCAAAGGGTTCCCGAAATTTCATACAAAAATTTGATTATACTTTGTAAAAAGCATAAAGTCTAAGCAGTTTTACGAAAATACGTTTCACGTTTTATAAAAGCAAAAACAAAACACTCAGGAGTAAGTACTTCATTTAAAAATTAAGGCAAACAGACATTCGTGAAGTTGGAAAAATAACGATGGCTTAATGGGGTCCATAACGAAGGGGGAGGGGGGTTGTTTTCTCGAAAGTGTACCGACATTAAATGGACGTTACATAAAATGGCAGTGGAAAGTGTTAGTATAGCGCGCAGTCTTTTAGTTGAAAACTCGTTACACGGCATGGAGCTAAATCACTGCTTTAGTGGGTAATTTACTTTTATCTCGCCAAATTTATTATTGTTTTAACGCGATGAGGTGAGCTCGTCGGGATGAAACTTTCAGCCGATGATGCAGGAAATATGAACCGGCACAATGTGTATAGTTTCCACCTTCTAGGAGTGTCCGACGTGACGGGTGCAGCGCGCAGAAAATATCAAGCAAGATTAAGGACCCCCACGGACATGTGAATCACGTTAATGGACCTTCTAATTCGACCGGAGCGTTATTCTTGTCCATGGGTGTACCTACTCAACTTGAAAGATATTGGACAGACTGTTTTTAAACGTGACCTTACCTTACGACATTCCTACTTGAGGAGTGTTTAATGTTTAATATGACAGATTTATTTATTGAATAATGGAATGTATTTGTTTACTGTGATGTTTATGCATTGTGATATCGGGTTTAACTGAATAAAAATACGAAATAACAAAACAAAAACGCGATGTCAGTATTTCCATGAAAAATAAGACAACCCTCAATAATTTCACATAAAACAACATTATCATCCAATAGAACATGTACAAGAATAATATGCGTGTTTCACAGTGTTCCATCCACTGTGTCATGGCAAATTACCTAAAGCTCTAATTTTCTCAAAGCTTAAACTATGACAGTTATGTACCTTGCAAGTGAGCTTTTATTGTTCACTGACATGTTTACAACAATATTTTGTATACGTTACATTCCATTAATTAACATACTAGCTTTCAAATGATTAACAACGAAGAAAAAAATGTTTATAAATTAATAATATTTAAAATAATTATAATATGCATCAGGTTTATTTTGTTAGTGTGAGATGGTCCATTACTATTATACATGATGAGTACCTAATATGAATATTAATTAGCTAATTATTGTTTAATTTTAATTAATTAAAACGAATTTACTAAACAATTTTTGTGGAACATTTCTATACAATTTATTTGCATAAAAAATGTTCGGTCATGTGTTATTAATAACAATAATATTGTTTTGTTTTGTGCAAGAGACAAACGGCAGTGAGAAGAGTAAAGTGAAAGATCGCTGGCGAGGAAGTTCCGTGGAGGTGCCGTACTTTACGATGGCCGTATAATTTACAACCAACCAAATCGAGTAGTAAGGCTTCTAGTAAAACCGTCCGAGTAAAAATATGATATCCATAAAATCACATCGTAAAACTATAGTGGCACTCCATATCGTAGCCGATTAGTAGAACCATGAATGTATTCATCGACTGTTTATCTCATAATTTGCCATTTCCTGAATGATGCAACCCGGTCGTTTGTTTATATACTTTGCGCATGGAAGCATTAGAATTATACGATTATTTACTACATCGTGATGTGATGATGGCATGTAATGTAATGAGGATGAAAATCGAAGTCCTCCATTTCATAGATTTACTTTTAGCAATGTCATCATTTTTTTCAAATAACCTTTTCAAGCGAGCAAAAATATAAAGCCAAAAAAAGCATCGTTCATTGAGGAGCTTTATGTAAAAAGGGGGAATTTTACAATTTGAAAAATCACCATTTTCAACACCTGACATTTTCGGAAAGGACCTTGATATTTAAAATGTGTGTTTCTGCGTAGGCTCCAAAAATAATATTCATTCTAAGATTGAATAGGCAATAGTTTTCTTATTCCATTCTTTTGCATACGACCCCTCAATTAATAAATTGTTATGAATTCTACTTTATTCACAATCGCTTGAAATCTATCATAACAACCAATTATTACAGACCCTTATTATAGATAAAAAATTAAATTATTAATGTACGTCATAAGTGTCCAGGTCAGAAGATGAAATTAAGTTTGAAACATAGAGCTTAAATGTTCATTTTTTCCTTACTTTGATTCATAAAATCAATAAAATAAGAACGTTTAATATTTGAATTATGAATAACTGAACAAGCGATGGCAGTGAAATCGACCGAAGACGCTTTTCCGCAGTTGAAGAACATCATGAACTCTTCCAGCCGCAATTAGCAACACGTGCAACTCCGATTTCTGACTGCCCTTCTCTTTGTAGTAACATTATGAAGCAACTTGGCAACACAGGAATGTCTTAAGCCGCAAAAACCACCCGATATCACCGCAAGGAGCAGCTTGCATCGGGCAAATTATGACAGGCGCTGTTGCAAGCTTCTTCGTTGGGCGCCAAGAACTTACGTCGTCGGTACCTATGACAGAATTTCATGCTAAAACCGCTGCCACCTTTGAGAGGGATTTTAGCAAAACCACAGCCTGTTATGTCAACAGTTTCAAGAAGTTCGGACTTAAATTTAACTTCACGTTTAAGTTAGGTATTAATGTTGGAGATTTGGCGATAGAATATCGGACAAAGAGAAGGCGGTAAAAACACGAGTTTAATTATTTTAGAAGGTTTTTTATTCACTTCAAGAATCTAATTTGTATTCCAGCTTATTCCTTTGGATATAAATTATGACTGTTATGAGACAAACGTTGGGAATCGATAAAAAATTCTCTTGTCTTTAGAAAGATGAAAGCTTTCAAGATTCGAGATCAGTTTAATATTTTACTTCCTCAAATGTGCATTTGTTTGCTTCTCTGTTTGTAGAGAGACGAAGTTAAATCAAGTCTCTTGAACGAACTAGAGTTTGATCAAATAAAAAGTTTGTTTTGTCAATCGAATGTCGAAGCTCAATCAGAATTAACTTGTTCAGTCGGTCGCAATTGAATAGAGAAAGACCCTTTGTTTTGTTTCTTTATATGAAAAAAAGAAGGCAAAGTCAAAGTTGACATTTTGGCAACGGTTCTTTGATAAGCATAAAACACTGGATTTTAATACTATTTCGGGACACATCACCAAAACAACAAAAAGGATTTTTATTTTTATTTTACTATTTTATAGAAATGTTTGAACTAGCAAACCGGCGTTTATTGCCCTTTTCGGATAGTTTCGTGGACCGGTTTTAGATGAATCCGTTGATTAAATCAACGTTTCCAGGGTGCGCCCGATATTGTGGTACTCGTAATGTAATTTCCAGCAATCTTTGAGGAGATTTCTTCTGTGAACCCCTTAAAAGGAATAGAAAGGAATACTTAAGAAAAAATATATATTATATAATATCTTCATTATCTTCATTATTAAACTGTTACTCAATCTGGAAAAATCAGACTCGTTCAACTGATTGACTATTTTAAGTAGTAAGTAGGTCGCAAGGAAGCAAATTAACGGTCTTCTATAACAAGCCAATCAGCAACGTCAATCGCGATCAATGACTAATGGTGTCTTGGCATGGCAGCAAGAGTATCATTAAACAATTATTAGTTTGCTCACTAAATTACTTACGTCTTGTCTGATTTTCTGCAATGATCAGTTCCAGTTTACACCGGTATATACGAGCTCCCTGATCCAAGGATTTAAGGGACCAATATCATCGTTTTATTCCCTATATAATTCCCCTCACATATCGGCCCTATTTGTAACAAGTTCACGATCTAATGGCGTCATACCAATCTAGGCAATATGGTCGGCCTAACAGAAACGTCGACATCGAGTCGGACATTGGCCACTCGGTCAATAACTATTGAATAAGTTACTGAAGCTACGCGGTTACAAAGTAGATGCAGGAAAAGGCTTTTCAACAGCACCCCAGGAGGCGGTGATAAAAGAGTCGTGCCCATTCAATGGGTCTGAACTTTCCGGAGCTAAGTCCGGGAAATAGTACGAAGAAATGGGAGAAATATCCCCTATTCTAATACAGTCCGTGTGGAAAACATATCAGTTTCTTGGTTCTTGTTTAACCAATATAAAGACGGAATATGTTGACAGAATACAGACAACGACAACTTTATGTGTTGCTCTAATTGCATAGCTGATAAACCCTCTGAAAGTTAAGAGAATTTACTGGAACTTTGATTAAATTGACGGCAAAGTCAGTCATAAAGTTATGATTTAAACAGTTGAATTTAATGAAATTGGAGTTAAAGTTAAACCGTCAAACTCTGTAATCCCGTATCTTAGTGATAGAGTTGAGTTGCATTCTAAATGTAACTATCCCAGCTTCCTACCTAAACGAATCGATAGTCGGTCTTGAACTCTAAATCAAGGCACTGAGCCAACTTCCCGGATTCATGACAATAATTTCAAGGTGCCAATATTTTTTAAAAATTTTTTTATGAAAGATTGGAACGTAGGAAAGATTGTTCCTGGCGCTTCACACCCACAATGTGAGTAATTTATGAACTAAACGACTGTTCAATTTTCCATCAATTTCAAATTACTTTGTTAACACCTCAGCTAACGAACTCAAAATTTGATATGAAAGCTCTAGAACTGCGAACGTATCAAAGCGGTGTTCTTTTGTTACGTAGGTTTTTATATTGAGGTTTGAACGAATTTAGGACGTCGCATCTAAATGAAATTCATAGGCTGTGAATGCATTCTTGTTCTCCACTCTACCAATACTTTGTGCTTAAATTCTATAAATCCTGAACATCTGTGATAAATTGCTCGGCTTTTTTCCTCTCTTCCTCCGCATAGTGCTAATTTTTCTCTTCATGAGATGAAAGAGAACGGAACTCACATATAAAACCTCTTGAAAAATATGTTAGAACACAAAGCACTAAACTTTATGCAATATAATATTTTAAAATGAAAATATGAAACTTTCCCACTTCATGGCGTTCTGCGACGACAGTATAGAATTTTACTTGTCTCCAGTTCTCTTATGTTTTATTGCTCGTCGAGATTCTATAAGCTTTGCTGTGCCTTGTCTTATGAAATTACATAACTTTCATCCAGCTTTATTCCTCTTTTAAGACTCGAAGAGACAAGGACTTTGATATAACTTGTGAATTCGCACTTCTGATATCACTTTTCTATTATTACTACTGTAGTTAATCTATATAAATAACAGTACAATTGTGTCTGTCTGTCTGTCTGTATGTCTGTCTGTCTGTCTGTCTGTCTGTCTGTCTGTCTGTCTGTCTGTTCTTCATACCCCTACACCCTTTGGCCGATCTCAACCAAATATTGTTCAATTACCCTGCGAGACCTAGACAGACTACCCCATCCCTCTGACCACCCCTTCACCCTAAAAAAAAAAATAAAAAATCCCGAGCAGCGCCGGGCGGGTCAGCTAGTTAGCAATAATAGTGCAGAGACGTACAAAATATGCTACAGCAATTTAAGATCAACATATGATCGTAATTTCACTTGAGTCATGTTTTATACGCAAATACGTTTTTTTTTTTTTTTTTTAACTTGACTGATGTTGATGTAGGTATTAAGCTAAATAAATAATAAGTTGAGTTGAATTGAGAATAATTTACAATTTCACTCAGAGGAAATTAATTGCACTGGCATTTTACGATCTTTCTTGAAACCAGTTCAATTTCGCGAATGGTCGCTGCTCAAAGCCGAAATTTATTTCCTCAGTTCTTGATATTACTAATTTACTTTGAATTTACATATAATTTTTTTCGGCACACGATTATAGCGAATGTTCAAATGGAATTCATTACCACCAACCGAATAAAGCAAAACAACACAGTAAAAGATTTCGGCATGAGCGGTTAGTGATTTCCGTTTCCAGCGATTCCCCACGCGAAAACAACGCAAACAGCAAGTGTAAACAAAGTCCATTTACATTTACCAATAACTGAGTTGAAATGTTTACTAATTTAAGCAAAACATTAATTACACAAAAAATGGTGGATGTATCGTTCATCCACATTCCTGATGTTCCATCATATAACTTATGTAGTACCTGACATACAGAAACCATCTAGAAATATTTTATACGTATGCAGCCGCCTTGTTATGTTCTGGTAAAAGCCAGTGATATACCAGTCTTGCAAATCACCCCCCTGTATACAAATATCTATACTTTAGGCAACTTATACCATACGTCTGCGTTCTTTAGTCGCGATAGGAGATTTTGTTATGTTGTGATTATGTTTTATAACAACATAATGAGTTATAGCTGAAAGAATCCAAAGAACCTCCTTATGTAATTAAACTTTATCTTCTCTATGAAATCTAATAATTCAGCTCTGAAAATAATGATATAAAAATAACGCCGGATTTTTAAATTAGATTTATGTTTTTTTTGCATTGGGGGGGGGGGGGGGATAAACGTGTTGACTTGGCTCCCCTTTTCTAGCATGAGATTTTCCATAGACCCAGATTCGCCATATTGATTCTGTATAATTAGTTTGTAGCACCACAGCGGGTCTAGGTGCATAGTGTATTGACTTGGCCGAGTGGTGCGACCGCCCCACGAGATGGAAATAGTGAAACTGTTTCCTCAATGAATAAAGAATTCCCTTTGGATGAAGCAAATGTTGCTGGGAATGATGCCTGCGTCTTTCTATCATTCTTCACATCTCGAATCGTTCCCATATAATTTTTAAAAAATCGCTGTAAAACGTAATCCATCAAGAATCTTTTCAAAAATAAAGTTCAATCATACCAAGGATAAAATTGGGTTATAAAAACTGAGAAGATAATATACCAGGAACACTTTTAAAATATAAACAGTTTCTGAACTCTTTCCTATGGTATTGTCAATAGATAAAAGGTTAAAAATAACACACAAATTATAATAATAATTATTTTTTTTACCTTTTATCTATATATTGACAATACCAGAGGAAAAAGTTCAGAAACTGTTTATATTTTAAAATTGGGTTAGCTGATGAATTACATTCAATTTTATAAAAGTTAAAATAAAAATAACGATCTCCTTCTCTGGATTCGAGCGAATTCTTCCACGCAATCAGTGCGTCGTCTCGACTTGAGTTTCCGTGTCGCGTAATGAATCGGTGTTTGTATCGCCGGCCGTGCGACGTCGCTTGCGTGCCGTCGGGACGCCTAGGTCGACGCCGCGACGGTGACGTGACAGCGAGAGATGATATAGCATTCTAGTGGATAGAGCGCGATAGATGATCGCGGGGAAAAGACGATTTCTCTTGCCGGGTGAAAAACACACACACACACAACATGATGAAACAAATCTTGAGGATAAGCAAAGGAATAATAAAGTTGCGTTCTGTTTATTTTTATTGCCGAGGAGAAATCGTCGTGTCGTAGAAAACGGATTCTTGAGGAAAACACGCATAGTGATAAGAATTTGTCAGAAATGCTCATTTATTTTCTTCACGTTCAGCTAACTGTGTGTTCGTATAAACAGAACAACTCATGTAAATCTAATTTTAAATCCTTGTCAAACAGAAGTACATGTAAATTATCGAAACAATTTTACATTAGCGTGACTTTATTTTTAAAAGTTATCATTTTTATAAAACCACTGGAATCCAAGCACACGAGGCATTCAGGAGAGTAATTTCAAACATTGATTGTCGTTATTGCTCTACAAAATGCAAATTTCTGCTTGTAGCATTTCCAGTGTGTTCGGATCAATTATTTTGGATTGTTCTCTGATTCGCTCCTGTCAGTTTTATTTGCACAACACCATTGCCGCCAACTCCTGGGACCAAATAACACTATATTTCCCGATCAATGTGCATACTTTATGAGCTGCGATTGAGCAGGAGTGAAACATTGTTTCAAAAGTTGACCGCCCTGTCAACACGAACAATGCCCAGCGAGCGCTTTGCTGAACAGAACAATTCGCAAATCTAATTGATGTAACGCTTTTGTGGGGATGTGGAAAAATATTTCAAAATTCAGTTTTAATAAAATATGGTAATCGGCTTCGAAAATTGGCTTTCTTTCTCTAAAACAAAGATTTATTCAGCCTACTCAATCGAATACCCGGCGAGTTTGAATAGAAATTTTCAACAAACCAGCGCATTTAAAGTCAACCTGCGACATTTTGTTCCTAAAAATTGAATTAAATTTGCTATCCAATTCACATAACATCCATTTTTCTACACAGCAGACACCAATTTTCCAACGTAGTGAATTTTCGTGTCCTTTTCGTGACCTGAGTCTGAATGTTTGTTTTCTGTGGATCGACGTGGATTACATTATTATAGCTATCACTCCCGGGGGGGCTCGAAGCCGGGACGTCGGCGTCGGCAAGCGTCGCGACGCTTACGCCCGATCAGGAGAGCGCGCGTGGTAAAACTGATAACGTGGTTGTTATCACTAATATCATTTCCCTTTAGTCGATATTTTCCGGTGGTAAATTGGGTCGATTGTACAAGAAATAGACGTGGATGGAAAGATAACGAGGTTTTAGAGGTGCCGTCGACAAATGATTGTGTCAAATTTACAGACAAATTCAATATAGCTGGCGAATAAGATTTTATGAACCTACTAGGAGTGAGAACTAATTTTTCGAAAGTGAATAGACTCTAAATTAAACGAGAAAGTAACATTGTTAATACTATTGGACTGCCATCGACTGTTTTGTAGTCAATGAAAATAATACGAAACTTGCTGTGCTAATAGTTACAGTTATTTTTAAGTAGGTGGATGTTCAGGCTTCAGCAATCAGCAATTACTTGTGATTTAAGACCTAGACAAGAAATACAATTACTGAGCTATTGACAAAATATCATAAAATGACCATAAAGTTAATAGTCTCTTCATAAAATAGATTAATTATTCTGCAATAGAATTCAAATGCTTCCATGAACGTGAGTTGATAACAACGCAAGTTGGCAGCTCAGCTAAATCTGTCAACACAGTGTCGCGATTGCGTGCAAATGCGAAATCATGACGAATTCGTGTTCATGTAAAACCACTTTAGTCATACATACTATAGTATAGTATGTATAGTACTGTATACTAGGGATACTATAGTTACACTTTTAAATATCTACACAGTTGCCTTGAAGCAAAAAGTAACTCTTCTTTACATGAAATAATTTGAACACAAATCTGATGATACGAACATCGCCTGTCTTTATAGCATCATGGCCGTCCTGCATGATGATATCAATAGTAACTAGGAACTTAATAGGGTTAATTTAATACAATCGCATTATTGTTTCGGAAAAGGTACTCCGGGAAATACACGGTTTGCCCTTGGGTTTATTTATAATCGTTTCATTTTATTATTTTATTTGGAAACAATTTTTTTGATGACCATTTACACAAATATAATTTTTTGTTAATCGAGAGGATAAACATAAAATATTATTAATTGAATGCCGGGCCGGAAGAACCATGTAACCAACAATTTCATTATTTTGAGTATTAGCCAAAAACTATTTCAAAGCCATATTATCACAATTACTTAGTTAGTTTCAAATATGGAAGTTAGTAAAAAAGTTTCATTCAATAAATGGGAACCTGCACATAAAATGTATTGCAAAATCTTATTTATTTTGAAAGGGTAATATTTCAGTACACTTTCTATTTGTATAGTTTACCCCCGAGTTCCTCAATACTTTCGTTGATTATCCTTCCACTTTGCTAATTCCAGCTTTGTTTTCGGCTTTTATTTAAATGATTTTACAGTTTTGGGAACACAATGAAGTCCGCACCGTCGCCTATCTAGAATCACATTCATGGTTCTTCCATGGCAGCCAACATTCGCCAAAATTGAAAAAAATCAATATTTTGAGGTGGCAGTGGATAGAGCTAGGTAAAAAAACATAGAGCTAGTTAAAAAAAACTATTTCGACAAAAGTGTTGGTTACATGGATTTTCCGGACCAGCATTCAATTTATGTTTTCAATTCATTCTTCATCTTTCTTCCCATTGTTCATGTCAAAGTATTTGATCAACGAGTACTTTTGGACGAAATAGTTGATGACTGTTTGATCTCGATAAGTCAGTACTACTGGGACACGTTTATTGGTCTGCCAACGTCTGGGACGTGGACGGTCGACCTATAGGGCAGCCACACATTCCCTTGAGCAATACCCCAATAACCCATATATCTCACCAAAGAGTGCTTTCAGCGCTCCGCGTACATTGCCCGCAAGGAAAAACACTTTTCTCTCTTTTCTGAAGCGTGATACTAAATTTATTTTTCAAGATATTTTCTTATTTTTGTTCTTTTCCGATTGCAAACGATCCATTTTGACAAACGAATCGGCTGTAAAAGCAGCCCAAAATAAGCAAACGCCGACGTGAAATAAAAAATTGTCGACTATTTGTCTTTACCTCTAGATGCTACTATCCATAGTATAAATATTTAGTCTATTTCGAAGCAACAGAAACTGCTCTACAGTAATCAGGGTCTGAAATAAAAACACGAAACATTTCGTTTTATTCTTTCTTCAAACGTCAGAACAAGTTTGAGTTGGCTTACTTCGGGATACGCCCACAAAACTTGGAATAGAAACTGTATAACAACGTATAACAAACTTTCCGAAAGACACGACTATCTTGTAACAGTTGAAGCTATATTTTTGGGGTTAACAAAGCGAAATAGTACAGTGTACTTTAGTAACAGGCGTTTATGTTGATGTTTGAAACCAGTTTATTGCAAACACTGATCAAGATGATGTCGATTCAGTATAGATAAGAGCACATTATAAATAACCTACCGTGAAAAAGTAGAATCAAAATTAATATTTTTTGTAGTTCCGGAATTAATAATTCTACAACAATTTTTATTTTACCAATTTCTGGATTGCTATCATTTCAGAAGATGTTTGAGTTCCACGAAAGCTGACTCATGAGTGGTGCTCAATATTTCTTATCGTTAAGTAAAAGAAAATGATGTAAGTTGCGTCTATAAAAATGAAAAAAAAAACACTTGTATCACTGTAGGTTACCTCTATTTTCTAAAATACATAGAAAAGCTCTCTTTACTTCTCAAAATATCTCGAGGAATTGTCGGTGAATTGTTTCATTCATCAGTAATTTTATTATTTTTACTTTATTCCTCGTACTTATCTATCTTTTTTCATTATATTCCATTGGCTTGTAAGTATAGTGTGCTACGTTAAAATGAGAGAAAGAACTTGGCAAGATCTGATTAAATATCAGCTATTGACATCCCCGTCTATCCTAGTTTGTACAACGTGCTATCTGTGTGTGTGTGTTCTAATCATTTTAAGATCCCGCCATTCTGCATAATTCCGCAACGTTTATGCGTAATGTCACGATTTGAAGTTGATGACAAGATTGGCGGGGCGAGGAAAACAGCTGGAAGAATCAAGAAGATTGCCTCATTCTTACAACAGAGATGGGATGATTTTTTTTACGTCGCGGTTTATGAACGAGTAATCTTCAAGAAAACGCGTCAAACTACGCTTCTCTAATGACACTCTTCCATCTTTTAAAGATGGCCGCTCGACTGCAATTATGGACGACGGAAATGCTGAGATAGAACAAGAGAAAGATGCGACACAAATACAATGAGACTGAACACAAAAGCATGGACTTTGGAGCTACCTTGATCATGGCTGTTAGAGGGATTAGAGCTTTTTCTTTACTATTCCTCTGTCTTTTCAATGTGATTGTGAAGTCGTTAGAGCATCGGGCAAGAATACCCTTAGATGTATAAAAAAAAATCGGACATATTGATAAGAATACCCGGCTTAGATAAACTTACTCTCCCTTTGACCATCACATTGTGTAATTTTTATACCAATATTAAGTTTTAGTTTAATTCACTTTCGTTTATACAACATTATTTATATATCGCTCTTGTAAAATTAGGGTTTTCCTCAAAAAGCAAATGTTATTAATGTTGTTGGCTGACAACGACTTTAAACATTGATTATTTTATGTAGTCTGTTGGCAAGCGTCGGTTTTTACATCAACGTTTAATTACCTCTGTAAGTGGAGCATGCAGGGGATGAAACTTGACTACAATTAACTTTATCACAGCTCTTATATATATATAGGAAGGCGATTAATTTAAAACTATTACAAGTTGTAATTAACTATTCTTTGAGCTAACTCTAGCGTCGAACAATTAGGTGATGTTTGCTACTAAACATGATTACTATTCGAGTTCTTTCTAGTAGTTGTATTCTCTTTCGACATATTGCGTTCAAAGTTCAGATATTGTACTGGACTGGGACTACTTTACCACGCGGAAGGTTCGGCGTGTTTTGTGGTGGAAACTCGCCGGTAAAGTAGTCCGGTGAGTAGACAAGAGCCCTACTGTGAAACGTGTCCCCGGAGAGCAGTTTTGGGTAGAAAAAATGCTCTCGCTAACTTTATGAACTTGGCAGTGTTAGTTAACTCTTGAAACGCCGTAATTCTAATTTGGAAAAATCCTTGGGTGAGAGTTTTTCAACTCTGCTCCGCTATAACTTGATGTGGTGCATTATTCCTTGTGGGCTCATTTAACAGTCTCCATCATGCTTGTCATTATTGAAGCTAGCACTTAATAATACATATTCTAGATCCCCTCTGCTTATTTGTAATAGAGCAGATGAATAATGTATGCTGTGAATTCACTTTCCCTTTTGCAATTGAAGTTTTCAATCGACGTTTACTTCCTATATCACGGCACCGAACATCGAGCTTTTAAGTAGGTATACTACTTAAATGGAAACCCGTAAATTTAAAGTCAGCAAAAATATTTCAAATGTATGCCAACAAACTACGTTACGTATAATAATATAAAGTTTCCCAGTGAAAAATCCCATCGCATCTTTTTCTTTTATCTTAAGTTAAGTTTAAGGAAACTTCTTTCCACCCAATCTAGTATCTCTGAAAGTTGAAGGGATTTCTCGTTCTCGTTTCGAGTTTAATATCCGATTCCGCATCACCGTTGATTCTATGTTGCACGATGTACTTTATCAATGGCATATCTTAAGACTTGAGCGAGTCTAGAGACTGAAATCTCACTGACGAAGGAAGAATTTCAATGATATCTTGAAATCAATATTAAATGTCTGAGCAGTGAATGAGAAATTATATTATTAATTTCAAGGAATATTTAGGTCGATGTATAACGACCAAGAATACCTATGTAATGAATAATCATATCAAATTAAAACATACATTTGGAAATAGGTGAATTGAGGATAATGAAGCAAATACATTCCTTATATTACGAGGAATGTGAAAATATTTCAATTGCATTAGTTTCAGGGTAGCTACATTAAGACATATAATTCGCTTTTGGCTGGTTGTAAAACATTAAATATTATTAAAAGCACAAAACACTCATTCAGGTAGTTGTCTCGACTATAATAAAAAAAAACATCCCTTGTGCCATCACCTTGGGACAGGGTGTATTCCATTCTGCAGGTCTGTAGGTGGAATTACACCCGCTTCCCTCTAATTGTATGATATTTTACTAACACTTTTCTGTATCTGTATTATTTTTTCACCAAAATCAAACATGATGGATATTTTCTTTGAAGCAAATGGTCTAATTCGTTGCATGCTAAAAGCATGTCACACTATTTTTGGTAACTTTATTAAAACAATACCCTTCTTTCGTGCGCATTTCATCTACATTTCAGGACACTGGACACTGACGCAATGGAACAGTAGTTTTAGACGTAGCTCTGGCAGCTTTTCACGCAAAACTAGAAGAAAAACGCATATTTTTTTAAATATACTTCACAGCGTTGAATTTCTGCTTCGGGAAAACACCGCGAGAATCTCGCACTGTCAGCTGTAAGTTGGGAGTGAAACCTGACGTGATGCGAGTCCAAGTAGACACATCACAGCTCAGATGTACTTCATGACGCCTTGAGAGCGACGCCGGCTTTTACGACGCCCAAGACGCTGCACCCTGACCTCCATGACGACGACGTAGGCCAGGCGCCGCGACGCGGTTTCAACTAGGATTAACTTGAAATTCCAACCGGCTCGGATAATCGTTTAGATTGATTTTGGATAAATCTATAAAGTCACTGTGATCATCTTTTGGAACTCTGATTTTTGTTCCGATAGAGTTGACTACGGACAGGAATCGCATCGTTTGAAGTTATATCAGTTTCATTATCCACACAACATGAAATAATTGAAACTTTAATGTTTAAATGATCGTCTTTATTTAAGAGTCTTCGATACTTGATGAAATCCATGTTTTATGAAGCACAAAAAGGAGGCCCCTACTTTTTTCTATACGGCATTACCGATTGTCTTCAAATTTTCACAGGTTATAGATAAAGAGTAGATCTGTGTCTCTAGTGGCCCTAAAGTTTAATTTTTGTTTAGTTATTTCAGGGCAGAGGTGCCAAAAAGACTCATATATTGCCCATGTTAGCACTTCCTCAAAACGAGAAAAAACATTTTTTATAATTTTTTTCGATCAATAGAGACACAGATTTACTCTTTATCTCTATGCTGTTAAATTTTTAAAACAATCGGTCAAGTAGGGCCGACTTTTTATGGTTTTTTGTGGTTTTCAATATTTGAATTAAAATAACTTACTTCACAGCAGTATGCAACATTTGACAGTATATGTCAAAACCCCTCGTTTTGAGCATCCCTTCTTTTGTATCCGGCTGAGAGCTATCTGGATTTCCCGTGACCGACCTTCCCCCATTCCACCTTTCTGAAAGAAGTACAAAATAGTGCATAATACGTTCGCAGTGAAAACTACTATAGTACCGCATTAATATATGTTTTCTGTGTTTCTGGTAATTTAGGTTAAAGGTGTTGCATATTATAATACCGGTGTTCGCTTAACAACAAGTTACACAGAGTGTTTTCCTAGTTTTCATGGACCTATAGGCACATTTCAAAAATAAAATATTTTGTTGCTTCTAGTAATTTTAATTTAAGGTCTCTCATTCCACCTTCTCGTTTTCCTTGTTACAAGAACAATAAGATTGCTACGAATGTAAAAACAAGTTACTTTGTGGAACTTGAAACCGAATTTATCTTTTTTATGCCTTCAATCTTCATGTTTTCTCTCCCTTGTAAAGTGCCAAATCATTATGTTCTTTAGCAATTCAGATGCTATCAAATTGGCAAAGTTTACTTAAGATTATTTTTGAAAATAAATGAATCTGATAGAAAATATTTCACGCGAGAAAGAAATATTCGAAACACGCGTTACTTAGTTTGACTTCCACTTGCTGAGTAACCTGCCAAAATATAACAAGCCACATATTCATACTTCATGAGTAATATTGCTTTTATGTCACTTATTCATCACTTGTCACTAGTCAAGAGCTCCTTGCAGTCATTTTAGTCAATGCCAGAACATCAATATTTATAATAGCCTCGAACGGTTCAACGTTTTGAAAAGAACTGTTTTGACTTTTTACAATATAGTTTGATTCTTAATATTGAGACAAAATGTAAATAGTCAAAGCTAATTCCATTCCAAAACAATATGAAATGATATTTTCAATAAACTGTAATATGAACATATTAATGTAAACAAAAATATTTGGGAGATAAAAGAAAACATAACTCTGTGATTATTTTATAAAATTTAAAATATTTGAATGTGAAATATATAAAATATTTTAATGTGAAATTAATTCAATTTATACAATTCAATTTCATTTGCATTTTATTATTATTTCTGTCATTCTATTGAGCGAACTGTCATGTTTACTGTTAATTGTGATGGACATTGCTACAATATTTATTTTAGTTGTATCCAGTCCCCTTAAAACATATTTATTGTAAAAATATACTGCAGTGAATACGTCTTTATTAAAACTGGGATCTCGTGTATGCAAAAGTTCATCAAAAGTTGTTTTCGCTGGACGTTGCGTGGGGCATAGCATGCGTTTTTATTTCGTAAAGTCGTAAATTGTGCGTGTTATTGCGTGCTTTAGAAGATTATGAAAACACGGAATTACAGACTAAAAGGTGACACGTGAAAATAATGAATTAATTCTCTAATAAAAGTTTTGGCTTTACGTATACGTGTATATATGTACGCCCCCGAGCGGAATTGGAGAAGGACAAACTCGCCGTTATTTCCAAGATAATACTGTACATTATTTACCAGTTAGTTAACTCTAATAATCCGTTGCTATCTCACATCTGTAAGAATTAGTTTCTCTTGTGGTGTAGCATGCGAATGTAGAACAAGTGGTTAACAAAACAGTTTTGTTCCTACGGCACTTAACCTCGTTGTTATAAGATCCAAGTAGATTGTGAAGTGAAAATGATTGATTGAATCCTGCAATACACTTCAAGCGGGAAATCTAGTCAGCAAAACCTGTGCAACTGACGATTTGTAATCATTTTGCAAGTGTTTTCGAGGGATTTGAAAACTGTATAGAAACTTTCAAGTTTATTTGTCCTATTTATCTTGCTGAAAAAATGACATAAGTGGAATATGAAAATTGTGTATTTCATAGAATGTGATGGTATATAGGACAAACTCGAATATTATTACTTTATGATACCAGCAGTTTTCTTTCTCTCCCTCACTCTTTTAATTCAAACTATAGCGAGCGAAGTGATTGTGCACAGATATGCACTCGGAGTTATTAAGCTTGAAATTCCACCGACGCCCTTTTCCACCGACGCCGGACAACGCGGACGGCGATGAGGCGTCGCAATGAGGGTGTCTGACAGTGCATCCCTAAAGTGCAGGTCGCTTTGTTTTTGCATTCTCCATATAGCTCTTTGTTACACGAGCAAAATGTTGACATTCCACCGCCAATACACCGAACTAAAATCTTCACTTATGACAAAGGATTTTAATCTCATACAGATTGATTGATCGCAATGATAAATCACAAGGGACTAAACAAAACCCGATGCAGTCATCCTATCACTCATCTCTCCCATTATCCCCTCGATCCTGCCAAGTCATCACAGATGACAACTCCGATCATTCAATTTCAATGGCATACGCTCCAGCTTAACTCTAATACCGAAAAATAGATACTTTATTCTCAACGCGTGAATGACCGTTCTACTCCCCTATTGTAACGAATACATGAACTTTAATTGTTTTTTAATCTCCCGATTCGTTGGTCGTACAGAGTGCGCCGTTAACGCAGCGGTCTTGGCCGATAAACGTGAGCGGCTCTCGCCACCCTGGGAAATGGCAAGCTGTGTAGCATAATCCTGGCTAATTCCCAGGAGTGTTAGGCAAAGTGGGGGGGGGGGGGGGGGGGGGGGGCTACCCCCGGCGAAGAGAACAAATGACAGGCTTTATCCGTGATAGTATACTTCATTCCAGCTTCTACTATTCTATTCTGCTAGCTAGCTAATTACTTGGCGATCAACTCGTATGAAATTAGTCTGTTCTACTTTAGGGATTTCGATTCGCATAAAGTATCTGTCTCTCAAGTCCGCCAACCACAGCCGTGCGAGGGGGTGGGTGGGTGGGTGGGGGGACGCAATCTTTGAGTGGTCACTAAAACATTTTACGGCTGCGTAATGCCTTTTTGTTTGACCATCGGTATCTACATCGGTGAATGAAAATGACGACACGAAATTAGTGTGAAAAACGACTGCATATAAATTTCAGAAAGGGGTGGTATCTGAGGGTTGGCCTCAGTAACGAGGGTTACTGATTAATTTATTGATCGGATCGATTCCACACGATTTTCAGCTAAATTAAAAAAGAACACATTTAATTGAGCGAGCGACTCCTTTTGACTCTTTTGACACGGACCTCTGTTTTTTGTTTTGTTTCTCTGCTATCTTGAGCAATACAAGTCGCACCGTTTCACCGATCGATCTGAAATTTTACACACAATGTAGAGACAACCTTTTCTGTTTCCTAACCCTATTTTTTTTTTGAAATCCGTTCATTTGTTAAAATTTATATAGATTTTCCTGATAAGTTGAAAAATGAAAATGGTCTTCGATAAATCTGATCGAACTCATATTTTGCATGATCATTAAGACCAACAATGTCTCTTATTTTATACATTTTCATCCCAATCAGTTAGGAACTTATGCACTCATTGACATTTTTAATAACAGTCAGAAATGAAGTATCGAAATGACTGTTTTTCCACTGCTACATGAATCTGATTTGCTTTAGGCTTAGTATTTAGTCTAAGCTTTAGGTAACAGAGTGTTTAGATGCTATTTTCACGATTCAATAAAAAGCAGATACTTTTATGTTGATTGAGTAGCTCATATTTCAAATTTCAATTCAATATGGATGTATATGTTTTCTATGCGTTGGGTTGGCATTCCCGTTTCGAGAATTTGCACGTACCCGTGTTCGCTCATCAACGCGGTACACTGAGCGTTTTCCTAGTTATGAAATTTCGGGGTCGCAATGCATACGTTCCCTCAATATGGCATTTGAATATTCATCAAAATCCCCATGTATTTATATTAAATTTAAATACATTTTTTATGTATACCCGATACCTAGAGTTATAGTAAGCATAATGTGGTAACAGCATTTTACTCACTATTGTTTTCAGTAAAACAAGTTATATTGATTTGTATTGGATTTGACAAGTTGGAAAACGTAAGTTTTTGAAGATCGTTCCACATTTCAAAATTGCCGCTCGAAAACTGATGTATTCGGAAAGAGTAGTATTTCCGATCATCCGATCGTCAATGATAAATTGACATAAGACGTCTTCGCGCGGGTGTCCGCGGGTATGACGACCGTCTCATCCACTCATTGACGCTCGGTGGTCCAATTTCACTGCCTCCTACATGACTGGTCGCTGACTGCATGTTCAGCTTGGTTCCGCGGACTGACATCCACCAGGCCGATGTCCAAGATGGCCGGTGTAAACAAACAAAGAACTGTCAGAAAGTGTTTTAAATGATATATAACGCGAATTTTCACTAAAATACATGTGAAACATATTAAAAGTATTGTTAGAGTTTTATTCTATATAAATCAGTGTAAATATGACATAATCGTGTTGATAATAACAAAACAATTGAGAAAGTGAGAGAAGCTGTGGCCGTCCATGCATTTTCAAGGCTCGTTTTTGCCAGCAGTGCCCAGGACAAACCGTTCAACAAATCGGCCTGCAACTTTGCACACATACTGAGTAGGTATTGTAAACCAAGTGGTATCTTGATAAGTTGTGAATATGATCCTGTGTTTTTTAAAATTTAAGCTGTACGCTCGACCAATCAACGTAAAAGTTTGCATGGCCATGGACAAACATTTTATGTGTTTTGTACATTTTCAGAGTATAATCTGTCGTTAAATCATAGACATTTATAAAATGTCTATGGTTAAATGTCTGTGTCGTCTGTGTGTTTAACATTTTATGCGTTCTTGGATATATTTGTCAAATTTCGTGATAGAAATGTAATGTTTTTATAACTGCTCCTTTGTTGATGCATTTCGTTTCTGCTCTTTCCAAGATTTGTGGAGCAGAAACTTTCGAATTCGCATGCAATACGAAGGCTCACTTATCAACGCGTTACACAGAGGGGTTTCCTAGTTTACTATTAAAAAATTAACCTAAAATGGCCGTCAAAAAAGGATATGTCCATGTAAATAATCGGATAAAATCAGTCATTTTCGTCAAATTTCATGAGTAAATAATAAAAAGGTACGTATCGTGCTGTGCACTTGATTAAATTCAATTACATTTGCCAGTGCACTACTCTCGCCACAACAGAGACGATGCAACGGCAAGTCAATTACGTCACAACTATGTCACGCGAATACTTTCTCAACTCACATCGAGATTCCTGTCTGCTGGAAACTGACATCCACTAGGCAGTGTTTATTGTCTCCAGCGGTCATATTGTCGCTCCAACTTCAAGCATGACCGCGCCACTGACAATACATTTGCAACCAGACAACAAATTTAATTTCAATCCCCGTCATTTCAGATAGACGAAATGAATGGAATAATGTTGTTTTGTCGCTCCATTGGGATTTGTTTTGTGTATATCCCACCTGTAAACTTGAATTAGTGACATCTGCTCAATTAATTCGGAATATACTGGATGTGAATGACGTGAATGTTAAATAATTTACTATTATAATGCGGTAGGTATTATTTGGTTGTGAACATAGAATAAGGCGTTGTGCCTCATGTGTGTATAAACAGTACTCAGTGCTCTGATTTGGAGTGTTGTGTTTGTTCATGCTCGAAAGGGACTTAGGTATTGACATAGCAACAACATTGACATTGGATTACTAATTCATCATATTCTAGCTAACAGAGGTGAGTTGTTTATATTGTGTCGTATTATAATTATTTAAATAATCATCGAAGTGAGAAATTCATAATCATGTGGTACAATCATAATCGTACAATCATATAATCATATAATTTTAATCATACTTTCAGAAACTTCAAATTTCTACTTTATGATTTTTGTACGTATTTTATTTTTTGAATATATTGAGAATTGAGTTCATGCCCAGTGGCGGCTCGTGACCTAAAATTGTTAGGGTGGGGGGGGGGGGGGGTGGGGGGGCACAACCAGCAATCAATAATATAATGCAGCTTACATGGCACTCTTACCTTAAATTATTTGTAAATGTAATCTATTTGTCGTTCGTTCATTGCCGCGAATGAGTTGCCGCTACTACTCAGCATCAACGCTAACCTGCTCAGGGTAAAATCTGTCTGGAGCTCATGCGATCTTCAGGGCACTGCCCGAGAGTTTCAGTCGAGACGCGTGGAAGTTACTATAATCTGGGTAGCTACTATAGCAGTGGCGTAACTAGGGGACCGCGGGGACCGCGGTCGCGGGGGGGCCCGAGGACCAAGGGGGCCCGAAAATAATTTACCATCAAAGACTATATATATTGATTTTAACGAAGCTAGAAAATAGATTTGACTTCTTGAACACTATTTTACAGGTTGTCATTATAGATACCCTGCTGACGATCGGAAGTCCAATATTCAACTTTTGTGGCAGAAGGTATACATTGCCAAATCCTTGCCAAGCCCCAAATTGAAACTTGACTATAATGTTTCAGTATTCCTTGTGTCTCTTGTGTGTGTGTATCGCGTTCTACCTGTATAACTGTGTGACAACATTTGTTCAATTTTCTTAGTGATTCTTATAACTTTGTTTGCTCTTTGCGTTTTCGAGTTACCATGAGTCTAAGCAAGCCGATTACTGATTAGCGACCTAAGTGGTACTAGTGGTTTTCAAAATTAAAGATAATAAAAAACCATGTTCGAAATTCTATGTGACAAGAAAGACTACTATGATTAGTAGGACTGTTAAGTATAGAAGCTGCAAGAGCAAAGAAGGTGAATGTGGAAACTGTAATTGACAGCTTTGCTGAGATGAAATGCCAAAAAAAGGATCTCCATTAACAGCCTATAGTAAGACAAATATCGCATAGAAAAAAAAAATGTAATTGCAGGGGGGGGGGGGGGCTCTTAAGATATCTCGCGGGGGGGGGGGGGGGGGGGGGCCTGAAATTATAGTTACGCCACTGTACTATAGTATACTAGCTTTTCGCGGACAGGCATAATCGCTGACCTCGAAGCAAATATAGATGCGTCATAAATTAATTCACATAAGAAAAGTTTTAAATACATCATATAAATATATATGAAAATAATAATAGAGATAAAGAACATATTATTTAAATACCTACTTGAAATTGCTTTTGAGGGTGACATTCTCGGAGGGGCAGTGCCCCTTGTGTGTACCCCTATTGACCGGCCGCCACTGTTAATGCTTGTGCGCAATAAAACGGACTGAGTTAGTATTATTGGCTATTTGCAAATAAATCTACGTAATCTTCATGTAATCATTTCAATTTGAATACCTTGCACTGTAAGGATTTCAAATTGCCTACGAGTAACGTTCTAACATTGTACGATGTTAGTGTTAATTTCTTGAAAAGTATGGACTAAGTACATTTTCGAAATTGATTAATTTTGATATGCGAGATTATTGGAAAAATCCATGATTTGAAATTGCATGTAAATTTTTTTTTTCCAACTTTCTAAAATCGGTAAAGTTTTGAATAGCCCTAGGCCGTATATAACATTCTCATCCCATTTCATCTCGATGTCCGTCTTCGCTAATGGCGTTAATGACCGGTAATGACGAGCGAGCATTGGAAACCATGGTGATAATCTCCTGCAGTGTAAAAGTGTTGTGTAATTCAGCCTCCGGACAATTATTCCTCTCTCGAGTGGGATCGTTACAACAGCGGGGCACAGAAGCCGGACGGCATGTTAATTTTTATTGGCTTTGGCTGAATGATTTGGCGAATTAGCTGCTCTGAAAGCACACAAAACGAACGCTTAGCGAAATTCCCGCTGATCTGATGAATGGAGCTGAACAGTGCACGGAAATTAGCGCCATTTTCATTTTAAAGAGAAAAGCAAGAACTTCTCCGGCATTGACAAAAGACTTTTTAAAACAATTTTTTTTATAAAATGTTATGACGTACGAAGGCAGTCACAATGCGTCATTCATACCTAATATTGTTCTCTTCTCCAGCAATTTTTGAAAATGGTTATATGAAAAAAGTTATATTTTATTGGTGAAAATGAAGTTTCTGGCGTAAAATATTCATAGAGTCGGTAGTTTTCCGAGACGTTCCATGAAATTGATTCGGTTTTGATTTTCGGTTAACGTACTCTCTTGGGAAAAGTTTTTCATATATGAAAAATGTCTGCTGCAGTTGGTGAGTCTTCTCGTAATAGCTGTAATGAAATCGGCGTCTCGACGCCTGAACGCAATCAGCAGATTCTGCAAGAATAGTGTCGCTAGGCAGTGCGTCGGTCGGGGAGGGTGGAGGAGATCAGGGGCCCTCGGTTCGAGTGCGGCGTCTCTTTCAACCCTCCCCAACGGAATCTGCATCTCCCCATGTCTCACTGACTTATGGTTTATGTGCGGATCGGCTTTTCGCTTATCCCAGCTTTAAATTTAACCTTTCTCCATCTCAGTTTCACTCTTTGCACAATCCTTGGTTTCGTCTTTGTTTTCAACACAGTTCCATGGCATATATGTCTCTTTACCTTCTTGACTGCACCCAATATGTCTCTGTCTCTCTCGGACTCTTGATGTATGACGCGATCTGCTCCTAACTCCGGACAACTCTCATCTTTCTTCCACTGCACAAGCCTAGCACATATCTCTCTCAGTCTCGCGATGTCTTAACACACTTTTCCTTCCTCTTTGTCTCTCCCCCTCCCCCTCGAACGAAAAAAATATCCTGGTTGCCTCTGTTTTACTTACCCTTTCAAAAAGTTTTGATCTTGTTTTATTACCTTGAATAGTTTGATTTTTTGACACCCTCCTCGTTGCATTGTTCTCTTGTGCTTTATTTTCGGCATATATCATGTATCTTAGCAAGCGGTGCACGGTGGGCGGAAGTTTAGCGCCATCCATCATCAAGCATGGCTTAATAATGCTCAAGATGACACCTAGCTAGAATTTGCATAGAAAAAATATTCATAAAATAATGCCTTCGTGTTCAGTGAAAATGTATTTTTTCTGCAGAGGTCTCCTGTAAATGTGTAACTAATAACATTGTTTTTCGTTGTTTCAGGTAAGTTTCGCCATCTTGGTTTGACAATGTGCGCTGCCCAGAGCGGAGGGAGAAGTAGTAAGTAGAAGAGACAATGTTTATGAAGATCTCGCCTCGTTCCTTCGGGATTTCACGTCTCCGAGATTGGGTGCCATATTACTTTTTTCCTCACTGTCGTTGACAATCCTTCTTAATTCTCTCCCCCTTCGAACTTCATCGTAAAGCAAATGAAGAGACAGCGTTTTTAACTTTACATTAATTAGATATTGTTTTTAAGGGTTATGTCTCTTTAACTTTTACAATGGTGTTTTAAAACAAGTTTAAGCTCTTCTTTGCGTGACATAAATTTGCATTTTCATAAGCGCCGAAAAGTTTTAAAATATTGAAACATTGAAGTTGGAAATAGTTACTAAAGGGTTCTCCTTCTTTTATAATTGAAACATAATGGGCACTTATGCTCTTAGTTTTTAGCGTAAGGTGAAAGATTGAGAAGATGAGAACAAGGCAAGTGTCTTCTCTACTGGGAAGTGAGAGAGATGAGAATAAAGTTTGCAGAATTAAAATTAAGACTCTTAAAAATATAACGAAGCATTCTGAATGCTGGTTAAATATTCACGCTTGGTTAAAAGTGAAAACTGTAAGCTTCTTACACAATATTCCGTGTTCGAATATTTAAAACTTGCAATGCATATTTCGTACCTTTAATAAGGGTGCACTCTACTTTCAGCTCGTCTTTTAAAAGCAGAGCGTTCGAAAGTGTTCACGAGTTGGTGGAGGTGCCGTGTTTCCGCTAAAAGAAAAATATTTATTTTACTCTCCGACTTTCCACGTAAATCCTAAGTGTCTAAGATCGAAGTGGAATGACATTCGGTGAGCGGTGAAGAGCGGTGAAGAGCGGTGATTAGCGAGGTGATGAAAGACGAATAATCCGGACTCTCGGGATGCGAAGTCAGGACTGCTGACAGCGACGCCTGGTTCTGACGATAGAGACCTCTCTTGGGAGACCAACAAACTCGAGGATAATGATATTACATTCACAGTCGTTTTCACATCCAACGAATCTGCCACGGCGCATTGTTTTTCATGAAACGTTGAGGGTTAATTTGTGCTTTCCGAGAAAATAAGCTAAGCTAATCAAAAACTAATTTCGAAACTATGACAAATCCTTTGGGAGTAGGTTTCCAAACTCATCCCTCTCTGCCCTTCTGGTCCCTACCTTGTAATTAACTGATTTATGGACAACTAATTCGGGTCACGGAATTGCGAATTGTGAAATATTAGCTCGCCATTGCGGCCAAGTTTATGCCGAATGACGGGTGGCATTTATTCAACAGTCTCGGTCTGCCGGATTTCATTGAATGGTTTGTTTGATGGCCGACAGGATGGCCGCAGGGAGAAGTTCGATTATTCCAATTTGCACTCTTGTCACGGCGTCGCTCCTTGGTCGCCCTTTCATCCCCCACCCTACATCACCCCCCCCCCCCCCAGCAGACAGTTGCCGTCTAAATATACCCATACATTCGATCCACCTAATCAAACAAAACAGTTCCATTTCGTGAAAAGAAATCTCTTAATATTTGTATAAATGGAAAGCGGAATCATTCTATTCCGCGTCTACTCGATCGATCGAAGATTCGCAACAGAAACTTGATTATAAGACTTTGCAAGCTTTTCAAGTTTAAAGAACCAACTATTGATTAGAAATTAATGTAGGTTAACATGACAAAAGCGTGGCATATATGAGCGTAATTGTTTTAATCGGAATTTCACGTGATTGAACCGTTCTTTATGTTTTATGACATAATTTTCAATTTATATTCAACGAATTCCAGAAACAACACCAGAAATAGAATGTTCTGCGCTTGTATACTGGAACTAGTGACAAGTCGAAGAAGTTGTTCAACTTCTATACCGACGTCAAGTTGGAACCGACGCGACCTCTTGCAGAGTTCCGTTCAACTGAACGCGCCGGGGAGCCATACGTGAAGTTGAAGACGAAAAAAGGAAGACATTCTCCATCCAAGCTCTTCTCGGACCCAAGTCAAGTAGAGAAATTGACGGATAAAGTTGCAAACTGAACATAAAACTAGCGAGTTTTCTAGAAAACAACGTTTGGAAACAGGATAGAGCTGTCAAGGGCTGGTTTTTTTGCCGGGATATCTTGCTGGTCGAGCAGTGATCATTGACAAAGTACATTTAACTTGAAGCTCTGGGGATTTGAGGTTAATCAGTGTCTCCAGGGGCAATCTCATCACACTCTCATGCAGCAGTTGCATTTCTCAGATAGTTTCTCAGAGCATCTTGGAGCATTTCTCGACTCTGGATGGTTGGGTTATATGAGTGAAATAACTTCATTGGGGATGAGTAGGTATGTTTAATTCTGCATGATCTTCATTAACTATCAGTTATCACTGCTGAAATAAGTTGTTTTAAAGTTCACTAACTTAACATAAAACATGATTAAGATTCAAAACTAATTAACTTATGTTTAATTAAACTAATTTCAAGCGATGACTTATTATTAAAAAGTGCATCCCATATTTCTTTCCACCTCAAAAGGACGCCATTTTCACTAAATGACAAGAAAATGGCAGACTAAAATTTGAACGAACCACAAAAGTAAGTTATCATATTATCTAGCTCTTTTTTCTATGTTTTTGTTATTTTGTAAGAAATATTTTTTACCAATGTCTTCGAGATCAATATTCTTCGTCTGTCTTTTCGAAATCCTCAGCCTTGAATCCCCCCCCCCCCCCCCCCAATCCCGGGTATTTGCGCCCAATTCGATTGGCCCCTCGCGCTACCCAGAGTCTCTTGTTTATATCCCGGAGGGTGCAATACTGTCGCGGCATACAAATAAGACGAACGTTGATGACACTGATGCGTGCCGCTCTCACGGAGGATCGATGATATACGAAGAGACAAACTGATCCATCCAGCTAAATCTACGTCAAAACCAATTTCAGAATAGCTGTTGCTACAAAACAGGAGAGTAGATCTGACTCGTGATTGTGATGTAGAGTGGAGAGGTCCGAGGCGTGCTCAAAGGACCTGATTTAGTTCGCAAATGTCGAATGTGGCTCTGGCCAAAGGAAATTGCGTATTCGAAGCAGAGGCAATAATTTTTATATGAAGTGTGATTGTATTCTAATACCGATTTGCTCTTCAAACGAATGGAATATTTCCTGAATTTCATACCAAATCGATATAAAATGTTTTACATTTTAATTTATTATGGTCAAACGAATTTTAGTTCAATCGTTTTAATGAAATGCATTAAAGCGTTGAACCAAACCGCATAATATTCCTGAACAGTTCCAATATAAATACCAATAGTTTTTATAACAACACACACACGAGCATCAATTTTGCGACGGCTCGGCGAGTCTTTTGTCCTGAAATTCAGCAATGATCGTCGCATTGAACGGGGCTCTCTCTACTTGCATAAGATTTTACCCGGGCTGTTTGTTCGTATCAGTTGGGGCACACTAATGATGTGGTGCACCCGCTCATTATGCTGGCATTATCGGTTCCGATTTCTGACAATAGGCCTCTCTAGTCATTAGCGAATGCGTTGGTGGGAAGAAAAAGCAAACAGTCGTCGCTCCCCATTGGGATTACTGAGCGTGTGATGGGAGCAATCCCACGAGTTCTCATGACGTATCTTTATTTTCAGTCTCATCGATATCTATTTCTAGCGCACAGGGAAATGGATAAATGTTATAAATATTAGTCTGGAGTATTGGGGCAAATGTTATGAATATTACTGTAGAGTAAATGCTATGAATATTAGTGTAGAGTTTTGGGGTAAATGTTATGAATATTAAGTAGAGTATTGGGGTAAATGTTATGAATATTATTGTAGAGTATTGGGGCAAATGTTATGAATATTAGTGTAGAGTATTGGGGTAAATGTTATGAATATTAATGTAAAGTATTGGGGTAAATGCTATGAATATTAGTGTAGAGTATTGGGGTAAATGTTATAAATATTAGTTTAAAGTATGGGTAATGTTATGAATATTATTGGAGATTAAGGTGATACTAGCGCTCGGCCGTTTTAGAAAATTGAGAGAGAAAAATTGTTTCATAAGTGAGTGTAACTTTTACAGGATGTTCACATGATCAGTCTGATTCTATATTAGTAGCCTTTTTTAATTTTTGCTTATTGCATCTTTTATCTAATCACGATTAAAATTTCAAATAATTTGGTCTACCCATTTCGTCTCCAATCGTATCGCAAAAAGTGTCTACAAAAAGCAGCAAAATCGCTCGCGCTTGCAGCACCTTAAATGCTATAAATATTAGTGTAGGGGTTTACTGTATTTTACTGTATTTGTTGACATCAGTCAAATGACAACTGATAGAGTTTGGTTACATCATTCCAAAAGTGTGTACCGCATATTCGGGAAAATGATATTTCGGCCTACCCTGAGGTATACATATGTCCATATGTCCATTTTGTATGGAGTTTAAAATAAATCATTAGTTTTCAGTACACTTATATTAAATATTTAACTGATTCTTCTTTTTAATGTGATGTACTTCGTTCAAGCTTGATCCTTGTAATTTGTCACATGTTATTTGAAACTGTAGTATGTGCTCTTTCGTTGCTATATTTCTCTATGACTTAACCCGTCAAAATTACTCTACTGATTAATTGCTAATTACTGGTTTTGTTTTCGACGTAAACTTGGAAATAATCTAAATTATGACGCTATTTCACCGCGAGCATTGCATTTTCCTGACAGCGCATTGTTGTTCAGGAAATTGCACATTTCATAGTATGAATAAATATTATACAATGGCGGTCACAGTAAAAACAGAATACCGATATGAGATACGATGAAAGTTTAAAAAGTCGGAGGGAAAATGTTATTTGTCTTGAACAATATCACTTTGAGTTCGATTCCATTTGAATGTGATGTCATATTTAGTAGGTGTTTCGAATTCAGCACACGAGGGCGCGTTCAAAGTTCGACTCATGTGTAATATATACATGGGTATTTTATAAGCTCGATTTTCATCATTTGAACATGGCTGACTTGCAAAGTAGTTGTCATTGCGAGCTCAAGCGATATTCTCCAGCAATTTGAGGCATCATCATAGGAGGCAATTGGCGTTAGACATGCGTAGTACTTGAACTAAAACGAGATAGGCAGAGAAATAATTCAACGCTCGAACTCGTAGAGAAACTTTTACCAAAAAGTGGTGCAGTGTGTCATCTAGTGGAGCGGTCGCTCCACCCAGCCAAGTCGTACCGTACACTCACACTCACTCAACATACCGTATATGCATAATAAACTGAGGAGCAGACCAACCACTTTTACTGTAAGCAACAACACGGCATTTTCGGCCTACTGGATCTTAAAATTAGAAAATCTCACATTGTTGCGATATATCTTAATTTCGAGCTATGGCCCACCCCACTACATATACCAAATTAGGGAACAATATGTTATGCCGTTTGCGAGCTAGAGGGCCGTGAAAAACGTGAAATTACACCCCTTTTAAAACCTATCTTGATCTGATGATGATGATGATGATGATATCAGGAAACACCGCAATCACCGCCACAGCCTAAACGGCTGAGCCGATCGATCTGAAATTTTCACCACATGTGCACTTTTGGCGTCTGAGGTGCCTTTTTATAAAACCAACAGGAAGCCGCCATTTTGAAACCGGAAGTGACGTATTATCTCGAAAACAGCTAGACCGTTAGGAATTAAACCAGCGCCAAATGATTCAGACGGTCATCTATATGGAATATCAATAGTTAAAGTAGAGATGTACTATTACCGAAACCGGAAATGACGTCATGAAAATGAAGAACTAGATTTAAATGACCTCTTACTACAATAACTACATATTCAGAAGGCTTATAATGATACATAACATTTATAGAAATAAATTCTATGTGGCAGTAATTTTAGTGGCCATTTTGAAAACCGGAAGTGATACCATATCTCGAAAACGGCTGGACTGATTGTAACGAAGCTTGCGCAATTCTTCATGGAATATCACTTTAAGCTTAGGTATATTGAGCACCAAACACAATTTTTCGTATTAACCAATTCGGAAATGGCGTATTTTTTAAAAGTAATTGGTCATTGTTGCTCCGATGTGTGTTACAAGTTGTGTAAATAAACTAAAAAAATAAGTGATATCCCCATAAAAAACACTCCGTGTAAAAATACCCGCCAAGTCTCTTCAACTATAAAAAAATAGAAGAAATCTAAAAATTCAACACTGAAAAGAAGTGATATCAAAAAATGAGCCAAGTCAAAACTTAATTTTAAAAACCAAAATATACTTGGCGCATCGTTTTTAAGGGCATTATAGGTATATTATATATATTTAGGTACATTTAATTTTTGGCATATGCTTCTATACTATTTATATACACGATGCGCCAAGTATATTTTGGTTTTTAAAATTAAGTTTTGACTTGGCTCATTTTTTGATATCACTTCTTTTCAGTGTTGAATTTTTAGATTTCTTCTATTTTTTTATAGTTGAAGAGACTTGGCGGGTATTTTTACACGGAGTGTTTTTTATGGGGTTACTATTACTTAGGTCAGCTATTCTGCTATTCAGCCATTCTGGGTCGGTGAAGGCTGAAGAAACGTTGAAAGATTTTACAATTAAAAGATACATTTAAAACCATAGTCGTGACTCACTTTATATGGTCATACATTTGATTGATTTAAATGGATACTCAAAATTTTTACGTTTACACCATACGTAATATTATTTTACATAATATTTAATTCCACTTCGACCTAAAAAGTAGCCATTTCAGCTTTCCAAATTAGATTCTATTTTGACATCTGACTTACTTATATGAAGTGCACTTGTTATATTATTCTTTTGACAGAGTTCAGAATGACTTTAGTAGAAGACTGAGAAATAAGGTGTAAATATTACGGAGATAATTTATTCACGTCGTGTGGATATATGGGACACGGTTTTCCATACGCCAAACGATAAGTGAGCGATTTCTTGCGCTCGGCCGTTTTCTCAAGAGTGTATCATTTAAGTTAAGAATTGTATTTATGTGAGCAATTTCCAGCTAGATCTTCTCCAGCAGACGGTCGCTTTTTCTCAAGTGAAATCAATAACCTACGTCGTTTCTGCTCTACCTAGAGCAGCCACTCGGATGAAAATGTCGCGCTCTCTTCTCGTATCTCTCTCTTGCTTATGTGCGTCAGCCATCTTTCTCCTTCAATTCGAACACTCGACAAGCAGTGGCGTGCGGATCAACGATTAGTCATTCCTCTGAACGCAGCTGTCAAGTGTCAAGGGAGCTCATTCTGAACATAATTTTAAATGTAGTTACAAAAATAATTTTCCTCTGAAATGACCGCTATTTCATACATTTTATGACATTTACACACTTTACCACTCTTTGTGCATAGACGTAGTTTTAACTCCAGCTTAGCGTCAATGTAATTGCGAACATAAAATTACCATATCGCATTTTACTAAATAGTCGTAATATTCTATACACATTTCCAGCTTTTAATAGTACACATTTCCTTGAATCATTCATTGGTAGAATACTCATTGTTCTGGTCGAGCATCCTTTATATCATTCATTGTTCTAAAATAGTTATCACGGTCCGAAGCTCTCCGAAAGTACAGTTGGGGTTGCGAGGAACTATACTCATTTATAATTAATTTCATTCCATTTGTCCAAATTTACGAAAGTTCGGAAATATCCAGCAATGAGAGGGTTGAATTTAGTGAGCCACAGACTCTTATAATGGACTTTTCATGTGGAACATCACAGCGCTCCGGAAATGCAGTCGGTGTTTCGCGGAACTACTCATTTGTTATTAATTTTATTCCATTTATTCAAAATTACGGAAGGTCGAAAAGTCCCACCAATGGGTGTGTTGTATTTAGTGAGCCACCGACCCTGCTAATTGCCTTTTCATGTGGAAGATGGCACCGTTGTAGCATGCCGGTATAGTAGTAGTCTGTTGCACTGCGCCACTGTCTGCTCTTCTTCATCCAGCTTCTCTATGAATCAGCTCTTCGCTCAGACCGTGTGATACATAATACAGATCTCTCTTCATTATAACGCGATATGTTCACCTTTGATCCCGATGAAGTACCAGCGACTTACTAATTCGTATTAGATCACGTAACATTCCATATTCCTTGAAGCAGCGTCGGCAAATATCAGATCCCTTTTGTTTTATTCGTATAATCTTCAAAGTACGGAATATTAACAGTTCTATTCAAAGTGTATAAAATGTTCTTGTAGACTTCCAAAGTTACGTTAAGTGGTATTCTAATAGATTTATGACTCAACACTCTAATTACATCATTTTTTCAACAACAAGATAAGGAGTTATTCTCGTATTGTGATAACTAAATATAAGCAAAAATATTGCATGATGTGCAAATGAGATTAAATGCATTGCGTGTAAGAATTGTAATAAACGCGTCAGAAATACACTCTGGGGATTTGGTGGAGGTGCCGTGTTTTCATGTTATAAAATATGACTGGGCCATGAAGGGTGGTTTTATTATTTGCCTGTGAGAAGAGCCAAGATTACTGAATTTCATTTTAAATATTTATGAAAAGTAAAGAGCTTTTCTAATATATTATCGTGTAAATCGATACACTCAGCCTTTTGAATCTATATGATCTGATATCTGCAACGATTGAAGATGCGAAACGATTAGATTGCATGATAATAAAGAGAAGGACAGAAGTTGAATGCAATTGGCTCAAATGTATTAACTATTTTCTGAAGTGCTTTGACTATTGAAATAGACATCGAAATAGAGTTTGAACCAGCAAAACCTCTTATTTGTTGAAATGAACCGTCCGGTCAACTGCAAATTTTGCATGATCATTGGGACCAACATTTTATCATCATTTATTGATTTACAAAATATCGGTAAATAATGTCAAGAGTTATTGATTTAAGAGCATATTTTGGTCAAATTGGTCAAATTTGATTTGTCGACTGATTTAATGCGTTGCGTGTAAGAATTTCAGTGGAGGTGCCTTGTTTTCATGTTATAAAATATGACTGGTCCAGAAGGGTGTAGTATCAGTACCTACCTTATAGACCGCACCTTGATCACTTCAAATAATTAGTTTTGCTTTACAGCTGTTTTCAAGGTCTCTCACGCACCATGAATTCACATGCAATACAAACGCACGCTTTTCCTATTAAATTCCAGCAGATTTCAATGAACGCTTCATCTCAGAGTGCGCCCTGTGGGAGTCTGAGCCGGTGTTGTGGCACCTCCCTCATCGACCCACACCCTACTTGAAGCGCTAGCTGTCCTACTGAGTAATATATTGCTCTGTCATTGACTGTCTCATCTTCTCTACTTCATGCACATCCGTGAAGATAGCTTCAAGCGCCAGGTCACTAGGTCGCCGGGAAGTTTTATATTGAATGACAGTGTGTGACGATAATAATGTGAGAAGTAATTTTACTGGATGTAGTTATAGGAATTTTATTAAAACTAGGAAAACTCTCAGGGAATCGCGTTGATGAGCGAGCACCGATATGTACAACACCTAAAACCAAACAATCCATAAGTCTTGTATGAAAAAGGTATTTGCCCGCTTGTAAAAGGGGTAAATGCGACTCCCGCTAGGGTAGGTGGTCAACACAATACCTACTAAGACTGCGGATACGACATGGAAAAGAATGAACTATCTAAGTAGCAAATATAATACAAGTCAGTATCTAACTTATAAGTATTCGTTACAACCAATTGAAGGATTTGGCTGAAACTTTGTAAGATTTGAGACAATGCTGTTTGCAATAACTTGGCAAAATTTCAAATTGATCAGACCTACCAATCGGAAGATAATTTTTTCAAAACTCAAAATTCTGGTTCAAAATGTGAACCAATTAACGGATTTTAAAACAATTAGAGTCTGCAACGCCCAGTGATGGTCCGTACATGTGTGCAAAATTTCAGCTCGTTCGGAGAAAAACTGTGACCTGTATACGAGCAGTTAAGAGAAAAACACACAAAAAACAGCGGTCCATGTCAAAAGAAGCCGCTCGCTCAATTAGATTGTGTGTATTCATGAATTGATTGACCATGCATTATGATAAAATTTTGTAAGGTTCCCATAAACTGCGTTCAAACCGCACACATCGCACTCCATACATCGCAACGAGTTGTGTTTTGACAGAGATTTGACGCCATCAACCATCATTACAAACTGCCTCTGGGGCCGTATTCCTGAAATTAGTGAGAGTGAGTATGAGAAATAAATAGTGAGAAAATCGGTGTCAACCAATAGAGTCTAAGCCTGCTGGATTCTTATTGGTTGATACAATTTTCTCACTGTATTTTTCTCATACTCACTCTCACTTTTTCAGGAAAAGGGGCTGTACTCGCAGTCACATAAATTGCTTGCAACATTCTAATTCTAAGCCATTTTCAATACTTGATATCCAGACGAAAACACAGTGGTATAATTTAAGATTTCGAGCATGTGGGGCTGGAGGGTTTGATTATAAGAACCAACCAACCACCTCACACATAGATACCTAATAATTATTCCTGCATTCAGCACATATTGAGGGTATTTCGAGCTTCAACTTAGCAGTTAATCGTAATTTTTTTCTGACCGCGGGTGTACTTTGACGCACTGAGACCCACGAAAATCGCGCGATTTATTGAATATCAATCATATGTTCAATATGTATATCAATATAATATGTGGGTCAGAATGGCCATGCTAATTTGTGGCAAAGAGTTATATGGCAAAAAATAAACTTAAACTTAAACTAAATTTCCATTTATCTTTTTAGTATCCTTTTTTTAATTCCAAATACTTTTACAGCACATCGTGGACACGAGAGTACTCTATATTTTATGCAAACCGCAACGCATCCTTTGATGTCATTTCAATTTATAATATGATTGGATTATACTAGTATAACTCTGTTCACAATATAGAATGAGGAATAATTATTAGTACTGACACTCTAGTCTGGCCAGTGACCCCGGGTCATACGTCACATATGGCACCAACCTCAGGGCAGCAAACATTGACAGAGGTCCTCGCTCGAGCCCCGAGCATGGCGGTCGGGATGTGCACGAGCATGATAGGAAACTGTCGTGACTCGTATCACAGTAACGTGCAGTAGATTGGCCCCATTACGCCGGATAACATGGCCAAATTGGGGAGAATTTCGGAATATCTGACTCCCACTATATTATAAATATATAAACGTTCCTTTTTTTATGAAAATAGTTCTTCGAATGAAATAAATCTTGGAAATAATTGAGTATAGAATTATAAAGTTCTGTTTGGGAAAAATATTGAAACTATTTTAAGGTAAGAAACTGCTTTTTGATGATTTTGATAACTGTGCATTTGACCAGTTTCAAAAGGTTTGTGTTTCAATGGTAATGATTAATTACAATTTGGAGATAAACGTAATTAACGACTTTTGTACGTGGAACCGTAAATAAGATTGCAGACCACAGGTTTTTAGAAATGAAATGCTCACTGTTAGATGGGGACTCGCGACAAGCTACTTCCACGAATTAATGATTGTGCGAGTTTATATTTAGATTTCATGAAAATATCTTATATTGATGAACTATAAAACTGAGCTCGTGCGGAGTAATATAATACTAAAGGAATTAAATATTGCTTTGAATTAAAAAATAATAATTGCCAACACTCATGAACATATTATAATTCCATATCATAATTACGAGTAATGAAACGGCGGTTAGATTTTACTCTAATAAAATATGTAATCTTACATCAGAGTGAGAAATTGGCTCGCCTAGAATCAGAATCCATGTACAGTCATCGCATTAAGTCAATATTCTATCTTAATCGCAATTATGCAATAAGGTCAAAGTTCTAATGCTAATACACCAGAAAATCACCCTTATATCGGAATAACTACATTTACTATGACTGTAGGTACAACTCACCATCAATTCGACATCTCATAGCAAATATAATAAAACTGCATTGTGGAATATATCTCCCCTATCATCGTCTTTATAGTTTAAACTATTAAAATTCCGTTCACCACGACCTAGGCGAAGAATTAGAATTTACGATTTTTCCTCGTTATGAAAATTAACCGAGGTGCTTTACCAAATAGCCCCTACGTGTAAGCTTAGCGTTCGCGGAAGACGATAACAAATTGTCAAGGATCAAAAGTAAACCTGGAAAGTAAATGACTATATGAATGTAAACCCCCACCTGGAGTCCATTACTTTTAACATTTTTTAAAGTAAAATGTAGCGTGCAAAATGTACGCTACTTTACTGCTTTTCTTCCATTCTTGATATCAGTTCGTTGATACAAGATACCAGTAAAAACAACAAACCAAGTTAGTTTATTTCCAGCTAATTTAAGAAGATGTTTGTATGATAATAGCACAGCAGTAAATGCTATTATTAATGAGAGCATTGAATGAACTTTAATTGGGTACAGGAAGCTTGTTCCAGTTGAAAATTGCTGTCTCGGTGCTAGTGTTTCAAAGTAGATTAGAAAGGATTAAAAAATAAAACAAGAATAAAAAGCAAATAATCTATTAAAGAAGTGTGTCTTAAAACTTTGTCTCATTTCAGCAAAACATGAAAGCTAGTTAACTAAAACTTTAACGAATAAGTCAATCGTGCCACTGAGTTGTTATAGATTATCAAGAAAACTCTCTCAATGTCCAATATTTTCTGGTATAAAAGTTCTGGAGTAACATATCGTATGAGCAGGGTTGTTTGTTGTGGAGTATATAACCGTGATCTAATTTACATGTTCGACTTCACCGGAAGATGGTCGACGAATATAGCGGCAAGGAAATTGTTTAAAAACGAGATTTTCACCCTCTTATGGCACATAAACAGATCAAACGATCTTCACAATCTCTTGCGTACGTTGTCAGGTGGACACCGAGAGCAATTTAAATCCCCTTCGACGTTCTTGAGATTCAGCAGGTAAAAGACTGCATTTTCATACATGAGAGATAAAAGTAACGCTATACTTTCTCTATGACAGAGTATGTTAGTATAGGTACACTCAAACCAATAAAAATTGGTACTCGAAAAGAAAAGGATTGGCTAAGGTTCCAATTGACAATCAATCCTTATTATTATCAATGAAATAAAAGCTCACCTATTAGTGGTAGATGATGCGTTAACACAAACTTCATGGGATGATGCCATCAAACCTTAATCAGCCAATCCTTTTCTTTTCTAGTACCGATTTTTATTGGTTTGAGTGTACTTTTGAAATATGTGCGTACACAACAGGCGGGTGAAATTATCCCCGACTATACTCACCCCCATAACATGAGTTGTTAGCGTTTTGACGAGAATGAAGACTTCATTTTATCGTCTAAGACTCACTTTTTAAAGTTCGAAGTTCCAAAAACCACTGTGTGGGGTAAATTGGGGTGTCGTGGTCTCCAGACACCCTTTTCTGGTTTAGACATGACCCCCATTGCGTGACATATACTTTTCTAAAGAGAAAATAGCACCAAATAGCTGTCATGACCTGCTTTGCGGGGTTAGCTGTGGGGCTGTGCCCCCGAAGACTGTGGCTGTGTATCCAAGTTTGGTATTTCTCATGATAAAGATGTTTCTACGTCTCTGACTGTATAATGATGTGAGCTAAAGAGCCCAGGAGGTGAACCACGGAGTTAATTTGAAGCCAGCGTAGTCAATGGTTCGTCTCTTGGATGAATTTACAAGTTTTACTCTTCATGTAACCAACAAGTTATTTGACATTTTCGCAAAGGAAATTAGATTTCTTCTAGTTTATCAAACATCTACTAGAGCTTCAGGCGTTTTCCAGAGAAAAAGTTCGAAAAAAATTAATGGTTTCTTCTCTGAATTGAATGAAACGTGGAAGAAGTTGATGATTGGTTATACCTTTCCAGCTCCTCTCTTCTCCTGAAAGCAAACATTTTCTTGAGTGTAAACGACAATTATTGATGATCAAATTGAAAGAAATATTGATGATTGATATTTTCAATTCGACTGAACACCTGTCGGACAAGAGAACGTGTTGAACTTCAAGTCTCCACCTCTAAATGACTCGTGTAAGTTTAGCTAAGTTTCAAACAATAGTTAGTGTTATTGCGGTAATTTGACCTGTACCGAAGTCAGTTGATCATTATTGTATGTAATTACATCCACACCGTTCACTGACATTATGCAGTCACATGGGGGCAATTGTCCTCGCAACCCCAGAGTAGCTGCCTAATATTGCGGTCCATAAACAATGGCGCACGTACATCTAACTACAAATGGCGACCAAGACTCATGACCTGTGACGTCAACTGGCTCTCCGGTGTCCAGTAAATGGAGCAGCGAATGTTGCCCAAGTCAAGAGAGCGTCTCCTGGTGCGGAAACCAACTGGCAACTGGCAACTGGCCATCGTTCTTTTTGGCAAAATACTCGGGCGCAGCAGATGAAATGTGTGTGTTTTAATTTAATGCACATCTGGTTCTAGAGTAAAGATTCGAACTTGAACGAGGAATTTGGCACATCTTTGTGCTATATTTTTAAGTTTTCCGCATTGTTTTGTGTCTTGTCATAAACTTCAAGTGACACATAAATGCTTCACAAGTATAAATGAATGAAACTAAAGTTAATTCAAAAAAAAATTAACATAAAAGTTTTCTTTTGACAGGAAAAATCATTTACAATTTCCTTTGTCAGTGTGGAAGTTAAATTGATTCAATTCAGGGCTCTAATGATAATGTACGTACTCATTTTAAAATTTAACTGGAATTCCGAGCCACTGATGGGATCTTTATTGATCTTTCCCATTGCCACAGAATCACAAGCATATAAACCAGTTTCCAGCAGAACAGACCCGGAGGAAACTAGCGTACAAAATACGAATACATAAACCTGCAGTAGAGTTGTTAGGTTACTTGTTATTCTTTTTACTGTGAATTCTGAGCAGAATAATGCTACTATTCCATTTGCGTCAATTAAACTTAAAAGATAACCTGCTATATATGAATTCAAATTGAAATATAACGAATAACATTACTTACATTAACGAATGTGATGTGTTCTACTGGCATATGATATAATGACAAACAATGTCAAAAATATGATGACAATCCAATATCTGGTAAAAACAAAACAATACTAAAAAACAACCTATTTAATATTTAATTATATTTCTTAGTTTTGTTTACTATTTATTACGAAATTCACGATCTGGAGAAAGAAAACTAGATAACTAAAATATATGTATTAAAAAATAAATAAAAATATCCGTGACGTATTGTCTCGTAGCAAGAGAAACCATCCGAAAGAAAAAAATCATAACAACATAAATTTATAAATATGAAATTTCACAGACATTGAACTACTTTTACTGAAAATAAGGAAAAAAATTTATTGTGTATATTCAGTAGATATACGAATATCTGGCCATTCTCTGGCGTTGGAACGCGAATTCGGCACTCCAAGGATTTGCACTGGAGCGTCGATCCGTGGCGCCGAAGTGAAGCATCTCTTTCACCAGTAATTCAACCGACGCATTGTTACTCTCCTCTAAACGGGCCTCACTCGTATAAATCACCCACCCAACGTACAGGTGTAGAGCCTATATGTTAAACTATGTTCAACTAAAACCATTGTAAATGGTAAATAATGGATGTCGTCGCCATTCCTGTTCTCTCTCTAGCACTGATTTTCATTTCAATAGTCAACAATCAGTTATACCTAGAGGGGTGTGAACAATGGAAGCGACGAGTGGTTTCCATGGCGCACTGGAATTTATTTCTAGGATTCTATTTTCGCGCTTCAATTCATCCGATTTTGTTCGGAAGTCGGCGAAACGTGTTATGGCTCATGAGATTTCATAAGTGTATTTTGTAATTAGCCACAGAGATTATGGAAATATTTTATTTTCTATGGTTGATTCCCTTGAGACTTAAATGAAGAATAAAGACAGCAATTTTGCGATTCTGTAGAATTTTATTGACTATGCAATTACTTACTTGAAGTATGTAATCTTCCTCTTTTGAATTTGCAAAATCCAGCTCTTAAGTACCAAAACATTTATTTTTTTCTGAGATGAAACTTTGTAACTCAAACCTGTCAGTCAAAGGAGATTTCTTAATACTGTATTTCATAATTAATTAAATTGAGGACTTCGGTAGGAAAATGGCATTACGTTTGTCGACTTCATTTTGTAAGTAATTTACCTTATTTAAAGGATTTAATTTAAATATTCTTTTAAGACGCATACATAGTTGCAGTTTTGTATGACACTCAAAGTTGTTTACTAATGTTATACAAATGTCACCTTCCAATTGGCTCGTTTTATTAAAATTTAGAATTAAGATTCCTCGATCGCTGTATTCATCACACAATAACAGTCCATTGTCATCAGAAACATGTAAATTATCTATATTTTATGTTCGCATTCTGCATTATATGCGAATTTCCTATTGTTGCTGACTTTATAAAATACATTTTTTCCGTTTGCCCTAGGGACATCTGACGTCATAACCCAGTAACAAGCAGCGTGTAAAACCACGATGAAACCGGTTGCTGATAACATTGTTGTGTATGCCATTTTTTGCAGTTATTATTTTATTTATTTATTTATTTATTTTATTATTTTACATAATATTTCATGATTACTCATAACAGATTATTATAAAACAATGGGATTTGACGGAGCGTAAATTATTTTGACTTCTTCTATCTAATTTCATCATGTCATGCCAGTGTTGAATGTACCTCGTTGTCGTACAACTCAGTTTTTCCAATTACATGGTAGTACATAAATTCAACGATTTGTCATTATTTGAAAGTAAGATAATTGTTTATTTTAATTTATGCTCTGGTTATTTAATTATGAGTTTTCCCCACACTGAAAACCATCCCAATCTAGTTAATGAATCTCAAGTCTACTTTTGAAAGTCACAGTTCCGTGAGCTTCGTGAAATAAGCTTAACAGCCATGTTGATTATAACCAAGATTAATATTAGGCTTACGGATTACAAGAGAACGCAATCCGAATGTAGACTAATAAGGGCTTTATTATTAAAGTGACATTTCAGAGAATTTAAATCAAAACACCCTCTCTCTGTACTCTTTAGCATAGTAGGTATATAATACGTGTTGTTGGTAGAGCCAACCGCTCTAGTGCCCCAGCTGCAGCTGCAATACCATCCATCCTCTCCACTGCTGCGTGCAAGTGTGTACACAAGGATTAGAATCGCTTGTATTTCCACAGTGTGCTAATGGCAGCCAGGTCCGTATTGTATGGCGAGTTCTCTCAACGTGATGGTGTGATGCGGTTGCGCTGGATGTCTAGTCGTGCTACTAGCGAGTAATCCGATGAAATAGATCCAGTGTGAAATGGGAAAAGCACTTTTCAATGTGCCGCTGAATGGCGTGACAGTGTGTATGTGTATGCGGCTCATCGGCTGGGAAAGATCGCACGAGGTGACTAAATAAAAGATCACAGCTTCCCAGGATGCAGGCGGAAGAGTGGGTTTCGATGTCACTGCATTTAACACGGGGATGTGACTCAAACTCGATCTCATTAGGAGCGAGTAAGTAAAATGAACTCGCAAATTGAGATAATGCCAGGGGTTTATAATGATTATTGAATGACATGGAGTCGAGACGTTAGCTGATGAAAATAGCATAAAGCTATTAGAGTTGAATTTACGATGTCGTGCAGTGTTATGGGGCTGCTAGTTTGTTGGTTTCTGTAAAGATGTAGTAGGGGATAAGTTGGCGGATCGAGTACTATTTTCGTTCATGACTTTTATGTGACATGTAGTTTTGTGAGGTCATTAAAGTAATCGGAACCTCTGGGATGCGATGGGCTCATTCTAAACTCAAACATTTTGACATTTCTATTAAATCCCACTTCTGCCACCAAATGTAGTTTTTAAATTAATTTGAAAAATGTTGATGATTTAGTCATGGTTCTATTAGGATTTCGAAATAATATATATTATTTCTTCAAAAAAATATTATACCGTGGACAATTTTGAAAATCAATACTATTATTATAAAAGTTTATAAAAGTTTATAAGTTAATAATACTATTATAATTTTATGTAGGTACTTAGGTACTCATATTTATGTATTAAATTTAAAATTAATTATTGTGTGACACTGCAAATAAGCGAATAATTCTAAAAAAAATATCCTGTTAGGTATAACAAAAAATAAGGTATTTTTAAAATATTATTTAATCATAGTTTTAATGTGGCCTTGTTCCTTTTGGACATCTTTGTATAGCAAGTCAGAATGGCTGTCAATCTGTTTTTGGTATTGTATGGCACTAATTAGTAATTACTAATTATGCAATAACAGGAAGCGTAAAAACTCTATTATAGAAGTAAAAATATCTGCGGTTAATACTGAAATGCATGGTCGAATGTGCATAATTGTAATTGGGATTAGAAAACATGTTAAAAAAGAAAATTGGTTGAAGCTGCCTTTATTTTGTGTAATGAAAACATTATCAGCCAACCGAGGTACTCTTTGATGACTCATGAGTCATGGCGCAGTATTGTGCGGCCGGTTGTGCGAGGTTTGCTTATGCGCGGGATGAAAGGGGGTATGACAAGTTCACCGATTGCTCCGCAGGGGTCATTTAAGCGAGTCACTTTGTAACTAGGTTTGTTTTGTTTTGGTGTCAGTCTCGCCTGAGAAAGACGACCGAACGAGTCGGCGAAATATTGCGGTTCATTTTATATGGCATTATAATACCAGTGTTTTATCCTAGATTAGTGTACATTTTAAAATACAATCGATTTCATATTATCGGTATTATTGATAACTATTTCATAAGTAAGTGTTGTACCTATTGTTAAGTAACTGAGCTGGCATCTGTGTCGTCAAAAACCTCCGAAAATATTATTAACTACTTTGTAAACAACAAAATAGGTTAGTTCAAGCTTCGTGCAATATTAGTGCAATGTTCGTAGCTCATTAATTTAATTAATAATCGTTATTAATTTATGTCGTTACCAAGGTGTTTCATTTCCCAACCAAACTGACACTTTCGGTTTAATTGGTTAATATTCGGCGGTGGATTGGCTCGGGTATTTCGGTTCACCACCGGAGTCAAGCTAAGTGGATATTAACGATATTAGCCGAGGGTCTTGGTTCGACCTCGGTCAAGACTGTAAAAAATGCTAATCCAGCCAACCTTGTCTACCATATCTTATGACGTCACAAACAAATACGTAGAGATAGCCAGTTAACGAGGATTATAAAAGGACCGAAAACTGTAAAGAACACCCGATAAATTTAACCTTTAATGCGGGAGTTGAGGTCAAGAGCTGATGAAAAATGGCTGCCCGCTTTGGGGGTGGTTGGGTGAAGGGGGGGGGGGGGGGGGGGTTAGGGGAAGGCACTTTTACTTTCAACATTTGTCACACTCCACATGTACAGTGCTTCGTGCGTGGAATGGGCGGAGAATCCTCCTCATTAAATAACAATCGATTAGTTCGATACGATATTGATTTTATTTTCATTAGATAGTAGGCTCTTGCGGTAAGGCGGCTGACGTGCACATCTCCTTTCGATATATGGCCTACCTTCCGTATTCGTTTTTTCATGTATTTTCTTCATTAGATACGTAAACTCTGGGAATGTTCCTTACTAAAAATCCACTTCTTCAATATCTTGATAACCATCTCCTAGTCGTAAAATTTTCAATAATTAGAGACAAAATGGGTGGACGAAATGTATTCCTCCAATGGACGTAATTTATTTGCTCCAAACACCGATCGCTACGGTCGGTGACAGGCAAAGATGAACCCGATAGCATGGGCCGGCCTACACCTGGCCATGTTAAACTGGGTTCATCTTTGCCTGTCCCCGACCGTAGTAATAACCCACCATGACTCATTAACCATAGGTAATCGAATATCACATATACTAAGAGTTCAGATTCCACATTAGTATCATGTAATATTGTATCCCTCTAAGCACTCATTAATATCTGCCTAAAGCTAGTCACAGTATTAACAGATTGATTAAGTTTTAATAACTAATTACTTGTCAGGTGTAGTTGAAGTACGAAAGTTGCGCCTGAAGATGATGTATCTGACAGCCCCAGTGTTTATAGATTGTTGCTCGCTTATACTTGGTTTAGATTAGACGGGAAGTGGCGTTCGCCTAACTTGCAGCACTAGTAGCGCGTCTGCTTTATCTACACACACAACGATACCGGCGGGTGCAATTTGTCGCGAGAGCTTAGAAGAAGGTATATAACTAGTGGTGCTATCTATGATTGGTTTTCCGCGTGAACTGGAAGTGGATGACAAAATGGCGCTCTCCCGGGATCTAAGTTTCAAATCGATTACAGTCTCGTTGTCAATACATAAATAGTTGTATGTAGGAAGTATCTATTACGTAGAATATACTGTTCGGTTTTGGAATAAAAGTGTTCGAAACTGTCTGCGACATGATCGTGTCTCGGCCAATCACGATGCGAGATAGAAAAGTGGGGCAATTTTGAAACACTTTCGTTCGAATTTGTCAGTTATATACTAACGCTTTTCTAAAAAATATATACCTAGTTTTAGAGTAAATAACCAGAATATTATTTTTAAATTGAATTCTGTACGAAGAAGAAGAAAACACGCGATTAAAATAATACTAAGACAAAAACATAAATTATGATTTCATTGGTCATGAAATCGTGTTATTTTGGTTTCAAAGGGTATTATTTGCAGATTTTTTTTATCAGTGCTTCTTTTTGTGTTGAAGAATTATGATTTTCGAGATAAAGTTATGATTATTTACCATCGAAGCAATCAAGCAATGATAATCTTCAGACAATGTTAATTTATAATATTAACTCTCTAACTAGGTTACCTAGGTAATATTTTTATGGAGGTGCCGTGATTTCAATTAGCATTGTCTCAAGTGCTAGTAATTAACTAATTAGTAAAGATAATTGCTGCAAAGACTACTTATTGTACGTTATTTAAGTTATTCGTTGTCTTTCACTGACTGAACGATATATACAATCGAAGAGATGAATTATTCATTCTAAGTTTTGCGTAACAAAGCTAGGGATTGCTCTACATTGTCAGTGTAGTTTTGTTCCAATTTCACTCAAAACATACACAATGCAGCGAGGTGCGAGCAAAACAATGGTAAATATAAACCACGTGTATTGTTAACATTGTTTGTATCGGATTGTTTCTCTATGTTCCAGGTAAGTAAATGAGCGTCGACCGAAGAATCTTCTCTCTGCAAAAGCAGCGCAGTGAGTAGTTTTAACACTTGAGAGTCGAGAATCGATGTTTTGCTGATTCCATTGCTCGATGTGAAAGCTGATTAGATCCTAGTAGTCGATCTTTCTTCCTCTTGAACCTGATTTCAAAGAGCCTGGCAAATTTAAAATGTTTCTTCGTCAAGTAGACAAGAGCACTTGGGCAAATCAAACCGTTCAAAAAGATTCCAAACTGCCTCATTTATTTCCTACTAGAAAATATAAGTGCGTAAGACGTGCATGCTACGATTTTTTTTAATGTTTTTGAAAGGATGAAATACGTTATAAGTTTACAGACGTTTCTTCAGAAATATACATCTACCTCCGACGTTGAAGTTCTTTTTTTTTACTTTTTATCAGTCAAAACATTTTCGGCAGAAAGGTACACTGCCATTGGTAATATTATTAGTTATCTCTTCACTATTGACCATGATATAAGCTAAACTTCCTATTTCTTGGCACTTAACGACTTACATCTAAAGTCCAAATCAAGTGCACGAAGTACTACAAATGTAATTTATATTGGTATATAAAGTACTTACCAATTACAAAAGCTGTAAATTGAATTAACATCTTCTCTGACACGGTCTTCAGACATGCACTTACAAATTAAAATCTTTGGGTTTCAAACATGCGAAATTATTGCGGGATATTCCATTTTGATAAGAATGCTTACGTCACGTATGTTTAATTGCCTATTGTGTTGTACTAATTATTTTCTGTTATGGTTAAAAAAAAAGACACGTGTTAATTAACAAATATTTGGTTAACTCTACTATATATTAATCTACTCTATCGATTTCAACACATCTTATGTTTGTTATTGAAAATACTGGTTCATAAAAAATGCACAGATTGATAATTACATATCTTTCATTACTTTCGGAATAGTCGTGCCTTCTTTAATCAGACCAACGTTTTGACAAATATAGTTCCGATTCCGAAAGTATTTATTATTAAAAATTCATGGTGTGAAAGCTTAAAATTAAAAAAAAAATTAAATGTCTAAATTTCTAAATTGAAACTTGTATTCTTCCAGTGCGTAAGATAATTTCCTATTTGTTTCCTCGAAGAAAGTTGATGTATCGACGACGCCAAGCACAAGATTTCGACAACAGCGCTAGTGTATCCAAGAAGCGTTTGATTCTCCGCATGTTTCGTACCTCTCTTCCACATTCCAACATTCCGCACATTTCCATTATAAACGACGTCTATCCATGAAGCGTCGTTTCCTCTTGACGTCGTTTCAACCACACGCGACGCTCTTGTCGTGCCAGCGACGCCGACGCCGACGTCGACGTCGACGCCGACGCTCTCCTACTTGATTTGACGGAGACAGCCGCATGAATTAAACAATGATCGCTATTTCACAGTGCTGAATAACAAAACCATTTCACTTGTTTTCTTGTCATTATACTAGTTCTTTGTTTTTAGACTTGATATAATTGTGAATTGCCGAATTGTTTACGTTGATTAATTATCGCTGAAAACCCAGAAGCTTTCAGGCAAAAACTATGCCACTATGTACTCGCAAGTGGTAGCTAGTTGTAAAATCATTTCAAAATAAAGCTTATGTCTACCTAAAACATATTAAATATGGCAAGTGGTAAGTCGAGTACGTCATATAGTTCTTCTTTCTAAGTAAAGTTAGTTAAATAGAATATCCATCCATAGCGTGTAATATTCCAAAGTGGTTGGAACAACTGCATTTACCTACTTTTAACGGCGAGCTTCGGTCTTTTATTGAAATTATTCTACCGATGATGAAAAATAAAGAAGTTGAGATGAAAGATTTGTTTACACAAAAGGATACCGTAGATATTATCATGGAATAAATACATACTTTTAAGAGTAAGTATCCACAAATTGAACTAATTATCTTAAAAAGTTTCTGTTCTTCGAAAAAAAAATATTTCTGTAAATTATTAGCATGTTATCAATAAACTGTTATTTAAGAACTAATTGGGAATTTAATTTCATAAATACTACAACTAACAGCTTACGTCACCTTACGTTTTCTGGCCAACAATTTGATTAGTTCCAAAAATTGTTCTAGGAGTAAACAATCCGTTTCCCATAGTTATTAATTTGATTATTAAATAAATTGACTAGTAGATGCAACTTTCATATTTGTCCAGATCTATATCATCATCAAATTTGTTAAAATTATTAACCGATTTGGCTCTACCGCAGTTGTATGAGCTAAATCTGTAGGGTCAATTAGTATCGACGCATGTTCCGTGCGCTTTGTTGCTCTCATTTCAACCCGTCGCCCAGCAGCTACAAGAGCCAGGGATTTAAAAATTGTGAGCGGATTTGGAGCAAAACAACGCCGCTGGAGTTAATCACATTTTTTATGAGTTCCTCCCACCTCCCCTTCCCCCTCCATCCTGTTCATCCTCTGCACGTCCGCGAATATTTCTTTTTTTTGTCGCCTGACAGAATCAGAGCCGTGTAGGCTTAATGGCTGGTATTAAATTCGCGGAAAGAAAAATATTGAGATATCCAAAGGTAGGGACTTTATTTAAAATAGTGGGAGGCTGAAAAAACGGTTTAGTACTAAAAAAATGCTCTTAATCTTAGTCTATTTTGTTTTGAAAAGATAAATCCATCTGATAATAGTATTCTTTTTTTATTCTTTTGGAACTGACGCAGGACATAGAACAACTTCTACTAAATCAAACTTTTCTGTTCCACAAATTGCAATTTATTATCAAAGTTATTTGTCACAACCGGTGTTCTACGCAGCACAGAATTTACATGTCTTAGAATTAATAATAATTACGTCGGCGTCTCATTTTTTAAATTGATTTCTCCATTCTTGAATTAGAGCCAGGAAAAAGTCATTTAACGTGTTGAAGATTATCCCGAACGGAGCCAACTCAATTTGTCTTCGCGACTTTGAAATAAGACTTTGCGCCAGTGAACGAAGTTTTGCTGCTACGTCGAAAAGCAGCCCACAATTCAACCCTCGATCTCGGCTCTCTCATAAAGCAGATCGGCTATGCAGTAAGATGGAATGACTTGGAGTTTTCCTTCGACCCATTTTTTAATACTCCTCGGAAGAAGTTGATGTGCCGCAGTGAAGGCAGTTAGCTTGGTTTTTCGGAGCAGTCATAAAGCGTCACCCGAAGCTTTGGTGTGCTCTCTGATCTAGCCATGGGGTCCTCGACTAGCAAGGTGCTGCGATCTTCGCGAATTATCTTTTATGTTTCTCTTCTTCAACCCTTGTGACGTCATGTAAGCTTTGCGTGGTGAACGGGCATCAATAAAACGTTTTATATTATTTTCTTCCTCCGGTTGGAACTTGCGTTCCTTTTTTCGGTTCTTTGGAAGGGGGTTCTGAAGAAATATGAATGAGCGGAGTGGAAGTTGCTCTAAACGTTGATTTTCTGCGCAGATTTCGACTGCGTGTTTGGTTGTAAAAATCCGCGTCTATCTCAATAGACCGCAATAACATAAACAGTGGTTTGTCACGAAAATATCAGCATAGACTGTATATCTATATTTCTTGTCCATTTGGATTAATTCCAAAGTTAGTGCGGCTTTGTTGACAGACTTCTGCGGATTTCTATAAGTAGTTTAATTCAACAACGGCCCTTCGAACGCAAATTTGCACAGCGTGTGGTGATAACAGAAAGATAAATTAAACTAATCAGATGTTATAAATAACATCTAACCAAAAATACGCTGAAATAAATTAATAAATAGGTAGTTTATATATGAGTAGAAGTGCCCCAAAAATGGTTTATGTATATACTTTCTCGTATCCCAAAATTCATTGCCGAATAAAACGATACTTGACATTTTAATAAACTAATCAGGAAAGGAAAGAGTCGTAACATTCTTTTATTATTTCCTCTTCCCGTTTCTCAGAGATTCGAGGATTTCTCCGTCTATCGTTTGAAGTTCCAAGAAGATTAAGCCAGAAAAGTTAGCGTTATCATAAGTTTTTGTTTTCATCGTGTTATTGAATTTATCTCGTTAGAGCTTACGAGTGAAGACTTAAACATACTTTAATTGATTTAGTATTTTTCTTTTGTTATGTTTGAAATTGAAAAGACATTAGAGAAAGGAATGACAAACCAGTGGGGAACCAGAATACAGAATCAGAAGAAAATGATAGAAGAGAAAAGTTTTACGGATCGCGTCGAGAAAATATTTCATCGGAGTGGTTTAGAGTAAGAAAATTAAAAAATCAACAGGGCTTCACCTATACAGAAAATATAATTAATATTCTGCGTCAGTTCCATTTAATTTAGGAGGAATTTCGTCTGAGTTTTCATTTCGGAGCAACTGACACCTCTTCCCTTCTTTCACCACCCTTCATCCTCAACAACTGCGTGGATCAATCCTGCCTCCAGATCCTCTTACTATCGCAACGCAAGAAGAAGAGCACATATTGGCTAACTTTCTTCTTCTCACCGATGCGACGTCACGACCGAGCATTTCTTACAACTTCTTTCTTCCAAAGAACAACTGATCATACTTGGAACAAAACACTCCCGATGAACAAAGGGTTGCACGTGGGATGTCAGGATGATGATAAATGCTCGCCAGATAGAACCGTCGTTTTGGTAATGGCTGCCCAACCTTTGGCCATTTCCAGGCCTCCCATACGTTTGAAATTCTTTCAATGAACAGTTCGAATAATTTAATAACTGACAGATATTCAATAGTCAGTCAAAATGATAGGTAATATACATTGTGTGTGTCCTGGAAAAAAAATCATAGATGGCTGTTTTAATAAATATTTTATGACAAGTGACAGATCGATATTTTGTACATAAATATACCCAGTGGTTAAAATTATTGTTTAATATCTCCATGTAAATTTATATCCCATTGGGCACCGGTTTTATTGCCGTCAATTTTGTCAATTATCAAACTAAAAATCGAGTTTTATTCGTAGATTGTAAAACGCCAGCTAGATATAACATGTTTGCCGAATTAGGATTGTTGACATGAGAAAACATGTTGATTTTTCGATTGCCTATTCCAAACATCTGCTGATTGATTTCCACATATCGAGAAGACTTCATTGACTAATCATCTCTGTCGAACGAAACAGCGCTGAGAGTTGATTTCCGCAGCTTCTATTTAGCGAACGTCAATCTTTCACGCACGAAACGTAACTAAAGCCAGGCACTAAACTACTTTCCCTCGACAGTGTAACAAATGTAGCGTCGTCTCCATCCCCCCCTCCCCCTCCAACCCCACACACCGACACGTCTACACAGCGCCGCGACGCCGATGCCGAGTTATCGACGTTCACAATAGCTCCGACGCTCGTCAGGGCGACTTTTCAACCTTTCCAATCCTTTCCGAATCGTTCCGCGACACGGTTACACATTTCGATAAAATCCGAGACCGAGAAATATTAAGGTTTGCTCTACGCGGGCGGCAACGATGGATGGAGATAAATAAGAAGTATTCGGCTGGAGCGTTATCGGGAGCTTGCACATATTGAAGCAAACTCCCGGGGCCGTGCGATTTCATTAAAGTTTACCAAGCTTTATTGCTCTGTTTCTATATATCATGGTTCTAAAGTATTTTACTCTCCCGAATTGTGGGTTGAATTCAAAGTTTCGAACGTTTCCCCCATCCACTGTTCCCGCCACTTGTTCGAAGGAAATGGAATCCTTGGTCAGGGGTATCTACATAATTGAATGGAATTGTAAATAGTTGACTTAAGTGAAGTAATCCCATATGTTCATAACAAAGTGATAGAATTAGAAGTCAATTTGTTCTGGGGAACGAGTTTCCTGAATCACGTACATATTGGCGCCATCTATGAAGTTTCGACGTTCTTTATTTGAATAATAAATATATTAAAATAAATTAGAAAATATTAGAATATTATGATTTATTATTGGATTCCCTTTTTATCAATTCGGATTATGATAGGGTAACTGTCACAATATGAATCAATTAATATTCTAGGAAAATAAATATGAAAATATCATGATATGATGTCATGGTAAATAGTGTTGCACTGTTTTGAAATGTGTATGTAATGAGCTATGGAATTGTATAGGACACTCCTGGACACTCTTCTTATATATCTTCTAGTTGACGTATAACACTTGGCTTGGTAGTTTTTATTTACATCAAATTGAAATAAACTTATTCTTAATAATAACATCTTTATTGTTTAACTTTCCACTAAAATTAGCAGGTAAGTAATACAATTTATTTATAGGCAATTTATAATACGTAAGTCGCCACTCATAACGTATTTTTTAATCTTCTTCCTCCTCTTCTTCTTCCTCCTCCTCTCTTCTCTCCACCAATGCACTCCATCTCTCATCATCTTCCCACCATCGCTCCTGCTCCACAATCTCATAGTTTTCCACTCCTCTTGCCATCAAATCACCTCGTATTTGCTCCTCCCATCTGTCTCTGGGCCGTCCCACACGTCTCTTTCTGATGACTCTTGTCCTTTCAAACGCCATACGGGGGATTCTTTTCATGTCCATTTTCCTCATCTTTCCATACCACTTCAACCTCTCTCTTCCAATTTTAAATAGTAAACTTTCCACACCTAACTTCTTTCTCACAATGCTATTCCTCAACCTGTCCATTCTTGTGACACCAACAATACTCCTCAGAAATTTCATTTCTGCGGCTTGCATCATTGACTCTTCCCTCCATCCCATCGACCAAGTTATTGCACCATATGTAAGAATAGGAACGTAATAGAGCTTGTATAATAATATTTTGATTTTTTCGGGAAAATCTTCATTCCATAATAATTTTCGAAATTGTTGATAAAATTTCGACGCCAATTGTACTCTTCGATTTACTTCTACTGCAATTTTTGCATCTTCAGTAATTGTGCTTCCTAAGTATTTAAATGTATTATTAATTTCAATTTCTTGATTACCTAAACATACTACATCCATGTTCTTTTTCTTCGACTTTTGCCCTCTCTGCATGATGACTGATTCACTTTTCTTTCTACTTACTGACATTCCAAACTCCTCCGTTACCATCTTCCACTTGTCAACCTTCGTCTGTACTTCCTCAGCGTTCATTCCCCACACCATAACATAATATTATGTTATAACATACCACCATAACACCATAACATACCATATTCTTAGAACAAGGAAAATATAATAATGCAGGAAATTAAAGAAAGCATTGCTTGTACATGTTATTTATTAGACGGATAATATTTATCTGGAACCATAGAACTGAAACCCTATTTATAACGATCTGCTAAATCACTACCCCAGCGATTGGTTAAACCACAGGTATACTTATGAAGTTAATATTTTGTAATTAAAAACAAATGCATTATCATTTTGAACCAATGGTAAATCATTGGAAAAACCTCTAAGTCTTGTTTTGTGAGGAAACGTTGTTATGTAACTATTATCACATATTAATTCATGGGTCTATTTTTTTTATTAATATTATGTTAGGTTTTAATGTAGAATCTTCTTACAAGACTATATTAATTATAAAATCTTAAATATGAGAACTATAAAGACTGCAAAAGTTTTCGTTATCAATATCGTCCTGAAGAAAAGTTAAATATTTGAATTCAAACTGTAGACATTATAATTTTAATTAAAACTTTAAACATAATGCAGTATCACATTAACACGTGCAAACAATAATAAATATACAATCCTGAAATTTAATTCACAGCTTATCACTGCTTGACGCAGTTACAAATAAAATTTACCGTCGTAGATTTCAAGTCACTTTGTTATGTAATTCACTGTATGAATGTTTTAAATGGCTTCATCGCATAAGTATGAGATTACATCTGATTCTGTCTATACAGAGCTATATTGCAAATTCCTTTGCTAATTTATGCTAGCTTGACTTCTCAACTGGAAATCTACTCTGTATACTCCGCTTTCCCGTCGAGTTTGCTTGAATTTCACACGTTCCTTGTTGCTCAGTGTGAGCCATTGTCGAGTTCCGAGATGCACTTCGCTGTGTCACACATCATTTCCCACAAGCATCATTGCCATATACTCTAGGCTATTTCTGCGTTATTATTTCATTATTAAAGTGAGTGTATGTTAAATTTTAACTTGTTTGGAACATTTTTTTCCGCAGTAATTTTAAACTTTTAAATAACATTGGCGCTTGTGGGAATTGAATTATAAATTATCTGTATGTGCTCTGCCATTTTCATAAATATATCTACGTACATATTTTGTATACATTTTTTTTAAATTCGAATCGGATTAAACTTTCTCTCGTTTCACAAACGTGTTGTTTTTGTGATTACTTTTCCTGATAAGACACGACACAATATGTGCATGTTTAAACCCTAACAAAAACTGACAATTATTCGACAACGTTGTTTTTTTTCCTTCTAAAAGTAACTAAGTAATCATCATCTTGTAGTAATTTGTTTTTAGATGAATGGTTACACAAAGCTCAACGTTAAGCCACGAAAGACAATTTTTCATAATATATTATATCGCGGTTGATTAATTAGTTTTCCTTGGGGCGGCTTAGTTTGTGGAAGGAAATACATTGGTGTGGCTGTTCTCATGAATCTCCATGCCAGGGCAAAGCAGGCATGACGTCACGGCCGGTTTCAACTGCGCGAAGCTTCAAATGAGAGATGAGAAATATTACAGCGAAGATTATCGTCGGGAAAGAAGACAGGGAAATTATCTCTGCGAAATGTCATCGCCTTTGATATTAATCAGTCTCCACCCTAGAGGTCTTTTTATATAGAGTATGAATTTACATAAACGTATATTTTTTTAAACCTGAGAAGAAACTTTAAGCTACAAAGTTAATGTGTCTTACGAATTGAAACTGATTCGGATGAAAGAAAAGTTCTTGTAAATGGAACACGCTGATTTCTTTTCAATTGTCATTTCAGTTTTCTTAAATTCAGAGTTTTAGATTTCGTTTCGTGGTGAAGTAGTCATTCAAGGCGGCCAAATTAAACTGGCGTCTCTTTTTATTAAAAGAAACTCGGCTTATTCGTTGATTACTTCGACTCGTTCGACCGAAGAATCGATATTATTTTCAACCTAAATTGTCTTCCAGGGGAACGGAAAGATTGCTTCCGCTTTTTGTGGTTCTCGAAGCAATCGAAAATCGTGCGCTCCCTAACATGTCCCCCCCCCCCCCCACCCCCTTTACACACACACCCACACACCCGCACACACACACCTCAAGAAGAACGATTTTAATAATTTACGCTCGCCCCTTATTTATACCTCGAGAGTGGAGTAAGTTAAAATATTGGTTGACTTGAAAAGGTGTGACGCTAGATAATGGAGGCTCCATTAGGCCTACACCATCTTGCTGGAGATAGGAACTTCCAACACGGTTGGATCGATAACCAAACATACTTACAATACATATCATTGATTTTTGCATTTGTTAGACTCAAAGAAAGTATTTTCTATAAATGAGAGAGAAGCAAAACCGTTCCATATTTATACTTAGTTCGGAAAAAAGGAAAATTAAGTTTGAAATCCAATACAAATAGCATTCGTTTTCAATCCATGTTTTGAAATGGAATATGTATTTGTTTTCTACTTTATGTTGCATTTATAATATAGAATGTTAAAATCAATACAGAATTTCATATTTTACCCAAAAATAATTTCTTGGAAGGAGCGTTATGCTTCCATACCACTCTAATATATTTTATCTATACTTAATGGAATAGAATGTTTACCACGTTTGACTGATTGTGATATTGTATGAAATTAGGAAAATGTTTTTTAGGGAGAATCACAATTGTTGCACATTGTCTGAGAACTAATCGACTGCATAGAGATGATGATTGTGTTTTTAAAAAGTTACTGTATCTGGTACATGTTGTGTTTATGCACATGGTTCCACAATTAATAAGGGGGGGGGGGGGGAGGGGGGCGCTGGGATATCTTCCATGTCATTATACTAAAGTATATCATGGATTAATAATATATTATGAAAGCTACTATATCATCAGACAATATTTGGGGCACACCACACCACACTACACAAAAGGACAAATTTCATAAAAGCGTTCTTGTTCATTATTTAGGTAGGTATTATATTTCTGTGCCGACATTTTTACAATTCACATCATTAGTATCAGCGATGTTTTTTTTTGCTTTTTTATTCGGACAGCAATCTCAATACCATCTTCTTCAGTCAAGTTAGTGTAAAAACACGACACAAGCTTGAGAGCCTCATGATACGGCATGAAGCAATGAGGCAATGAACAGAACTATGCCCTCGCCTCGCCTTTGCCTCCTCAATGGGCCCCACACGCGCGAAATAACGGTTATGATTATTGTTATCGCCCTGCTCATGGCCAATTCGCTAAGCTTTTGGCGTTACGTCCGCAAACAAAACACAAACTTGTACACAAAAGTTAATAAGTTAATAAAGATTTGGTCTCCGAAAAGGACTGTGTATACAATGACAATGCCTTCTCATTATCATATTTGAACCTCGAGTAATAAAATGAAAGTAATGAAATGTATAACTATTTTCAACTACACACATTTTCTTTTGATTTCAATTATCTTCAAATTTGATAAAGTTAATAATTTTTCGTTTTCTGTTAAGAATGAATATGTCTTACAGCCCGACATATTTTTATTGTTGCGTTGTTGCGGGGCAGATACATAAATAACAAGGAAATACAAATAAAACGTTATGCCACTCTTCAAATCATAAACAAATGCGTAGTAAATACAAATAATAGAACATACACACAAATATGCAAAACATACAAAACACGCAATATCAACAACCCAATAGAGTAATTTTGATATCTTACATTTTATTGAAGCCGTAGAAATTGTTCGGTTATTTATTCTATTCCACGATGCGAATCTTTCATTAATTGTGGAACATGTACACTAGTCAATATGCTTCAATTATAATAGTTTCAATAATGTGTTATTTAACTATAATTACATTCAACCATACTTTCTAATTAAATAATTATTTTAACTTCCAACATGCATTTCCAGAACCTTTACTTCATATTTATTCAGTGGTAACATTATTTCAAATGCTAAACGTGTTGTTGTAGTTTCATTAATATTTAAAAATTCATAATTATATGAATTAAGTTGAGTTTGTATTTAAAGAGAAAAGTCGCATGTGTATCAGACCCAAATTATTTGGTAAAATAAAATATGAACATGGTTTAGAAATCCTTGCGTCTGATTGGTCGCTCAAAATGATTTATTCTTTCCTTTCCAAGTGATGCTTCGGCAAATTATCTGAGAACTATCTGAGAACAATGCCCTGCTGTTCTATAGAGTATTTACAACTGCATTATCGCATGTGGTATGTTTCAACTTTGTTAAGAAACACTCAAACTACAACGAGTTTAATCATGGCAGTTTGATCGCTATATTACATTCCATTTATATTACATTCTTATTGGTTTCAACTTTAACCTTTCATTCTTTTAAAAATAAATTTACGGAATCGAGATAGATTTAGTAAGATTTAGGGCTGATATCGACCACAGCTTGCCTGTGACTTTAATTAAAATGCATTCTTCTTCTTCTCCTTAGCTCATACGGTTCTTTCAGGAAAATATTACCATGTTGAGAGTGGAAATGTGGGTTGAGTCTACCTTTCCTATTGATGAAAACATAACTTTTAAAACAATGTTTGCTCAGTTGATTGTCTTTTCTTCACAGCTCCCGGGAATTCTCGCTGCACGGGAGTATATTTTTTTGTTTGATGACGACCTCTCAAATACGCAGAACAATATTCAATTCGATTGTTTGTATTTCGTATGCAATTCAATGTGAAGTTAGTTGACAGCGAGGTAACCGAGTTTGCAATTTAGTTGTGTACGTTTTGTGCACAAAAGTTCTATGCTCAGTTGGATTATGTGGTAGAGGGCGTTAATTCGATTAGAGAACAACAAAATACTTATCATGAAGCGTTTCACGCTCCGATGAAACGTGATATTGAAACTTTATGGAAGCGTTGAAATGTTTAAAAATTATACATAGGGTGAAATACCGGTTTTGGATACCGCGCCCGGTGTCGGATAGTTTTGTAAAACTAATTCGTCGAATGTTCTTACAACTTTCAGGCTTTGTTAAAAAGCATCTAACGTAACTATTACGTGTGAAGGTAACATCAACAGGGTAATATAACTTGGCAGAAAAAAATGTTCAATCTAGATTTCGTCTGGTGAATGGAAAATCTGCAATTTCTCAACTATACTCTTAACTCAAATAACTATTTCCAACAAATATTGCGTAACTCTTGAAATTTCACCACTTTTTCGCTCATATTGCATTTGAGTTACCCATTACCGGGCCCGGGTCGCGGTTATGGGCAATTTTGCTACTTTATATTTATTAATTTCATTTGGTCATACAATTACTAAAATCTTATTCCTTCCTTATGTCGTACTTCATGCATTTGCAATGTAAGAAAAAAATATGAATAAATAAATATGCTTATTGTATATATTATAAATCTATTCGTAACTCCATCCAAAACCGAGTTTTTACTCTACATCTTCAGTGCAATTTATTTTCATATTGAAGAATACCTACTAATGAGCTATTATTACTCTATGAAAACGCTCTTTGTAACGCGTTGATAAGCGAGCTCTCTTTTGCATGCGAATTAATATTCATGTTAAAGTTGCTGCTCTATAGTATACATTGGAAATAGCAAGGTAACAATCTGTAACCGAAAGCGTAAAATTAGCAGTGATCCCTTTATTTGACATTCTTTGAATAAAATTGACAAAATATTTCAAAACAATTGTATAAAATGACCGTAAAATTTCAATAACTCTTGACGTTGGTGACAGATTTTTCTGAACATTTCAAAAACACCTTTAATGTTGGTTACAATGACCGTGCAAAATTATAAGATGATCGGTCGAACGGTTCCATTTTTCATTTTCAACCTATCACGGGACCTCTTTCAAAAACTACTTGTGACCAAATTGCGTGTGTGTGTGTGTGTGTGTGTGTGTGTGTGTGTGTGTGCACATTTTCAGATTGACCGGTGTGACCTGGCCATTGAACAGAAAGACCTTAGTGACGCTCGCTGCGATCGCTTAATATTCCGAAATGAAACCTACTCGTAAATATCTCGATAGGTCTAAAGCCAAAGTAAACCAATAACATTTACGCCCCAGGTTTATGGAATGACAAAGTTATATGGTAGTAATGCTAATGTAGAAGTTATGTCGAAATGTCTAGTGCTATACTATGTGCACGCGACTTATGTAAATGTTGTTTCTTTGTGCATATTTGCCATATTATGTTATCACTAGAGTGTCTCGGAAACCATGCTGAAGCCATCATCACGTCACCACGCCATGTGACGCCGCCATTGCGGTTTGCTTTCATAGAGGCTTTTTCTTCTTAATTTACAGCTCAGTTTTGTGTAAAGATTTGTGGAAATATTTGTCTTTCAGCGAGGTCCATGCGGTCGACTGTTTTTAATGCTGAATAAACTTTCGAGCTCTGTATATTTTAGACATTTCAAAACAACTCTTCGAGAACTTGACGATGGATATTCTTTTTTTCCAAAGTTGTTTTCGCTATTACTAATTCACTCTTAGAGGAAACATCTTTTGCTCTTAACCAAAGTTAATGTTGTATTAGGACTTCGTTTGACGGAGGGCAAAACACAATTTCCGTCAAATTTGTGAGAGAGTGCGCGAGTTTGACGGTAGCAAAAGACCAATAAAAAGCTTATTACCATGCAGAGCCGTTGAGCCAACGATTGCCAGATGACACATTAGGGAAATTGCGAAATTATTTGCAGGTGAAGTGCTCCAGGTTTATACTTGAAAAGTGCAAATTCATTACATGATAAATTGACTGCAAACTTATGCACACAAAATACTTTCAGTCATTTATCAATGAACTGTTTTCCAAAACTACGAGTATAAAAACGCTCTGTGTAACTCGTTGATAAGCGAGCATTTGTATTGAATGCGAATTAATATTCGTGTGAAGTTGTTGCTCTATAAGAGACCGTGGAGAAAGCTGGAATCGAATGTGTCAAAGAAGCAGTGATATTTTCTTTGACATTTCTTTCAATACAATTTACAAATATTTCAAGACAGGCATACATTGTCAACAAAATGTCAATTACTATTGAATTAACGACAGATTTGTCTGAAAATTGTCAAAAATCCCTAAAATGCTTGTCCCAATGACCATGCAAAGATTTAAGTTGATCGGTCAAATTTTTTGAACGGTAGATCGGTTTCCATTTTTTAATTTTACTTAAAGCTCGCTCAATTAAGTTCGTAAGCATTTTTTCAGTCTCTTTGTTGCAAACCGATAAAATCATACCAATTACAATTACAATTCTTTGTCCGTTTCACTTGCACCAACAAAAATAAATGGAACACACAAACGAGCACCACACTATTTCACCTTTTCCCGAATGTAGAAAGCATCTTGAACTTTTTCCCAATCCAAATCGGTCTTTTCTTCCCAGTAGTTGAAGTTTATTAGTGTGCTTTGCGTGATATTGCAAGTAAAAGTTACAAGTGATTGCGTGAATTCGTTGCCTACTTTGAAACAAGCGAGTAGTTTGTTTTGACAGTTGAAAGAAGCGTAGAACTTTGAACTATCCAGCGGGATCGTCTTCTCGATCCCATCTCTCTCACTCACTCTCCGTGTCTGACCACTTTCCTCCACTCTAGCGTCTCTCGCTTCGCATAACGAAGATAAATACTGCTCGACATCGCGACGCAGGAATAGTTTTCAATAAGAGACGTCTCCTGTCTCTTTAGAAGAAAACAGCTTCCGTTCTCGCACTCACGAGGGAGCGAAGACTGATTTTAAACATTTAACAGAATCTGCCATCAACTTTTCAACCCAAGGAGAGGAAATCAAATAAAATGTCGAATATAAAATCTCTGGATTTTTCTCCGGTCTCTTGTAGTTTCCAATGCATAATTCCTTGCTACTTTTATGTCGCAGTAAAGCCTGGGTTTCAGCTCAATAAAAGTATATGGCTAATATAAGCGTTCTGTTCCATTTATTCGAATACCCCCCTATTCTAAAAGAAACACACATTTCGATTTCTATCCCTAAAAATGTTCGTTAAATAAAAATTGTTTACAGTCACTAGGCATCAATGCTTTATTCAATACCGTTTATAAAGAGATTTTCAATGGTGCATAATCCTAAAGGCGCCCTTCTCGTCTGCTACTAAATAATAAGATATTCGTTGAAAGTTGGGGATGAATATGTGGATTTGAATCCCATGTCTTTGAAAAAAGGAAATGTGAATGTAGTTTCGGAGAATGAATGAATGTATTTTTCATTTCCTTCTCGAGTTTCCAAGATACAATTTATATACCAATGTTTGGAGATTATCTTCTATGAATGTTTCCTTTCATAAAGCTATCCGAAATTATTAACCTTATATTATAAAAGTAACACTCCAAGAGTGAACTCTCTGCGCTGATTGGCCGGTTGCCTGGGAAATTGCCTTGATTCAACGCGTCGAGCGTCGCGTCGTGATACAACATGAAAAAGTAGATCCCTTTCCTTTGAACACTTTCTCATTCACTTTATTTCGCTCTCTTTCAGAACAAGTGAAAAGCAAGTAGTTGGTAATTTAAAGACGTGACGTTGAAATCCGAGTGTATTTCTCTTATCTCCCGCGTGACTGTCACGCAACATGACACATCTACGTGGTTCGTGACACGCGTGACACATGACATAGGTGTCGACCGAGACTCGAACCGAGCTCGATCACAATCAATGGTAAACAAAATCGAGCATTCCTCTTGTTGCAAGTTAGAAATCCTAATTTCAGTCGGTTCGCGGTTTTTAATTATCTCCGCTTATTCATTTGGAATTAATTCGGATTTTTTTATTATTAAAAAAAGCTTGCATGCCAGAATTTGTCTCGGGAGTGACACGGACTTTGGAACTGGGTCGCTCGAGGTTTAGTGATCGTGACTTTAACGTCATGAAGTATGGTTGCTTGTTGTAGAACATGCGTTGTGCCACGATAACATTTCTCATCATCGATTTCTTAATAAGGTTACATTGTCTAGGGCACTGCTCTACTCAGTAGCAGCGATTTATAATTGCGCACGCATCAGGAACAGTTTCAACAAACCACAATTGTTACAGAGGAAACAGTGGTTTTGGATCATACAAGTTCCAGAGAAAAAATTATCAAAACATTACATTTTCTCTTGCGATGTATTCTAATTTAGCTTTTTCCAACTGAAGAGGCAATTTAAAATAAACACTAATTATAACTTTATTGTTTAAACAATGTATTATTTGTAAAATACGTGTGTGAACCCCGCCTTTTATGTATTATTTAATTATACATAAAGAAAATTATATTATAATTGACAATTACAATATAAATAATAAAATACAAACAAATAAATGAACAGAAATAAATAAACGAACTAGATATTTATACAAATTTTCTTGGAAAATTCGGGTCTAACGACATTTTGAACTTTCAACTCTTGTCTCACTTAACGATATTCGATAAATAAGACTATAACCTAATGTCTCGAATTTGTCGTGACATTTCTTTATCTTTCGAGGTTTGGATTATCGTGCACAGAAGCTTACTTCCTAAAAGATGTAAAGGGCTGTTGATTTAAAAGACCGGGGGTTCTGTCACGATATTTGTCATTATCGATTTTATTCATCAACATGGCGTGTTCTTAACTCCTTAATTAAAATATAACGAGATAGCCTTTTATCATGCCACGTATTGTGTTAGGTTGTAATTACCAGACGATCATTAAAGTATACACGGCTACTAGTTGTTTAGCAATTCATCAAACTCGGGCAGAATGTGGAAAACCAGGCCAAGTTGACATGCACCAATGAGCAGATTATTTAGAATTGTGTTGATGAAATGAATCGGAAATGAGTTTTTTCATTGTCATTTTGTAACTGTGCAATTGGAGATGTGATGTTTAAATGTATTTACAATTAAATTCTAGAAAAGTAATTTTCACCAACACGAATACTGGTGTGAAGTCCAGGGGCCAGATTCACAAAAAGTATTATCTCCTAATACGTACTATCTTTGGTATTATCTTTCATTTAACATGGTGTTTTTGGTATTATATCAAAAATTAAACGTATTAGCAGATAATACCTTCCGTGAATCCAGCCCCAGGAGTGTTTTAATCGATACGTATTTTCCTGTAATTTCATTATAATGTGCATTATAAAGGTATCTATAATTTGTATTAAATGTGTTCTAGCTAGATTGAATTATCTCAACGGTTTTTCTGTTTGTGAGGTACTTTATGTTGACTTCCTACTCGTAGCATGTGCCTCACACGGCCCAAAACCTAACTTACGCACTGTATGAGTTTGAGGACTGCCCACAGTGAAAAATGCCAAGATTTACCCCTATCATACAGTCTCTTATCATTGGTTGTATTGTACAGTAATAATTCCTAAATATATTATGCTTGTTTTATGGTAGTGTCACTTGTATATCATTACATTATTTTGTAAGTTCTAGTGTAGGATAAACGGCAATAAAAATAGAATGTACAGTGTAATAAATGTATATCCTAGTTTATGTGTATCACTATCTGGCGATACTCATGGTTCTTATAAAAATGCGCCATCTCGAAGAAACAAAAAGGACGACACTCTCTCGGGATTTTGAGACTTGAAATTCGCTCCTGGACGAAGTCGTGTGGCAAAACGAATATGCCGTTCTGACTTTTACAAACAATAGTTGAAATTATCCCTCGAAATCTCTTTACGACGCTGATTTCGAGAAAGTCGACCGATTTCAGCATCGAGAATCCGAAGACTCGACAACAGGGACAAAACTTATTTCGCGTCACAGTTTTAAACTTTGTTTCAGCCCAATCCCAATGGTAATTAAGTTTTTGAAAAGTTTAAGTTTGTACAGGAATAGATCAACGTGTGTAAGTGTTTCATACCTCTTGGCTTTGGACGGCGAAGGAGCTGAAAATGCTGGGCAATCTATCACGATTCTACTCTTGAAGCCACCCTTAGGGAGTCCCTGGCGAGGACCTGGCTTCGAGGCTCGGAGCAATCTGTCAACATCAAACAAACACCACATAAATAATTGTTTACATACGGCTCCAGGGACCGCACTTTTAGAAAATCAAAATTGAGATGGAATTGTTTTTGTAAGCTACCACTGAGTAAATATTGTACTCTATTTATTTACTTACGAAAACGTAATTCCTTGGACGAAGAAGTCGTGGCTCAGCGAAATCTGCCCACAAATCCGACATCTTGTTTTCTTATTTATAACAATAATTCCCGTAAGAATGAAGAGAATAAATAAAAGAGATTGCGAAGTTAAGTGGCTGGGGGGTTGGCCGCTCGACCAAGGGTTGAATGCATTCTCACAAATATCTCAAAATAATGGCAACTTGGAAATAAAGTTCCCTCACACTTCTTTCTGAGCCAGTAGACCCAACAAAAGAGACATACTTTACGCCATCAATTTCAACGGTATTCATAATATTCAAATATATTTGTGTGTGTATCTGGTTTCGATTGAATATATACAATCCAATTACATCCGATTCAAAGAATTTTATATTGCAGGAAACCTAATTTTAAAATTTCGACACAATGTATTCTGGATTTGTTTGCTACGCAGTTGCCAGCGGTAGAAAGGGGAGATGAGAAGTGTATAAATATTTATTTCCATCAATATCATATCAATGTTTCTCTTAACATAACCTACAAATAAGCGAACGAAAAATATAAAATATTCCGTGTGTTGATATTTGACATTCATGTAGTTGACTATGTCAGCTTACTGCCAAGAGCTGAATGCTGTCTTTTCGATTCGATGAAATGTATCTAGAATTATCTCGTCTCACCTAATTGCGTCTAAATATTACTAAATATGACTAATTATTGAAATGGCCTAGGTATACTTTATTTACTCAAAATCAATTATACCTTTTGAAGGTATATAATTTGTGCATTTTTACGTATAATTGAACTTCATATGGATCTCTATAATACTGCTATAACTATTTAAAGTTGTTTATATCCTACGAATGAATGTCTGTTCTTTAAGAAACATGAATGAAACGTGAGTGATTGTCACTGTCTAGAAATAGGAAATCGTGTCTGATAAAAACAACGAGAGATTGCAAGTCAGAAAGTGGCCAAGAATCTAACCCTAACTCTGGAGTGAAAGTACAGAACTTTTGCCTGAGCCAACGTGCCCCGTAAATTGTCTCTTAAAGTCAATAAAAATAAAAATGCAACTGAACGTCAAGCTTTAGCGTGACACTTTATTGACTATTGTTGGAACTTTCATAGCTTGCAAATTGTGATGACATGTGATTTTCACGATGTAAAAGCTGCTTTGATGAGCTCTTGTCGCGAAGTTGCAATTGAAATGTCTTGTCTATGAGTGATTGACCTAGTTCAAATAGTTTCAAATGAAATGGTGCTAGTTTATTTCAAACATTGTTAAAGTTCTGTCAAATTTAAACTAAGATAAACTTCATTTACAAAGCAGAGGTAGGGAACTTGCAAAGATTGTTATTATATTTTCGTTACGAAAGTTAAATTTATGCTAACGACATAAGAAGAAAACGTTGAGAGATTAACAATTACATTTTCTGTGATTGAAACTTAGGTCTTTTTAATCCTTTTACATCATCTGACGCAAGTATTTGATGTTTCAAAATTAAAAAAATAACACGAGTTTTAATTTTAAATTAATTCAGGGCAATTTAAAATTTGCATTAGGTATACATTGTAAACGTACGATGGACTTTGTTTATGTTTAGAGCAAAACGATGACCACTCTACAAAATTCTCATCGCATATAAATAAATACATTGCGTAGGAACCCACCATCAAAATCCCGAACAAAAACAGACGAATAAATTACGGTGATGATCAGGCTGACGATGATGGATTACTGGTATACATTATTTGTTTCTATTTTTTTAAAGATCTAAAAACAACATTTTTTTCCTCATTTTGAATGCCTGCTAAAATCAATCAATGTTCGAGAGTGGGGTAGAGGGTGCGTGGGAGTGTGGAGTGTGGAGTGTGGGGGGGGGGGGGGGGGGGTGTATGTAAATGTTGTCGTGGCATCATGATGCGAATTCAACTCCAGTCATGAATATGCAGGAGATGTATACGACACGGCCGGACACTAACTAAGCTATGACGCTAGAGCTCTGATGGACAAACTGACCAAAGGATCAGATTAATATCTGAATTCTCGACACATGTGCTGTACGAAATAGAGAGAGCACTTGGAATTGAGCTTGAGACAATAATGCCGAATATGTTGCTTGAAGGCGGACGAATCAAGGAAATCCTTCGTCCGTGATGTGCAATCTGGCAACCGTGTCCACGCTAATTGGAATTATTTGGCTTTAAGTCAAGGCTATTAAGTTTGTGTAGTCAATTGTGGAATGAGATAATCTTATTCGATGTGTCTCTGCCATTTTATGTTTTCAATTTGCCAAATTATAACACTTCGCTTATCAGACAAGTTTTCAAACTTTATAAGCGTATTTTTTTCACTGTAAAAAAAACTTTGTTACTTTTTATTTTGCTATTTTTTGCGATGTGTCCGACACTGTCTGGATTAGGTTGTTGTTTTTAAAGAAACTTTCAGTTGAGTCTGGATTGAAATAAAGGATGTAACATTTAAAAAGTATTGATCAAAAATTGAATTATCCGAGTTCCGGTTCAAACGGAAATAAAAAGTAAAACCTGAATTGCACTGATAATTGTTTGAACGAAGTCTCAAGAACACTTCTTGAGAAAACTTTAATATTTTTGGATACCAACTGCAGTGAATTCTAGCAGTGAATTCGAACTAACAACCTTGGTATTGCTCGGCCACTGCACTAACTACTACACTAAGTACTCTAAGTACACTAATATACGTCACTACTACACTACTACACTAAGATGGCAGAGGACTGGCAATCCAAAGATGTAGCGTAAAATCCCACAAGTTGAAAAACTTTTCAATTTAAGGTCCTGATCTGAGGTCATCAGTAAAAAGCCGGATTAATATCTACATGTGCTAAAACTGAAATTTTTCGAGTATAATGTTCTTTTCACTACTATATTCTTCAATGCATGATATTCAATCCTCGTTTTCACTTTCTTTACTTAATTAAATTATGTCTTGTGTCAAAACATTGATCAATGCAAAAATATTTTGAAGTTATTCGGAGCGTATTCGACTCGAGGTTATATAATCCTTAATACTGATACATGAAATGAAAAATGCCTCCTAAGAATGAGTGGTTTCTGAAAGCTTTTATACCAAATTACAATTCAATTTCGATATTAAAAGAAAATCAATTCGTTTGTGTATGAGTGACCATGAACTAGAATATCTAAGAAGAAAACCGAAATTCCATTTATTAAGAAGACAGCGGCACTGTTGTTAAACTTTCTTATGGGTTACCATGACTACCAAGTTGTATATATCGAATTTGTAATGTATTTCTTCTATTAAATTTAGTTTTAGAAACATGTCAGTCTACTTTAAAATCCTACATCTTACTCTATTCCTCTCGTTCGCAATTTCAATTGAATTTCTAGTGACAGGTAATGAAATAAGACATATGGAAATGTGCTGAAATGTAGCTGTTTCTGTTGTAAGTAACGTAAATACCAGTCACTGCACGGTCTGACAGGTTCGTGACGATCTACTTTCTATCTGCAACCAGTTGTTTCACTCAAACCCACAACATGCGACACCATACGAGACATGCACAAAGATTTCATCAACATTGTCAATTGTGAACAGCGATTTTATAAAATATGATTGCGACAAGATGATAAAGCTCGGGAAAGTCATGTCATTAGTTTGTTTTAACACGTTGTTTGTCATATTTACATGACAGACAGATAAAAGTCATTATAATGTACTTAAAAAATGAGTGGAAAAAACGCAATCGTCGGAAACTTTGAAATGCATTTCTTGCATGACTTGATATATAAAAGTTAATATATACCCATACCTATATTATCCGAAATAGAACGAAATTGACCTAGTTTTGAGGTATATTGGGTCGATAATACGCCAAGGTTTCTTATCAAATTGATGCGATGATGATGATAATGGTAATATGGGGAAGGATTCATTATTCATAGAGCTAGTAAATTGCATAATGAATGCGTATCAGATTTTCAGAGTTTGCGATAGGGTGAATTTAATCCACACAATTCCAGGGTACAAATTGATAGCGGCTCATTCCACATCCTATATTCATCATTTTTAATTCATGTACGTAGTTACTTCTATCGATCGGAAAACATCCATTGAATCGGTAACCAGTAATTGGAACGCAATATATTAGATCTTGCCTTCCAACTGAGATCTGCAAATTTTTTAATACGGAAATTCCGTCACGTTACCCAAGTAACGTATTTTCTTTAAGATCAAGGAGATTTCTTATTATAATTTACAGCACATCCAATGTTAATTTACGAGTTTGAAAAGTTAAAAAAGTTTCTTTTTCGTTTTCAGACGAAGTTGTAATTGATGTAAAGCTTATGAGAGCGAAACCAGTAAATTAAGATGTGGATGTTGTTTTTCACTGAAGAGCGTTGAAACTAGAACTAGAATAAGCTCCCTCTCTCTTTTTCTTTACTTTATTGGTAAATACCCATAGGGAATTAAATCTGAATAGACTTCTTTTTTTCTAAAACTCTGGTGTTTTTCTCGTTCGTGATTATGAACGCTTTCGCATTGGCACATCTGGCTGAGACATTGCGAGGTCAATCCACGAGATAGAAGATAACGCGTAAAAAAGCTGCGGGAATAAAAATGAAAAGTTTGCGTTTGGGGATTAGTGTTGAGTCTCTGGTGCTTGCGCGCATCCGCTCGTAATAAGGCTGTAATTACAACGGACGAAGTGTGAACACGTACAGACTATTCCCGCGGGAGGAATGGAGAAAAGATTGCACCACGTTTATCTTCAGATTATAAACAACACTTGAACTTAGCATTGTAATTCCTTTACAAACGCGACAAAGATAAATCTTATCTTCGTACGAATTGGGATTACGAAATGAAGTCTTCATTAACACTGAAGTTCTGGTCTGCACATGTGGTTGAGATAGTGTGACCATTGGAGTGGAAAAATGCGGTTTCCTGAATTTTCTATTCTATTTGTCTTTTGCTACTCGTATTTTTAATATTTTATGAGCTTACACAAGCCATATTACGAATAAAATGAAATGTCAGAGCAAATTTTAAAATATGATTAAAGTAGGTATATTATGAATGCAAAATTGAAGCAGATGTGATACATTTTTACAGTTGAAAGAATATTTTTACGGATGCTGAATCAGAGATCGAAGTAAAGTGTTTGAGTAGGCGGAAATATAATTGAATTATAATAACGAATGATATTTCTCAAACTATTTTTTTTTTACCTAATTGGAGCCCAGCTCCTTAATATTCTTTCTCGTCCAATTTATCCCCATCACTTAATTTTACTTCTCAATAAATGCCTACTCCTCGAACTTTTACTGTTCTATTTGAAGAAATGAAGTCATCGAGTGTTATATTTCCTTTTTCGTAAACAAAGTAGAATAAGGAGGTGCGATCGATATAATATACACAAATATTTTTTTCTTGAAAGTATAAGTTCAAAAAACGTCTTCCAATATTTCAACTATATTTAAGTATAAAATATTCTTTTAATGTCTTTTAGTTTGCAACTCCAGTCCAAAAGTGAGGTTTCAATTTTATATTATTAGAGAATGAGTCATAAAATCATTTCGAATTTGGTTTCTAACTTTTAAAATAGCATACGTTGGTATTGTTTTAATTTTTTTCCTGATAGTACGTCCGTATATCTGCAAAAAAAAGTTTTTTGTTCAAATCTCTGTACAAAAAAAATATAATTTTATTATAGGTTAAAAATGTCTCGATTTTACTTGGCTGCCATAAGATAACATGGGAGAAAACTCAAATTCTCTAAAAACTATAGACACGAGAAGTGTATAATTTTTTCAGGGATTGTGTATGGCATGAATATCAATAAGTACACCAAAAATTATGAAGATCTGTGACTATATGCCTCGATCGCTCCAGCCACCTTAAAACAATCGGGATCGAATTATCCCAAGAATCCTGTTTTCTTCACAATTCAAACTTAGCGAGTACATGCCCACTCACTTTAATGCGATTAATGAGATCGCATTAAGCTCTTTACGTTTGTTCTCTGCGTTTAATTACCACCTTGAATCTGAAAACACGCAGCAACAGTTCCCATTTGTCCCGCTGCCTCGCAGAGGGCGCCACTTCCAGGATATTATTGTCAGTTCTGCGACCAAAGACGAAGAACTCGAGAGTAGCATTTTCTAGAACCTTCCAATCCACTAAGAGGATGCACGTCATTAGTTAGAGATACGGTATCACGTATACATTGATGAAGTGGATTTCCACTTGAGAGTAGTTTCGCCGCTTTCTACCCGGCGCCGCGGCGGCGTCCGTGGAGCGTCGTGACGCAATCGCCCCCCTTCTCCCGCCTCCCTCGACCGCACCCCCTTCTCTGCCCCGGCTGTTGTGAAGCGCAAGGAGCATGCCGATCTGTCAAGAGAGGCTGATGAAGTATTTATCAATAATACGTCTTCTTTTCGCTCTTTCGCTTTTTGCTATTCAAATTTACCACTTTCTCTCCGTGCTCTCTCCAACCTGTCAAAACTCGAGGTTTGCTTCTTATCAATTTTTTTTGCATTTCAGTTTTCTTGACATATGCTGTCCTGGTCCAATTATTGTGCCGCGTCTTTGGCACTATTCTTTTTCTAACAATCGTTGAGTCATCAATTGTATTGTTATAATAATTCAATTAGCACTCGCAAAAAGAAACATATGTATTGCGTTAATTGTAGTTCGAAGTCAAACTTTTATCTTAAAATTGGTTTTGAGAGTACACTTTTCTGCTGTTTTTATCAATTATATAGCTTTATTTTACTTCTCAACATTTACCAGAATCTTACAGGTTTGATTAATTTCAAGGTTTCTTGATTCAGTATCAGGCTATCAAGTATTCTGTATCAAGTTTGACGGAAGTGGCATGGTTAGTTCTATAACCATGCCACTGCCAACTTCGTACAACTAAGGGTGCGAAAACATCAATGACTTCTTGTTTGTTCCCTTTGGTGACCGAAGTGCCAAGTCTGCCCCTGAATGCAGCCCGCAACCCACTCACGTGTTGCGGGTTGCAGCACACGTTCTGGCACCTCCACCTACGACGAACCAAACGATCTTGCATCACTGTTAAATCTGTCTAACCCATTCTGAGTAATATCGTTTCCTCCGACTACATTCTTTATAGCCCCGGATATTTTCTTCAACACTACATATTACATGTTGAAACCATGTGTACGATATTTCATTCCCTCGCTTAGTAGACAATCTGTTATGAAAGATGTTGCATCTAATAACATTTCACGATGTGGCGTGCTATTTTTCAACGCGGAGCAATGTTTGCCTGTCAACAATTACACGTAAGGTAACAGCTGTGGGCCACAACCCAAGTCCCCCCCCCCCCCACCCCCCCATCAGCTGACAACACGTGACAGTTGGCGTCGTGTATTGACAGGATGAACCCCCCCCCCACACACACACACACTTCCCCAAGCGTCAATAACAGTGAACCTGTCATCGAAACTCCCTTTAGCGCCACGAATAAAATGTTTTATGACTTTCATTATAGAGATTTGGTGTTGGGCTAGAATGGTTCATAAATCGAAATAGACTTTTTTATATATTGTGGACATTGTGTAACTGGTTTATATATTTTATACGAAATATTACACTATTATGTATAATTGCATGTTATTAACGATATTAATTATCAAATGCCGCAATTAAGCGAGTGAGTAACATTATTTTCATTTAGATGTCATAAATATCACGATGTGTACGTATTATATTTGATTGATATTTGTCTGCGATAGGTATTCTAACAGTTTTGTTTTTCTTCCAGGTAAGTCATCTTTGTAGACATCGTCTTGAGTCTAACGTCAAGGACAGGCGGCTTGACGTCGAGACGCCGTAAGTGAATAATTAAGCAATACTTTCAGCGTCGCTTTCACAGTTGCAATTGTTCTTGCTCGAATAACCGTGGCCCTACAACTTTCAAGAGAGTCAACTTAGTTTTTAAAGTTTTTACGAGTTTCCATTTCTCAGCGTTAAAAATCTCCTTTTAATTAGTCGCGTTTAAAACCACTTCTCTTTGTTTGCTGTCGTCCTAACATTCTTTTTTTGAAATGTCACCCGATTCACGCCTCCAACTGTGATTATTCGCGGGAACCAAATTAAATACAACTTTATAAAGAATTTCGAAGAAAGCTTGTTAAGTCGAAGTTTTTTTCCGAAGCTTGGCATGTTTCTGATTTGGTAACGATGAAAACTTTGTGTATTTTTGACTATACATTATGTAGGGGGGGGGGGGGAGCTTGTGACTGGTCTAATTACATTTAGCTGGGAAACGACGCAAAGAACGGCGTCGCAGAATCAGGCGTCGAGTTGGGGCGTCGTGGCATCAATACTGGAAAGTTAATATCCAACTCGGAGGCGACTTCCTTTCTGCATTCTTCCCTCGTCAGCCATTGCATTCGCAAACTTTATCAAACATTTGGTCCGAGATAATATATTACACTTTCAGTGGCACATATGAAAAAATTATATATTTTTTTATTTCCGATTTATTATTTGCATATTGTAATAAAACTTTCCCCATGTCACATTTACTATATCATTTTGTCACACAAAAACATGCTGAACGTTATATAATACTGTTGAGGTAGTTTTTGATCCTCTCATTTGCAAGTTACCGAGCTCTAACGGGCTGTAATGGAGTTCGTGATTACGTTTTCCATGGCTTAAAAATGATGAAAAGAATGCCCAAAATATTTCCCTCTTTAAATAATGTCGTCGGTTTACTAATCATTTACAGACGCCTACACTTTGGCTTTAATAAAATATGCGTCGTCGACTCAAATTACACAATAAAAATGCCATCATGTTTAACTTCAGTCATTACTTGAGCTAGGATAGTTATGCAAAATCAATACACCCAAACAAAATTAGCAGAAAAAAATCTTTAAAATGTGGTGCAAGTCAGCTCAAGGAAAAATCTTTTACTTGAACTAATTAAACCCACATTATTTTGAGCTCATAAGTGATTTAATTTCTAAGTTGTTCTGAATAACTATTCAACATTAAAGTGACTGGACAATTGGTTTCACTTCATTTCCTATTTGAAAAATCCTTGTACAAACTTTGAAATCAAATTTCCTAAAAGTGTGAATAAACGATTCCCCTGACAGGAGCGATAAACACCATCAGTATGGTCGTTTCAGGAGAGTGCGAGAGAGAGAGAGAGAGCGACATATCAGTATGGTCGTTTCAAGAGAGAGAGCGACAGACAGATAACTTTGCGTTATTCCAAATTGAAAGTTCCCAGCTTGTCGGGCTTCTGATAGTCACATGTAGGATAATGTCATGCAGAGTTAGCGTAGCAATAAGACGTAAGCTTTTTAGCGACACAAAAAGAGATATTTGTGAAACATATGACTCGCTGAAGAAAGAGGATAAGAGAATTTATTTAAAGATATAGGGAAGTAAGAGGTTGGGATAAGGAAATTGAAAAACATAGGCAATATAGTCTGGAGGAGTAGAAGAGATTTGTCATTCCGGTAACTACTTGCTCGCTAGTCTGTAACACTCAGTAGTGTGTATGGCGTGATGGCGCGCAGAACGTGAACTTTAGCGTTACACATTCCCGCGGAATCCACAGCGGCCATTTTACTCTTCCATCGCGCTCTCTCCGTCGCTCGGGCGCGTACTTTATTGTAAACTGTGCCATTGTCCTCAATTTATAATAATTTCTTGTGGAAAAGCGCTTTGTTTTATAACTATGAAACACAAAAACTTCTTTCTTTCACGCGTTTATAGAACATAGGAAAATAGATGGATATTTTTTACTTTTCTCTAGTTACGTTGCTCATAAGTTATTAACTTTTCAAAATTGGTACAGTTTCCATTGTTTTATATATAAAAAAGGAACACACACTCACATGCACACACAAAGGGGAATAAGACTGGGTTTCTAGTTAACGAGACTGCCACAGCTGTGCCAGCCGCGCCACCATCTGTCGGATTCGATAAGTTAGAATGTGTAACGTGCTGACTTAATCTACTTTTTCAAAATTCATGTGAAAGACGTGTTCGGCAAAATCCGATGTGATGGTAGCATTCACGGGTCCGCACCCGTGCATCGAGCATACTCGTATTAGGTCGACCCGGACCGACATTTCATACATGTTTCACAGATATCGCATCAATTCGTATTAAATAATGAGCAACGAAATCGAGTTGTGAGAGGAATACTCGAAATTGAAATGTGCAATCTTGGTAGAGGCTTTACGAAGATCCTTTCCCTCGTTCAACTTTTATCTGCGTGAATATTCGTAAGTGGAATAGCTGGCCGGTTCCACGCACCTGTTCGGTATGTAAGGGATGGAAGAAGCAGTCATCCATTTTGGAATGTCCAACTTAATGGCCATCTAGTGGGCAAGCCTATATGAGAGAAACGTGGAGGTGTTTTTCACGCACGTTTGAAAGTTCCCAACTCTCGATCTTTTTGCTGACTGTTAATCGTAGAACCACCAACCTCCATAGATAAATGTCTTCTAGGGGATATTCTATAGCTTTGTTCGTAGTTTTATCGTGGGAAATTATTTTAAATGTGTATTTTTCTTTTTCAATGAAAGACTCCTTTTTCGTATTTCGTGTGTGATCGATTTGTTGTCGTCTTTCAACTCCGGTTACGAAATAGAACTAAACAGGGGTGAAATATAACATTGTTTGACCGGCGGTCAGCAAATGACATTCGTTGTTATTCTTGCTCGGAGCTTGCAAACATTATTATATCCAACCATAGAGCTCCTACTCGCGTTCTAATAATAAAAATGCGACAGAACAACGTCGCCCACTGGAATGGTGTAGGCTTAAAAAGAATAAATGCATAATATTAAAATACATTCGTGGGTGGAAATAAGTGAAATAAGTTTAGAGAGAATTCTTGATTTGCTTCCATCGCGCTCCAGGATATATTCATTTGTATCTGGAACCATTTCTCTTCATCGCGGCATGTGCTTTGATTAAGAGGATTTTACACTAAACTTTTCTAAGTGGAAGTTTTCATTATTGCTTCACGAGGAATAATAAATAATACTACCACATTTTACCGAGAGTCACTGTGTATTGCTGGTCGTATCATCCAGGAAGGTAAAGATGTTGTATGTTAACAAGAATACAATAGTACACATTTAAATGGAACAGGTATGGGTGAGTGGTTAACGCTCTGAACTTGTATTCTGGAGGCCCGGGTTCGATTCGCGCGGCCGTCCTTCCTGACTGGGATTTTTTCGTGGTTTTCCCTCAGTCGACAGGCAAATGCTGGGAAGGTACCCTACTAATATGCCACGACCGCCTCCTTCCCACCTTCCATCCTTACCTACTCTTCACCATCATCTCCCAATCATCATCATAATCATTCATCCGTCGCCATTAGCCTCGCTGCAGATCAGTGCGACGTTAAGCCCCAGACAAAAAAAGAAAAGTACACATTTAAATTCCAGTTCTGAAAACTGTTTTCTTCAAAATGAGGAACTTGATTGAACTTTTGCAGATTTGTTCCCAGCTGAAGTGGAATACTTGGAATCTAGTTTATGAGAAGGGCGCACCGATGGTTATATAAACAATACTTCGCATTTATCACTGAAATGTAATCAAATGTATGATGTAGAATCGAATACATTAACGTGTGAAGCAGTGCTCTGGAATAAATTGATGAAATTATTCAAGGTAGTCTGGTTTCTTCATTACTTCCAATAACAAGGAGAATTATCAATGAAATATTGTGGGATTTTCTCTTTATATAACTGAGAATGTAATATACAAAACATAGTTGCAAAAACAATCATTTATCATTTCACAATGTAAAGTTGAATTTGAGTAAAAATCAACATTGAAACTTATCGAAGTGCATAATATTTTGTTAGGAATCTCAGCTCGTATCATAAATTCGGTGATTTTCAAACTTTCTCTGCCAATTATAATTGTCTGAAAAGATTCCCTTCAGGATCGAAAGATCGATAGCGAAATGTGTCCCTTTTTTGAAATAAATACAATTATAATTTTAATGAGATGTCTTTTTCTTCACTCCAACAAAGTCAAGTAATAAAATAATTATATGTCTATATTGGTAGCATCAATATCGCAATATAAATATTTACATAAAGGAGGAGATAAATTAGCTATTATGTCTTTGTCAATACGCGTAGTTTACTTTGTCAATATTGTAGACATATCCATCATGATTGAAAGAGAAAGTAATGATATATTATTTACACATTGTCGTTGTAACAGGTTTTTGTAATTTCACAAACGCTTTTTTGTCAATTTGCTTTATTTCTTTGCACTCATTCTTATATTGTGCCGAGTTACTATTTTATTTAACATTAAAAGTTAGAATATTTTGTCTTCATCATTTAAATTTAACCAAAACATTTATTTCCCTTTGAGAAGTAAAGTTTGATAATACTTGGAACGCTTGTCAGTTTTATAATGTAAGTCGACAATGCTTAATATTCAAATAGTATTCAGTCCCACAAGAAAGACCCTCCTTCTCATCTTTCCTCCTGCACCTTATCATTCTTGTTGTTTTAGAGAGAGAAATAACTGGGGGTTTCTTCTCGACGCACTCTCGTGCTAACTACTTGAAAGCATTACCATAACATTTCCAAATGAGTGAAATCGTTCCAACTTCACTCTAGAGATAATTACTGAGATTCTCCACCTACTTGTGCGAAAACATGCTGCATAAACTCCCCTAGAGATCCACCCGCACAATTCCAGATAGCAATTCTCTGCAGAATGATTCACAGAAAATGAAGATAATACTTGACTCAGATGAAAAATCAATTTTGTCTCTGGCAGAGATGTAAAATGGCTGAACTCATATTGCTCGGGATATTCTGCCTTTCAAGCACCACAGGCGCATTTAGGAATGAACTTGGAGAAAGAGGGTGACAATATACTTACCTAGTTTCAAACAGAAATATTTATAACTTTTTTTTACTAAATCTACACGAAATAAGAATCAGATATCATAGTTTTATTAGTGATGTATAACTTCAAAGTAGTAAATTTATATTTCTAAATAAGAGTGTTTCCTTTTAGGTTCCATATTTTTCTGCTAAAACCACCCAGATGCATCCACCACTTCCAGACTGTAGATTGACAACGCACGTCGCCCGAAATATCGTCATCGTCCCTTTTAAGGGCCAACTAAATGTAATCGGAGCACAACCGAATAAAGAATAACATCACAGTTTTATTAATTGAAGTTTCACTGTAAATCTCTCTAATCTAAACCTAATTTATTAGTTGTCATTTATCTCATGCCAGAAAAGTGCGTCCTCTAAGTAAACTTCACTCAGAGCAAGTCAAGTAACTGCCAATATCTTCCTGAATGGATAATATTTAATCCTGAAGAGTCCTGCAACAAATTCCCTTGAATGGTTTGTTAATTCACGTCATGACGATCAACACAGCTCTGGGAAATCAACTTCCATCTCCCATTCATCACAAATCATTTGCATAGATACCTTTCCCCCTCTTCAGTAAAAGCCTAATTATTTCGTCTACTCTGAATATTTCTACGTCGTCGTCGACATGTCGTTTACTCGTCGGGTCTCTTAACGACATCAGACGTCCCAAGCTTATCGCTATAACGACAAGACGCCAACTTAAATCATTTCGAGCGTCGCGGCGGAGCAGTCTGTTGGAGACGTCGTCAAAATGTGCACTTCTGAATTTTTACACTCTGTATCACATCGTGTACAGCGTGAAGAAGTCTAGCGCATAACATGTTGTACGACGGAGACGAGTAAATGTGAAGTAAATGTGCAAGCTAGATGAGTCCATACTTCTGAATTAGGTACTTGCTCAAGAACAACGAGGTTCTGTATGGTTTTGCCGTTACCATGAATTGTTCCCAGACCAATGGTTATGTCCGTTCAAGATAGCATTTACTATGTTAGTTCCTTGCGCCATTTTATATACGTAGAAGTTATTTATTGGTTACTTTAGTGTGACTGAATGTGCCATTTAAAAGTTTGCTTTTCCGTGATAAAACTTCTCAACTGCTTTCTCGTATATAACACATTAAAATTATTTCAATATTATAGATTACACTTTATCACATCTCGTTCTTCTGTGACAAAAATTACGTCCGGATAAACGGGCAAGATACGTAGTTGACTTATTGTAACTACACGTGTATAGTATTGGACAAGTGTAGTCCAAAAATCTGATTATCATCAGAATGCTCGCATCACGTAGTGCATTAATCTTAAACCATTGGATTTGCATTAACCCAAAGATGAACGTAGCAAACAATTAATTATGCAGACAGCTTATTTAAAAAAAAAATCTTACTAGATTTGGTGGCAGAAGTTGGACGGTTTTATTATTGATTGTTGAAAAGGCTAAAACCTTTATTATAACATTTATTATAGTTTAGCAATAGTTTTTAGTTAATGTATTTTATGGCTGATTAACATTATCAACCCAAAGATGAATATAGCAAACAATTTTTATGTTAATGATATCTTCAATAGCGTTCGTATGTGTAAAACGCTTATGTATGCTGATGATACAGCATTAATATCAGTTCATAAATCTTTAGAGATGGCTCAGCTTTATCTTCAACGAGATTTTAATAATATAATCAAAGTGACACATGATAGGAAGTTAATAATAAACTGCTCAAAGACAAAAGTTATGCATATATGTTCGTCTGCCAACAGTAACAGAAACAGTTCCGTAAAAAAACCGTTTCATTCCAATGATTGCTTGCACGCCCCGGATGAATACAATATGGATGAGTGTACAACTTGTGTAGATCAGATTGAGGTTGTACCTAATCATGTGTATCTGGGCATGGTTATTGATGACAGGTTTTCATGGAAGCCTCATATTGATCGTTTATGTAAAAGATTGCGTTCGTGTGCCTTTCAAATATTTAATTTAAAAGATATCCTTCCTCTATATCTACTAAGAACAGTGTACTATGCTTTAGCTGAATCTGTAATATCTTATGGTATTCTTACTTATGGAAACGCATCAGACGTTCATTTAAAGAAAGTTGCAAATTTGCAGAGCAGAATTGTAAGGAGCATAACACTGGAGAGTGAGATTCTTCATGAAGGCATTAACACTCATTTTCAACAAGCCCAGATATTACCTTTTGAATATTTAAGACGTTATAGATTTGTATTACAATATTATTTTGATAATGATAATAAAGTGTGCTTAAAAAGAAATCGAGAGACAAGGGACGCTATTCAAAATTTAAATCAGTTTCAGGTGCCACTTTTTAATAATAAACATGGTAAGAGAACGCTAGCTTATGAAACTCCAATTATATTTAACAACATTCCGTTTAATATGAGACAATATACAAAGTTTAGTGAAGTAAAAGTAAATATTAAAAAACATTTTCTATCCTTGCTGCAATTATAGTTTGAAAGTTAAAAATATAACAAAATTTATCGATCTCTCTCATCTCTCTCGATCGCTGCGATCTCTCTCATTGTTGTGCTCTTGCACAACTTGCTCTTGTTGTTCAGTTCAATTCAATTTATTACATCTTGCAAATAATATTATAGGTACTACCTTCTCTCTCTGTGCATTTTATTTGTATTTATATTTATATTTATTTATATGTAACTAAAGTGTATATCAATGTGTTAATTATATATGTGTTATTTGCCACATTCAAGTCTCAATGGGGCTTTGTGGCTGCGACCAATTTTGTAATTATTTGTATTTGTATGTTATTTTTAAAATAAAAAAAAAAAATAAAAAAAAAAAATTAATTATACAGACAGCTTATTTTTTAAAAAAATCTTTCTTCATTTGGTGGCAGAAGTTGGACGGTTTTATTATTGATTATTGATAAGGCTAAAACCTTTATTGGAACATTTATTATAGTTTAGCAATAGTTTATAGTTATATTTTATGGCTGATTAACATTATCAAGCAGTAAATTAACTGTAATAATTATTAATGTAGATTAGTAACATCAGAAACCAATTATGTTTTAAAATGTTTAATCTTACTGTACATTCCCATCGTATCACTTCATTTCACCTGATCCGATGGAAAGCGTCATCTATTCAGATGAAACTAGCGGTAAGTATCGTTAAGTGCCGTTCACGGTGTAATTTATCGCCGCTCCTAAGTGTCAAAGTGATCGCCGGGCGATGCGGGAGGTGGTGCTCGTTAGAGCGCGGTGACAGACGACGCAAACTTGCGAACTCGAGTCGGTCTAATACATTGTGTGTAGGTGAGGTGTGATATTTCTTACCCGCCTCGCGACTCCACTGCCTCCCAGGCTTGTCGAGAGGCTGAAATATTGCCGTTTTGTGGATACGACGGTAGCTGGAGCGAGATTACAATTAGGTAACATCCGTCTACTTCTATCTCGCAGTCACTGATGGATATATGTGAAACTAGGCGGAATAAATGTAGAATATTCGGGAGGTTTATTTGAGTTATGATAAGGAACTATGTGAATGAAATATGTTATATTTATGATAGATAATATTCAAAAGTATTCAGGAATGGTGCAAGTTATAATATGAGAATGAATTGGTATGAAATGCTAGATTGGATGAAGTAATAATTATGAAGTTACTTTTTAAGGTACTTAAGGTACTTTAGGACATTTCCCTTTTTAAGCGAATGAAATAATACTCTGATGTGAATTGCAAACGTACACTCAAACTAATTAAAAACGGTATTTGAACAAACCTAATTGGCTGCTGATTAGGTTCCTTGACAATCAATCCTTGTAATTATCAATTAAATCAGAGCTCAGCTACTAGAGTTAGACGATGCGTTAGCACATACTTAATGGAGTGATGCCATCAAACTTTTGTCAGCAAATCATTCTCTTTCGAATACCTTGTATTTGTTCGAGTGTACCTATTACATAATATATTAGACCGTCAATCTTCAAGGTTTCGTATTGAAAAATAAACAATAATTATGGTGTTGTAATTAGCCAGCGAGCAGTTGAGTACGTACACTTCATCAGGAGGTTGTTAGTGGTAACTAAAGCTCGCTTCCTAATTTGAATCAATATGTATTCATGTCGCAGAACCGAGGAAAGGTACGTTTGCACCTACCTTCCACACCGTCATACTTTGTACTACGTTAGGGCGGTGAAAATAAGATATAACTTGAAGCAACGTCACGACGCTACTGCTATAATAATTCGCGATGACGCCATTTGTAAACACGTCGTGGTTGAGCGTCGTGGAGAGAGAGAGAGCGCGCGGAGAGAGAGAGTGAGAGAGAGAAGGAAAGCGAGGTAGAGAGTGCACCTGTTCACGCACCGGCACCCTCTAGTTACATCGTCAGCGACGTCGAGGTGTAAATACTAGAGCGCCGCGGCGTCGGCGTCGGCGTCGGCAGCGTCTAATTATTCACGAGCTTTATAGAATCATGGACAGTGCAAAAACTCGGGCAGATAAGCAACGGGAGGGTCATAATTTAGAGGGCGGTGCCAGGTTGAGGGATTTTACTAAAAACTTTGGTTCGCTTCGTGACATAATTAGTTTATGGTTTCAAACTTCGAGAATAATTGCTGCCGTGGTATTTCCGAGATGCATCATTGCTGTTGACATTTTGTTGCGTTGCATGTTGTAGCAAATGCAATCGTGCTGAACACTACATTTACTTGGAAACTAGACTAGATTCATTACTAGCTTTCAAGATAAAATACATATCGAATAATACGAGAAATATTTTGTGTAGTTTGATTTACTATTAGCAACTGTAACTATTAAAAGTAAACTAGGAGTTTCTTGATCAGATTAAATGTCCACAAAGTGTGTACGCTTTTTGTTTGTAAATTATTACTAAATCATTTAAAGTGTAATTACTCGGTCGTTCCATTTTAAGAGGTTTTTAATGACATTATCCTAAAACATTGTTACAAATCCCCGATCAGTACAGAAAGCATTCCCTAGGTTTTCGCGTTGTTACATCGAAGATCAGTCTGTAGATACTTGATCAGGTTCTTTATCAATCCTCCCTCCTCCCCCCTCCCTCCATCCCACCTCGGTGCGTCGATCGAGACAATTTTAATTAATTACGCTTTAAGTAATTAATATAATCACTCGGACTGCTTTAAAGTACATTTAATTAGAAATTCTTCCCGATTGAATTGATCGTTCGTTTGTACCTCGTTTGCCTTGGTATCTTGAATCATGACAATGTCGCCAATTAGCTCTCACTTTGTAAGTGTTTGATTGAAGTTTCGGAAGGGCTGTTAGGAAGGAATTCTCGATGAAATACTTTGAAGTCACGTGATTGAGTCGTCCAGTGCGACTTGATCTGTGATTGGTTTGAAAGGCGTGGAACAGACGGTGTCTGACACACAGCTGTTCAGGACACAAAGCACGAGTATTTAATTGATCAAGGGAATTCATTCATCAATAGGAAACAGCAATTGATAGTAAGTGTACTTATATTGTTCAACAAAATTGACTTCCATTTAAGATGAATTAAGCACTGCCTCGTATAAAATACTATACTCCATCACTACTATTAATTATATTTATATATACTATAATAATACAACCATGGATTTAGGTAATTGAAAGCGGTGGTAAGCGAGCATTCCAAATGTATGGAGCACCTTGACCACAGCTTTTCGTTCAGGTTATCGACAGTAATGAGGTGTATAACAACTTATAAATAAATTTTCCGGATAAACCAAGGGACCGATCTTGCTAAAAATCAATTAATAAACGAACGGGATGGTAATGTTTTTTTAAATACCTTACTTCAAAACGTTTCAAAATGGATACGCTCTCTTAATCAATTAGGTATAAAATTATTTACTTAATTATACTTTTACTCCTACATTATTTTTATACATAATAGTCCACATCAAGTAGCGTTCCATTTTAGACAGAAATCTGACCCGTATGAAATCTCCATCACAGTTCTGACAGCCGACCTGTAGTTTCACCGTCTTGTATTATTTGCTCACACAGCCTTCTCTATGTAAAGCCACATGTGAATTTTCATCAATTATTAAACATGGCTCGTTCTTTACTCTAACATGAAACAAATTCCAGCGCGTTCCATTATGTCGCGTGTACAATCTACACCAAAACCTACTAAATCATTCTTATTTGAATAAGTCACGCTTTATCTTTTATCAGATTCAAACTTTCCCCTCGGAAGAAAAAGTTGTTAGGTACCTACAGTGAATCGCTGTTTACTCATTTGTCTTCCTCGAATACATTCTAAAAACAAAGGCCCTAGCAAACATTTTGAAGGTATTTTCTTTCCCACACACAAAAATATGGTGATTATGATGTTTCTAGCCAGGCTGTACTGTTTTGTCACGGAGAGCCACACACACTCGTTACAACCTAATGGTCAATTAAAATCATTTGAGCTTCGCGACGCACGTTATGGCGTCCTTTGGTCATTGGTCATTGGCCATTGCCCAGCGTCCAGAGCCCATTGGAATTCCAAAATGACCACCGAACCTCGGCCACTTTAACTTGATTGGTGGAAACGTAAAAATAATGACAATGCCGGCGAGCTCTTCGAGGCCGGGAAATTTCAACCGCCCCCCAAGAGGTAGCACGGAAAATGACGCAATTAGGTACACCCGCGGGGCAGTGATGTTGCGTTCGTCCATCCGAATCAATCATGTGACCAATGATTGGACATTCAAGGTCTATTAAACACAATGCATGTCGGATTTATGAAATTGTTAAAGGAAAGTCACTCGCCTATTGTAATGGTTGTTAAACAGGTAGCGCCATGTGGAAATGAAGGTAATTATTTTGTGAACAACAGTCATAGTAAAACTACAATTAAATACTGAAACTGATTGTAGCTTTGATTTTTTGATTTTAGACTCAGTTACTAGATGGCGAGAATGTAATTTCATAATAAAGCTGGACGCTGGTACTCTTTTCATAATATTGGACAAAATGGTGAGTTTAAACTATGAGTACTTTACAGCGGTCATAACTGAGCTTTTGTATAGTATATGGTGTTTAAGTGTGCCTTTAACATTTAACGTAAGTGTCAATAACTATTAAAAGTCGTGTCTGGGAGCTTTGGTCAGATGATTTTCTGTTTTCCCGGTTTCTTCGGATGCTCATAAAAAGTTATTTACCCCTTTCAGAATTTCAATGTTGTATGGTGTGTGCTGTAGGCCATATTCATTATTGCCTACAGACGTGAAAACAAAATAGCAGAATGCGTGACAAAATACTTTGTTTTTGCAGTAGTATTTACACAAGCTTTAAATAACCAGGCACCTACGCATAAAATACGTGCTATTTGGGCATCGTTTGAAGTAAAAATATGCAAACTAGAACATAACCTATTAGGCTTGAGGCAGAATGACACCTTTAATGCTACAAATATAACAATAATGTTTGAAACTCTGCTGGTTTACTCTTAGGGGAAGACAAGACGTTGAAACCAAGACTTGGTAACAGAATCTGTGGCCAGCTAAATCTTCCTTCATTCCCCTCGTAACCATGAAGTAGCCATTTCAATCGATTCAACGAGGCAATAGGCGACGTCGTCGCATTAAAACCATTCAAGATTAATAATGCGAGAATGTAGTTACTAAACTCTCATTGTTGCTCGTTGCTAGATTAGATTTCATGAATCAGCAATGATATGAGACGTTAAGGAGCGAAGCAAGAAACAGTGAGTGCAATAAATCTGTAAAACATTGATTCGAAACTTTTCTTCAGTTGCTCCATGATTTAACCATTTGTGAAGGAACACACTTCTTTTCATGTTCAATGGTATAAATATATCGGTTTTATTATTAAAAATTTGGTTTAAATATTTAAAAGCGAGCATAGCGAAAGTTACTAAAATCACCAGTTTTAAGTATCGGCACTTCTCAATTTGTTTGTTGTATAACTTTTTTGCCACACCTCCCAATCGCATCAGTCCAGTCATGTCATACCAGAAGGCATGTGTAGTTAGCAACACGCAACATAAAGGCAGATTCAGACTATCAACTTTGTTGAGCAAGTTGGTTTTGCTCGTGCGTAGTGTCCCTTAGATGTCAATAATGTCACTCCGGGTCCTTTTGGGTTACCCCGACGAGTTCCGTATCGCTACGGATTGGCCCGCATGGTCGGTTCCGCTGCCGGGTTCCGGAATAGGAACCGGATTCGTATGTGCTGAACCAAGTTGATCAACCAAAAGTTGCTAGTGTGGATTGGGCTTAATATTCTGTTTCTGGTTTCTGATCTATTGACACTGGAAATCAGGTGAAAAGGCTCTATGTTCTATATGTTTCTTGAAGCTCTATGTTTTAAAAGAGATCAAAGTGAAGTGTATAATATTTTATTGATAAAACAATTTCAACAAATATATTAAAACAAGATCTTAAACTCTTTATTTCATGACAGATTAGTAATTTGTCGAACATGTGTAAAAAGTATAACTAAATCGGATACACGGTAATTTTCCGTTTCAGCCAATTTTAATGGTGTGCCAAATTTCAGCTTTATCAATGGATTTCTGTGACCTGAGCCCCCCAATATAGGCCATTAGAAACAAAATAAACCAATCTCAGAGGTAGAGCCAAAAGCGTCGAAAAGATATGTTACACGCATTCTCAGAGTTCACAACACGTTGCATTGGACTATAGGAACGAAGAATGTTATTGCTCTGGCTCCAGTAAACTCCTGTGAATAGTCTACATAGTCTGGTTTTGGAGGCGCTGAAAATGTGGCAGGTGTTTGGAAGCTACGGCATTATTAGAGCTCATGCATGCGTCCACCGCACTATTAGAGCTACCCTCGTTATTGGTTCTAGAGTACGCTATCAACGGTGTATTTTCCATTTAGATTATACGCTGCATTATAAATACCCTATAAAGCAAGATAGGCATGCAATGTTATCGATTTTATCGTTTAAAACATTCTAGAGGAAAAACAAAATTCCTTTTTAATTAACATGAAATATTTTCGTTCTGCATTTATTTTTTATGATAATTGAGAATTTTACATTTTATAATATAGGATATTGGATGTATTCCCCAGGAGAAAAAAAAACATTTTCCAACGATTAACTAAAGATTGTTTTTATGAAGTAATTGGCTTTTCAGATTTTGGTACTGTCATCTACGGGGTTAAAGAGCCCAGATTTAAGTAAACTCATACTGTTTTAATCCATTCGTTTTGAAAACAATTAATTTCAAAATGCTGGAGTTAAATTAAAAGTTATCATGTTTGAAATCAAAAGAGAAAATATTTTTCCGAGCCAAATGTTTAATGCTTTCACCATTACTCTGCTGTCTAATTCTAACTTCTCCGCCGGATTGGTACATTGTTCCATTCATAATCTCTTCTGTAAGTAAAACCAAAGATAATCAAGTAAAACAGTGCCATCTAATTGTATTACAATGTCAGATATTCACAGAAGCTACTTGTAACTTAGGTACGCATTGTTTGCATTACTAATAAGGTGTGATACAGAAGTTTTGAATGCTCATGTTATGATTGGAAGCTTCAACTGATTAAATCTCCTTACTTCTTGCCGGAGATATTAGTCAAGAAGTTGCTCAATCACTGAACCGTATGAAGAGGAAAATTGACTGCATATTCATGCCAATCGATATCTTCCTTTCTTGTAGAAGGGTGTCGTAAACGTTAAAATAAAAAGTAAACGAGACGATTATTTTACAAAGCAAACATCAAAAGCACTTAGATTGCCTTACATTAGACGAATATATTTCTTAATTTATTCCAAGATGTTTAAAGCTGGTATATTCTATATATTAGATTTGGATTTTGTTGATATATTACATTATCAAATTCAGAAAACATGTTGTTATAAAACATAGTGATATTTAACTATGTAGCTCCACAAAATGCTAAGAGTGTAAAACGAAGTCTAGAAAAAAGTATGAAAACGTCATAACTAATATATATTCGTTAGCGTTCTTTCCATTCTATATTCATCAAGATATTAGTAACGTAGAGATTATAACGTTATTTGCAACGTTTCTCTACTCTAGTTCCTGAGGATGTCACAGATTAAGTAGAACATGCAAGCGATATTGATGCACGTCTTTTGTAGTTGCAAGATCCACGTTGCTTGGTGCAAAAACTAGGTAATATTAATACCTACGGTAACAATTGAATTATTCTCAAAACTTTGACGACCTACATTTTCTCTCTTCTAAGTTACAATTAACAAGAAGGATATTATTATTGTGTTGCTCCTTATTGGTGTTCTCATCGTGGTTTTATTGTTGTAGTGACCTATTATTAAGTTGAACAGAACATATTCCCTTTAATTGTTTGATGAGTTGTCACTTTAGTGAAAGAGATCCAATATGGTAGATTAACATTTTTTAATTGACGGAAAATCGATTGAGAGTCACCTACCGTGACTCTCACAACTTATATCGGTATGGCTAACGTATCATATACCTAAAAGAGCTTGAATTTTATGAAAAATTGAAGGTTTTTAGTTAAAACGTAGTGATAGCATAGCACCGTTCTTTTATGAGCACAAACTTAAAAGTGCTACCTTAGCTACAAAACTATACAAATCAATTTTTCGGTGAAACCAAGTGACCGATGATGCTAGAAATCATTAAAGGTATAACCATAATCAGGATAGTAATGCATCTTTTGTGAAATAATTAGCCTGATCCATCACATTGCCCTGTAGGGCGGAAAGAACAAACAAAAAACCGATCCGAGCAATAAGTTTCAAGTGGAGACGCTGTCTTCCTCGGTATATGAATTGTTTGAATCGTGATTAAGTGTTGAAGTGTTCTTCATACGTGAGAAAAGTTCATCCTCGCAAATGACGTGTGAAATGAAATGAAAACATCCCAGATTCAACTGAAATAATCCCCCAGCATGTAAACGAAGGCCGTGTAAATGTGGAATGTAATGGTGGAATGATGTCCGCGTATGACCCGCCACAGAAGTATACACTCCCGCTGGTCCGGTATGTTAGAATGTACACTATTACCCGGACCAACCCGGACCGTCTCGTCATGTGTGCGTAACACACAGAAAGTACGTCGGAAAAATTGTTATATGTTTCCAGTGGCAGAATGAAAATATTTAATTACAAGCATTGTAAATTCTCTTCCATATATTTCATCCCTTTTTAGCGACATTTACGCACACATATGCTAATTCTATTCGTATTCCATGTAATTTATTATAAATTATTTTTGGTGGACTTAAATTTTACAGCACAATAAGAGCTATGTAAACATTTGATGTGCATTAAAAAATGAAATGGTAATTAACAATGAATTATACAGTTGTGAAAACATTATTTTCTCTAACAACTATAGATTTGTCGAGCATGTTCGTTTTAACTTGCCACATTTACACGCGGTTAATATCCTGTGTTAATGGAACATAGCGTCTGTTCAAAATGTGGTTCATGAAAACAACTGAACTCTCTATTATGTTGTTGCGTGATTCATTATTTTTTATCTTAACTACAATTATTATGTAACATTTTTAAGACTTAAATATTCTCCTTTGAATTAAACATAGCGTGTGATACTAGAGTCTCATTTAATTCCATCTCGAATTCATATTTATATTGGTACTTTCCATTGCGCAATTTACAATTTTTTGATATGGCATAACATTTACACTTTAATTCACAGCAAAAACTTGTCCAATATTGACAAAGGTTCGCAAATGTATGTATTTCAAAGAACCCGTTCTGTCAATAAGAAACTGCATAAATCTCCAAAATGCTGAAAATACGAGTACCTCTGTTCTCAACAATTGGTTATTCCAGACCAATTGTGCCACGAGAATTCAGAAGTGAAATATTTACCTCGTAGCTTGACCTTTTGAAAAGGCTTTATATTCCGAAATTGTTGTGAGACGAACAATGGTATTTTTTTGAACGTTGAACACATTCGTTACTACTCTGTCCCAACGCAACTTCATGTTTTTACGTCCAGCCGAGAGACAAGGATTTTGAATTACGAGCTTCGTAATTAAATGGAATGATTAATAGCAATGGCCAATCAAGGTTTTTTTAGGTTGGTATTTTGGTGTTTCCAATGAAAAGCTCTTTTCTCTCTTAATGATGGGCTTTGACTGACATGAACAGCTAACAATTGATGCGTGATTTGTTTGGAATTTTGATGGGAGGTGAATGTCACACAGATTATCGGACAAAATTGAAATTAACCCAGCTAATTGTAGGGGTACATCAGGGTGACCCGATATGAAGTTTATTATAGAACAGAGGAATCGGATAGAAATTGAAATTATTTTGTTCTTTTAGAATCAGTTTTTAAAGTATGTCTTGCACCTAAATGCCACGGTAAATTATTAAATTTTTTTGTCTGGGGCTTAACGTCGCACTGTTCTGCAGCGAGGCTAATGGCGACGGATGAATGATTATGATGATGATTGGGAGATGATGGTGAAGAGTAGGTAAGGATGGAAGGTGGGAAGGAGGCGGTCGTGGCCTATTAGTTGGGTACCTTCCCAGCATTTGCCTGACGACAGAGGGAAAACCACGACAAAATCCCAGTCAGGAAGGACGGCCGCGGGAATCGAACCCGGGCCTCCGGAATACAAGTTCAGAGCGTGCGGTCAGAATCCTCCGAACGTTCTATATTTTGAATCTTATCTTTGTTTTATATCGTATAAAGATTTATTTCCTGTGAGATAGCTTTTCCCCCAATTTGTGAACTAAATGCATACACCAATAATATATTATGAGAATGAAACGTTAATGATGCAACATCATTGCATCACAGAGATATATGTTGTTTTTATTTTATTTAACTTATCATCACGAAATCAATTATTGGTTTTTTAACTCAATATTGTGATAATGCTCCTTCTCTCTTATTGAAGATGCTCATGATTTTGTGAAAGTTTTAAATTATTATCCACTAGAGGACAATAAGTTAAAGTCTGCCTGAAAGCTTAATATTTATTCCCTTCGGTGCAAGAACAGTGGTCTTGTAGCAAATGCTAAGTGATAATTACGACTAAACTAAATAAATTTACATAATTTCTCAACCAATTCCAGCGAAAAGAAAAACCAATGTAGATTCAACTTAGGTTCTGTTTCAAAAGTTCGTAGTTTTAAAAGAAGATTCGTAGCTCCCCAATGTGCAACACCAAGTTCTCATTTGCGTAAAAAACTTCTCTCCGTTTCTTCACATTTTGTCTGGCAGAGAGCGCCGCAGATTCGAACATCTCGGGAATTCAATTACTAATGACGCTCTGGCATCAAACCTTACTTCGCGACTAGTAATTGTGTTTTACAGCACGTCCAATGCCTTATTTAGATCTTGCTGATCTGAACTTTCACAATAATTACATTTTAATTATTCATTTCCTTTCTTTCGCTCTTGATTGTCTTACGTTCTGAAGACGTTCACTATTTCTGTCAGATTTTTTTTTCAATATTTGAATGTACTACCCTCTTTAATTAGTTTTATTCATCTTCGTTTGAAACTCAAAATGTTCGATTTTCGCACGTACAGTCTGCCCTAAAAGAAGTTTTCTTGATGAATACTTCAATTTCTATTTTCTCCACTTTGCCCACATTGACAATCTAATGTCACACTTTTTACGCTGCGTGGTATATGTAATACATCAAACACAAACATTTGAAAGAAAATCAAATTAATTTTCATAATACGACTTCTAAGCAGCAACATTTATGCTATTAATAATAAATACAATCTAGTGAGAGCACTCTGCATTAAAATGATGAACATCAATTATGTTAATTGGATGTTATACATGTCTGGCTCTAGCCCTTACAGTAACAATGTTCATTTAACGTCATTTTACATTACACTTTATTTCAATCTGCATTTTGAGAAATAGAGTTGACATTTGAACATTTCCGCGACGTTTTTAGCCAAAAGTCACATCTTATTACAAAGTCATCTCCTAATCTCCCACTTGTCATCTTCTCGTAGCTCTTGCCATCAAAACTTGTCCGTTTTTCTAGTGAGTTCACTGCTCGATTTTGTTAGACTTCTATTTGAGTTTCTGGCAACAACAATCCCATCTTACAGTCATTCTTTACGCCATTACTGCTTTTCCTTCTCCAATACGAGTGTACAATACACCGTCAACACTTGGGCCGCTTCAACATTCCCGATAAAACCGCACCATAGAGAAAACTTCCTCATCAAGTGATCGGAATTTCAATTGTGAAATAATAATGGTACGCGAAGTGATATCTTATCGTTATGGTTGCCTTCACTATGGACTGTTGTGCTTGGAATTTCTACAGACTAGAAAATAGGGGTTGGTTTTTTATCTAGTCTCTTCCACGCAGCCGGAAACCATAATGGACGTCTTTATTATGATGCTGCAAGCTCGCTAGGACCACAACACACGTTCATATACGACGCCCGTCCTGACAATTTGTTCCTTTTTTGCCATGTGGGTAAAACTTTTCGGATAAAACCGTTACGACAGAATTAATGTTTATGGTATGAAATGAAATTCCTCGTTATATAAGATGACATAAAGTTGGAAATTATTTATATCTATCTGTCTTTTTGATGATTTTATTTTGTGGTAGAAGTTTTTGAAAGTTGAAGTGAAAGATTTAATATCTAAAGGTTGAGACTCAAAAGGATTATTTGATATTCGTTCGTAAGAAAACGCTGTCGTGAACATGACACAGGCTTGCCAGCTTAATTTGAGTTTGTAGATGGATAATGAGGACATTGCTTTTATAAATTACTGCTACAATTTTGCAAGCAAAATCCAGTGCTATTTTTATAATATCGGACACAATGGTATTGTAATTCTTGTTTCAGAACATCCCTTGTAGTTTCAAATCATTAAAACGCAATGCCCTCATTATCCGTTTACAACATCAAATTAAGCCTAGCTACAGAGCCTGTGACTTACTCACCACAGCGTTTTCTTACGATAAACTTTAGAGTAAGGCCCCTTCTCTCTAAGGCTAAGCCTTGAATTTCTGTTAAAAGTCTACTTGTATTGAATGTGAGAGACTTCGTGCCAATCTGCAAAAAGGAATATAGTTCGTTTCATCAGTATCAAATAAATAACTCAAATTCTTGTTGGCGTAGAATATCCGTTCTGTTTCACTCGAAGACACTTTACTTCAACTAAATGATTTAATTTGTTCACATTTCCCTGAGTCTTACGTGGCATATTGCACGTAATTCACTTTCTAGAGCCTCGACCGAGTAACGCAAATAATCTGATTGAGGCATTCAGGATGACGGCGGCGGCATGTGATATCTGTTCCTAGAATTCAATCAACGAGATAATTAATTTACGCGCAGTTGGCCTTTAATATACCCGAAACTGACGAAATCAGAGAATTGCAAATTAATTAATGTATTACAAGTTGACTCAGGGTATGTAATATGAAAAGTAATTGTGGTGGAACATCGAGTATGTAATGTAAATGCAAATACATTTTAAAATTCAGAACCAAACATCTTTCTGTTGCCCTGAAGATAGTGCGTCATCGGTCACAGAAGGTTGGCACACAAAACAAATACATTATTCGAGAAGCCCAAAGTAAATATTAATTAAATAATAGGGTGTAAATAACTTCTAGGGCTGGCTTTTCAGAGCTCAGTTAAATCAGTAGTTGAGTTTAACAATTACTTGGTGGTATTTCAAGAAATGTCACTGCTTGTTGCCATTGCAATCAAGTCCTAATCAACTCTTTAAGTATTGTAAAACTGCCCCTAAATCATTTATTTCCGATCGTTTTAATTCAGAAGATACTTAAACCCCAAGGCAAATGGTCAAGCGAAGCGATCGTTTCCATACCACACGATGACGCTCATCTCTAATGTTTGTTTGTTTGATTAGTTTGTTTGATGTGTTACTTTGTTTCTTTGTATATATGAAAAAAATGAAGATGCGTTCTCCAATTTGCCCATCTAAAAATTATGTGAAAACATATTATTTAACTAAATGGCATTTTGTTGACATTTCCCCGAGTCTTACGTGGCATATTGCACATTGACATCACTTCGTAATTCAATAGTGAGACGTTAAACACGACTATTAAAAAGTTCCATCATCTGAAGTTATTACATTACCATTTGTTTTGTACGCCGTCGATTGAAGCAAACTTACGCCTTACGTTAGAAAAACAGCCAGTGCTCATTTTTTTAGACGATAAAATAACATTTTCATTTTTTTATGCTAGGGAGCGACTGTTTTTCCGTGAAAACCAATCCTTTGGGTGCTGCAAACCAGTAAACAAACCTCAATCAGATGTAACACCCTCGGTTATTTATATTTTACATTCTACGCTGGCAAAGGTAACAAGAGGCCTTTGCCGCCGTGGGTGGAACAAGAACAAGGGTAATGAGGAGTCCTAATGGGGCTAAAACAAATATCCAAAATTTCCATAGTCGATTGTAACCATCCTGACACAAATCTGCTTAATCTAATTATCCAAAGTTTTTGTTAAATGGGTGTCTATTTACATTAGGCTGAGTTATTAAGCGCCATGGTATTAATTTAACAAGCGCCTGGCGCCTGATTGATTGCTTCTGAGACGGGGTTAAATTTAATCACCCATCAGGGTTGGGGAGGGAAAGTTTTTATCTGAATCTGATGAAAATGTTCCATCCTGTTCTCAGATTAAACATATATTTTACTTTTCTCTCGCCCTAAGCAACTTGGAATTCAGACGGTCGCTCTTTGTTGAACAAGCAGGCGAGCTAGGTGCTTATTGCAAGGTGCAAACAGATTTAGTATATTTATAATAACAATAATAATCATAATTCAACCTAGTTACCTTTCACATAAGAACATGCACTACAAACTTTAAGAATTAATAAATAACTTAAAAATTCCTCCGTCAAATGCTCTTGTTTTCTCTATATAATACTTCTGTATTAACTTTCAAGAACCCAAAAAGGACATAATATCAAAGGTTGTTGTTCGGTCTTCTGGCTCTTTAAAGAATTTAAACATATGCGTAAGTAAATGTTATAATTCTATCATCATTCACCCAGCAGCTGCAGTGAACCAGCCCAAAGTCAGATATCTCTTGAATGATTCAAGTACAATGAATTACTTGTAACATAAATTCCGATTGTCTCGACTCCATTCTGTGCGTCATCGACCCACAGGCTGGTTGCCCAAAGCTCTCTTACAAAGTGGATTTCTCTCTAAGCTTCGCATTGCCTCTCTTCAAAGCTTGTTCCTAAGTAGCTTATGATTGAGAAGCATGCAGGCGCGATAACTAGACCAACCAGGATATAATTGTTTCACTCATGTTAGCACACCTTACGCACGCAGACTTTGGAAACTTAGAAGCTCTAGTAAACATTGGATCCATTGATGATTTGTTTGTTTCAAAAGAAGATGTGGTTTTCAGGAGGAAAGAAAGCATTGACCCGAAACTTCGATAATACTTGTGGTGCAACAAATTAAAGGATATTCTTATTCTATATAATTGTAGGTGCATCTTATTGCACTTCTTATTTTCCAACTTAAGTAGTAAGGGAATGTAATTTCTGTGTACCAAGTTTTATAAGTAGAAAAAAGGAGAACATAAGAGTGTGAACTTTCAATTGTAATAAAAATAATGCACGAATTTGTTTTTAAAAATAAACACATTAAATAGCTTAAATTCAACCAATTTCGAATACAAGCTTTTTAAAAGCTCGTAAAACAAAATGTATGTTAAAATGAAGTCTGCGTATCCCCAGGCACATGTTCGCAGATAATTATATTGTTACAATGTGAAGGTTCGCCAGCGCTCGTGCTTGCTTACCAACGCGAAAAGAATGAATACATATTTATGTCTATTTTGGGTATGACGATAATATCGGACAGTACTTCAATCACTGGTTGTCGCTTTTGAATTATTCATTCATCCCTTAATTTATGGAGAAATAACGTAAAATATTTAATATTGTGTAAATTTATTTATATTTTAGAAAATCACCATTTTACGGCTTAGATGTTAATGCAATATCTTAAACAAGTGGGATACTTCAAAATATGATAACAGAAACTACAATGTTATGGCCATACAAGAAGTAAAGGGCTTTGCTTACAATTCACGCCGTTATACATTTTGTTCATCCATGACTTGCTACGCTGGCGAGTGGGAGGTAGTGGGTGGGAGTGGGGGGTTTTGTGACGTCATACATGAGCAGTAGTTTTCAATGTGAATGACGATAATCGTCGCGCTTTGATTGTCCTCTGCGTCGATTAGTTGGCTTTCCATGTCGCTCCTATACAGTGCGTGATGTCATCAAATATCACACGGCCAGCGGGAGAATTGATTGAGAGAATTATCCGCGGTGCGGGACATCGAAATATTATCGATTCCCGAACAGATATCGAGATGAAATGAATACCTCGTTTAGCGATGTGATCGGCTGATTTTGATTTAGGTGAGTGGTCGAGGGAAGCTCCGCACTACAATATGACAGCCACTTAAAAGTTTCTTATACGAATTTTTAACAATTGCAACATAATTTGTTTGGACATATCAAGCATAACATGATATGTTATTGTTGTCATCATGACCAAGCTCAAGAACTAAATAGTTTTTTTTTCTATTATTAAAATATTGCAAGTCCAATAACAAATCAAATCAAAACTGACCTCTCAACTTTCATAATGTTGACCTAGGTTTGTACAGTCTCGGAGGTTAGTGAACTCGGAATCCAAATCTATTCGTTACTAAAGTTCATAGGATTATATTTTCTTGGTGGAGGTGCCGTGTTCACAGTCACACTCAGCGATTAACAATTTGCTCCTAATTTGCGGTCCCTTCTGTCGTTTTCGATCGCTTCTATTCATCCTTATCTTGTTATCCACTTGCACAGACACATTTCCGTCCAGTCATCGAACTCTATAATCGAGCCTAATTTGTTGTAATTGGTTGTGTACCAAACTGTTTAGCGTGCTAAACTCGCACGTAATTCGCAGTATAGACATTTCCACCTCCCCGCTCTAGTCTGAGACACCGCAACAGTTTACATCTTTACCTCCTCCTCCGCCCACTCCCAGGGGTGTCACAAGTATGAAATCCTTCGGAGACGTCGAAAACACTTTGAATTGTTGCGTAAGGGTCGGAGAGCGGGATCGAACTCGATACTCCGACGCTCGAGCTAATGTAGAGCAGACTTTCTGCTGCCCAGCGAAACGTAAAGTTGTCGAGTTGTATGACGCACACATTTCATCCAACAATGAAAAGTCTTTTGAATTATTCATTCCGTTGGAACCTAGAATTGAATTCGAGCTGGCGAGATGTGCCGCTCCACGAAAATCGTCCCTATTTAGAAAGTGCTGCATTTTACAACGTTTTACAACTCGCAAAACCACCTCTATGTTGTAGGGCATTTAGGTTTTTTACTTGTTATGGCCACAGAATATGAGAGAAGTAAAGTTAGCCTATTATTACAGTTGCATGTCGTTTTGTTTTCTGTATTTTTTACCAGTTCCATTTTGGCAGCATTGCACGAAACAGTCGGGCTCTAATGAATGAGCTCAAGCTAAAGGGAGATGCACACAGTTTGAGAACAAGAAAGACGAAGAGGAATACACATTTATGTTAATGTTTTATTACGACGCAAGTTACGACTGCCGCATTTATCCGCCATCTTGTGCATTGTGTGCCCCGTGAAAGGCAACTCTTGAAATGATACTGGAGTGAAGTGAAGAGACTTGGCCGATTACGCAGACAAAAGTAATACAATACCGACTCCCATTCAGTCAAATCTACCGAGCAGACATTCTCGAGTTAGACATCATTGTGTTTCCGGATTTGATGAAATCTGCAAGGCTTTATGACCACATTTTACAACTGCTGCGCAAAGAAATGTATTAAAACATAGCAGTCTTCTGTTGATACATTTATAAAGCAGTACAAATGTCAATAAAAACTACCATGCATTTGAAATATAAAGAGAAAGTATCCATTTTGATAATGTAAGTTTTCTCTATCGCTTTTATGTCTTCTTTGTCGGTCAGCGCTCAGAAATTCTTCATTTCCAGGAAATTAATTAAATATCTAGCTTTAGGATGTTTATGTTACTAATTAGTAATTATAATAAACGGAGAAAAACGTTGAAGAGATAATTAGTTCCTCATTTACAGGAACACTTCTCGAGCGTTTTCATCTTGTGCGGAGCCTAAGTAGACAGACACGGCTCTATTAAAAAGTGTGCACGGCGCCTCCACTGTCGCCTTGGGGGTTTCAAGTAGAGACGAGAGGAACAAAAGAGTCTAAGACTCATTCTTCCCTCGACAATTGACCAGTTCAGTTTTTCACTCCTTTGACGTCACTTTCAATGAAACGAAAGCTCAAGATGGCTGCAAATTGATGCCGTGAGCTTTATCGTCCAAATTTCCATTTGATCTCTTCCAAACTTGACTTACCCTTCATTATCATACCTTTAGGTTTGATAAATCTAATTAAAATTAATGTTTTTTTCATTCCAGCTTCTCGTTTGATTTTGTAATGTCCATCAATTCTTTGTTTGGTGGTATTTTTCATTCCAGCTTCTCGTTTGATTTTGTAATGTTCATCAATTCTTTGTTTGGTGGTATATTTCACACACCACATAGAGTATTATTGATTTTGCCAAAGTGTCATATGAAATCATCGTTTGTAGTTAGTATCACATTTTATGGTTTCACTCTCTCTAAGCTCTGAAGACGTCGAAAACTAAAGCTCAAATTTATGTCGGTTTAAATTATCCCTCTTGTTTCGGGCTATCTGAGAGAGAATTAATCGAATTGGTTGTCCGTATTTTACTAATTTCTCCCTGCATACACCCTCCCTCCTCACATTCTCTCTCCATCTATTTACAGAGATGAAAACCATTTTCTTTGGCCAATAACAAAGCAAAGCCTTCCGTTGATTGGTTTATCCTTAGGCCTCGTCTAACATCCGTTTTCCTATTCATGTTCATGTTTTCTCAAAGTTGTGCTCCGCCCATTTGATGTTCCTTCCTGAGTCTGCGGTTCCTCGCCGCATAGCCAGCCATTGGGTTGCTCGGCCGCTCAGTGGAAGTGTCTCCACGCCAGCGTGCGAATAGAGAAACCACTGACATTAGAATTAGCTCAGAAGATATTGTTATTTGCCAAAGTGCGTAACAGAGAATTCATAATACAAATTAATTACCTTTCTTGGTATTAGCACTGAGAGTGAATTAAGTTTAATTTTGTCGTGCGTGAAATCAAATATTGTGAAACTGTCCTTAATTTTAAAGTCCACCCCTAAACAGAAACAGGAATAAACAAATTATGTAAACAAATTGAATAAACATTGTATTTAATAACAAGACCATGTAAATATACCATACAGTAATAATATCCATGGAGAACGCACATGTCTTTTGGTTTGGTACAATTTTGAATTGGAAGCAACATAAAGTTAGAAATATAATACATTTTTTTGTTCATACTATATTTTCTATTCACTTAAGTTTACTGATTCATCAAATAAATATTATAGCTTCTGATGCTAATATTGTAATTTCCTCTTAAATCTTTATTTCGGTTAATGTCGGTATTTTATAGTAGATGTTCTGATTTTGGGAATGACGCATTGAATCGACGATAGACAAATGTACCTGTTAGCTGAAATCTAACAGCAAAAACAACTGACAGTTTACCTGTAAACTAATGTCTAACAGGTATGTATACTTCGAGTATAACTGACAAGAAGCAGAGTTAATGATTAAACCATCGAGGTTAAGTTATTCTATCTCACTTCTTCTCCAGCTTTCCGTGTACTTGATGCAAACACATTAACTTTTACCCGTCCTTCTTCGTCGCTTTTATAAATCACCGGGCGGCGTCTATGCGAAGCGCCACGACGCCTGTGGGCGGAAGGGGTTGGGAGACGTAAACTCGCACGGGACTGAGGCACGGAGGTCTTCTGTGTATGCTTGTGTGTATTAACTGGCGCTCAGCGACGCGTAACGCAATTAACTCGTGATGCGTTGACGAGGTGACACGTTAAGTGGAAATAAGAGTGGAAAGTGGAGGTTTGTTTTTGAGGTGGGGGTGGAAAGAGATAATCATCAAAAAGACCGACGGTATGTAAACAAGGAGTCAAAGTGATTACCATGAAAATAAGATGCGCAAAGTTCAAGGTGGAATAAAATCGACTGAATTCGATTATGTGAAGGCAAATAATCAAGGTAAATAATGAATAACCAAATCAAAAATCTAAAATTGAATGTTAGGATTGATTTATCAAATTATAATGTGTAACGAGTTTGGCAATGCTCCAATTGACGGATTGGTAAAGTCATGCTGAGAGTTCTAGTACGAGACTATACTTCGAAATGACTGACAAAACCAGACATAAAATCCATGAACTTTTGGTATTGTTTCTACTTAGTTTAACCAGAAACCCTATTCCTGAAATAAGTGAAAGTGGAAATGAGAAACAATCCAACGCAGGCATTGGCATGATACCGATTTTCTCACTTTTTTCAGGGGTCCGCATGGATAGATTATTACAAATATCATTGTGCTGATACGTATATATTGACACAATACCAAAATCAATGTGCAAAATTAAATATTCTAGAAATTATACTTATACTATGCATTAGCAGATGATAATTTTGTGAATCTACCGAAGACGTATTTTTTTTCATTCTGGAAAATATCTTTAGCAATATCCTAGCAATATTCCGAATATTTTTTGTCCGTCACATTCAGTCTCAACACAACACGTCTGTTTCAATACTCGCTCCCCCCCCCCCCCCCCCCCCCCCATTATTTGAACTTGATCTCCACGCTTTTTCACCGTAAAGTTTGCATCTCTCTGCTCAGCGGTCGGAGTTCAGGAACATGTCGTGTTCAACTTGCACGTTTCTATAATGATAATAATTATTATCAATAACCTCAGCGCGCCCGCAGAGGCGAGCCCCGTTCCCTCCATCTCCCACCCCGCTACACTCATAAAGCATTTAACTACATTCGCCATTGTGGTTAGCTGATAACTTGGTCGGCTAATTCACACTATGATTTAATTAAGCGCTAACAAGGTGACCTGTTACTCGATTGATATCTGGAATGCCGGCCCCCCAGAATTCCATCTCGCCATACTCGTATTTCATAATTAGCTGCACTAAATGCATTCTGCAATTATTTACTGCAATAATACTTAATAATTAAACAAGTAAACAGAAATAAATCAACGCCTACCTAGTGGTTAGACTATTAGAACGTTTCCACGTGTTTTGATAAGCAATTTTAATCAAAGCACTGGTCCATATCAATATCAACTTGTGTCTGTTGTTATTAAGTTATATAAAATATTGTAATAATTTGAATAATATCAATATTCATTTTATATATGATGCAAAGCGACGCTTATAACAACTTTTTTCCCCCACATAAAGCACAATTTTGTTGAAGCCTGCTGAGGAACAAAAAGCCGTTCAAACCTCTTTCATCAACAAATTCAAATTTTAAAGTTTTTTACGTATCTGAATATCAGAACACCTTATATAACCACGCACCCATTCATCTCCATACTTTATGTTATTTCAAACTATTATTTGGCGATTGTGCCTCGGGCAAGCTGCGAAATATCAAATCTCGCTTTTGATGTTAATGAACCACTCTGGTTTAATTACCATTGTTGTTCCAATGAGCCAGGCCGCTGACTTTGGTTGGCAGTTTTTAGTTTCACTCGATATTTCTTGTATAGGTATAGAGTTGCTACATACATTTCCAAATGACTACGCCAATGAATGGAGTGAATTTAGAACGAGGAATCGACGCCTACGCCCTCACTGACGCCGCAGGCAGGCATTGTGTTGGCGTTACATGTCACAGAACAGCTTAATGTACCAAATGATGAAAATAAGTTATTTCGTCTTGGTATAAAGTTCCTAGAAGCATAATCCTAGAGCTTAAGGTTGAGTACAGTTTGTAATCTCAAACCCTATTTTAACAAGAAAGCAAACACTTGTGGTAACACTCTTCGCTTAGAACAAATAAGAAGCTTTTCCATTATGTAGGAGTTTAATAAGTTAAATTTCTATTTACATGATGAATGATTCAGACAAGAAATTTTGTAAATAATTCATTGCCTAACTAATCTAGTTTTAACAAAATTATGTGATTATGATGTAGAGTGAAAATGTCTCCATAATGGATCTGTCGAGCTCAACAATATGGTATAAGCTTAAGTAGGACCGAGAGACAACTTTTTTTATAATTATTTTGTAATTAGCTCAACCAATTAGATTCCCGTTTTAGCAGACTAAATTAAGTACGTGTTTGTGCATTCAGAACTTTCAATTCATTCACTCAAATTAAAAACTTTGCTGAATCAGATATTCTTTTATTTTGAATGCATGCAATGATTAAAAAATCTGAAGAAACGAGACTGCCAAAGAAAAACTTAATAAATATGATTTTTTTAAGCTACGTCAAATGATCTTCAGCCTCACTATTGGATAATTGAAAGTAATCATTGTTTGAGACTGTACAATTGGGAGCTTCTTGTCCTTTATAAACTCAATCAGAGTGTACATCTTGACTACTCTCTGGTATTGTTGAAATTCAAGTTTGACATTAATGCGTCAAATATTTGCAATCATAGCACAACTTTTCCCCACATCTCACCAACAATGCGTTTATTTAAACGTTGTCTTGAAATAATAAAACATCTCCTGTATTCTCTGGCATTAGTTTGCATTCCGTAACCCCCGAATTGATTAATCCTGGTACACGAAGCATATGAAACATACGCCTCGCCGTGCTTGAGCCGTGATTGGTTCGCTGTCTTTGCAGCTCCGGGCGATGAGGAACCAACCCGAGCGAGATTTCCTCCATGGATGTTGCAGGGTTGAGACGAGAGGTCACGAGATTCATTAGCGTTCTCTTCCAATCAACATACTTCGTGGTTCGGTCCTGATTGATTGATTCATTGATTGATCGATCAACAGCGATTAGAAGGAAATGAATTTGCGTTTTCGTCTAACTGTGATAACAAGGGCTCCTTTGTGAGAAACAATGCGAAGCATAATAAGTAGATAACGTAAAATTGTTAACAATAAGATTTTTTAAGTCTGCTTTTTATTTGCTTTTCGACTACCGCGATTGATTTTTTTATTTGTTGTATTATAGAACCACAAAATTAATATACAATTTCGCCTCCAAAGGACATAAAATAGTTTATCTGTGGAATACGATAAATAAAATTCTAACTATTACTATTTTTTTCTAAAATAGAATTACTATTATAACTATTCTATTTCCATATTAGAAAAAAAAAAATTTTTTTGGAGATGGGGGGAAGGGAGTTGAATGTATATCCTTCAAGTAACTGTCGTAATTGGTATTTTATTAATTTAATTGACCATTTAAGTTTACATTTGACGGCGTCGATAATAATAATATAAATACAAACTCTAAGCGACCAAATTTAAATCACATGTCCACAAGTAACATGGCCTACATTATGAAGATGCGACTTTAATTCTCGGTCGAGGTGCCGTGTGAACGCCGCGACGCTAGATTCTGGATATCTCCCGAGCGTCGTCTCGCAACTCTATGCAAATAGCTACTCATATTTCACCGCCTAATGGCTGGTGCATGTTCGCAATGCACAGTGCCGAACAACGCCGTATCGTATGTGTATTTTATAGCTATCTTACGTATTCTGAAACTGGGTTATTTCACTAATTATACCCAATACCAGCCGGTCGTTTCCGACGCCATCGCCTTAAACTAGCAACACAAGAAAATATGCAGACTTGGAATTTATAGCTGGTGATTGTATGAACGAAACATGCAATGTTACTTATTACTATTAATAAGTTACCTGCATGAGTCCTTGTTATTCTGTTACCCTCACTTGATTAAAGGTGCTGATCACGAATTTATTAGACCAACATAATGAATGGATACGGTTTTAATCAAGCGAAACCCGATGTAGCAAATTGGAATGGTTCAAGGGTTCAATATGGAATGAAATTTAGATTATGTGATTAAATCCATGTTTTCTCAATTTCGATCAGTTTTCATTAAGAAGCAATTTGATTGGTGTGTGACGAAGAATGGTCGTATCACAGGCGTCTGATAAGAAGGCGTCGTCAAGGCAAGACGACGTCATCGCCGTCAACTCCAGACTCGTGTTGATTTGAAATGAATAGTTGACAGGTAATTTTCAGCTAGAAGTTAAATATTGACTAGGGTGGATGATGTTTGAATAGCGGCGCGGAGTTATGTACTTTTCCCTGTAAATGTGAACACTGTGACACCCTGCCATGTGAACAATGCCCGTGTAATACGACATCAAATGACGTCATTCATATTTGATTTGCATGACTCGGTTTGAGAATACACCAAGAAGGTTCCGGTTGTGTTTATCTGAAACGACGAGTTTGATACTAATTTGAGAGACATTATTATAGCTCTCTTGTTTGCAATGCTTAGGTAAGACCGTTCAAGTAATCATCTATCTTAAGTTTTGCACACATCACAATGTCATATAAACGGTCATGTGTATAGATTTTGGACAATATCCTGTGAACGGTTTAAAATTAAAAGCGATCTGCTTAAAATTTTGCATGGTCATTGGGTCCAACATTTTAGGCGCTTTTGATAATTATCAGAAAGCTCGCTTATCAACGCGTTACACACAGCGTTTTCATAGTATAATATCTACACCTTCCTTCATGCTTACATTGAGCATATGCGTGTACAACATTGTAGTCCAAAGTCGATTATTTTTAACCAGATTATTTTAGATTATTTTTCGATTATTTTTATTTTTTATTATTTTTATCCGTCTATTGAAAATGAAGAGAAGTTTTAATACAACACTGGTATTACTGGTAGATTTTACTTCACAATGTGACTAAGGGTGATTTCTGTAGTTTCTTAGTATTACCACGGTCCACGGTATTATAAATTCGATCTATTACTATTGCTTATCCTAATAAGAGTTGAAAATTATCACGGCTTATTGCATTGCGCTACAATGGCTCGAACAAAACCACTTTGAATATGCACGACTCTTTAGAAACGATTCCGCATCTTGTGTCAACTTTGTCATTGACGATTTTATATTCAATTCAATTTGCTTCACACTGTTTCCCGGCTGCAAAGCGCCTAATGAAAATGATTCTGAAAACGGTTTGTTGCTTGCGTTGTTGCTGTAGTCACTAATTGTATGATTATTCTCGTATCAACCACCAAGTAATTAGCTTGTTACGACGATAAAGTCTTAATTTACAAGTCATTCGTGTCGTCGTACTACCAACAGCGCCGACACCGACGGAGCGGACTTTTCAGCAACCAACATTATTTTATGCTAATATTCTTCACTCGAGTTGTTCGCAGCTTAGTTTAATGTCTAACAATTAATAACTATTAATATTTAATGTCTTTAAGACTTGTAATTATTATCAACGGCGTGTATTAGCCATCAGAGAAGATACGCGAGAGACATTTTGATATCTGTATGTAAGTACTAACGACTTGGAAGTTTTCAAACTTATTAGAGTCAATGCGACATATTTGTATATTTAATTACATTTAGTTGTTTCCGTCGTTCCTGCTCCGTGCTCGTCTAAAGATTTTCACGTTCGGATGAAATTAGTTTATGCGAAACGAGGGCGAATCTGGTAATCACGGTAGTATTGTTCATGGATAATAATTCTATTGACGCGGGGGAAAGCTGATGCTGATGCGTTGGCTGAGTAATCCAATTGCCACCTGAGACGCTTGCTGAGTAGCGGGCCCGGCTCAGAAAACCATTTGTTATTACTCCGAGCTCGCGTTCGCCCAAGGAATATCGTCTCACGCCTCGATTGAACAATTTTTTTTATTTCGAAACCTTGCAATCAGCAATGCGGTGGGAAAGAAAATGGATTTCCTGCAGAACTTTCGAATTCATCTGAAAGTACAGGTTTTAGTTAAATCGTAAATAACATAGTCTCGTATTATCTAAGATTGGCCTTCTTGGTGTGAGGTCATGGGTGCGAGGAGTGTGAGGGGAGGGAATAATAGCCTGGAGTGAACATAAAACTAAGACCAGTGGTTTCTGCACAGGAGCTCATTGGAACGCCGCCGTCCCCCGGGAGTAGTTTGTATCCTGGGATGGTTCCAGCCCATGGAAAGGGTTTGGGAGTGGACCTAAGATACAGGTTACGTGGATATACAATCTTGAACGTAAACATTCGTTCTGGTTGTGCATCGTTAAGATGCGTATTTATCTGTCTGTCTCATCTCTAGATTTTCATTCGAATCTCGAAGAATTTCGTCATTAGCATAACAACACAATTAAATTGCGCGACAATAAGAGTAAATTGCATAGAACATTATTCCAGGTAAAAGACAAGCTTCTGCAAATTGGATATTTTGCCTTGGGGAAATTCGCGCACGGTTACGTGATAAAATTGAATTATTCACTTTATACAAAATTACTTGAAATTGTTTTTGTGTCAAAAAAGCTGACACAATATGTTGCGCCTATTTGCCGTGATGTTAACATGTAAACTTTGTGCTCCACATTGTTGACCACTGAATCGCGGTACCTGCAGTGATTGACAGGTCGAGTCACGCCACGTCACACCTCCTGACATGAAGCAAACAGACAACCCCTCGACGAAAGAAACACTCTGGGTATCTTCATGAATAGGTGATATTTCCATATATATTACCCTACCCATACAGATCCAAGATAAGGCCAAAAATTTCCATGTTTTTAATGGGTTTAAGGTAAAGTAATTCGCTACACATTCCTGATAGTGATCTTCGACGGAGTGGAATTTTGTTCCACGCCTACCATCTCGACTCTTGCGTGAGCACGCTGCTTAAGATTTTCTCGAAAGATTTCTTGTAAAACTTGAATCTTATCGCAGCATTTGCAGTTGTAATCTTGCTTCGTCCTGGAATACTAACACTTAATATTCACTCAGTCAAAACTAATGTCACTTGCGATGAAGCAGGAATTAGTCCTCCATTAACGAATCCGGCTCGACTCCGAGGATTGACTCATGAAGCATTTCGACTCTCACGGAGAAGCTTTATAAATGCGTCGATAGAAAATAATACTCCTGAAATAAATTGTAAGGGATTGTATGCTGAAAGGCAGGTTTATAAAGGGTGAAGAGTAAGGGATAAAGGACATACAATTTGAAGGAAATATTAAATAAATAGAAATTGGTAATCATGGTAAAGTCTAAAGATATTTTTAATTAGATGAGTATTATTATTAAAAATACAGTTATATAACAACTATGTATTTCTGAAAATGATATAATAAAATAGAAAACTATAAAGCAGTTCAATAATGGACTTCTCTCTTGAGATGCACCTTTACATAACATAATTAAATTGCGCTGATAACTTCGCTGTTGAGCGCCATAAACCTTAATATCATAATTTAATAATAATTTTCCACGATTACTTTGAAAGTGTTTAATATAAAAGTAGTTCTTATTTTCACCGTTGAGCTACTAACAATAATATTAATGCAAGTGTTTATAAAAATTTAACAATCTAAAGTATATTTGTGAAGGAACATTTCACTCATCACGCAGAGACTTTAGTAATTTTTTATGATTATTACCTAGCTATAGGTGGATACCATCCACCCCATGACCTTGTATGAGAACCATGGTATTAATAAAATAAAATAAATTAAACTAAAAGCGATCGACAAAAATCTTTTATTTGTATTAGTTGGATGAATTAATGTATACATAGCTTTATATACGTCGAAGAAAGAGAAGGCTATTTGTGTAAAAGTAGAGAAGATTCTGCGTCCCTACCATAATTATTATTCTCACTGCTCTTTACCTCGGTTTTCAATGTGGGATCAACATGTTTTAATTACAAATACGACCTGAGCTTAATGAAAAATATGATTTCTATCAGTGGAATATTCATCATCTTCTTTCATCTACATTTTATTCCTTGGTAAATTACCATTTTGATTAGGAAACTTCAATCCAATTTTCAACTTCCAGTAATTACCAACTTGTATTACCTACCTATATAAACAAGAAAAACGACGAAAGGTTTATTAAATCTTGTAAAGTCCGGTGTTTCAATGCACCGCTAAACCAGTAGTTAAATTTAGACAGTCATTCAAGGTATGCCATTGGTTAGTTGTTGAAATTTAGCAGAGTAATGAAAAATTGGCCCTAAGAGTAGACATAATCTGTATTTAATTCAAATTTCTTGTACAGCGATTAAAAGCCTGAAAGACCATATTTTGTAAGCTAGCATCAAGAATGTGATGCTAATTGCATCATTAGACAAGTGACCAAGAGGAGTCAAATGTGAATAAGCAACATCCTCTATTATTTACTAACTGTTTACCCAAGATAATTTGTAAATTATTAATGGTGCATCTAAGAAGTTTTCAGTTAAGTGCTCTAAGAGGGCAGGGTCCATTAGTTACCCACACACATTAGTCACACAATAATAAGTCATCTAAAGTGCTTTACAAAATGGCGTCCAAGTACAAGTGTGTACTATTGTTAGAATGTGTAGGTAATTAAATTGTATGTTGTACGTATTTTTAGTTTTAGAAACACAAGTAAGTTTAAGGCGTATTATGGACCAGAAAAATGTAAATTATTTTTAATATGCAAAACCATATCGTTGAAGAGGCATAGAAAATATTATTAGCTGGACTACTACTACTCATCGGAAAATGCTCTGTAAATTCCGTTGATAATTTTGTCACTTATTGACTATTGTGCATGTTGTTCGTGAGTGAAAACAAACTCAACTCGCATAATTTGTATTTGATCAAGGCTACAACGATAGATACATTTTGACAACTATTTCATATAGGCTTAAAATACCAAAGCTTTCGATCTGTTATACGTAAAATTGTAAAATAAAAATTTTAATTTCATAGGCCAACGGGTAAATCTCGATTTTCAACCAATAGAAGGTTTCGGTAAAAATAAGTCTTCGCTGGTATGGAATTAGTGTGTGTGAACTTAAAATGTTGCATGTTCTTTGGGACCAAAATTTTAGAAGTTTTGAAAATGTTCATACAAATCTTGAACTTCAATTGCGTAATTTACATTTTACGAACATTTTGAGCTTGTTTTAAAATGTTTGTAAAATTAATTCAAAGAAATTCAAAGACAAAATGAAAACTATCTCTGCTCCTTTGACGCATGATTATACAAGGGTCATGCGAATTAACTACAATGTCTAGGCGCAGCAAGTCTAGCATGAATATTAATTCGCATGCATTACGAAGGCTCGCTTTCCAACGCGTTACCCAGAGCGTTTTCCTAGTTGAGCAAATTAACTCCATTTTGTATAGGTTACATTAATAACCAGTCATGCCTTAGGGCAGGCGAATTTACACTAAATAATAATATAATAATTCGCACTATCCATTGCTACTTACCCGATGTTACCTGTCGCTTCCCAAACAGACCATAGAACACCCCTTTAACTTTTGTTGTCTACTTGCATCGTTTTTGTCGTGAAAACTCAGTTCATGGTAATATTTCACAATAAAACCTCTCTGTTATTCAGGTAAAACGAAACTGTGAAACTTAGCTGTGTGATTAATGAATTTATCGACATTTAACACGGATTTAAATTGGGTTTGCTCTCAGGTTTCATAGCAAGTGATCTAAATCCATGGACAAGTATACCATGCTGACAACAATCAAAGAAAATTATCCGCGATATTTTGCTTTGAAACTCATATTATATATTATTTATTTGTATTATTGTGATCGCCCCTGGGATTTAGCTTATGTGTAAAATAATACACGTATCTATTCGAGTATTTAGATATAACTGCAGTGGACGGGTGATACTGAAAGTGGTAGCGTAAATTACATTAGAACAATACAATTGAACTTCGTTCACTGTTAACTAGGTTTCATATAGACAAGGGTTTTCACAATGATTTTATAATTAAATGGAGACAATAGACGCTATACAATATTATTTGAGCTGGTGGTTACAAAGGTGGGCCTCATTAGTCATGGTTGATGGATTCCTTTATAACTCAGCTACAGGATTAAATGCTTTGCTAAGCAGAAACGTTTTATCGTTTTATGAGGTCTGCGACAAATTCCTTAAGAGATGTTTTACTGCATGGAATTCTCAATTTTTACAGATTAAAATTTGCTACGTTTGTTCTGAAATATTTCAATATATTAGAATTGCCAATGTTAATTGCTTATTCGAGGATATTATAATATTCCACATTTATTTTTCTTAGTGGGAACAAATTCGGTATAGGCACTCTGCGTGAGAAAAGGTTGCCATAGTAACCTATATAAAGGTATAGGGAACAAACAAATCTGACAGCGGCAATCCAAATCTCATATTTAGAGTGATTACTTGTGAAAGAAAGATATTTAAGTAAGTACAAGTTAATAATAATACACAATAGTTATCCATACACATGTTCAAGTTAAATATTCATCTGAGAAATATGATTTATAGCTATTATGTATAGCTTTGACACATTTCCCCTACCAGAGCATCCTCCATTTTTCTACCACTGTGACGTCACGAGCAGGATTCCTATATTATGTGTTATTCTTCCAAAAAAAGGTTCGATCATGATTAAGAAAATTCGAATTTTCTTTGAATCACTGTTGGAACTTGTATTCGAAGCATTATAATGCATTCTAACTCATTTTGGTATTTAGGTACCTAGATTCAAAGCTCAAGAGCTTTTATAATAAAATATTACAGAAAAAAACATAGTACGTTCAAACGTGGGCGTATGTTATAGTATGACAGCGTGAAGTGTGATCAAATGTGATCAGCGTCCAATGTGAGCAATTGTAAGCAAATATGACAATACGTAATGTAATCAAATGTGAACAAGTGTGCCATCGTCCAATGTGAACATGTGTGCTATCGTGAAAATGTGAACAAGTGAGTTATTCGTTCATTGCGAGCACATGTGAACAAATGTGTTAGCGTCAAATGTGCGCAAATGTGAACAAGTGTGTCATATCATAACTTAAAGCTTTCCAAATTTTGATTAATTTATGTATGTCGAAAACATAGTTACTTATTAAACCACATATATTTTAAACTCATTTAAAAATAAATGAAGTTATTAATTTTTTGTTGTATTTTCAATCGATATTGGCGTGGGAAAACGCATTCTAAATCTGATGATAAGTGCTAAAACACAATCTGAGAAATATGGAACACATCAAAAGTTTGGAATTGTCTTGAATAGAAGTTATATTTGTGTTTTGACTTCGCTTTCCTAGAGCGATTCTGGTGGGTTAAGTTGAGATGAAACAAGTTATTTCGAATTTTCAAGGGGATGAAAGTAACAAATTTCGTTATTCGTCAGAAGCTAAGCTTTTGACATGGTAAAAATTGCTTTTGCATATTTATGTCTTTCTACGTGACTTATCAGAAGAAAGACATTAATAAAATATGTATTTTCTTCACATATTATATGCAACTGCAGTCACCTTGAATGACATACTTTATTCGCAATCTGACTTGATGCTGCGCCGTGCAATCTAACAAAATCTTACCACTTTTGTAAGCAAACTTGTTTGAAAACAGAAAACTATATCAATACCAATTTACAGTCATCTTTTCAGAAACAGTCCATTTGTAACAAGTCATTTCAACAACAACAAAAACTCCTTTGCACAACAATTGTAAATTGCTACACTTTTTTATACAGACCCACATTTTAATATGAATTCTTCTTTGGTATGAACACAAATTCAACAATAATAAATGTGTTTACAATCAATTCAAAGATACGGAAACTCTTCCAAAGACATTCTTCAAATCGAACCAAAGACATTACTTCCTTTATCAGACTGTAGTGAAATTTATACTTATTTTTAGTTTTCTTCTTACAGAAATATTATTGCATCTTCTCTATTGACTTCTTCGAGGTCTCATGTCATTATTTCATAGCCGGTTGGTTGGTAACTTCTTCAGAAGAACGAAATAGTCTGGCAAATGGAAATTTCCTTCCGTCTTTTCCGGAGTAAAGAAAAACACTAACCATAACGTCGTAGTTTTCTTTTTTGTTTTAATGCTGTTTAACGGCACACTTAATTACGAGTAAGGTCTTTCGAGTCTTTGGAATGGCTGGAGGGATTTCGATGGTAGAAGAGAATCTATTTCTTACAGAAGGTTCGATCCTTTCTTGATGTTAATTGCAGTTCGTAGCCACAGATTCTATAGAGATCATAGTGCCAACATTCCGAATAATTTGTCAACGCAATTGACAATTTTACAAGGAATCTAAGCTATCATATCATCAGAGTGTATGTGCATATTACATACAAGAGAGCAAATAAGATAAATTATTTTTTATATTCCCGCAAAACCTCCATTCAAGCCAAAGAGTATTGGTCTTTTGTTTAATACTTAATTTAGTTAACAGTTAGCTGGTATTCTTTTCTTGTTATATTTCGCCCCAGATTTTATTTGACTGTTAATAGGTATCATATTAATATTCATTTACTTCGTTTTGCTATTTGTGAAGAACTTTAATATAGAAAATGTTACACAAAGTATTTCAAATCGAGTCAGAAAAAGTCAGAAAAAAATAAAATTATTTACACTTTTAAAGAATCAAAGAGAAGAATAAATTGCCAAATTGGAAAACTGCAATATAGTAGTTAATATCACTAATTGGATCTAGCTCCGTGTTTCATTCTCGCTGAAGTTGTTGACAATGTCTGCACTCGCTGCATTGTCTATTGATTCGCCATGAATAATCAATCGAACTTGATCGATGAAATGCTCGTTGTCAAGCTCTTCAAGTGATCTCGACTCGCGAGAGCAATTAGCGATTGTCGTGTGTTTTCACAGTCGCTGCGAGAGACAGCGTATAGGGAAGGGCGGGGCAGATTGCAGGGGCTCGGGCGACGCGACGTTTATCCCGGGATGCTCCCCGAAGCCGAGCTGGGATTCGGCAATGCTCGACTCACTTCGGCAGGGTTCACTCACGAGAGAGGCCAAACACCCGAAAAGTGACAAAGATAAAAAAACATCCCTTAAAGAATCGATTACAGGTTTCAAATTGTGGAAAGGGAAAACGAAAAAACGAAATTTTATACTACCTAGATGGGAGAGGAAATTACTCAAGTTTCGTTTTTGTATTGAGCTTTGCGTTCACTGACTTTCAAAGGGACGTTTGATCCGTAAGGTTCTCATTTTAAAATCAACTCTCTTGTCTCATTTTTCTAAAATAATATAATCTTGTCTTCTTCCTTCTAGGTAAGTACGATGAGTACCAACCTCTCGGCGTGAAAGTTGACACTGATCACGACAGCCAACTTGCGAATATCTCTCTTAAGGGTGAGCTAAATCCAGAACTAATGATGCCTATTACATCGCCGCAGAGCATCAATCAATCACGGAAATCAGTCGATTCCCGAGAACACACGAATCAAAGCCGAGGGGAAACGAGCCATCACCGAGTCACAGATAATGGTAGTTAGTGTGATGTTGGCTAGAACTGATGATCTAGAAGGCAGTGCCAACAGGAAGTGAACATAGTCTCTAGTGTGACTAGAGTGGTTACATTGTTAGTTGCTGGCTGTTTTAGAATAAAGAAGACTACCACATTATATTCTTATAATTATCTGTTTCAATTAAATAACTTATGTAGTTTATTAAGTATTGATTGATAACAACACATGGTGGCGGCGCGTGAGTAAGAAAACCAGTAAATTTACGCAGTATTACGTTATTTTCGGTGTAAGAAAAGCAAGAAAAAATGGTGCTCGGAGATGAGGCCAATGTTCATGTTCAACAACAGCCATTACCTCAAGCCGATTCTACTACTCAATTACAACCACCTCCAAAATTCGACTTCACCGATCCACAAACATGGACCAGGTGGATTCGGAGATACGAGCGTTTCCGTATTTCAAGTTGTCTGGACAAAGCAAGTAAGTCAAGACAGGTCCATCATCTCATTTACTGTATGGGAGATGAAGCGGAGGATATCTTACTTTCTATGGAGCTCACTGCCCTAGAAGAAGATGATTATGAATTGGTTGTAGAAAAGTTTAATTCTCACTTTGTCAAAAGGAGAAATGTGATATTTGAAAGAGCCAAATTCCATCAGAGGAAGCAAGAAGAGGGGGAATCAGCGGCTGAGTTTATAACATCATTGTATACATTAGTAAAACATTGTGCGTATGGAGCACTACAGGAAGAACTTATCAGAGATAGGTTAGTGGTAGGTCTTAGAGACACCAAGTTATCCGAAACTTTGCAAATGGATGCAGAGCTAACTTTGAAGAAGGCCATCGATAAGGTCCGAGTACATGAAGACATTCGAGGTCAGCAGAAGATCCTGAGGGGGTTAGAAAGCAATGATGCGAATGTTGATATGGTTAAATCAAATAAACCTAAGTTTCAGCATTCAGGTGCCCGTTCTCACCAGCAACAGGAACATTTCAAGCCGTCGAGCAGCTACAGTGGTCAGAATAAATCTGCAGACCGCTGTACCAGATGTGGACGCACACCATCTCACCCGATACGAGATTGTCCAGCGAGGGAGGTGAAGTGCAGAAGCTGTAACATCATGGGCCACTTCGAGAAACACTGCCGCAGTAAGAAGAAGCAGTCAACGGTACACGAAGTGCGAACCGGAGGCCAGCAACCCGAAGTATATCTAGGTACGATAGACGGGGACACCACCGACGACCCATGGTTCGTGACACTACTAGTAAATGGTAAGCGAACACAATTCAAAATTGACACAGGTGCCGATGTAACTGTACTCTCGGAAGAGGAATACAAATCCAGGTTTTCCAAGCATAAGCTTAGTCCAACGACGAAGACACTTCTGGGACCAGGACGAGCAACCTTAGATGTCAAAGGTCAGTTTAAAGCAACATTTCAAGTAAAACAAAACAAGTCTGTTCAAGACATCTTTGTGGTCAGCAACCTAAGCAGTGCACTACTGGGCCGACCAGCAATCAGAAGTTTAAACCTAGTTCAGCAGATCCACGCGGTAAAGCAGATTGATCCACTGAGCCAAGGAGACGTCAAGAAAGAATACCCATCTCTGTTCACGGGATTGGGTGAATTGAAAGGCGAGTACAAGATACGGCTCCAAGCTGGAGCAGAACCATTCGCCATCGCCGTTCCACGTCGAGTAGCAATACCACTCTTGCCAAAGGTAAAAGAGGAACTTGAGAAGATGGAGAAAGCAGGTGTTATCTCCAAGGTCGACGAGCCAACAGATTGGTGCGCAGGAATGGTGGTAGTGCCGAAGAAAAATGGAAACGTAAGAATATGTGTAGATCTTACACACCTGAATAGAAGTGTCCAGCGGGAGCGTCATATTATGCCTGCTATGGAAGAAACCTTGGGACACCTAGGTAGAGCAACTGTGTTCAGCAAATTAGACGCGAATTCGGGATTCTGGCAGATCAAGCTTTCCGAAGAGTCACGTAAGCTCACAACCTTTATTACTCCCTATGGTAGGTATTGGTTCAACAGGGTTCCATTCGGGATAACTTCGGCACCAGAAGTGTATCAAAGGAAAATGTCGGAACTACTCGAAGGACTACCCGGAGTAGTATGTCACATGGACGATGTTCTTATCTTTGGGGAAACAAGGAAAGAACACGATCAACGACTGTCAGCAGTGCTTACAGCAATCAGTAATGCAGGTGTCACACTGAATGAAGCAAAATGTGAATTTGGTGTCAGCACAGTCAAGTTTCTGGGTTACATTCTAGGAGAGTCTGGAGTGAAAGTTGATCCCAGCAAGACATCAGCAATAAATCTCATGAAAAGTCCGAAAGATGTTTCAGGCGTAAGAAGACTTCTGGGGATGACTAACCAACTAATGAAGTTCGTTCCTAATCTGGCAGTAATGACAAAACCAATTCGCGAACTCTTGTCAGGAGACAACTTTCAGTGGGGAGCGCCTCAAGAAGAAGCTTTTACAAAAATCAAGGAGAAGTTGACGACGACCCCGACGTTAATGTTCTACGACGTCAATAGGGAGATCCGTTTAACGACAGACGCATCATCGTTTGGTTTGGGATGTGTTCTGGAACAGCTGGACGAGTCCAATGTTTGGCGGCCAGTAGCGTACGCATCCAGATCACTCACCGACACTGAAACCAGGTATGCCCAGATCGAGAAGGAAGCTTTGGGAATTGTATGGGCATGTGACAGGTTCCAGAATTTCCTCATAGGTAAACAGTTCCATGTACATACTGATCATTTACCTCTTGTTCCCATAATGCTAAAGAAGTCTCTGAGCGATCTGTCACCAAGAATTCTGAGAATGAGAATGAAATTGATGAGATTTGCATTTACTATCTCGCATGTTCCAGGTAAAGATCTACATACGGCAGACACTCTGTCCAGAGAGCCGGTAGAAATTGCTTCTGCTCAATGTTGTGAGTTTGAAGCAGAGATAAACGAATGTGTTGACCAGGTCATAGGAGAGCTTCCAGCAACGGATGCACGTCTCGACGAGATAAGGAAAGCCCAGCAAGAGGATCGTACATCTCAACAAGTCAAAAGATACATTGCTGACGGGTGGCCATCGAAGCGAGACCTAGCAGCCAATGCCGCTCCATTCTTTCAAGAAAGAGGTAACCTGACTGTCCAGCAGGGACTTCTGATGAAAGACCAACGACTGTACATACCAGGAAGTATGCAGAAGGAAATTCTACATAGAATCCATGAAGGTCACTTAGGGATTAATAAATGTAGAGAGAGAGCCAGACAGTCAGTGTGGTGGCCAGGAATGAGCCAGCATATTATAGATGTAGTTAACAAATGTCAACATTGTTTGGAACACCGGGAAAATCCACAAGAACCGTTATTGACAACACCTTTGCCAGAGCGAGCATGGCAGAGAGTAGCCATGGATTTGTTTCAACTCAAGGAACACAAGTATTTGATAATTGTAGATTATTACTCAAAGTTCCCTGAAGTATTATTGTTGGATAAAACCACCAGCAAGTATGTCATCAATCGCATCAAGTCGGTATTTGCGAGGTATGGAATTCCGGAAGAAGTTGTTTCAGACAACGGACCGCAGTTCAGCTCAGACGAGTTTCGAAGATTCGCAACAACCTACGGATTCAAGCATGTGACCAGCAGCCCAAGATATCCAAAGGCGAACGGACTTGCGGAACGGACAGTGAAAACCATGAAAGGTATCCTGCAGAAGTCAGAAGATGTATATCTCGGAATGCTAGCATACCGATCAACACCACTAGCATCAGGGCGTAGTCCGGCGCAGATGCTAATGAGCCGACAGCCAAGAACAACGCTAGTAACTGCTTCGGACAACCTACTACCTAATCAAATCAACACCCAAGCGTGGAGAAGGAGGGAAGAGGCTAGGAAAGCGAAGCAGAAGCACGATTACGACCGAAGACATCGTGCCAGAGAGTTACCACCGTTAGAATTAGGTTCACATGTATATGTTACAGATCAGAAGAAATATGGCCAGGTGATAGCAGCCGGTACCACTCCGCGGTCATATCATGTAGAGACATCAGAGGGGACACTCAGAAGAAATCGAGTCCACCTCATGCCATCACCGAAACCAGATGTGCCCGGTCCGGCAGCAGCGGACGAGCCACAGGATGAACCACAGGATGAACCAGCAACACCACCCGGAGCATATCGTTCTAGGCGGGGCAGAGTCATTCAAAGACCACAAAGATTCAATGATTATTAGCATTGTCTAATTCTAACATTTGTACTATTAGTTTGAAATTTCATAAGTTGTATTCATGTTTGTTAGTACCCAAAAAGGGGGATGTGATGTTGGCTAGAACTGATGATCTAGAAGGCAGTGCCAACAGGAAGTGAACATAGTCTCTAGTGTGACTAGAGTGGTTACATTGTTAGTTGCTGGCTGTTTTAGAATAAAGAAGACTACCACATTATATTCTTATAATTATCTGTTTCAATTAAATAACTTATGTAGTTTATTAAGTATTGATTGATAACAACACAGTTAGGTCCGATATGATTAGATGTGAGCCCGTATTCTGTAACACACTTCTTCTTCTCGATTTTGTGTGACATCATCTCAATTGAAAGTATCTACTTGATTGCATTGAGTCAATGTAATACTAAGTAACACGAAACGTCATGAAAGTTAGTAAAAAATGTTGGCTCTGGTTTCTGCTAATCAAACAAAAATATAACATTTGTGATTCATAATAAAATAAATACTGCACAAATGTGATTTAGTACTAAAACAATTGCGACCGAACCGAACCGAACAGAACTACTCTCAGTCTATTTACAATAAGTAAACGGCTAAGTCATAAGTGATCTAGTAATCTAAACAATAATGTATAGCTATAAATAATAGTAGGCACAAACACAGTAATTAGTAGTTTTATACACGACCAGTAAAATGTACGGGTTTTATACCGTAGCTAACCAAGAATTTTCTCTCCAGTATATTGCAGTCTCCGAAAATAATAATAAACATTAATATAAAACTTTACTTTTAAACAGAGGTTCCTTCGAATCAAAAGCAAGGATTTTAAAGCTCTTAATAATGCCATTATGTTGATAATCTCTTTTCGCTATCCGTTTGGAGATTTGCAAATCTTGGAAACAACCTCTTCACCTTGAGCCTCATATCCCTTCTTAACTACTGGATTAGATCGACTGTAAGTCTGTCAGACAGAGTGTTCCCCCAGGAGCTCTTGGGGGAGACGGGAAGCGATAGCTTTCAGTGGCCGAGAGCGAACCGATTCAGGGCTGAGGCGAGGGCTAGGTGAAATACGCACGACGAGGGGTGTCCTGGAAAATCTACGACGGTCAAGGGAAATTGAACAGCACTGAATCATTTTCTATTGGGTCGTGATTCTTAGGTCTCCCAGTTCAAGTATTGGAATTATTGGATTGTTCGCAACGTAAAAAAAAGTTACGTAACGCATTTTCAATATTTTTTGTTGCTTTTCTCATGAAACATACAATGTAGGGTTATTCGAACCGGTTCGTAACCCGAACCGAACCGAACCGGCTTTAGATGTTCGCGAACCGAACCTTAAAATGAAATATCCTAACCGAACCTTTCTTGCAGCGCCAATTTGAAATTTCCTGTAATTAATGCAAAATGTTACAGAAATAATATTTTTATTTTTATTTACTTCTCTTACTTTTCTTTTTATTCAATGATGTGAATTAATTTTGTCAAAAATAAAATGCACTAAAATGAGTGGCATAAATCAGTTAATTGAGAGTAGAGTTGCACAATAAAACAATAACACAATTTTGCAAAAGTGTTGGTATTACAATGGAAGGAACTAAAATGCAAAACTCCCTTGTGCAAACAATGTTTGAAGTTATTTGTAAGTATCATGACTAAGTAATATGTGATAAAACCACTGCAGGTAAAAAAGGCCAGAGGTTCGGTTCGGTTCGGTTCGGTTCGGAGGTTCGATCAAATGTTTAAAGTTCGGTTCGAGATTCGGTTCGGTTCAAAAATATGAGGTTTGCCCAACCCTATAATACAATGAGGTTGATATTTTGGAAAGTTGTGTAAATGTGTAGAACGTGTCCCGTCTTCATACGATTGAAGCTCTAGGATATGATTTATGTGTCTACCAATGCCTATGTAATATTCAAATTTCATAATGTCGCATGAAAATATGACAGGACGATATTGATAATGATTTATTTGACATCGCTGCGGCTTAATTCGAGACATATGTTTTCATTCGACAACTTCGTTTACAGTGGAAAATATAGATTCATGAAATGTGTTTTGTATCAACTTTTACGAATTTTCAGGACTTGGAACTTGAGCTTGTTTGTTCCTTTATTTGAGCCATTATTTGTTTCTATTTGTTGGAATTAGCTAAAAGGACACCGATGTGCTGTAGTTTCAATCAGCTTTCACCGGTTAAGTTGTGGTTGGCTTGTACAATGGAACTTTACTACATTGTGGGTGTCAATACCCAGTTGCGTCATAATTAAACTGCAATAATTAATTGAATCTACTGATAAATTCTCGTCTGGATGACCACAAAACTTTGTGCACTTCACAAGTATTATCGAACATAGGTATTTCAAATATTTCGAAACAACTATAGAGATACAATTTTTTATTATTGTGTATTTTACAATATTATGAACATTATACAACGTTCATATTTAATAAAGATGTTCAACTGTATTATTGATTATTTGTTTTGGATTTTTGTTGTTTTTGTTGTTTTGTTTTCCTGTCAGATTTTTTTGTTAATTCTCAACATTCCAAGAGAAAAAACAACCACAGTTTTGTAACGTCATGCCATATTATTTTAAAACAGCCATTTATACGTTGTGTTATGCGAACTAGTAAATTATATTATGCAGCTATCTAGCATTTGTTTCATAACTAGGTTTAATGATTTTTTAAAAAAATCCCACATCTGCCACCAAATGAAATATTTATACAATTCACAAAATGCTAAATGTCATAATTTCAACGCTGAAAACAACTTGACTAACAGCATGTATTATTTATTTATCAATTACCTTAAATTTGTATTTCAATTTTTATGTATTTGTTCGGCTGATTTGATGAGATCACTGAATTTTCATACAATATACTTGGTTGTCCGGTAGTTTTTACTACCTGACAATCATATTTAATTAATGTCTTCTCCTTTGTACTTGGTGTCAGCGTGGGATGTTTTGCTTTAATGTAATTAATTAATTAATTCGAGATAAGGTGAGCTGCATTAAGGTTTGCTCTAGATAGTGGTCGTGTCAGAGATTTAGTTCGGATGTGATTCACTAGGTGTCGCATCATCAAAACGGAAACCCTAGAAAATAATTACATACCCTCTAGACTGCATTCGTTTGATCGTTCACATCGACCGTCGTTATGTCACGTGATGAAGCGCCGCGACGCCTGTGTAATCAGAGAGCGTCGATCGCTTTGTTCTCGTGGAGGCGCTTTGAAGTCTTGTAAAGATGTTGACTTATGTTTAGCTTGCACTGTTCGTTTCGTCGTCTTGAACACTTTTCTCTGCTTTACAATCAAATTATTGACTTGATTTGCAAGACATTTCTTTGTAAAATATGGGTGTGTTAAATGCTATGAGGAAAAGGAATTTACTGGAAATTCACGTGGAAAAGATTATTATTATTATATACTTTATTAGCAACGGGAAACTCCCACATTTGCAATATAATAAGGTACAGGTTATAACAATTAAAATAAATAAATAAAACAAGTCAAACAAACAATAGGTACATACACAAATCAGCAGCAATAAAGTGCACTTTGTCAATAGATGTTGTACTAGATTACTTTTATTTGATCGTTTGCAAAATGCTACTAACATAATATAATAATGAGAACTCTTTATCCAATATGCCATCTAAAGTATATTTGTGTAAGATCGTTTTAATTATTTGTTCTTATTTCATGAAGAAACTAAATGAAAATACTATATCAAACAATACCCCCAGAAGCAACTGTACAGAAGCAACCTATAAGGAAAGGAGGGAACAAAGACAGTGAAGACAGTGAAGACAAGGTTCATTACTTAATTCCTTAATTTTCTTTTTGGATCTTCTTAGATAATATCAGTACTTATAGATTAAGAATATGTACTTAAAATGGCTACAATATTGTATAATGTGACAACATTTTATTGAACATTGAACTTGACTATACATATTTAGACTGCACAATCAGGCCGAGAAAAGAAAGCTGCAACTGAAAAGCCTAGCAACAAAGTTGTCGTCATTCTCAAAACTAAATTCGCCTATTGTAAACAGAATTCGCTGATTTCAGAACTGAGTTTGCGTTTGAGTTTTCGGCGCTTAGACACGCTGCTGATTCGTCTTCTTTTTTCCGTTTCTCAAAGGCATTTGATACACTTTGTATAATGCATGCGGTGGCTGAAATCGGCAAACTCTTCGTCACCATTGCCAGTCTCTTCAGACATTTCACTCTCGACAATCACTCTACCCGCTAACAGAGGCAATGCATCACATCCATGAGAGCTTTTTACCGTTTCAAAGACATCTTTCGACATCATCACAATTTTTCCAATCTTGCATGGATTTTTTTTGTTTCAGTAATAATGATGTATAACCTGTATATCGAGATTACTTTTATTCAAATTACACGGATATAAAAGCGTCGGGATATAAATAAGTATCCTGCAGCATATCCGAGTAATTTTTTAAATTTATTTCGTAGGTCGTATATCAAAAATGTATGTAAAATCCATGCCAGGATTCACGCCGTTACATTTACGGCCAATACACTTAAAGTTCGCAATATTTAGTGATAGTGGGTTAGTGATAGTGGAAACTCTGGCATAAGAGAGTGATAGTTTATGTCAAAGATCATGACTATGCACCAAATCCAGGTCACCGATCAGAAATCCTGATAGTTTTCACGACGTACTTCCAAAGTTTGCTTACACTGCATTTCCCACACCGTACAGTGGTCGAAAGAGATCGTCGCACAACGTTTTCTGCATGGCATATTCGTACCACCTAATGTAAATTTCCATCTAAAAATTTAATATTTTATTTTCGAATATGATTATGACGCTTCTCTGTGCGTTGCCCAGGAGAGTTGAAAACTCGTATGACTTTCCACCCCTGTTCTTGAGATGTGACGTGAAGGGAGTTGTTCCGGGGGAGGGGGGAGGGGGAGGAGAGATTAACGAACCGCGATGGTCTCGACTTTGCCAACGTAAAACTTCTCACAGAGACCCACACGACGGCAAAAAGAACGAAACGAATAAAATAAACTACAATTTGGATCTGAGGCGCCGGTAGGAGGAATGGGTGGCGACGTGTGAGTGTGGGGGGGGGGGGAGGGGGTTGATTGGGGTGGAAGCACAGTAGAAGACATCAGTGTTAAAGAACCGTTGACTGCTCTAAAAGCAATTTCACTTATCTTGATAAAGACCTGCCTCCACTGAACTTTGCACCAAATTGAAGGTATATATTTCCTATATCTAATTTAAACTCATAATCCTTTTAAAGCCATCCGCCTTGTGAGTAAACTAGATATTGTTTCTTCACATAAAGTTACTTCAGAGATGTTTCGAATTACTTATTAACGTCGTACCCGAGTTTGAGACGCCATCTTGGGAATGTCTAGCAAATGGAAATCAAGTGGTTATCATATACAGAAGAAATAACAATGTTACTTACTGATACGTTGCAATGAGACAGAACTTGGTTCAAGTTTCAACACTAATAATACGAAATGAAGAGGTTGTTTGCAAAAGAAAACAAAGACAAACTGAAGGAGGTCACAACAACATATTGCAACTTGTTTTTACGACTCCTTATTCCCTCTTCCCTGTTCGCGTACAATGGCATTGTTATTTTGTCGCCTCACTCGCCGGAAAATAGTGTGAGTTAATAGGTCAGATAGAAGCCAGCTTGTTAGGGGTACAGATGTTACTGTCTCTCCAGACTATCTGGGTAGATTTGACACTGTAGTTTAGCTAATGCTTCGTCTATTGTTAATATAAGTTTAATTAGATTTTAATCTCCGATGTTTTAGGTAATCCACCATGATTAATATCCCGGATAATATTCCGTTAGCCACGGTTGAGTTTATCTTCCTTCTGGATATCGTTTTATTCATGTTTTGCAATGATGAATGACAGTGACGATGGTTGCTCCCGACAGGAAAGCCTGTTTTTGTACAAAGCTTCAGTCGATTCATTAAATATACGTTCTGTTTACAGCCATCCGAGCATATTATTGAAGTTTGCTGTGAAATAAATGTCGCTATAAAAGATCTTCCGAAATAAAACTTATCAAACGAAATGTATCTTTTATTGTTTTCATCTGATTTTTTTCTTGAACAAGACACAATTCTTTTGACAGGAGAAATTTGTTCCGAAAAGTTTTCTGCTGAAACCGAACTGATGTAATATAAAAATGTTGATATAAACCTTATATAGCGAAGAAAATTGTGTTTTCATTACATACTTTCTATTATGATTTTCTTGTGATATTGTCTTGTCTCGTACAGCGCTTCTCGTTTTTCCGCCTCGCTGCTTTCACAGTCAGATTATTGTGATTTGATGAGTTGTAAACCTCGGTAAGCCAGTTTCTCTATCTAAGAGATTATCTTTACAACATGAAGCCAAACATATATTACGTACCCGTCAGCTGGTTCTACCCCTTATGGGATTGAAACCCACGTGAATACAGTTTCATCAATTGAACCAGAATGGCATATCCGTTTGCTATACTTTCACAGCTATGATTCTCATTTTCATTCTTCTTTTCCCGTCATCAGACTAATTATTAATTAGCGAATGGCTTACATAATGTACAAAGACTACACGTTATTAAATTCAAATACACGGCGTGACATTAAAATCATAAAAAAAATATTTTTATTTCCTAATAATGTTGAGGGGTGATGTTTTTATCACTAAATTAAAAAACAACTGAGTCAAAAGTACTAATAGAGCTGGGTTTTCAATTCTCTTCCAGTAACCAGTAGGTAGTTACGTTTAAAAGGTCATTCAATGAATTTTATTGGTGGTTACCATGACAATTTAGTCCTAATCAACTGTTCAAAATTTAGACGAGTATTGAAAAACTGGACCTTTGACAGGGCCGGGTTTTCAGTGATCTGCTAAATTATAGTAGCAGTTGAGTAGGACAATACAACCATGGCTACAACCAATGACATCACTAGAATGACCACAAAGGGCCGATCTTTTAATATTCTGTTAAATATAAACAGTTGATTAACTCTTGGTTGCCAAGCGAATAACCAATAGTATTCCTAGAATTACCTCTATCAACTTAACTACTGATTTAACAACCAACTAAAACCATTCCTAAGTAACTGTTAAGTTAAAACAGCTTATTTAACGGAACATTGAAAACCAGCCCTTACTGTAGTCTGTTCAAAAGATCATATAATGTTTATTACATGTTGATATGAAGAAAGTATAGTTTAATCACTAAAAGGCTCATTGTTATTGGAGATATTGTTTGGAAAGTTTAGTCAGCCGCAAGAGATTGAGTTATATAAGTCCTTCGCTATTAAACAAAGAAATTAATATATATGCAACCAATCATGATGTCGACAGTACATGAAGTAAAATGTCTCGCTATTGGGCACAAACAAAATAAATATGAAAATAAAAATATATCATATCATTCGGACACATCCCTTCAGACGCTGCAAAAAGGAAATCAGACTGTGGGAATAATTATTCGTGTTTGTGATTGAGGCAGCGTAACCTCACCCTCCCCTACATGACACCCTACATGAGGGTGTACGTCAAGGGCTTCTGATTCGGTTTCCGTGTTTGTCTAGATCTGACACGTCGTTGAGTAGGACTTGAGTTCACAAGAAGTCCACGTGAATCTGGCACCTCCACCACTCTTAAAATAATCATAAGGTAGCTGAGTCGCAATATTTGCTTCCTTCGTTCACTTGCTCACTTACAACTTATGATATGATAGCTCACAAATAGTACACTTTAATTCACACCGTATTTATATATATTTGATTAAAATCACCATGGTTATTCAACGTTTTTAGGAGAATCCCAAGAAATAATTTAATATATTTGTGACACCTGTGTAACATAAAAGTATATTAAAAATAAGTGGCAATGTAAAATTTAATTTTGTTACTTTTATTCTTATTGTTTGTCTTGAAACGATGCGGCAAATGTAGCACCTGTAGAGGTCCGAACAACCCCTGGATGCAGCCCGCAACACATATATGTGTTGCGTTGGCCCCCGGCTCGGGGGCCAATTCTTGAGATTCACGTTGTGTTCATTGTTTAAAACGTAAAAAAGTTGAAGGCAATAGTTGTCAACTGTTTCCAGTTTTATAACATGTAAACGTAAAACGGTTTCAAAACGTGAATCACAAGAATTGCCCCCCATAATTATAAGTTGTAAAGATCTAAACCAGCTCAAAATGGAATGATAACTTCAAGATGTTGGAAAAGAGTAATTATAGAAGGAAGTAACTGACTACGTTGTCTGAAACAAACTGACTCAGTGCAATCACAGAGGACGTCGATGGTAAACCAACACTCGCAAGTGGTCTACCTGTCAGACTAATAGACAACCTCTTCACTCAAGGTGTGGTCTTGTGGTCAACAGAGTCTACGAGGGGTGTAAATACTTGAGATAGAAACAAGAAACAGTTGCAATGACAAATACACTTTCATTTACTTAGTAGTATCCTTTAACTACACAATGTATACATCGCCTAAATAGCGAAAATTCCACAGACTATCACAATTTTACACAATATTTTGAAACATATATTGTGGAGTGTAATGGGACTTTTCTGACGTGCATTTTAATAATAATGCAGACATAATCACGTGATTGTGTATGATCGGGTGTCAACGCTTATCAACGTGTTGTACGGAGCGTTTTTCTAGTATTAAAATTAGTAAGTATTATTTATATTCTATGAATACTCTTCCCATATTAATTACTTATACTTTGTATTATTTTATTATGATTGTAAACACGTGGGGATATTTCTGTATTTGTCACACATATATGAGCCTCCCAGGCTTTGTGAATTTTTGTTATTGTTTTCTTTACTATTATTACTGGCACAATGAAATAATTAATCACTCAAGAAGACACAGCCAATTAATTAAAATGATTATTGTAAATAAACCTATCATTGCATTTCGAAATATTACAATGATTATTGTTTTGCATCTCGACCGGCGTAATATTCTACTCATAAAACAATATTATATTGAAACGAGGAATTGCTCACAGGTGCATTTTGTTTTCATTGATCTCATAATTATCGTACCAATTAAACAAATTTATATCCAGGTCATCAATAACAATTTCATATCTAATTGTGATTACTGAACATGAAACGTACACAATACTCCGTACTGATAAAATCATCCTCGTGCTGTATTTAACCATTATAATTTACATTATTTGAATCATGTTCGTTCTTTTGTATTTGTCCCACAGTCAACACAGACGCTTCTTTGTTAGAAAAATATCATTTACAAATGTGTCACAACATTGTAACAAGAAGAAGTTTGAACTATTCAATCAAGTTGTAATTACATTGAAATGGAAGTTGTATGTTGTGAATTAAATAGGTAGTTAAAAGATTAGCAACGATGGAAGTTGTCTAATTCTTTAGATTAACGTTTTCATTACGGCGTGTCGGCTGAACGTTATTTAATGTGTCACCCCATGTTCAGTTATCACGTAGACATTAAATCACCTTCTTTCATTGAAAACTTTGTTGGAAAAACTCGACTAACCTCTATTTACTCTTCGCTCGTTAATTCGTATTTCAGGTGTAATTTCCACAGGTTCAAGTTGAAAGTTGGTGGCGCGTGGGTGGGGTTGGGGGGGGAGGAGAGGTTCGAGGGGACGGGGTTGGTTTCGCGTTAGTCGGACGTAATTTCAGAGCGGGCAAGATGTCACGAGGACGTGATCAATGATGGAGGAACTCAGAAGGCCGTGCTCGAATATTATGTGGATTCCAGGTTTCCAACTGTCCTGTCCAACGGACTTGGAACTCGAGCCGAACTCTTATAACAAATTGCTTTCCCGAGATCTCCGGAGTTCTTCCACTACTTGGACCATTCAAATAGTTATCGAACTTGACTCAAGCGCAACTTTGCCTCCTGGTTTACGTGCGAGAAGAGGCGAAGTGTGCGATCACATATAGAATCAAGTGAAAATCCAGCTGGAGCAAGTGTAGCTAATAGACGTTCAACAGAGCTCAACTTTCTTTTATTATATTGATTTGAGATAAAAGTTGGGCAGAGAACTTGTTAATTGCGATTGTGAAATTTATGACTCACGGATTTTTGTGTCGGTAGCAAAATGCTTTGTGAAACGCTTTAGAATGCGTCAGCTTTCCTTCTAGAAAGGAAATATAGAAGTCTTTCGTCCATATGGTGGAGGTGCCAGGATATTATAATCAAGCTCTATGATAGTATTATTTTCAAATTCTGAATGTTTATTGAGAGAATATTGATGTCAAACATTAATATTGAGTATCTGATAATAAATGTAAGTAGGAAATATGGAGTACAAAGTAAGCTGAGTAAAACGTAGTATACTTTACATATTTGCGACAACAGGATACACTTCTTGCGTTGTGGAAATCCACTCCTTGAATTGAACTTTCTTGATCACGTCTTAAACATTCGAATCGATAAAATTCATTTTCTATCCTATTAACTTATTGGACAGATGGGTCTTCTGTTTCTCTCCAGCATCCGTGCTGTATCCCTTTGTGCCATTACATTATCTTCGATATAAAAACAATAAAATAAGAGAATGGCTGACGATTGTACTTTGTCTTATTTCAAAAGAAACCGATTCCTTATTCCAAGCACAATAATGCTTCAGCCCTGAACAACATATAGCTAGCAACAACCCAGTAAAATGTAAATTTGCGGCAATATGAGTGTAGATGTGAGGGAGGGGGTTGGAAATGGCGAAGAGGAAACTGGTCATACGTCATCAAGAGCTTTTCACAAGGGTTGGGGGAGGTCGGAGAAAGACGTAGGCGCGGTTGTCTTGTGGCCGCTTTATCGCCCAAGAGTGAGGGGGGTGGGGGGGGGGGGGGGGCAAGAAAATCGTCTCACCACTTTGAATTTCCAACGAGAACACAGAGAGTTCGATTTGAGTAGTACACTCGGCGGCGTTCGATTTGCTCACTCCGATCACGTTCCATTTCCGCGCGCTCCCTTTAACTGGGGGGTCCTGAGTTCGGTGCTTTGAACGTGCCCTGTCCGTCCAAGACCCTGCAGCTATACTCAATACGCAGCTAACTTGTAGGAAGCCGAGATGAAGATTTATCCTAATTCTGTTTCGTCCGACATTACTGCAAGACGTGCTCGATACATTGATTCTACGTCGCATTGTGTCCTCGGACAAATACACGTCGAGCTCCAGTGCTTTCTTTTTGCCCTCCTCGATGATCTCTTGAAAGAAATCGTGACTTTTTTTCTTGAAAAATCTCTATTCGCACGGAGGCAGGGATTACAGACGGGGATAGATACACGAAGAATGAGGTACGAGACGGAGTCATGACGCCTCGGTGGGTTTGTATTGTAGGTGACACAATACCTGGAGCAGAAGCCGCATGAAGATTACATCATATTTTCGCGACCATAACATCGTATTACTCTTTCTTACGCTCTAAAAGGTGTGAATTTCGTTCACAACAAGAACCCTTTCAAAACACAATGCATAAAAAAATGAAGTCCAAGTTCGTACTGGAGGCCTATTCAATAACGTTTTCCCAATTCCATTCTGATGGAATCCGGTCACGGCCATAAGGATTAACATTGTATGGAATCGAATTCCAGTAGAATTGGGAATTTAAAAGTTCTAGAATAGAACCCCTGGTTACCTTTTGAAAAATAAAATTTTACCAAATAAGATATTATCCTTCAGAAGTGACACCTCATCATTCATAATAAAAAAAACGGAAATAATATGGATTTCGGCGTATTGTTCTGTGACGTATCACGAGATCGAAGGCATCAAATGGCAGCGTCTGGAGCATAGCCGTGAAACAAAATGAACCCGACTCCTGTTAGGAGGAGACCCGAGGAGTTTTGTATGCGCGGTACATTCAATTGCCGTGCCATGACGGCCCTGAGATTTCTGTTGGCTTAACAGAAATCGAATATTCGAACAGCGAATCGACTTTTAATTTTCTATCCAGAGCCGCAAGTTACACATAAAATGTTCGGATTACATGATGAATATCGATTGGGATATAAATCAGTGCGAGAAGCTGGAAGAGGAAGTGACTTGAACTGAGCAGAACGAGGAAAACGCTCTGTGTAACGCGTTGATAAGCGAGCCTTCATGGTGCATGCGAATTAATATATGTGTGGAAGTTTAGGTCTATAATAGACTTAATTAATCTAGAAGACAAATGCTGTTCAAAGGAATAGTGATAATTTTGTCTTCGAATTTATTTGAATAAATTTGACAAGTGTTTGAAAATACGCATAAAATGTCCGTAAAAGTTCTCAACAGATTTGTTTGAAAATTAAAAAAAAAATGCTTGTCCAAATGACCATGCAAAATTTTAGGTTGATTGGCCTACCGACATGACGTGAAAAAGAGTTAATTTCCCATCTAGTTAATGTTAATTTTTGAATGACTTCAACAATTAAGCAGATTTTACGACTTTGTAAAATGTCGCCAACGTTACAGATGCCCTCACAATGTATTATTTCGAGTTTGAGTTTAACTTGATGGTCAGTTTAGTAGATATCCTTCAGTCATTTTGATGAGTCTGAATTTCAGATTAAAATATGTGAATTGAATGAAAATTAACAGTATGAATAGTTACTCGAAGTCTCAACTGGAATTCCGTAGCGCGCTCCACGGTTCCTGACCACCGGAAAGTTATTTTTCGTAGATTTCAAGACCGAGAAAAGAATGAAGTTGATACTCTTTCACTGTGAGATTATTCTCTTGAAATGAAGTGGTTCACATGTGCATTAGTCACCTATAGTCACTGACCTAAATAGCGGTAAATCTTCCACATTATTGTTCCTCGGAGAGTCCCGTGATTAACATGCCATGTCGCTGGATAGGATGACATATGGGATTGTTCGATCATACGTTGTTTGATGTTGCTTTTGGATAATTCTGATTTAACGCTTTGATAAGCGACACATAAATCAACAAAATAGCAAACATAAGTGCCTAATAAAAGTCGTCGGAATTAATAGTATGTATTCGGTCATTATTTCGTTAAAGAAATTGCCCCGCTTTGCCTTTTCTAGATTTTTATCTTCGTTCATACCAAAATAAATATGATTAAAAGTATTGTGTGTTCGGTGATGCACGAGCTGTCTTTTTCCTCAGTTTTTCTAATCGATAAACCAAACATCTTCGAGTTTCTCATCGGCTAATGGGGTTTATTTTCGTCTAGAAGCATAGTCTGGGAATCGCTCTTGCTAAGTGTCACTCTTCAGCATCCAGAAATTTAATCTTTCACCCCGAGTCGACGAAGAGACTCTCCTTCTGACGGCAATTCTCAATTTCAACATTTTGCAAATAACAATCCCATGGGAAAAGGTTTCGTCATATCTGTAACAGAGAGCAAGATTTAACAAAGCACTGCTTTCACAAAATTACGCATTTCCTTATGAAACTCGTGGTAACATTATGACATTTTCTGTCGTAAGGGCATGTTTTGGAGAAAGTCTGATAGCAACGGTTTCATTGAATAATTAGCTCAGAATAAACAGACCCAGTCAATTTGGAAGCTATAAAGTCGAATATATAAAACTACAATCAAACCAAAATGGCTTAAAGAAACATATTTTTTAAACTGTATTATTTACTTAAAAATCACCATTAGTCAGCAAAGTCAAGGGAGCTCATCCGTAGGATAATTAAAATATATGAAATAAAATAATCTCAGATTTTTCAGCAGCAATAGTAGAATGTGCATTGGTTTTGAATCACAATACAGTTTGGTACTGAAATGTTTTTAATATTTAGCCGTTTTGGTTTGTCTATTGGCATTCTTCATGAGAAAATGTTTACCTCAAACGTATGCTATTGTATGAACATTCAATGTACTTATAACACTTACTAAAAATATTTGTTGATATTTTACATAATTGTTTTCAATGTAAACATTGGTCTGACAGTTAAAGCGGCCATATTGAATCATGTTGCCATGGCAACGATGTCAACATTTTCTCATGCAGGATGCCTATACATAGCTGTTCTTGGTGTCTTAACTTAATATTTTACCGCACGTAAAACCTGTCTTAAAACGAAAATTCAGCTATTACTCAAACAAACTCTATATTGGATTCACCTTCCGATTGAAAACTTTCCCGTCTGAATCCTCCTTATCATTACGTCCCCCCCCCCCCCCTCGCCACCCACATCTTAAAGCCGTCGTAAGCGCAATCACACCCTCGGCCCGTTAGACACATCGGTCGACGTGCCTGGCAGCGCAATTAGAAGGCGGTGGAGACGCTAAGATTCTAATGTCCCTTATGGGAGATGTTTATGGCAGACGCAAGACGTCGCGGCGCAGACCTTGTTTTGATGCGGCGACATTCATGGTTTGTCGACGAGGCTTTACATTGTAATGATCTTACTCTACGAAGTAAGAAATGCCAAGGTAAATAGCTGTGTAATTTCTGTGTCGGTTTGTGCAGAACGACGTTCTAAAATATATCTTATACTCTGTCTACTATTTAAATTTATGAAAGTTTGAGTAAATGTTGCTGATGTTTTTCCAATCGATAATACGATTACGATCCTCGGTTTGCATAATTTATTAGGAATTGTAAGTTACGTTTAGAATTTTATATTGAAAACACTTTTGTATTTTTGACTCAAGTGTTCGATTTTAGTTTTCTCTTTTATATGTATTGCACATACCCAATATTCCGATTACGAGTACTGTTTTATTATCAGGTAAATAACTCAGAGTTACATGAAATCGCAGAATGATCAAATGTTTTTATTATTCGAGTTTGTATTCAACCAAAGCTGTCATTGGCAGATACTTCCATGGACCGGGATGTTATTTATATTCCCTTGGAAAAGTAGCCGTGATGTAAAGTGATCATTCGAGGTATGGGGAAGCGGGTGCATATTTTACAAATAATGCTTACTGAACATATTTTGACGGAAAACATATTAATTTTGCAGGACTAACCTATCAAAGTGTCAAAGTGTCAATAGAAGTAAAATTAATCATACTTAAGCAAAAGGAAAACATTTTTGCTGCTTTTAAACATATATATATTTTTTAATCTAAAAAATCAACATCATCAGCTTGTCAATGTAGCATCGTCTTTGAAACATAACCGACCGAGCCAGCGTGAAATGTCGGCGCGAAGAAAAAAGCCCTGGAGAAAACGACTTTCTATAAAACAGAACGTTTTCTCTACTACCCTAATAAACCAACTACTGCCTACTGGTTGTAAAGTCTGATAAAACTGCTCGGTTATATGTGGTCGGGGACTCGCGATTCAAGAGTTTCTACATAACAGCCGATGTGTCGCCTCAACACTCCGTACTAGGCTTCAAGCTCATCCATTTGCAATCTTCACAGCCATTGTCACTACAGTGAATGATGGCGGATGAAACTTTGTGTAACACATCGTCTTCGTTATGCACCCCTTCTCCTCGATCCAAGTCCTTTACTAACCTCAAAACATGGGCTATATATCTCTTTGCAAATAAACTTCCCGGATCCCTCTCTCTCTCCTGGAATCTCTCGTCTGCAGAATCCGCGGAGGTTTTGGCTAAGATAGTGCATAGTCTTACGATCCCCTTGAGGCTACAAAATGGCTTAAGATTGAGGATTTCTGAGAAGCGTTCGTCTCAAGTCTCGATTCCTCTCGGCTAACGATGGTGAGATCAATGGTTTACCTTTTGTCAGCCGCGACGCTCTTTACATTCTTGCCGCGAGCGGAGTTACGAATATACATCTTTAAGTTATTTTCCAATATATTATGAGGTAAATGTGAACCGTGATAACCGATTTACTTGTTAAATTCCACTGGGGAAATTCGTCAGGTTCGAGGCGTATTCCCTTCTCTTCCGTTTGCTTTTCCTCCCCACTAACCAAGAAGAATTTCGTATGTTTTGAATATCATTGCGCGAGAAAGATAAAGTATTTAATTACAAGTTATCAAAGTTATAGTTAATATTATTCATGCATTAGGTTTGATTGTGAACGTCTACGAGACCGTTTCAAATATTCTTCGCTACTTCCAACTTTAAAGTTATGTTTTCCAGAGATATGGAACTTGTAATATTTGTCCGTGAAAGTTTGAACTTTGAATGCCGAGATTTGGAATACTTAACAAAACAGTTTGCCAGATTCGCGTTTGTGTGACGTCTTGGTGGGGTAGTAAGTTATTTTTTGAGTTATAATCAAATAAAGTCGCCTCCCCAGCGTCAGATGGGCTGGGCCCCCAGCTTATATGTGCTGGCTGAAGTAAGTTAGTTTTACTTGTTGGTAGAGAAGAAAATATGTCGTAAAAAGTTATAGTTCATTTGGGCACGTCGGTCGAGACTTGGTGATGACGTGGGTGAAGGGGGTGGGGGGGGGGGGGTAGGGGCAGAAACCCATCATGAGCACCTGTGTTTGAGAAAATTCAAAAACTTTTTTATCTTTTACACTTCTTTAAGTCTGAAAGTATATTTGAATTCCGGACTGGGGCATCGTTTCAGATGCACAACTTTCAATTGTCTAGCTCAAGACGGATCAATGGAGCAGAATCTCTTGAAGAGTTTCAGACAGATCTGAGGAATATTGTCAAACGGCGGAACAATGTTTTACCTTCTCATCCCCTCCCCCCCCCCCCTGCTCGCTCGAGAGGGAAGTGTTTCAAAAGATGCCGAGGTTACTAATTAACCTAACTTCGAAGCTCGAGGGATGAAAGTTTACAGAGGAAGAGTTTGATTGATTCAAACAAACTTAAAGAAAAATCAAGTAAAGAGAATTAAAGCTAGCGATCTCTCTAATGCTTTTTACAAAGCTGTTTGTTTGCTGGCTGAAGGGCCTCTAGGTTCAATTAAATCTACCTTGAAGTGGTGGAGATCCGACCTTCTCATAGAACACAGCTTTGTTGTACTTTGTCAAATGAATAAAAAATTAATTAAAACATTTAAGTCGGTTTGAGCACACAGAATTAGATAGTAGCAAACTATCTATGAAATTAGTAGCAAAGTACTAATAGTAGTAGCAAAGTAGCATATCGTGGCAAATAACCCATCAAATTAAAATGTTGAGAAACTTGTCCGGCAAATGAGAGGTCCCCGGTTCGAGCCCCGGTTCCGTCGGATATTTTTCATTCCATTCGAATAGATCAACTTGGGTTAAGTTGGTGTTCCGAATCACGATCGCAGTAAATGCAAAATTATTCTAGTGGGACGGTTATTTATTTTCGTGCGTTTACTATAATGTTAGTAATTAATACTACTAATCTGTAGTTTAAGACATTTTAACTGGGGTTTTCTCACATTTCAAATCGAACCGCAGAGGTAGAAGACCGGAAATCAATTTCAATAATTCGTGAAGAAAAGTAAGAAACAGTAGTTCTGCCTTCATCCAATAATATTTGTATTGGTGACACGAATCATTGAGTAAGCTAATACTTCTATATAAATTGTATTTGTTTACATCAACTAAATGTCAATTGATAGAGTTTGATTACATCATTCCAAAAGACAAGAGTGCAAATCGAATGAAGAAAATGAACTTTCGGATTTCTCCATCGTGGTACAGAAATATTTCAATTAACAATGATCTGCCACTTTTGCTGTGTCAATGGACTCTCGGTTTACATCACAACAAGCCGATGTTGGCTGCCAGTACCACGCAGGAGAATAAAACTGGCAATTTAATTTATCTCCTCCTTCATACCTGGGATATTCAGAACACGTTTAATGAATAAATCAATACAAATTAATTAAATTCTCGACAGTATTTACCAAAACATAACTGGAATTCATTTAATCTAATTTACATGTTATTTTAAATGTGTGACACAATGTTATATTTGAATTAATTGCATTCCTGGGAAATGACAGTAAATCTACATTCAAATCTATTTTGTGCGGATAACATTCAAACAAAACTCACAAAGTGTTTTTCATGTAATTAATTTCACTAGAAAACTTAATTCGTTCATATTCATACAAAAGAGTTGAAAAAGTTCAACAACAAAAAAGATCAAAAGAGTTGAAGTTGAAAGAGAAAACAGGACATGGTAATGACGAGAAAATAAAAATAGTTGTATTTTAAATTGACCATCAGAAAGATTTTAAGAAAATAAATACAAATCATTGTCGTATTCAAAAGTAAGGAATGGGTAGACAAAATACATATTCTTACTAATACCCTTTACCTTGAACTTCTTTTCAATGGTACCAACGCTTGAATTATACGCACAAAAACCTAAATATTTTGTCAGATTGTCTTAGTTCTAACAATGCCACCTTGGGGAGTCTTTTTCTCAATTCTAGTTGAAATGTCAACGTCAAATGAGCTTTGTTCATTTCTACAATATTTTCACGAACGTTTTAATATTACCTATTTAGTATCTTGCAGTTACATCACCTTTAACAATATCGTAGCAAGCTGTGATACATTCTGCACACATGACTGTATTATGAAAACTACAAATAGAAAATTAAAATTATAATATATATTCATGTTCAAAATAATGTAAAAAGTACAAAAGTTAAAAAAAATCTCATAAAATAGTTTCAAGTGTCTCATTTTCTTCTACATCCTGAATTACACTGAACATTTTTTTCAACAAGGCTGTCAAAATAATATTTTAACCAATTATTATGTTCCATCGAAATTCACCAACTTAAATTTTTTGACTCATTATATTATTTTTTATTCAATGTTGTTTTCACGTATTTGTCCTGTTTCGTATAATTAAATATGGTTAGGTAGTTATGTCTTTTTCTTTCCATATAGTCTTGATAAACACATTAGTCCAATTTAATTTTCAAATTAACATTTTCTCCTTATCGTAGAAGTTCAGAAAAGCTGCACATTTCGGTAGCGCCCACAAATACCTCTTCCACTCATTAAAGTGAGCAAATAAATTGTTTTCAGTCACAGTAGGAGACCCATTTGGTAGCCCATAACACCAATTTCGATGGAGATATCATTTCCAAGGCGGGCGAATTGCATGAGCGAGAGAGAGAGAGAGAGTCCTCGACTTCTGCAGCAATATGTTAGCTGTAATTTACCAAGACATTCATCATAGAGGCCGGGCTCAAGATAGAGTAGGCGTTGTTCCATAGACGCTGTAATGTGTCTTCTTGAGGTTTGCTCTATCGCCGCCAGGAGCGCGGCGATGCAGTGGCGGCCCGAGACAGCCGGGGAATGATAACTTGCAATACTGGCTGCGATCTAATGATAAACCACTCAGAGGTGGTGAAGATAAACTTGAGTTATAGTCTTTTTCACGGAGTTTTCAAGCCGCTGCGAGATAAGTTATGGCTGGATATTTGTTTTATTCAGTGCGAATTAAAAGAATAATAATCATAATACATGAAGTAAGATGATTATGAGAATGGTAAATTGCATCTTCATTATATATGGAATGATTTTCAAAAGAGTGAGCTGTTTTTATTATTTAGAAAAACGTTTACAAGAAAACATTGATACTCAAGCATTTCCTTACATGAATATAAGCTATGCGTGAGTTGCTCATCATATTAATCACAACTTATAATAATTTGCAAATGATCAAGATGCTGTGAATTTATTTTTGCTATTGAACAAATTTCTCAAACAATTTCAAAATAGGCATATGACCGATGCGTCTGGAAGGTTGTAAAATTTGATAACTTGTCCGTCTTCATGCACTTGCAAATTTTCATATTGATCGGATCAACGGTTAATTTGTGCTTTTTAACTATAAAAGAACGTTCAAAAGCCAAAAGCTTATTCGCTGAACTGATGTTTGCCAACTCATGACAGGTCAAAAACTGGGTTGAATTTGAAAATGTGTCGGTACAACATAAACAATAGAGGTCATTCATGGTAAGATGATCTGATGCACTTGGTTTATTTCCGTATTAATAAAATGTTATTCTCAGTTTGTGCATCAAAATGCACAATTATTGCTCTCCGTCCCTTCGAATTCCTATCATATATCCTTCCTTACAACACAATAACATTTCTTGTACATGTTATCTCGAACATTATTTTTTATTGCCTTAGTCTTGTCGAACTTTCTATGATGTAATCTTGATGCTTAACTCGCTCTTATTGCTTGTCCTTATTCCCTAGATAAGAGTTTTTGTGCCCCCGACTCATGTTCATGCATTTCCCTTCTGTCGTTGCTTCGAACTTGCATTTTGAAAACATGATAAGAACAGGTTAAGTCTCCGACATTATATTGAGTTGCGAGAATGCAGGTCGTCTTCAAATGAATTCCTCTCCTCATAAAATTGATGTTTCATGCAGGTATTTACATACTTTGAGGTTGAGAGTAGCGAACCATATTTCACCATTAATAAATGTATAATTTCACGATGGAAAAAGTATACTTTTTGCTGGTGTCCTGCTTTGTCCTGCTTTGTCCTGCTTAGTCCTGCTGAAGCTATACAAAAGCGGCATAAGCTTGAAAGTCCTGCTGGTGCGATTCAGGGTGAATTGATTACGTGCTGAAATACGGTTATTTTTGCAGGATTTGTATTTCCATTCCCTTCGTATTTCCATAAATCCTTTGACATCAACAGCTTGCATCAATACATTTTTAAATTGATTTTAGACCTGTAAAATTGTTTTCAGAACTAACATTCGTAAAGAATCAGCCCATTGAGGATTAAAGCGTGTTTACTCAATCCGTATAAATAATTCGAAAGAGTCAGCCGATTGGGGATTGAGGCTTGTTGACTTACTCCGAATAATATTAGTCCATCATATAAGTCGTCAAATTAGTTTATTAAAGACTTTTCCCACTACACTAGATTCGGATTAAAATGTGATTTAACAAAGTTTCGCTGTGCTAATTCATTTGGTTTGAATTTGAGACAACACTGCAGCAAGCGAACGTGGGAACAAAACACGGTACCTCTGCTTCGATAGCGAATAAACTCTTCCTACTGCAGCTACCCGACTAACTTATAACAAACTCAGACAAACTTGATCAAACTATGCACTAATTACATCCGAGCATCAACGTACACAGCGCACGACAAACTTCCTTGTACTCGGAGTGCATTCGAGACAAGTCAAGTAACAACCTAGAGGTGTTAGACTTAAATGCCACACCAAAGCTCGCTGCGTATCTAAAAAAAAGTATTTGAAAACTTCGTGGCCATTTAAACTATTTGATTTCCCTGCAAGCGGAAACGAACTCTTTCTACCAATATCCGTCTCCAAAGTCAAACCAAGAAGAACTCGTTTAAAAAAAAGTAAGAGCGCCATTCGAATCTGTTTCGAGTTTAAAAGACCTAACGAACGGCTCTTGGCAAGTTCCATTCTACTTAACGAGGTTCATTTCTGTCTCCGTTGCTTACTTTTGTCGCGGAATCTTCGTTACGTGGTTTCGCAATGAGATGTGCAAATTAACTCGTTTTCTTGTCTTTGCTTTCTAACTGTCTTTGAGAGGTTCTTACGCACTCGTTGATTGCAACGCCCTCTGTTATGCGATCCAATTACCAAGGCGTACTTCGCAGTGCGGCGCGATTGTGGTAATTTTATAGAGGACAATTATCAAATATGAACCTTTACCAAACACAACATTTCTCACTGAGTTATGTCTAATTGCGATACTTGACCCCAATGTTCTGATGCACTTTAATAGTGTGCAATAGATTTTCATGATCGTATTTTCCTTTCATTAATGCTCACATCCACTTCATTCCACGTCTCATGCTATTGCACTTATTTACGAAATAAAGAGTACCTAGTTCTAGTACATTTTCATATATTACTTTAAGAACATTACCTTAATATCTATTTTCTATTTTAACTCTTTTTCTTGTTCTTTTCCTTCATACTGTTCTTGTATGTAGGTGTATGTATTTCAGCATTAATTAGAATATGTAGTAGATATACGTTATAACATGTAAAGATACAGTATTTTACAAGTACATGGTGAACGGAAAATTATGGAAGCTGATGATTATGATGAATATGAAATTATGAATTATGATTTGATTCATTAAAAAGCTCCAAAACAGACCCAAGTAAATTATAATTTCTACTTTGGTATTAATTGATCTCGCAGCTTACGTTACTCCATAATGCTGTTGATTGTAGCTATATTACCCTTGGCAAGACTTTTTCGGAACGAGGAAAGAGAATATAGAAAATCGTTTTCGATGCTTGGAATTTATATCTTATGTATAACATATTATGTCGCATATCTTATATTACATTTTTGTGTGTTTTAAGATTTATTACAATTACAAAAATGCATTTTAAATTTGTAATTGTATTCGACTAATTTGTTTCTTGTAGGGTAAGTAACGTAGCGAAAGTAACAGCTAGTTTCTATTCATATCCTATAATGGAGATAGAAAACCTGTCGTCAAACTCGTCGGCTTCGGATTTATCATTGTTAAAGTGGCGATGTTGTCAAATTGTGATGTTTTTACACTATGACGATACTTTATTATTCTTCTCTGGAATCAATCAATATTCAAGTTTCTACTCTGCCAATGTTGCATAATACCTACTTTGCAGCAAATTGCAAGTTTATCACACCTCCTTCCTCACATGAATAATAAGCGTCACAATTGATTGACGATCTCAACAAGTTTTCTTTTCCTCTTGAAATGATGACGTATTTATTAGCGTCATTTGCAGCCCACCGCTTATCTGTCCGATATCTCTCAGCCCAATACAATCATCCCCGCATACACTTCGACCACTCTAAGAAACCAACGCCGGAACACACTCACAATAAGGCATGAATGAGGGAAGTGGAGCTGCTAAAAGAGTGAATCGACTCTACATCACACTGTTGCGATTTTTTTTTCTTCTTTCTCTCGTCGTATTTCTCTTATATTCTGTAACCTTTGGGATTTGCTGTCACTTTTTTCCCTCAGTGGCATATCTCAGTCGCTATGTCTTTTTCTTTTATATATAAATCCCATCTATCTCTCTTCTATTTATTCTGTCATAGATTCTTCCGCGGATATTTATTCTGTGGTATTTCCTTTCATTGTGGTGGCTGGTGGTATTGGCTGGCCGGCCTCCAACCCCTAAATACCGCCTGGTCGGCTCTGAGGGGATGCGGGTTGCGTTCTGCGCGCTCTGGAAGACTACTTTGTCAGACTATGGAGCTGTGACGTCGGCCATACACATCATCTTTCAACAATCGGAAATCCATAACTCAATCTCCTTTCTTTTTTCCAAACGCATGCACGGACAATGGAGCTCTATTGTACAGTAGATGACAAGACGCTATCAAAAACTATAACAAATAATATATGATTATACGTTTTATTGAAAAATATGAAGTAAAGCAACCAAATGAAAATAACATCTTATTTATAGCTTCCGTAGTTTTATAGGTTAGTTTTGGTTGAATATCTTCACACATCTACAGTGTCTGCTGAGTTGAGGAGATATTGTGAAATATTAATTGACGCAAAAACGTTGCATTACCTCCCGAGTTCAAAAATATTTCAATTTACAGCGAATAGAAATTTATGAAAACAAGCGTTCGCGCGTATTAATTTTTAATTGCTTAGTTCGTTAGGCATCCGGCACGAAGTAATTTTATTGTGGCTTATGCAAAGGTGCTTATACTTGCTTCAATCATACATGCTACTGTTTAAATTGCCGAGCAACACTTTCGTTCCTCAAATCATAATTCAAATTCCAAACGCTTTCATATTCTATACATTTCAGATAATACTGTAATACAATGTATTGTAAAAAAATCTACTGTAAAAATGTTAATTTCATATATGTAATAATTTGCACAATAAGTTATAACTAACAAAATTGTTTTCAATTGTTGTCAATGTATCATTGTTAGAGAGATTGGGCATAAGAAGCCCAGCGAAAGTAAATGCTGAAAACGATGAAAAACTTTTATTCAAGAAAATGTTTCATTGCATTCAGATATAATATTTATTTTTGAACTGCACTCTATGTTCGTTTAAATAATAATTATGTAACGAGGCAATTGTTTAAAATACGTGTTAATTAAACTGATAATTTTAGGTGTTAATCAATCATACTGCAAACTATTGATAGTGATACTGATTATTTTAAATTTATAATTTATTAGCAAGCGACGTTTCGACGACGTGTTCTGTGACTGTCCATCATAAAGCTCAATCACAAACACACAGAAATACAGAAATTATAATATTATAAAGAGAGAGTTAATATCAACATTAAAGCTTTAAAAAATTAGGAGTTAAAATTCAATTGGGCACGTGTAGTTATCCCCTCACTCCTGACTATAGGCTTATTGTTTCCAATGTTTCAAAACACGAGAGTAAAGCATTGTTTCCATGAATAATGATAATATTAACATTTCGATTCTGAATGTTGTATTAGCTGGAGACTAAGAGTTATCAACCAAATGCTGGAGGAGAATAGAATTACAGATTTCACCTTTGTGTGAGAGCGTTGAATGTGATTTTAACGCTGGTGAAAATATTAATTATTCCGTCCCAGGAGGCAGGAAGAACCGGTACTTTGAGGTTCCGTGTTTGCACGAGCCGCCGTTTCAAGTGCTGCTCGCATTCAACCATGAATTGATGACGTCATTCGTGGTTACTAAGTCCGTGAAATTGATGATATTATGAGGTGCACACATTTACCGACCTGTGCTAACGTGGGCTTATAACTAGTGATGGTATTTTGCAAAAATGTTCATTGAAATACGTACATAGTGTAAATACATTACAATATTTTGGAATATGTAACACACCAAATGTGAATACTACGATGTCAGTTTGGGTCCGTCTCAAGTACATTATACGCATTTTAAAGGCAATTCAAACGCATCTGTCGATGCGTTGCGGACGCAAATGATCCTGACCTTAAAAATATACTTCAATTGTATTTCAAGGTCACAACTTTGGAGTTGGTATAAAACTAGAACCCCATGGTATTATACTTATGGTTACCCAGTTCTGTCTGTCTGTCTGTCTGTCTGTCTGTCTGTCTGTCTGTCTGTATGTCTGTATATTTGTCTGTTGGGAACGCTGTCGCGCGCATCCACTGGTGCGCGTTATGTTTTACATGTCGGGTCCCTCTAGTAGGTAAATTACGTTTAAGTTTATTTTTAGTATTTAAATATTGAAGGGAAAAATTGCAATTTAAAAAAAATACTCGACATTTTTCTTTGTAAATATTTCATATCACATCACTACAAATAACCCAGATTGTTCTGTAAAATTTGTCACAAATATCGTTGATTCAATCATCCGTCAAAATAAAAGTACAAGAGTGTCAAATTGTCAATATTCCTTGTCAATCCAATAAACTTGTTCGTCATGAAATGATTGGCATTTCCAATCCGTCGGTCTTGGAGTACGTCTATTTATTGAGTTTCTTCTGTTTATCCGCTTTTGTGAGAAGCAACTTCACGAGAGGACCAACTTCTGGGATTTAGGAGATTATCTGCAGACAATTTGATGCGGAAGCCACTCTGTAATAATACGTTAGCTACAACTTGTTCGAGCAACGCCATGTAAGTGGGGTTGAGAAACGTACGTCGCTTTAGATTGCCTATGGATTGGATTATCAGACTTCGTTCGACAGCTTCGGCGGAGTCCATGCGTCGGCTTTTGAAGTCGACAAAAGATGGAGGAGTGAATCCCATGATGGAATATGAAAGTGGTTTCAGTTGGGGTGGGGGGTTGAGGGTGAGGGGGGGTTTAGAGCTTCGACTCACAGCAGATTTCGAAGGTGTTAGAGCAGAGAGGATATCCGTTCCGTAGAGGACAAACTTTACATCCGCGAGTAGAATAGAAATCAATTCGTTTGAGGCGGAGGAGGCGGTGGTGCGAGGTACTACTTGAAAGACGGTATGTGTGGGAGAATTGAACCAATGACAAGAGCTATGGAATGTCTCTGCTCTGAATCGCTTTTACTTCGACATAACATTGTTTTAATTCCGGCCTACATTTGGGTTAGGAACAACACCCGCACTCACACTCGATTTATGTGAACCGAAACTCATCATGAAAAGATAGTGAATCGATCTGAGACGTTGACTTCTGTTTCCTGCACATCGTCAGTGTTTTCTTACTGCTTTGGGCAAATTCTATTCTGTGGAGCATGATAATCGCCGTATCTTCTTCTCGGGACCGAACCGTGTCGCGTGGATCCGGTCTGAATGAGGCAGGTGAGTGGGGTTTCACTCGAGCTCGCGTGTGTCTGTTACATGCGGAATATATGAATGTTTTCTATGGCAGAGAGCTCAAGTAGACTTTGCAGAAAACGTTGAATTGAGTCGGATAAATCCTCTTCTGATCGTATGTGTGGGAAACAGAATCGAATTGATATATGAATAATACCCAATCATAGGTTCGATTTCATACTTCGGAACGTAAACCCGCCCCTCCGGTTCCCCGGCTTTTGTGCCCAGATGGCTTGGGAACCAGACATGTGGGACCAATATTCGCCAATATGGGGATTATTATTTCAATTCCTGAATTCAGATAAGTGATGCAAATCAAACATGAACTGTGAAACAAGAAGTATGAAATAAATCGTATGGCTTCCTCTACATTGATATCTGTGGAGCGAACATCCTATCGTTCCCACTTCACTCGTCAGTTCTCATCTCTTTCTTTGTTTGTTTGTTTTGTGCGTTTGTTTGTCCAGGCGGAGAGGTCCAGGACTCGCCTGACATTTTCCCATCCATCACTCACAGTCAATAATATGACGCGCGATCTATGAGCGAAAATTATTTTAACAAAATGATGAAATTATCCATGCATTTCAACCAATCAATTTAATCAATTTAAAAATATACTCAGTTTCAGCTAAACACTGCACGTGTTATAATATCTTGACATTTTGACCCTGGAGGGGGGGGGGGGCTAAACCATGCCATCTTCACTGAGCAGAGCTCGGGTAAATACAGGAAAATCCATTTGTATTTCCTATTCGTTCGTAGAAAGCCGGGGGAATAGGTTTTCAATCCACGTTTCGAAAGGAAATATGTTTTTGCAAGTTGGAATACTGACAAATAAAAACAATGTAGAATTACATTTATATCTCAAAAATTCATTATTTTTTGAAGATTGCAACATTTTCTATATCTCTCACTTGACAATCTTTTTTCTGTCTACTTCTAAACAATTCTAATCCCATATCTTGATTTGTGTTACTGATATTTTAATTTCTTATATTTGTTTGATATTTTTGTTTAATTAGTAAAAGCATAAGTAGGAAACAAACAGTTGATTTATATTTTTCTAATAAAGTGACTGGTATAGAGATTGAGAAACCCAAAGACCGCTTCTGCTCTTATTTAGTCGCAAGAGAATGCAATGAGATAATATGTAACTGCAATGTAACAATACCGGGTGGCACAAAAATACACCATGTTTGAGAGGTCACCACATCAAAACTGTAAAAGATAAAGGGTTGAAACAGTCACATGTTATAGAACGATTATGAAAATTTAATATGTGCAATTTTCAGAAATATTCATATTCGAGTAATGCGAAAAACGTTACATGCATCGCTGTTTTGTATACATAAGTAAGTTTGCTTGCGTTCGATCATAATTTGACATGAAAATGACTCCATTTAGTAAATTGAGGCGTGGTTTCACGAAGAGATATGGAGGGAAAAGATATTGTGGCTGGATTTCCAACGATGAATTGGAAATGTTAACTCCGCGTAAATTTATGTTTATATAGAAATTTATAAATAAACATAAATTCACCTAATTCCTACAAAGTAACTCCAAATCAATTCATCAAACACGTTAATTTCGTCTGGTTTAATCTGTTTTTCAACTGTAACTTCAATCATTTGTAACTTTTTTCCTAATGAATGAATATGTTTGAAACTTTCAATATTACATTTTGGTATGTTTTCTAATATGTGTACAAATTTAAGAATCATATCTATAATAGGTTCGATATAGTGACCTTTCAATCAGGGGGATTGTTTTGCGCCACCCGGTAAAGTTATAATAGTAGTTTTGAAACTTTCAGGATTATTGTTTTTATTAGTTTATATAGGTAGGTAGAGATTGTTTCTTTCATTGGAATATTTCGTCCTGTTTTATTTTCCTTTTCCATTAACAATATTGTCTCCAGTTTTTATTAATTTATATCAGAATCTTCTTTAGGCACCCAAAGAAAGAGAAAATATAGGTACTATTTTACAACTAGTCTGCTTCACGTGTAAGATAAAATTCTTTTCCGAGAAGAACATTTTAATCAATATTATTTGTCAAAGTTTAGTCTCCAGCAGCTCGTGTCAGGGCGAGTGCATTAGGCTCAGCTTACGTGCTGTCAAACTATCCACACGAAAGCTCTTGTATCCAATAAGCCCGGCTATTTGTTCAAGACTTTGCTGACAGTTGAGACTTGTCCGGAGCCAGCATCAGCAGTGAGATAAAATCATATTGCCCCTGATAAGAGGACACCAGAGAGGTGGCACAATCAGTAGCTAATCCTCGAGCGAGAGGGAAGGGATCGAAACGTAAACTACGACTAGGGACGATACAACTTGTATTGATTTCATCTAATTTATTGGAACTTATCTTCACCAACAAGAATACAAGTAGGGAGTGTTAAAATCGCACCATATGTATTCGACCTCCAATATGTGAAGTCAAGAGAACAATTTATAATATGAATTTACTGATCATGAAATGTTTGTCATACGTTATATGTCATATGTCATATATGTTTAATTGTGTGTTATTGACTTGCATAACTATTTATAATTTTAGATTACTTCTCTAACATAATAATAATTATTCGATGCTCTAAGAAGATAGTTTTTCTGTTTTTTAGGTAAGACTTGTTTGTTTCGAAATACACGCTGGGAAGAAATATGCCTACCTAATATGGTTAAAAGAAAGTATAGAGATTCAATTAAATTTAATATCCATGATTCTTGCATCCCATATGTTTAAATATATTCTAATGATGATTATTACGATGATAATTTAAGGCGGGCTGAATGGATGTTGAAGAGAATGTCAAGAATATATGAATTATTACTTAAATTATGAAGAATTTATATTCATATTAATATCAACAAAAGTTTATTTTCTATTTTTGTATCGGGCATTTTGACTTTCAAACAGTGCCTGACACCGTGAACTTTGATTTCATTTCGACTATTGCCTGTGATCATGCGGTTATAATGCGTTAACTTATGATAATCCATTAGGCGACGCCAAGCTAAAGTACACGTACTATTTTTTTCTTATCATCCTAAATGTTAGTCCACATTTTGATTTAATTACTTTTGCCACTGCGTGCTGCGTGCTTTGATCAAATTTAATTTAATAACGATTGTATGCCTTACGCTTTTACTCCGTTTCGAAGTGCTCTTTCACTAGGCTGGAGAGCACTTTATAGCTATTCTTCCTTGTCTTCTTCTTCTTCTTCCTCGTCTTCTTCTTCTTCTTCTTCTCAAAGAGCGATATTGCATTTTGTCTCCCAAGCAAAGAGAATGGCTGGATCGGCTGTGTGGCAAATGAAATCTTTGAAGACTCGAGTCGAGCAACTTAGCCTCGGCGATCTGGAGTGGTCGTGATATTGCTGGGATGCTGGCAGAAAGATGAGTCGAGGTGAAGATGAAGAGTCAACAAATAGCAGTTCAACTGGACCACCGGGTCAGAAGAAGCTGTGGAGGATCTTCTCACCCACTTTAACACACAAGTGGCAGAGATTTTCACTCTTGGAATAATAAATGGTTTATTTTATACGCGACAAGCAACGAGGTTACTTTTTAATTCTTCACTGGTAAAGATGAGCACTTGATTTAGAGCAAATGGTGAGCGAATAATGTTCAATTTAAAATTTCGATTGTCATACTGTCTGTGAGGAGAACAATTCTTCTTACGCAATGTCAATTTGAAGTAAAATGCTAATCGAATTTCCTCTTTGATTTCAATTTCCTTTTTATTATTTTCGATATCAGCTATAAAGCTCTCTTGACATATTTAAATTAATAAATAATCCCATGCCTCGAAAAAGTCAATCTTCCAAAATTACAATTTTTTCCCTCATTTATTATAAGTTAAGTAATTCTGAAGGTAGCAGAGTATAGTGAAAATAAATATTAAACACATTCTGGGTTTGAATAAATATAATGTTTGTTGAATGTGGATCTAATATTTGCTAAGCTATTTGCCAATAAAAACACTGCAGGATGCCATTATAGTACAATGGTAGTACCTCACTATACTTTCTCACGAATGTAGTGAATCTATTAAAGTTTCAAGGATGTCGGCACTTCCACCAAATTCTCTGGTTCAATAATGATATAACTTTGTAGAATAAAGCAGGAAGGATCGCTTAGGGCTACCACTCTGAAGTCTAAAGTGAATTGACCTTATTTATTATTTAGTTACGTAACTTCCAAACAAAGCTATTTGATAGTTTATAAATTGGGAGTCAAGTTACTTTATATAATGCATTATTCCCTAGTACTTCGTATCAAAGTAAACTTAACATGTCAGCAATATTTAAATATCCAACCTCTATACACTCTAATCTTAACATAGTGCAAGTGGGATACATGGAGGATTATGGAAGTAACCTCATTAGTAATTTAAGAAGATATGACAATACACAAGCTCGCTAAAGATGTTAATGCCGCAATAAATCACTTCAGTGCACTAACAACTGCCATGTTGCGACCTCATTTGACAGGTCAGAGCAAATGCTGACCCCCATCAAGGGATTTCCAGAACACTGGTGAAGGTGCTAAGAGATGGCTCTCGAGCGTGTATCAGGTGGTCATGTTGTAGTGCTAATTATTAATGGGAATTCACAGAACGGGGGAAACGGAAAAAAATATAACTTTGCTTTTAGATCTTTTTCAACTTTTACGCTATCGATTATATCCTTGTTTCGGAGGGGGTTAAAATTTTAATTAGACGTTAGTTAGGAACAACGCGGTACATTTTATTCCGGGGGCTGGAATCACAAAGAGGTTTAGCTGCTATTACTATCTATTGTAATATCGTTAATTTAACATGAAGTTTTGGTACTAAATACAAAGATATTACGTATTAGCAGATAATACTTTTTGATAATCTAGACCCTTGAATACAAGATGACTGTACGTATGTCATGTTTAAAACATTTTCAAAAAGTGTTACTATACTTCTCTTTACTATTATTATTGTTTTTTCAGTCGCAGTACCTTTGTGATATTGTTCTAAACTAGTACATTAGAAGCAGTATAAAGTGCAGCGAACTGCACTATAATAATATAGAATACAACTTTCGTATATCAGAACTGAAATAAAATTACACTCTCTTCGCTTTATCATCACATTCACATAACGATTCCACGCGAATTCCTGATTCGAATTATATATCCATTTGTTTTCACTGTCGTGTAACTCCGCCATTATTCTAATATTGTAACGAATAATAATTCCCGGCGCCTTTTCCACCATGCATGTTAAGTACGAGCATGGTCCGCGAATTGCGCACGCAACGCTGCTCCCGCCGTAAATCATACGTTGAAGCGACGCTTTATTCCCGTGCGGCCGTAAATCAGGACCCCGAAGCGGGACTTTACGGGGCGACGGTGAATTTCGTCACAATATTTTTGGATAAAGCAATATGGATCATCTTTCACAATGATTTAATGGAGATTTCAGTAAGCCATGTGATACGTTTCTCCTTCGGAACGGATGAACAATTGGGCGAAAGCTCGTGGCTCGGGTTGAGTTATTGCGATGAATGCGGTTCAATCGACGGAAAATAGTTGGATAATTCTTACGCACGGGTTTTCTTACTTTTGATGATTTTCAGAAGATAATTCCTGGCATGCTTGATTGTTTCAATATGACAGATTTTTTTCGCTAGATTTATGTGGATTTTCGGGGCGCAGTTTCATTCATTAGTTCTGCATGTTTAGCGTCCACAGTTTGAACAAAATATAAGTTCAGAAATAATGTTTAATGTCTTATAGAAAAACGAGCATGAATAAATTAAACACAATTAGGAAAAATACCATGAGACTAAATTTGTATGTCATGATGAACAATGACACACGATTAGATTATGTATAGAAATACATTGCGCTTATTTAATTGAAGGAAAAAACGAACTGTTATTCACGACAAGAGAATGAACTGATATTCTATTAAATTTCACTCATAATAACAGTTTCTCAGTTGTTCTTTTGTTTCAATTCTCTGTGTTAGCAATATAAAATAAGAATAATACAATTCTGACCTGTCACCTCCTTAAATGACCATGTCTATGCTTCCGATGATTCTAAAAAAACAGTCCAAATCAAATGTATTTAAAAGCAGATGAACTTGGTCAAACTACACACTGAGATTGAGTAAATCAGGTATCCGTGCCTGAATATACCTACTTCATCGTTTAGCCCATCATTCTCGTCCAACTACTCTCTATAGTGATATCATAGGCTCTTAGCCGTACATTGTAACAATTTGCTATTGAATCCGGTTATTATGTTAAATCATATTACCCTCTAGGGCAATTAATTATATTAACTATCCTTGCAACCCTATTTGTTCTAAAATGATCCACACGACAAAGTTAGCTCACTTCTGCGAAATTCTATATTGCATTAGGTACTTAGAGCAATTTCCATTCCTTGCGCATCTCTTCTAAGAATTCCTCACGACATTTTGTTCAATAAAAGGTATGTTGGGTATGTCATATAATATAACGCAGCACTTGTTTATTTTCTTGGAATGAGTTAACTTTAAGTTCAAATTACCTATGGAAACCGTATAATTTGATTGGTGTATATAAGAAGTCCTTCAAAAACCTTTTTTGCAAAGGGCCGTAGGTTCTCTATTTCCACCTGGGTAGGATTTATTGTCATCTATTGTTGCCCTTTGAATGGACGACCTCTATGGTAGGACCAATGCAAACAATACACTCCCCACAACAATGCCTTTAATCAGAGTTTGATTAATTCTGTTCGGGAGGAAATAAGCCGATTCGTCGACTGCTCCGATGTAATTACAACCGAGCGACCCTGCTTTGTTTTCTCAACTCAAACGATTTGAATTGTCGTAATTAGTTTTTCTGATGTGCGAGTTGATCGCATTGCAACGAGACTGTGTTGTTCTCTATATTACTTTGATGTCGAATTAAGTCTGAATGTTCGCGCGCAATTTGCTCTCCTGCGATAAGGACCCAATTTAATCCTCGTAGTTTTAATTGGGTAAAAACGCTACGAAATGGACCGAGAAGGAGGATTGTTGGATGATCTTTATGCTTTAATTTGTTCTCGTCAATCTTTTGTAAACATGACGTCGTTAGTTCTTGACCCGTAGAACTCATATTGGTATTGGTATTTCCAATATTTTAAAATTCTGACTTTACATTTGTAAATGAAAATTTGAAATCCTGCTTTATATGCCCATAAATGTCCTTTGTAAGAAAGTGTTATAAAAAAATTATAAAACATCTACGATTTCGTTTAATTTACGTTATTTTGTCATTTGAAATACTTCTTGATATTTGATAGGATAAATTCGTGTTTTTTAGGCTAGTTAATCGAGCGTATGGATATATAGGAGGTCGAATACGTTTATTTCTGTTTATATCTTGGTTTCCCCGACTAATCATTTCATGTTTTTTTGCAACATATGGTACCTAAGTAATTATTATACCTATATGACAGCCACTCTGCCTATTCGAATTCATTAGTGTACTCTAAAAGATTAATCTTCTCTCACGGCCAGATACATGATTTGTTTTTGGAGTTTATTTATAATTAATAATCATGAATGACAAAACAATCACTTTTATTTAGGCTTAATTTTAAATTAAAACTAGTCACTTTAAATACGCCATTAATGATATTATAATTGAAATATTGGATGTACACATGGCCAAACAAAAATTGACCGTTCAATAAATCTGATAGGCTGATAAATGTAAGATCGCACCATCAGAAGTCAGTCTAAGCGATCTCATTGTCTCACTCTAGTAGGTGACCTCACATTTCAATGATAATAACAAGCTTTGAATGGTTATGGGACATGACCAGCAGTCATTCAAATTTGGTCAACGATCAATTTGTGTTCTGCCGAGTGTACCTACCTCTGCCACCAAACGAGAAAAAATAAATCTGCATTGCGGTTCCACGACTGAGCTTGTGGTTGTGTACCTACATCTTCCACCAAATGTGAAAACTAAATAATCTGCATTGAAGTTCCACAACTACCTACCCTGTCCTTGTGTTTGTGTACCTACCTCTGCAACCAAATGTGAAAACTAAACAATCTTCATTGCAGTTCCACAACTACCTACCTGACCTTGTGTTTGTGTACCTACCTCTGCCACCAAATGTGAAAACTAAACAATCTGCATTGAAGTTCCACAACTACCTACCCTGTCCTTGTGTTTGTGTACCTACCTCTGCCACCAAATGTGAAAACTAAATAATCTGCATTGAAGTTCCACAACTACCTACCCTGTCCTTGTGTTTGTGTACCTACCTCTGCCACCAAATGTGAAAACTAAACAATCTGCATTGAAGTTCCACAACTACCTACTCTGTCCTTGTGTTTGTGTACCTACCTCTGCCACCAAATGTGAAAACTAAACAATCTGCATTGAAGTTCCACAACTACCTACCCTGTCCTTGTGTTTGTGTACCTACCTCTGCCACCAAATGTGAAAACTAAATAATCTGCATTGAAGTTCCACAACTACCTACCCTGTCCTTGTGTTTGTGTACCTACCTCTGCCACCAAATGTGAAAACTAAACAATCTGCATTGAAGTTCCACAACTACCTACTCTGTCCTTGTGTTTGTGTACCTACCTCTGCCACCAAATGTGAAAACTAAACAATCTGCATTGAAGTTCCACAACTACCTACCCTGACCTTGTGTTTGTGTACCTACCTCTGCCACCAAATGTGAAAACTAAACAATCTTCATTGCAGTTCCACGACACAAACCCTGACCTTGTGTTTTGTGTTTCAGTAATCAGCAACGACGAAGACGACCTCCTGCCGCCCTATCATCACTACACGAAGAGGTTCACCGGCCTCTACACGGGCCCCTACTTCGACACCTCCACGACTACCAACATCACAACGCAACTTGGGACTCACGCGTACCTCCCATGCAAAATAAAGCAACTAGGAAATAAATCGGTCAGTAACCGTTTAATTATTTTATATATAAAGCTTCCTTCTAATATAAATAACTGATTACTGAAGGAAAGGTACTGCATCTGGACGCATTTTTGTTTCCAATGCTGTAAAACAAATGGCATTGTATAATCTTATCAAACTGAAATAAGCCTCCAAAGCGGAACCAACCCTTTCTTTCAACACATTTCAATTGCTTTTTAATATTGAAAGTAATTAAGGAAGCGTTTACAAAAGAACTTCAAAACAATTGAGTAATTATTTTTACTTTTAACATAGGGATTATCATAGCTTTCTTTTGAGACTAAAAATAGAGAGTAATTTGTACCATCGGGAACAAACCCAATTTTATTTCCCCATTGTTTAATATAGTACTACCAAACAATTTTTTTGGCTTCAGTAAAGTTTCAGATAACAAAAGCCACTTCCAAAATGGCTTCTTGAGCATTGATTCCCTTGGGTGTGTTGTTATTGTGTGATTTGTTTGCACTTATTTGTGTGTTTGTTTACTTTTACATAATTTGCATGGTTTGAAGAGTGTCCTATGTTATTTTTTCACGATTATTTATGAATGTGCCTCGCAGTCAAGCCACTTCTTCTTTTGTATTTTCAACGTATTGTCCGTGTATTTTCTTTTCTGCAATTATGTATGAATCCAACAAAAAAATGAACGCAGTTCTTACGTTTGCTTTCCCATTACTGTACGCCATGTTTAGTCCAGAGTTGCGACGTAGCTCCTCAAGGTTACGGGTCGTGTAATGGCGTCGGCGGCGGCCATGTTGTTTGTAGCTCAATAAAAATAGTTTATCCTGGACTCAGTGAGACATTTCCGTACGCCGTGCGTCCATAACGTTTTACATTGCTACGAGATTGCTTACAGCGAACGGTACTTAAAATGTTCATGTGACGTTTAATAATACAAGAAGGAATCTAATATCTCAAACAATGGACGTTTTCAATGCACAGATATAGTTCATGTACAAAAACAAAAACTTGTATATAGACTGCCAAGCACCTTTCCCCCTTAAAGGATTGCGATCTTAAAGAAGGTCCCAGCAATAATATATTGTTGAAACATTTTCGCACTTAAAATTCGTGAAATCATTTCGCCCAGTTACTGCCGCCAAGCACGACATTATAAACCAAACATTGTGCCCAAATTTAAGATTGAGAAAATCTCTATGTGAACCATCATAGTATAAACTTTAAAACAATTATAATCATTTAAAACGAAAAATAGAAAGTATTCAAATTTTAAAAACGTTAACAAAATCAATTTAAAAACATTTTTTTTACATAACTTAAAATACAAATAAAAAAAATGTTTAAAATTAAATTAAAAAAAAATTAAAAGTAAAAAAAATAAAAAATAAAGCTTGGCGCATTGTGTCAAGGAGGGGGCAACATAAAAAGAAGATGTCGACCAAGGAGACGACGATAGAAAGAAGGAAGAAGAAGATGATGAAGGAGAAGAAGGAAGAAGTCAACATGACGGTGCAAAAACAATGCGCCAAGCTTTATTTGTATTTTTTTTACTTTTAATTTTTTTTTATTAAATTTTTAATATTTTTTTATTTGTATTTTAAGTTATGTAAAAAAAATGTTTTTAAATTGATTTTGTTAACGTTTTTAAAATTTGAATACTTTCTTTTTTTCGTTTTAAATGATTATAATTGTTTTAAAGTTTATACTATGATGGTTCACATAGAGATTTTCTCAATCTTAAATTTGGGCACAATGTTTGGTTTATAATGTCGTGCTTGGCGGCAGTAACTGGGCGAAATGATTTCACGAATTTTAAGTGCGAAAATGTTTCAACAATATATTATTGCTGGGACCTTCTTTTAGATCGCAATCCTTTAAGGGGGAAAGGTGCTTGGCAGTCTATATACAAGTTTTTGTTTTTGTACAACATGTCACATGAGGTAGAAGTTTATAGCAGCTTTCATTGATGATTGAGTGTTACCTGTCATTGCATTGTTAACGCCAACAACGTCACTTCTTGTCTAAAGTTTTCTGTTTTTCTTCCAATAGTTCCAAAGATAGTATAACGAAAGGGTCAATTTCTTTTGGTTGAATATGAGTTATCTCAACTTTTAAATTGTTAAAAGTTCAAAACTTTGAGTCATGTGAATAACGTAAATTGTAGGTGTATTGTTCCGGTGTAGACCGGAATTTGTGCGTCATCTCGTACTACGCATATTTGTTGCCAATTGGTAAACTGAAAGGTTCACGAAAGGATTGTAAATGCGTTTTCCTCAATTTTAAATTCTTCCAGGTTCACTTTTTTATGTCATATAACTCAATTGGTAAAGCGTGCAGATGTTTACAACACATTTTAAATAAAATCAGAATGGTTTTTGGAAGGCAATGTAACTTAAAAGAACAAAATTACTAAACTTTCCATGTAACTTTCTAGTTCTTTATTTGAACGGAACTAGGAACTGAAACTAGTTCCTTTTTGTTCAATGGAACTGGAACAAGTTCCTTGTTTGAGGAACTTACCCAACACTGCTGTTTAGTTATAGTCCCACCATGGATTATACCTCAATTTCTTCATCCAGCAGTTTGAAAACGTACCAAAAATGGGTGTATGCAGAATATTATGTATATTTAATTTTCTATTACATAGGGGTGGTTTCTTAAAATTTGGGGATGTTTGCGTAAAGGTGTAAGTACCGTACGGTATGGGTTATTTCAAATAGAATGTGTATATCAAATTTTGTTTGAGATCGGTCAAAGGGTGTATATGGAGTATATAAGTAAGAACGTTCATGCCAAGGAGCTTTTTCCTGGTTTATACATCGAGACACTTATACTTATTTTAAAGGAATAACGGCAAAGGATGTGGCCATTTGATACTGCCTTGTTGTGAAAATTGATTTTGAAGATTTCAACCTAGAATTCCTTTAAGATTAACTATCTGAGCCACCTGGTGTTTATAGTGCTGGTGGGAAGGAGTAGGACGTATATCATTAACACAAAACACACCAACACACGAACAAACCAACAAAGAACGGTCAACCTGAATATACTGACTGATTGCCATGATACCAGAGAAGCTAAAGCACTATTTTTGCCGGAGAACAGTCACACAATCCTAGATCACACGCTTATAAATTCCCTAAGGTGTCTACCGCTTCCATCGGTAGTATTTAAATAAAAATCAATGAACCTACACATATTTTGTTTAAATCTCACTAAACGACAATTAACATTAAAAAATCTCTATTGATTTAAAAATATATATATGATAACAATGAGAAAAAGTAGTAATACGAATCGTTTTTTTATCTCCTCGGTCCCATTCAGTGCGTATACCTATACATTTAAAAAAAACTGTTGCAAGTCAAGACTCAAGTGAAAAAAACATTGTTTAGGTAATAAAATATCACTTTATCCATTCTTAAGGAAAACACATGTCATATACAAGCAAATGTTCAATTTCTTTTAAAATGTACCAAATATAGTTATGAATGTAATTTATGAATAAGATTTTTCTAAATTTATTTTGAATGAAATAGCTTTTAAGAAAAGTCCTTTACGAATACTAATTTTACCCTGGGGAAGTCTTCTTCGAACGGGTTGTGTGCTTACTCATTATCTTGAAGTATACAATTTTACAATAAATAGTGTGAAAATAAGTTATTTGAAAATACAATTGTGCTAGAAGACAGCCTCCTACTGCAGCAGAATCTATTATTCTATTATGTTACATTCCAAAACAAGTGTCATCTACGTACATTTGTATTTCTTTTGTGTCAAGACAACATAGGAAACCAAACCTCTGATAATCACAACACAACCCCCACCCCTTATCCACCAGCCACTGAATGTTTATCTCTAGATCTGAATGTGCTTTGTGTATTTTCCAAGCAATGGATTCACGATATTAATTGACCTTTTATTATTTGTTTATTGATTATGGTGTGTGTGTGGGGGGGGGGGTGTTTATGTGTTTATTACGCATAGATCATACAATCAATTAGTCTACCGGTCCTTATTCCTGATGATGATGGCATATTGTTGATACATCTAATTGATTTATTGTTTGCGTTTCGATATTTTAGACAGAATGAATTATTTCGTGCATTTAGGTAGGTATTCTTTTAAAAATGCCATTACATATTGTTGACATTGTTTGTAAACTCACAGACGGAAGATTCCGCGTGAGGCAATCGATTGGCGTCAGAATACAATACTATTGTTCATTGTGCGTAGTTAATCTATTATTCTTTATTCTACACAAAACGAATTTTCTATACTCTCGAAACTGAAATAAATTTAGACATTATAATATTCATAGGTACGTGAAGTAGTAGAACTAAAGATTTCATTATGAAACGGAATCGATGTCTGTTATTCGTTTGTTGTCTCAATACTTGGATATCCATAATAACTATCCAAACGAGTTTTCTCAAATGGTTGTTAGTACGTCATATTCTGTCGTCATATTGAGGTATATTTGAGGTTTGAATCTTTCAATGTGACAAAATTATGATGTTCGTTCACCTAGAATTCTACGAGCGGCTAGAGACAGAAGGTCCTCCAGGCGGCGTAGGGCGCGCGCATCTAGTGGAGCGGTCGCTCCACGCCAGCCAAGTCGTACGGCGCGCGCACACACTCATTTAAAAAGGCTGGAGCAAACCCACTTTTACTGTAAGCATCAAAGTGGCATTTTCGGCCTACTGGATCTTAAAATTGGAAAATCTTACATTGTTGCGATATATCTTAATTTCGAGCTATGGGCCACCCTACAACATATACCAAATTTGGGAACAATAGGTTACGCCCTTTGCGCGCTAGAGGGCCGTGAAAACAGTGTTTTAGGGCGGTTTTGATAATAATAATCTCAGTAGTAGTAGGGTGGAGCTAAAATATGGTAAACAGGCCACAGCATAAACGGCTGCACCGATTGATTTAAAATTTTACCACATATGCACTTTTGGCGTCTGAGGTGCCTTTTGCTATAACTGGTTTTATGCCGCCATTTTGAAACCGGAAGTGACGTCATATCTCGTCAACGGCTGGACCGATTGGAACAAAAATTGCGCCAAACGATCCAGACGGTCATTTATATGCATGATAAGTAGCAAAAGACTAAACATTATGTTAAAGAAACCGGAAATGACGTAATGAAATTTGAAATACATCGATTGGCTTTTTGGCAACAAAGATTGATCCGATTATTTTGATATTTATGTAACGTATGTACTTTTGACGTCTCATGTGACTTGTTATAAAACCAACCGGAAGCCGCCATTTTGAAACCGGAAGTGACATCATATATCAATAACGGCTAAATAGATTTCAACGAAACCAGCGCAAAACAATTTAGACGGTCAACTTTATGTATTATCATCAATAATATTTGCAGTTTCTCATACCTAAACCGGAAATGACGTCACACATTTTAATAATCTCACAAATTTTTATTTTGATGCAATAAATATACTATTTGAGACAGCTTATAAAATTATAATCATGTTTCAAATATACTTCAAGGGGTCAGAGATTTCAGCCGCCATTTTTAAACCGGAAGTAACGTCATATCTCAAAAACTGGTAGACAAATCGGTATGAAACTAGCGCCAAACGATTCGGATGGCCATCTCTATGGAATATGAACAGTACAAATAGAATTTTCCTATTTATGAGACCGGAAATGACGTCATTCAAATGTATAAATTATTATAATTCCCTCCTATACAATAAATACATATTCAGAAAGCTTAAAATGATACACATCATTTATAGAAATAAATTCTATGTGGCATTGCAGAAAGTTCAGCAGCCATTTTGAAAACCGAAGTGTTTCCATATCTCGGAACTGGGTTGACTGATTGGAATGAAACCTTTGCTATTCTTCGTGAAAGATCATTTAAAGCAATTATTTAGGACCATACGCTGCTTTTCATTAGTGGTAACGAAATTGTAAAGGGTGATGATTTTTTAAAAGAATTTATTAATTGTTCATTTCATATGTGTCACAAGTTGTTAGAATAAACTAAAAAAAGGAGTGATATCCCCATAAAAAACACTTCGTGTAAAAATACCAGCCAAGTCTCTTCAACTAAAAAAAATATGAAATCTAAAAATTCTGCACTGAAAAGTAGTGATATCAAAAAATTAGCCAAGTCAAAACTTTATTTGAAAATCAAAAAATACTTGGCGGATCGATTTTTTTAGGGCATTATAGGTATACTATGTATATGTATATTTCATGTATAATTTATAATTGGCTTATACTTCCAAGCTATTTAAGTACACGATGCGCCAAGTATTTTTTGATTTTCAAATAAAGTTTTGACTTGGCTAATTTTTTGATATCACTACTTTTCAGTGCAGAATTTTTAGATTTCATATTTTTTTTTAGTTGAAGAGACTTGGCTGGTATTTTTACACGAAGTGTTTTTTATGGGGATAAGTTTTACTGGGCAGCCTAAGGAATAAAACTCTCTATGGGTAGACAAAGTCGAACTGGCGAAAATTAAAACTGGGCAACTTAAAAAAAAAACTCTATGGTTAGGCAGAATTAAAACTTGTAAAAATTTCTAATAAGAAAGGACCACCCCGGCCGGAATCGAACCGGCGACCCCTAACACCGTAAGCCAATGCACTGTCCATTGCGCCACCAGGACGGCGATACTGAAAGCCGTTCGTAACCACTAAACTAGCAAATGGGCGAAGATTTCAACAAGACGCAATGTCGCTCGTCATACCTGCAGCATTACCTACGAACCTGATACTATCTGTGATCGCGATGGCAATCGGCGTGCCGCGATGGCGATGTTTCGGGTTATTGATGATCTACACAGCATCCCTCGACCTCTCATTTGAATATATATACTGGAAAGTATCATCGCTTACACAAATTAAAAAAGGATGATGTGAAAAAAAAGTTTTTCTAGGATCGGGAATCGAACCCGTTATGCAGGAACACAAGCCAGCTGCCTCCGATAATTCAGCTATTCAGGCCGACAGGGTATGGAGTTGACAGCGAAGCTGCTGTGTTGGTAGATGAAGGGGAAGAGCGGAACGCTTAATATTGATAAATTTTCCACTTCCGGTTTGAAATTTTTGTTTTTTCTTGAAGTGGAGTGTCTAGCAATACATTGTCTTTAATGTTGCCAAATTTCAAAACTGTCGATGGACCCGTTTGACTTTTGAAAAAAAATTAAATTTAAAATTGGATTAAATTCACTTCCGGTCAAAATATTTCAGATTTTCTTTCAGAAGTACGCGTGAGAAGGGGGACTCTATGTGTCTACCAAATTTCAACTCTCTAGACCAAACCGTGCAATCTGTAGAAAAGGGCAAGCAAATCGACGTGCCTAGCTAGCTAGCCAGCCAGCCAGCCAGCCCCAAAGTCAATCCTTGCATGTTTGAGGCCCAAAATTCACCCCGAAGGGATGATCGCAGCACTTTGATTTTTGGTTAGGTGTTGTCAGGTGGCTAAATATACCCGATAACCATGGTTTTCAACTTTCATTTCTCACTGCATGTATGCCTGCCGATACCTCGTTTTGACCACTTAAGCCGTTGCTGTATAAGTCTCTGGTAGTAGCTCGCACGTTGTAAGATAGAGCGGTGCTTGGCAGCGTCGAGCTAACGCCCGACTAGATGTAGTAAGATGTTCGTATTATTTCTTAATCACGCTGTTCATTACTAACAGGGCACATACTTACATGCCTCCGAAGTAGACTTCGGTGCGGACGTGCTTGCAAAGTGCTTGCAAAGCTATAGCTACCATGTTAAAAATTTGAAGCATTTTCAATCCTTTTTTTGGGGTACACTAGGGTGCAACTTATTGTAACAAAGACCTGACAACTATAATCTTAAAGAAGTAGGGTCAGTATATCTACGAGTATAAAACAATTTGATGAATTTTACACAAACAAGGAAGTAACCTACAATGGTTACTTCACGGATCCATCTATGTTCTTAAATTGCTCACTTATCGTAAAAATTACACATAATTTTGTTAACTACGATGCTTAAGTCTGTAACCACGGTTGCTATGTGATAAAATGTACATTAGTGTGCATGAATCAAGGGGCTAAGCTGTAACACAATTTTGTTACGAACTTCGGAAGCTCGACATCTTAGAAGCTAATCCCTCGCTCGATCTCATATGAGGCTGTAAAGGGATTCATGGCATGAGGTGTGTAAGCTGCATCCTGCTTGATACGGGTTGAGAAGATGTGGGGCGGCGCAAGGTGCAGAGAGTCTTCGTGATTAGTTCTTGAGATGTGTGATGATTATTTTAATCAGGACATGAATATTCATTAATAATTAATAATCAGTACACTTTATAATTGAACTTTCACAAACTTTTTCCCCTGCTGTTCAGCAGCTTTTATATCTGTCAACATTTTATACTTACTCCTGCTGGATGCAGTAAAAATATTGAGATTTCAGTAAATGTAAAGTTTGTGAAACTTTAAATTATAAAGTGTACTGATTATTATTTAGTTGCTGTGGGTATTTTGGTTAAAAAACTGTCCTGCATAAGAATAAAAAGCATGGAAATAACACTTTTTACAATATTTTATTTACAAATATTCAGTGTATCAGGCAAGAACTGAAATAGTCTTCAGTCTTCGTGCATAGGTCAGATACTTGAACTCGCAAGAGTTGTATGGCAACCCAACCTGCTGATTAAGAATGCACCCTGGACCCTTACATAATACCGCCGAACGATGGTGCTACGATGGTGCTGAGTTCAAGGTCGGTGTTACTACGGGTAATTAAGATAGGTAGCAAATTGGCGATAGTAGGTAAGGGTCCTGGTAACCTAATTGGTAAAGCATAGGGCTGGTAACCCGAAGGAACTGGGTTTGAATCCCAGTCGGGGTGCGCGTTTCTATCTCGCAGGTTCCGTCTTAAACTGAAAAAGAGTTATTGAAATTTTAAGCCTATTTGGAGAGGTGTGTCAAAATGGTCAATAAATTATATGCACCGCACCTTGATCACTTACAAATAAATGTGGGTTGTTTTCACTCCCTGAGGGTCAGTAACGCACAATGATCAGGCTTCCTACAAACACGAAATGGCTCTCTTATCAACTTGTTACGCAGAGCGTTTTTCTAGTTATAAATTAATATGACGGCAAAAGGAATCCAATATACTGTAAATATTACAGCCTCCAAGTTCGCTTTACGAACTGATGTAAGGTGAGGTAAAAATTAGTTTTCTCATTAATTTAAATATAATTCTGCTAAAAAGAAACACAAAGAGTTTCGTATCCACAAAGTAGAACAGAAAGTATTAATTACAGATAATCTAGTAGTTTTAGTTGCAATGGGAGCGTAACAATGAAACTGCTTGTACTATTTGTAACGAAGCCGTGTTGCGAACTTCCTTGCCCGAGGTAGTAATCTAGGTAAGTGAAAGAAGATTGTGGTTCTTCTCTAAGATACCCCGAAGCCCACGATGGCGTAGAAGGTGCTTGTCTGAGTGGAGGCTTGAAATTTAAAATGTCACAATATATTACATCACGTCATCAGAGAGCAGACCACGAAGTTCGAATATAGTAGAAAAGTTCGTGGGAGAGGAAAGTTTAGCGGGCAAACGAATATTAATTGTTTGGAAAAGTTTCGGCCGCTACTTGAGCGGCGCGTAAGAAAATGCTTTGTGATCGGGTAAAAAAAATATCGAGGGAATATTTAATTTCAATGAAAATCGTTAGAATTTCCATTTAATTTAGCCGTTTCGAATATATTATTATTTTCATAGCGGATTCAGCATTCTGCCCTAGGCAAGTCGGAGCGTCCCTGGAATATTATTGTATAATAATTCGGGAATCTAATTATCCTTTTTCGAGTGGTTTATGGTAATTAATTCGGAAGTTATCTTTTGATGGAATTGACAATTTCACCCTAATTAGAGTAGAAATGTGTGCATCTATCAGAGCTGTGTATTCTTGTGTGGAGAAAAGGAACAGCAGAGGCTCGTGGGTTTGCCCGTACATTAGTGAGATTACTGCAGGGCGATTCCTCGGAGACGCTCCCATTGGTTGTAAAGTAAACGTAACAACAAATAAAACAAAGTAATTAGTTTCGATTGTGTGTTGTTTTACGCTGGTAATAGCACAAAACTTTTCTTATGCGTGTATTTTTTACGAGAAAGTAATTTCTTACAAAATGCTCATTTAATGGTTTCGTGCAAAAATATTAGACAATCCCCTACTACTGCATCATTTCATAAATTCGAAGTGAAGATGATAGTTTTTATCAATTTTTAATAAATGTTACACGGCAATGACCTAGCAATGACCTGGCCATTGCCTAAAATTGTGCACACAAACAACAGAGAAAGTGTCATGAATATGATTAGGATGTTTAGGACCTATGAAAATGTCCAAAAAGACATGCAAATAGTACCTTAAAACTATTAAAAATGGAGCATAAAATCCGTAAAAAGGACCAATGAAATGTTATGCTTTGTAATATTCGTCAACATATTATTTGATTTATTGGTTTAAAAGTTGAATTTGGAGTAAGATATTAAAATGAACTTAAATTATTGTATGAATGTGTCTATGTGTCAAGTATCGTTGTTGCTCATCCCAGTGGAGGATGGAAATTTTGTGAAGACAACAATTATTGTAACTTGAAACAAATATTTACTATTATTTTACCAAATAATTGTAAAAAAAGGACAAAAATCCTTAAAATAGCAAGAAAAGGACTGAAAATTCATAAAATGTTAAGATAAAGGCTTTTACATGCAAAATAAAACACTTCCTTTTGAAATCAGGAACACATGAAACATATTATGTATGTATCATTTTTAGACGTGTCAGAACAAAAAATTAAAAAGAACATGTCCTAAACATCCTCGGCCTAGACATAAGCGTGCAATGACGGAGTATCTGAATGTACAAGATCTGAATCTCTCTGCCTGCAGGTGTCGTGGATCCGACGTCGAGACGCCCACATCCTCACCGTGGATCGCTACACGTTCATCGCCGACGACAGGTTCCAGGCGTTCCTGGTGGAGGCGACGGACACGTGGACGCTCCAGGTGAAGTACGTGCAGGCACGGGACGCCGGCCAGTACGAGTGTCAAGTGAGCACCGAGCCCAAGATGAGCCACTTCATCACACTCAATGTTGTTGGTGAGTTTTGACCTCTTTGTTTACATTGTCTGCCTTGAATAATAAACACAGAATAACTATCAAAAATGTCTAGTCCACGCCAGCCTAGTCGTACGGTGGAAACATATTCACATAATTTAATAATTTCAATAGTATACACAAATTAACTATGAAATATGGTTTTTGCTGATAACATCAGATAGTATATGTGAATAAATACCAACTGCAGTATGAAACGATTTTCCTTGAGTGGGATTCGAACCCACGACCTTCCGTTATCCAGTCAGATGCTCTCGAATCATATTGCAGTTGGTTTTTATTCACAAATTAACTATATTTAAAAAACTATATATTATAATAGTGACTCCTAAAAATGTGAACCTATCCATTAGATTAAAAACTGTTGTCCCGAAATAATCGAGTTTTAAAAACGGATTTTGAAGAGTTTAAAAACGATTTTCACTTCTGAAGATATATAACGTCTAGGAAAAAATATTCCCGACTTTGCCCCATCTTTGTCCGAAAGCTAGGCAATCTTTCTTGAAAGGTAACCTCTTAGAATAATTCTGAAAACGTTCTTGAAGGACATTATCAGTCAACTCGAACGCCTTGTCGTCGCGGCCCTCGATGTTTCTGCACGACCTGGCATCGCTTACTCGCCCCCAAGTAATCAGTTTAAACCCACGGTTCAGCGTCCACGATCTGCACCACAGCATCACTCATCTACCATAGCTCATCTCCTTTGTCGGTTACCATGGTAACATAATAGTCTGAGCCTTGTCTCCAGCGCCTGTCACCCTCAGGGATCTACTAATTCACAGAAATACTCGTAGATTACGTTCAAATTGAACGTATTCTAAGACCAAGCTTAGTTACAACGTAACAGAGAACCGAATTTATAACAGGCGAAATTAATATTGGTTAACGTATGGAGACATTATGTACCTACCTGTTGCTTTGTATATACCTGGTTTAATCATTTGGTTTACTTAATAAAGTAAAATACGTTGAGGTGAGGTTCAAAATCTTTATTTAGCTATAGTTAATCCGCTGTCTCCGAGTAGCAAGTTGAAAGATAATCTGATCTCTTAGAAAAACCGTATATCTCTGGCTCTTTTAGAGATCTGAAAGAAAACGATCTCTATGATGTAACTAATATAATTCATTACTATTTTCAAATGTGATTTAAAGCCTTTACTTGGCACTAGATCTGGTTCATAAACAACCGAAATTAAAATGTATTAATTACTGTGTGGCGTGTTCATCTATTGCCTTTGGTGATGGCTTTGTGATGGTTTGTGTTCAAAAATTATGTCAATAATCCAGATTAACAGGATTTAATGCGTCTAATCTTTCAATGAGATTAACGACCCTTTGTGAAGCAAGTTATAATAATTCATTCAACAATATACTTCATTCAAACAATAAAACACAATAAAGTGCTTTTTATAAATCCGGATTTATACCAAATATGGCAATACATTCCTTTCGTTTGAATTAAATCTAAGAAGAATATTATTTAAAATAAAGAAGAAATAATAATTCAATTTTAAATCGTATGCATATGTACAGTTCCCTTGAAGCGTTGTTCATTTAAGTGAATAATTTTTCTGTTTTTATTTTAGTTCTGTTTACGTCTGACTTTTCTGTAATGCTTTGGCGACGGATGAATGATCCTGATGATGATATGGTGTTAATGGATAATGGGGGATGATGCGGTCATGGCCTATTAGTAGGGGGCCACTTAGCATTCACCTCTTTACTGAGGGAAGCCACAATAAGTCAGGAAGGACGGTCTAGGGAATCGAACCCGGGACCTCCAGAGGGTTACTTCATTTTGTTCTCCAATGATTCGATGTTCGATGATAGAAATCAATAACTGTCAATGGTTGGTCAGAAGCACTGTATAACATCATCCACTGAAGCACTATTATATGCAGGAATTAGTGCATCAACAGAACGTACATTCTATGGAATTCCACTCTGTTCATCAGGCTAATCGCATCATATTGAGTTTATTCAGTCCACTAGTCTAGTGAGACCGGAACATCCATGTGAAAAGAGTTGCAGCAAATCGGACGCGTTCTTTGCTTTAGTAATGAATTTAATATGTTTATATTCATAATTATGCTGCTCCAATATTCACGTGGCATTCGTTAAGGGGATTTGAATCCACAACAAAAGCCACCATTTATTGGAATGCATTTTCACATTCAATACGAAGGCTCGCTTATCAACGCGTTACACCGAGCGTTTTCCTAGCTTAGGAGGAGAAAGGGCAAAATGTAGCACAATTGTACAGACACACACGCCACACAGACATTAATACATTCTATTTTCGCTTGTTTATGAACCAAATCTAGTGCCAAGTAAAGGCTTTAAATTCAAAATTATGAAAATAGTAATGAATTATATTAGTTACATCTTAGTGATCGTTTTCTTTTATGTCTCTAAAAGAGCCAGAGATAAATTGAGAACCCCACGGTTTTTCTCAGAGATCAGATTATCTTCAAAATCTTCTCATTGTTGACAAGTAGTAACACCGTACACAGTATCTGACAGTAACATCGCACACAGTATCTGACAGTAACACCGTAATGTTCCTCTTCTGCAGTGCCGAAGATCGAGATCGTCGGTGAGTCTGACATCTACGTGAAGACGGGGAGCGTCGTGACTCTCAAGTGCGTCATCACGCAGTCCCTGGAGGAGCCGGCGTACATCTTCTGGTATCACGACAGCGAGCGAGTCCTCAACTACGACCGCACGGTGAAGGACATCAGGTCGGAGCGCGCCGGTCCGGACACCACCGTCGGGACGCTGCTCATCTACGACGCCCAGCGCGAGGACAGCGGCAACTATACGTGCAGCCCGTCCAACCTAGACTCGGCCAGCGTTCTCCTACACGTGCTCAACGGTATGGACTAGCTTCGTGATACAATTAACGGATTTGGTTAGACTACAAAGACGGAGCAAATAGTATTAAAAGTTCAGACACTTTTCTGTGCGTATGAAAGTTCACAATTTCTAACGCAAATTAATTCCATGCAAAAATTTTCTAACTAAATGAAACAGCTGTGTGTTGACAAATGTCCCTGTCTCATTCATAAAAAATAAGTAGTATTTTTCAGTTGTTCCTTTATTGTAGACTTAGTGCATAGCAAAATAATGCGTGCGGGGTCTGCTGGTCTGCTTGATTCATGCTAAGGGCAAAATATTCAAGTTCATTTGGAGGGTGGGTCTGGGAATGATCCCCCAGCACTTGCGGGTCCGCGGAGCGTCGTCCTGGGATTTTTTACACCTAACGTAATTCAAAGCATTTTGGTGCTATTTATACTTAATCTATCATCAAGTTTAAGGTGTGTTTCGAGGAACAAAAGCTTGAAAAGGGTGTTTTCATTACTCTTCAAGTTGTAATATCCTCGTGTCGAGTTATGAATAAATTCATAGCATACGATTATTCAATAGTTACTGTAATATTAAAGAATGAGTAGAGTCTCACTTTGCTAGAAAATGGCAGTTCACTATTCGCTGATTATTTTGTTCATGGGATTACCATATTTTTTTGGTATTTTCGAAAGTCAAAGGAGCAGTGCACCCTTCCTGTAGACGCCCATTAATGCAACAAGCTTTTCATTTTGTACTTCTTGTATTATTCTCAAAGGCGAGAAGTATTGGAAAATTCCTTGTGCTGATTATTCAGTTTGTAAATTTATTTATGATTTCTTCAATGTTGTATTTATATACTGACATCATGTAACGAAACGTCAGTTCAACATTAATAGTGAAATTAGCACTTAGAATTAAATGAAATCATTTCCCAATCCATAAATTTGATATGTGTGAGACGATTAAGCACAGGATAACATCGGGATTAAGCTTGTAGTTAGGTAAAACACATGATAATAAAACCCTCCTAGTACAAAAGAACTCGTGACCTACAAGTCTTGCCTTGCAGAGCACTCACTCGGCTCTGGATTAGTTCAATCTATGGTTCAATCGAGTCTAGAGTGACAAATGCACTCGATTCCGGATGCAAAGAAGTTCGACTCTGCGGGCCGACAAAGACGAACGTAGCGCACATATTGCTTGCTTGAGTAATAGACAAGGATCACTAGTGAAATGGATAATTATGTTCGACCCGTTGAGTCGAGGAGGTTTTATTCAGCTCTTTGAACTGCAACGCAAAATTTCTCGTCTAGTCATTTATTTCTAATCCTTTTAAATGGATAAGGAGGCATACTTGAAGTATTTTGGTACTTATTATAATTGTTTGACATTAACTTCCTTTAAATAAATAATAAATACAAAATTCTGAATATGTTTATTCAAAATTATCGTTACATTATGTGAGCCATGACATACCTGATACAAGTTCTTCGAATTTTGGTTCTCAATACTCCGTAATATTATTTATTGATACTTCATTTGCACTTATGGTTAATCTTCATTGTATTGCATTGTTTACGTTTGAACAGACGAATGCATATTTTTTACATGTTTTTTCAATAAACAGATCAAGTTTTCATAATCTCACCTTCCGAATAAATCCTTCATTCTGTCCTCATTGGCTATTACCATGGTAACTTCCGATTTTTTCGACAGCCTTTATCCAGAAAGTAGAAATGGTGTTTCATTCGAATTTATCAAATTTCATTATACTTGAAAAAGAAATCGAAGTTATTAAAAATAGATAATTATTTCCATCTCAAAAACATGAACCAATATGCCGCAAGCTGTAAACTAATTTGCTCGACTAGAGAGACATTTAATCAAGTTCTGAAACTTCAACATGAGACAGAACTGTCAAAACACATCGTCATGTCGATCAAAGTATTCAGTTTGAGGATACGACTCAAGTGTAGTTGTTGTTTGGTGCATGCGAGACGATGTCAACCGCTGTTGACCCGCTTTCCTTCTGCAAGTGATCTCGGTTATTAGTTCGTCTCAGCATGATCAAACTTGTCATTCTCAAACTACATGATCTAACTTGTCAACGTGGGAAGCTCCTGGGGTGCAGACGCTAGTCTTTGGGTTTATAGCGATGTGGAGGAGCACAATTTAGTGAGCGTCTTTGAAGAAGTTATTGGAAAGATGCGACGTCACGTATGTAAAATAGACAAAAGATAATATAAAAGTCATCATCACAATTATTGTGAAACTGTCAAAAACGTGCCAGGAGACAAAAATCATTGTGATGCCGTACCACCTTCCCTTCTTTCACGAATTTGAATATAGTGACAAAATGATAGAACTGACAACATGTAAATATACCACTGCTAGTTAACAGTTCCTGGTTCTAAAACTAAGGTATACTTTCCTTGGTAATACGCCAAAACGTTAATCCCAATCTATTTTCACGGATTAAACTAACGTTCAAATAGTAGTTTAGTTAGTGCAATTTTAATGTAATGAATACAACAAATACAAAATAATAATTATCAAGGTTGGATGAAATAAAATTGTATAGGTACCTATAGTATCTTTCATTGCTAACCAAAAATTGCGGTAATCTTGATTTCATTTAATATTATATTAAATAATCTGCGTTTTTAAATTGGTTCTTAGGTTCTTTATTACTTTTATTTTTGTCATGTTATTAGAAATTGTGATAGAAAGTTTTTTTACTAGATTCGTATTGAAGTTGAATTGAAACCTAAAGACATTATTCTGCACATTCACATTTATTTTGTCGTCTGTGAAAATCCAAAGCTCTTAACGAAACTGAACTGTTGATAAATCACTACAATCCAATATTGGACGTTATTCGCCTTTCAGAGACGAGTCCATATTGATTTCCTATGAACGTATAGGAACGGGAAGTAGAATAAAAACTTAACTCGTCGGAAATAGTTTCACCATGTAGCTCAGAATGTGGATTCAATTATGCAAGTTTCCACCCAAAGCTTTGAGCCTGGTGAATAAATAATCTCCAAGAAGAGATTGCCACGACTCCCGGTAGAGGCGCCATAGGGGGATTTGCATGTAAATCGCATGCAGATATAGATATAGAACCCGACTTGTTGAATGATAATTGCCACAAGCCTATTTGCCCTCTCTAAACACTAATCACAGTAAAATAAAGCCTAATAAGTCTGATTCAACTACCTACTATTCTGTCAGCAAAATTAGTAATAACCGTTTTCGAATTGCATGCATGGCATTAGCATTGAAAAACCACACTATTGAATGATTTTCGGCATTAATTTGTTCCCATGTTCAGAATAATTACGGGTCATTGGCTCCAAACATTTGATATGTGTGAATGATTGACTGAACGAAGTTAGTGCTAATTTCCACTTCTGCGCTTACTCATAGCATAAAGCTCATAGTCACAGAGTTCGTCAATTGTAGCGGCAAAGTTTGACAGCTGGATTTATCAGGCAACCAACACTATATTGTAATTGGTCACTTCACGATTTCAACATAAATTTGAATAATTCTATCATCTATGGTATATTTTGTTCATTAAATGTTTGATATATTACTTCTTTTGGAGTGAACTGTTATTAGAGATTTTTTTTTTTTTTTTTTATTATCACATATTTATTTACATTTATAAACACTTAATTCCACACTAGGTAGAGTAAAAATTTCTTATAGGCTAAATACATTTAGTAATGCCGGCTAGCCAGGCCTGTCACATTTGTCTTCCTTCTCATCCTCCTCCCCTCCTTCCTTTTTTCTTCTTGTTCTTCTTCTCCTTCTTCTTATTCTTCTTCTTCTCCTCCGTCTTTTTCTTCTTCATCCTCATCCTCCTCTACTACCTCCACTTTAGTAACTATTTGTTCCCATAATTCTTGATTTTCCCACAAATGTTTCCTTTCAACTTCTTCCCATCTTTCACCTCGTTCCTCAACATCTCTTTTCACCTGTTCAATCCATCTATCTCTTGGCCTCCCAACTTTTCTTTTACCTTCCACATACTTTCCAAATTCACTTTTGGCTCTTCTACTGTCTTTCATTCTCTTAAGTTTACCAAACCACCTCAGTCTTTCTCGCCCAATTTTGAACCCAACACTCTCCACACCCATCTTCTTCCTTATCACCATACTTCTTACATGTTCCTTCATCGATATATTTGCCATTCCTCTCACGAACTTCATCTCTTCTGCTTGTACCATACTCTCCTCCTTCCATCCCAAATTCCACGTCACCGCCCCATAACATAATATCGGTAAAAAATATTGCTTGTATAATACTAATTTAAATTTAAGTGGTAAATCCCTATTCCATACTAATTTTCTAACTTTTTGATAAAACCCGTCTGCTTTCTGTATTCTTCTTTTAACTTCTTTCGAACACTTTCCGTCTTTTGTAACCAAACTTCCTAGATAACTAAAATCTTCTACTTGTTTAATATCTTTTCCATCCAATTTCAAACCATTTCTTACAAGCCCATTTTTCTTCTTCTCCAAAACCAAATATTCACTCTTCTCACTACTAATCTTCATTCCATATCTTTTTATCACTTCGTTCCACACATCCACTTTCTTCTGTACCAACTCTTCAGTCTCTCCCCAAATTACAACATCATCCGCATATACCCCAGTTTGCGAATCTAGATCTTCATTCCTTTCCACCTCCCGAATTATATCATCCATTACCATAATGAACAGCAAAGGTGACAACACACTGCCTTGCCTTACTCCTGATCTCACACTAAACCAGCCCGTTCTTCCTCCCACTGTTTCCACACAACTCTCACATCCAACATACAAACTCTGTACTCTTTCAATCAACTTCTTGTCTATTTCCCTCTTTTCTAAACTCTCCCACACCCTATCCCTTGGCAAATGATCATACGCTTTTTCAATATCCAGAAACACTAACCATATTTCCTTTCCCATCTCCCAATTTCTCTCCATAATGGTCCTTATAGCGAATATAAGGTCTATCGTAGATCTGTTTCTTCTAAATCCATATTGTTCATCTTTCAAATCCTCTTCAACTACACTTCGTATCCTCTTCTCTATAATTCGTTCGTATATCTTCGCTCCTTGGCTCATGAGTGTTATCCCTCTATAGTTGCTACATTTCTTGCGATCCCCTTTCTTAAACAATGGTACAATAACACCTCTCCTCCAATCCCTTGGTACAGTTTTTTGAATCCATGCCGATGCCACAACTCTGTAAAACCACTCCAATCCAGCTTTACCACCTGCCTTTATCATTTCCACACTTATCTCATCCACTCCCGGCGATCTTCCATTTTTCATCCCTTTTACTGCCACCTCAACTTCCCCAAACATTACCATATCATCTGGACAATTCAATTTATCGCACTCTTCACTTATTTCCTTGTCTTCAGTACCACCTTTGTCATCATTCAATAACTTTGAAAAGTAGTGCTTCCACATATCTTGTATTTCCTCCACATCATTTGTAAGGCATCCCCTTTCATTTACCATATAATTAGTTGTTCTATTATCTTGCCTCTTACATTTTACTACAGAATATAACATCTTTTTGTTTGCCTCAAAGTCCCTCTCTAGACATTTAACAAATGCGTTCATTGTCTTCGATTTTTCTTCTGAAACCAAAAAGTGAACATATCTCTTCATCCTTTGATATTTATTTATATTCAATATTGTTCTGCACTCTTCTTTTTTAACCCATGCTTTTCTTTTCTTTCTTACTGCACACTTAATTGCATTTGTCCACCACGGTGTTTCCTTTCTTCTTCTCAATCCCTTTGTCCTCCCGCATATATTTTCTGTAATAGTCAATATAGCATTTTTAAAACTCATCCATTCCTCTTCTACCAAATTAAGATCCCCAACTGGCATATTTTCTTCTATTGCCATTTTAAATTCTTTTCTTATTTCATCATTCTGCAATCTCCATACCTTCAATTTTCTTCTTCTCTTCGCTTTTCTTCTTTCAACACATTTTCTTGGCATTCGTATATCCGCTATTAATAGTCGATGATCACCATCAAACGCCACATGCGGTACAACCTTTACATCCAATACCATTTTTCTAAGTGCGTCACTGTATATTATATAATCAATTACCGATTTCGATCTCCCATCCCAACCATACCTCGTGATCATATTCTTTTCATTCTTCTCAAACATACTATTTCCAATCACCAATCCATTTCTTGCACAAACTTCTAACAAATTTTCTCCTTCCTTATTCCTGGATCCATATCCATTTTTTCCCAAAACCTTTTCAAATCCTCTTCTTTCTCTTCCAACCTTTGCATTTAAGTCACCCATTACAAATGTACTTTCAAGAGATATATTTTCTTCTACAAGCTCAAGAAAAGTTTCTTTTTCAGCCATTTTCCTTCCAACTTGAGGTGCATAAACTTGTAAAATTTCTACTAACATTTCTTCGAAAAACAATTTCAATTTAATTAACCTCTCATTGATGTACTCTACTTGCACAACCTTGCTTTTCATTTCTTGACACAGTATAATTGCAACTCCAAATTTACATTCTTTATCACCACACCAATATATACAATAACCATCTCTCAATTCTTTATACCCTTCTCCTCTCCATTTTGTTTCACTCAAACCCAACACATGCATCTTTCTCTCTTTCATTTCATCAATCACTTCTTCTATTTTCCCATTTAACGTGACAATATTTATTGTTCCCATCCTTATAACTTCTCTTCTTCTATATCTGTAACCTCCACCTTCCCTATTAGTCTTGCTTTTCTTCACATACTTCATCATTCTCCTTCCTATAATATTATCCTTGAAACCCAACTTGTCCGAAAACCCCGCTTCGACTGAGTCCAAACATTCTTCTTGTTAATAACAACCTTCTCCTCAACCCTCATTTTCAATTTTCTTCCAACTTCTCGGGCCCACTTCCTTCTATCCATCAAGAATCCTGGTGTGTATTCCAATTCAATATATTCCACCTCTTTCTCTTTCGCCATCTTCTTCAACCCTTCATTCAAAGTTACTGAGTAATTACTTAGTAAACCCACAATACCTATTTTTATCTTTGGACCAAAAAAGGTTGTAGAGACTTGCATCAAATCCTCAAAATCTTTCATTATCTCGTCTTTATCCAACCGATTCCAAACTTCCCTATTTCCCACTTGAAAAATTACTTTCTTCAGCCCACTCTGTTTTGCATAACATCCATCTTCAATTCTTGCAGTAATTTCCCTGATTTTTATTCCAGGCTCCCTTCTCACATGACATCCCTCACCCAACGCGAAAACCCAGGCTTCACTGCCACTCACATCTCCCATCAATAAAATTGTATCTTCCAATGCTCTATTCTCTTCAAACGACTTTTGATTATCATCACTCCTCTTCAAATGACTCTTCTCGGACTTCTCTTCATAATCTTGATCATCTTTTTCCTGAGTATCGTTCTCAATCATCATGTTATTTTCTTCTTCATTTTTGTTCTCTTGTTCTGCTTTCCTTTTCTGCACTTTCTTCTGTTTATGTCGCTGTTCTTGCTGATGTTTATCTTGCTTATGCAATGATTCACACGACGAACTTACTTCTTGAACATTGCTTTGTGGTTGGTTTTCTTTATGCACGTTCAATTGAATACTCGTTTCACTGCTTCCGCCTGTTGTCAAGATCTCTGCCATCTCCACATAATGTTTTTTATGATTATCATTGACTGTATTCATTAACTGTTCTAACCTATTTGTAATATCTTGCCACTTGCCAACAAACTTTGCTCTCTCCCCCATTTGTTCTTGGCACTCTCGATCTCTTTCCTGAATATTATCTAATCTATCAGTCCGTCTCTCCTCTTCTAACCTAATCAATTCGTTTACATACCATATACTTCTCTTCACCATTTTCTCTTCCCATACATTTCTATCCAATACACTTTTCTTTATTCTTTTCAACTCTTCTTTGCATTCACTTTCCCAAACCATTCTTTCAGCAAACATGTCAATTGAGTCATTATCTGCTTGTTCATGTATTTGTTTAATACCAGCAACTTCTTTCTTCCACTCTTCATGTACTATTTCCTGTTTTATCTTCATATCGGATATTTCTTCCTTCAATTCCCGTACCTCCATCATGAGTCTTTCAACCAAGCTGACCTCACCTTCATTTACACTCCTCTTCATCTTGGATCTCAAATGCATCAACAATTTTTTTTTTTTTTCACTTTAAACACCTTGGTTTAAAAAGTTAAATGTAGTTTTTGACCCGCAGTGAAATTTTACCCCATGTCACCGTGACAAATCTCTCTTCCTTTTTCCAATCCCGAACCACAGCAAAACCAAACTTAAATCTCGATATTTATCAATATTCTACGTATTATTTACGAACCCTTTTGCTTTTTATGACCTTCCAGCACGTCTCCACTCAATACCTTCACTTTTCAGCCAAACACATTCCTATTTCACAGTAAAATTAATTTTTAAATCGGACGATCTTATCTCCCTTTACAATAAGTTCACGGCCTTCGTGAATTACGTGAATACGTGAATACGTGAATAATTGCATTTTTTGTGCTGTCAAATTCATGCCTTTTTCCTTCCAGGTCTGACTTTGTACTTGTCATTATCAGAATTCAAAGTGCTTATACTTTTCCCTTTGTATTGCAATGAAAATATTAAAAAGTATTGCGTAATCAATCCTTCCACCTCTGACGTGAGAACATAACGACTACATTTTGTACTCCTCGAGTTAGTAAACAAAATGCCTTCATTACGCTGTGCCCACATAAGGACAAATACTTAAAATTAGACCTGTCCCGTTATACCTGACCTCCATGGGTAACAAACCATAACTCTCCCCTACTTAGAAGCAAGTCCTAATACCTACTACATAAACCGAGTGATGCCGAGTGATACCGAGTGATGCACGAGCAGAACCAAGTTGATCGTCGTGTCTGAATTGGCCGTAAGGACACACTATAGCAACTTTTGGTTGATCAACTTGGTTCTACTCATGCGCAGAATCACTTTGATATGATAATGTTACCCTGCACATGTGCAGAACCTGTCATTCCATTGAAATGATATCGCGATTGTGAAATGATTATTTAAGCGAACTGACTGAGCTCTCTGTTGTCAAGGTGAACATCCAGCCGCAATGCAGCGTGGGAAGAACTCTGCCTCGCCGATCCCCGCCCGATGGTGGAGCCCTCTCTCGGCAGGACTCGGCTTGAGTTCCATGTCATGGCGGCGGACCCTCACAGCTGTTCTAGCCATCAGCATCGTCCTGAATCTCACCGTTTGGCTCGTCGTTGACACGTAAACTTCATTCTCTTCACTCAACGTGGTTTGAAGACGAAAGTGTCCAAACAGAAACTGAACAAGTGTGCTAATTGACTGGATAATTTGTATACATGTGTTTAATGTAAGCACTCCCTGCGCTACGGAGCTTCGAAGTCTCGAAAAGGCTGATGAAAGACAATTTTTTATATTGGTTATGATGAATATTTTCCAATTAAGATGTTACATCTAATGTTACATCATGGTTAATGTTGTATATAATTCGAATGAAAAGGTTATCGTCCATATTTGGGTCAGGTGTATCAAACCCCTAAATTGTAAATACATTTTAATTGCCGAGATAATTTTTGTCACCATTGCTCGAATTTCCACTGACACGATTGTCATCTTCGTGTTGTCGTGACTAGATGTCAGCTTTCTTTGTCTATATTTACGTGTACAAGGATGCTGTGAAAATGTAAACTGTAGAGAACACCTGATCGTGTACACGTCGAGTGTCTGTGAAACAACGAGTGAATGTCCGTATGAATTCAACTTGATTTAACAAAAAATATATATATAATAGTGATTTTTAAAAAATATAAAATTGAAACATCGACTCTGCAACAAACTGTGTTACATATTTTGCTCACATCAAAGTGTAGCCTCAACATGCGGTGTCGGCGATTACGGAAAAGTGAGATGAAGCTACGAATAGATCGAAGGAATATTTTAATAAATATGATAATTAAAATATTCACAGGATATTTGAATATTACTTTACCTGAAATTAAACGTGACGTTTGCCGTATGTACATATTTAAACAACATCTTTACTAGTCTAAGTGTAAATATTGGAAGGTTTTGTTGAATTTTGTTGTTTTATTTCATAGATTATTTCGTTGAAATCGTTCTATATTTTATTTCCTGATATATACGTATACCGATGACAATGTGCTACTTATTGTTAATACTCGTCAAAATGTTTGCTCTGTCTATATTTTTTATTAAAAATAAAATGTGTATTGAAGACAAGTAAACCTAAAACAAATGTAAAATCGGAACACATAGCCATGGATCTTGGGAAAGGGTTTGATTGTTCGATAAATACGTGTTTTTCAATGAAAATATTTGTCCTAAATGCGAACATTTTAATCAAGAGAGTGACTCGACATCGTTGAGAAACTCACAAAGGGCAAAGCGTACAGAAGAACAATGCTGTAATTAACTTATTCTAGACGTCCCTTGTCTCATCCCAATTCAATACCTAACAAATAAAAATGTCATTTTAGTGCTGGCTGTAATAATTGTACTGGATGATTACATTACAACCATTTACTATTAATAAATACGTATTTAAAACCCACAACTGTGAGCGAGTGTTTATTTTGTTTCAACTCTCCTAATCTGATCCTTCATTAATCCCGCATTTAAGGTGTTTCTTAGTAATTACTCTAACACAAATCTGCTTTGTCGCAATACTAATCTTAAACAACAAACAAAACACGTAAGATCCCTTGTCACAGCCACGTCTTTTGTTAGTAAATTAATTCTCGAACTATTCAGACTCCAAGATTGTTTCTCTCCAACTTGTAAACTTCAATCCAATCAGTTTTGTCTTCTCAACAAATTGGCTGTGTGGATGTGTGTGTAAATTGCGAGAGAAGCAGTGCCATTTTCTTTCCCTTTTCCTCTGGAAAACTTCTCGGGAACTCATTATGGCCCTGCAATTACATAGTTGCGTCCAGTTTTCCTGCGTCGTTGTGTGGCGTGAGGGTTGAGGAGGGGTGGGGGGAAGGGTGGTGGTAGATTACTTTGTCTGAAATTCTAATTACGCGTTGAAAAGTCAGGGGGATTGAACCAAGGCGAGTAGAAAATGAAAAAGCTACGCGAATATTTCAGAAATGTAAATTAATCAGGATGTCGAAAATTAGATTGATAAAAGATCTAACGAGGAAAGGCAGACATTATTTCAAAACGATAGCGCATAGTAATGAAAAGTTCCTTGATTGTAAAGGTTTGCCAAATGCCGTTGACTTCCATTTTGTGTCATGACAGTTATTCCCCCTCGGTTTAATTATTTTGATTGTTTCCCCCAAACCGTTTAAGTTTTCACCAAATTTAATTATTCTATTTTAGCTCTCTACACATTTTCTCTCATACACGATTTAATTTCTACAGAAATTATTTGCGCTTTTGTGTTGGAAGTACAATTAGGTGGCATTCAAGTGGAGCTGTCAAGACTTATGACGACATTTTAATATTATGTATATGGATGTTGAAGTTATAGGAACTCAAATCTGGATTACATTTATATTATGTTTTGAAGTAGGGCTCAACTTTTCTTTTCTGAAAACGAATAAAATCATGGAGGAGCTATAGAGATCCTAACTCGTTATCAAAGCAATATTTCGTTTAGAATGTAGGTTTCTTTGGAAAACTTCCATGGAGTCCATGGAGTTAGGTTTTTCATGATAATTATAATTAAAGAACTGTAAGAGAAAATGATATTCATATCAAAATCGTGGGACAAAAACTCTCTAACGTCTGCAATTTATAGACTTTCTAAAGCCAAGGGAAATGTCATAAAAGTGGTTCAGCTTATAATAAGAACAGGTAAGTAATGTTCCATTTTGTACATAACATCTGGTCACGGATTGGCTCATAAAGTCAGTGAGTAAAGAACTTTATGAGGACACTTTACAGTAAACAGTAAACAATATAAGAGGTTATGAAACAATATAATCATACTACTGAGGTCCTACTGAGGGAATCACCTCATTCGTGACCCATGTTGTGTTTCATCCTGACCCCATAATTTGCATATCACTGCTATCTAATCTCACACGTACATTCAAACAAACAACTACGCAATCATTCAACTCTTTTTAATCATGTAAAGAAGTTGAGTACGTGAGGCATTCTCGTTTGTCGACAGATTGACGAGCCAGTCACGGACAAATGTCCCTGGAGACGGCGACGTCGAGACGGCCCTACCTGAGCGTCGGTGTCCCGTGTCCTGGCTTATTTATGCATCGGCCATTCCCTTGTTTCCTATTAGAAGAGCCCTGTATTCATGGCTATGTGAGTCCCGTGGGAGAGCCTCATAACATAAACCATCGCGGCTGGAATTGGAGCAGCTATCTGGGATGTGTGATAGCATGGACGTGTGGGATAAACCTGGGTTCGTCAAACAAAACAGCGGTAAACAGTTAGAGGCGAGACTTAGACGATTCAGATTGTTTCATTCGATTATTTCAAATTCACAGCTCATAGAAGAACTGGACAGAGTTAGAGAAACCTAATTTCAACAACCCCTATTGCTATTTATATTTATTTTGGGTTGCTAGTAATTAATTGATGTTCCCTTTAGTGGTTTCGTATGTACATAAACGTAATTACCACCAATAGATACTAGAAACCCATCTGTGAACGCGTTAATAAGCAAACATCGTATTTGAAATAAAATAAACATAATAGGTAAACAACATTTCTCTCTGATGACGCTTCAAATCATATTTTGATCAAGAATCGAAACTAAAACCATTGTGTCATCTATCCGAAAGCAGCAAAGAAGCATTAATTTATAGAGATAAAAACATTATAATCTTATGGAATAAAATAACCATTATCTCGATCCAGTTAATCAGTATGAAAAAGCAAAAACATGTGTTTCACTGTTCAGTAGTGCTTCAAAACAAGAGAAAGTGGATGTGGATGCGGAGCTTGTGCTGGAAAGGTGTGGGAGGGGACAAATGCTTGGAACTGTTTCAAAGAGTCAATTCCTACCGACTGTACCGACTGTATCTGTATGGAAATCACACACTTTTTCATTTGTGAACAGATCTTGTGCAATAACTCTGTACATGTTGATGTAAGATTGGTTTTAGGTGTGTAGGTGTTTTAGATGAGTTAAAGTGGACCCACAGTTTCGCCATAGGAAAGTTTCCTAGTTGATATTCATACCATAATGAAACCATACATTTCTAGCAAAAATCAATTTTTCTTACGGTATGATGAAAATATTCTTGATTTCAGTGCACAGAGTAATGAATTGAGGCATGTAAACATTAATCTGCCAACACTGCGCTATTGATAAAGTAACTTGATCACTTGAAAATCATTATTTATAATAACCCAGTCTTCAGCAACTAAATACAGCATATTAATTTGCAAAGCTTTCAAATCAACGCGCTTAATAAAGCGTTTTCCTAGTAACATTGTGAACATGTTTGAAAATGTTTCAGATTTCAAATATAATTGAGAATTAAACGAGATAAAATTTAAACCAGCGTCATTTCGTGCTCAGATGTGCGAATCTAAGGATAGAGATGTTTTCTTGCGCACGACTGCACAAGTACAAGAACGCAACTGGCGTCGTCGTCTGGAGTACAATTCGAACTTAACTAGTTGACGACGTCGACACGTAGCGCCGGAATCAGCCATGTTGTTGTGTGGCTAATCATCGTGATCGTCATTCCACCTGGTCGAGCGTGAAGATCAGCCGTCGCGGCGCCATGCAATTAGCGTCGGCGAAGTTCGTAGTTTCTTCGCATGGCTCGAGGAAGAGTTGCAATAATAATTCATAATATTGTTATGTCTTAAAGACATTATAGCGTATCATTAAGGTGATACTAGCGCTCGGCCGTTTTAGAAAATTGAGAGAGAAAAATTGTTTCATAAGTGAGTGTAACTTAAACAGGATGTTCACATGATCAGTCTGCTTGTATATTAGTAGCACTTTTTCATTTTTGCTTATTGCATCGTTAATTAGGCGCCGGTTATTCAACAAAACCGCGCAAAACTCTGAAATTTGCGATACGATTGGAGACCAAACCAATTAACCAATTGATCTCAAATTTTAATCATGATTAGATGAAAGACAAACTTAGGGTTATCACTTGACACATTTTTGAAATTTAATTTTATACGGCGCCCAGGGAGACAAGAAAATAGTAAATTTTTCACCAAAAATCCACTAATTATTACTAATTAACGAAACAAAAAATTAAAAATGTACCAAGGGATAACCCTAAGTTTGTCTTTTGTCTAATCACGATTAAAATTTCAAATAATTTGGTTTACCCATTTCGTCTCCAATCGTATCGCAAAAGTGTCTACAAAAAGCATCAAAATCGCTCGCGCTTGCAGCACCTTAATCTGTCGGGATAGTAATCTAGGAAAACGCAGTAATTGCAATATAATGATTGAAGATCGTTATTGAAAATAGGTATACGTACATGTTTATGAAGATGTTTTAGAGCTAGTCAAGCAACAAAAAAGTATCTTGTATGAATAAGAGTCGCCAAGGAATTTCTATTCTAAATCTGGATAATTGTTGAGAGTGCAAGTCCAACCCAAAGAATAGCTGACGTCAAAGTACTGTGTACATAAACACATAAACAAGGGTCGAATGAGGAAAGCAAGGTCATTGAACTCGAAAGATAAACACATAAACACAGTGTATATAACGGCTCTGGTTGATGATAACATGTTATTTACTTCCGAGCCGTTGTCGTCACACCCTGTTTTCTCGTCTGAATGATAATCGATATTTCGATGCGAGATTTGCTATTGAAAATTACGGATACAAAAGTAAATGAAAATTGTATGTTGATTATTTTTATAACTAACCAAATGAGGTATTATTTATTTTCTATAAATCTCACAAGTAATATCTGTGCTTGTCTTAGACGAAATATACAAAGTCTAGGAAAGTCAGTATTTCATCTGTAATAGTTTTATTCCCATGCTGTCATGCTGCCTTACATTCCACTGCAAGCAAATCATCTCGAATATTGTCAATACCTATTAATGCGATAATCACTACACAACCTGTATTCAGCTTTGTTTAAACAAATTCAATTAAAGTATAAGCACATCTAATGCAATATCACATGTATTGACGCTATGTCTTCAATATGCCAGCTTGCTATAAATCCAGCTTTCCCCTTTCGCATAACCAATAAATGGTCTTACAGAGTGACCTTGAACTCAATTTAACTATTTCTGTTATAACAAGCATTGTGTCTTATTTTTATTAAAGAAAAACAAACTCACATTAGTGCCAGCAAGCCACACATTCTACTGAAGTGGGCAATAGTAAACACCTTGCGCCATGCGACCCCACACTCTACTTACATCCTGCAATCACGTCATGCTTTATGTCATGGAATCGAAGGGTAACGCGAGAACAATGCTTAATAGTCATAGCAAAACGTGATGTGCATGTACTAGAACACTAATTACACCGCTGATAAGAGCATTAATGTGTTCGAGTAGCCGAGTGCATCACGACCTCTGGTCCACAGGCTGATGCTGCGATGTGTGGATTCTTGACACGTTTCCATCGTCCTCATCCTTCTTCTGGACTCCGTTCAACAACATTAATTTACTGATCGATAACTGCACTAAAACGTGAACTGGGATGTAAAATCCTCACATAAAGTGATGAGCTCATTCGACAAAAAGAAATAAAATAAATTTTAGTAATATTTAAAAGGTTTGCATCGAACAGATTTTATGCGGGCTTTATAACTCTGGCTGGTTTTATTGGAAATCGATTCCGAAGCCCATCGCGCTGAATCTCCTATCTATAGGCCCTGAGGCTTCCGCTATATTATGGGGGTTGTCTTCAAAATGACAATTTCGCACAAGAATAATCAGTGAACCTGCGTTGTATTACAGAGGAGATGTTTATGTGCAAAACTTGAGAATAATCTTATTCTATCTTGCTTGATATAACCTCGAAGAGGGGTATAATATTCAGCTTGGCACATGCGTAGGTTTGCGGAAAAAGGTCAGATCTTGTTCAAAGTAATTTGTTCTAAATTGAATCCACCCCCTGCTCTGTGAGGAGGGGGGGAGATCAGCGGGTTGTGCTATCTTGAGTGTAAAAGAAAAGCAGGATGAAACTAGACGACGAGGCCAAAGCCAGATGCAAGAAACCTGTAATCCATTGGGACGGCAATTTGTTGGACGAGGAGTCGAGAGCGCGTTACGCCTCGAAATGGAAATTGAAGCAGAGAACATTCAACTGTCCGAGTGGATAGGTTCTTCAAAGTACCTCTTCTTATGACTTAAATGAAGTATTGAGCCAATTTATCGGAGCATTTCTTCTCACTGGTATAAAACCATTGAATATTTTAATTTCATACATTTTTAAATAAAACTTCCGACTTTAAATATTGTATTTGATATTACAACATTTGTTATTATTACTATGTACCAAATACCAGTTAATGTAGGTTTCTGTATGAGTTTATTACAGATTTCTTTTTAACCCGACCGAGAATGAATTTCAAAACTTCATTGTTTTTCATTGTTGTTTTTATAACTTCTTTTCTTGGTTTAGAAAGAAAAAGTGCATCAAAGTGAAGACAAGCCAACACACTTATGAAAGAAGTTGAAACAACAATGAAAAAGAATTGCTTTTTATACAACTTCTTGGTCTGTTTCGTGCAAAAAAAGCGAACATAAACGTGACGGAAAAACTGCTTAATTTAGCGATCTGTCATTTTGTATGCGCCTACGACTTTCATTCATAGTTTGTATTCCACGTTCCATCGCAGCTTTAAGAACCAAACAGCGTGCTTGATAGTGTTTACAATTCACGGCACTCCCACTTCTCCGCTGGTCAAGATTATTGGCTGGACGTCATATTTTATTAATCCTCATTCACAGTCGAAGGGCTGCAGAGAGTTATTTTACTTCTTCACATCACGTCAGCATTGCAACCAAGTTAATACAACCACGTCGTTGTGGCCAGTGTTGACCGTTTCTGACCCATTTTACATGAGTTATGGAGAACTCAAGTATTGCACCTTCAGAACTTAGTGTAAAACACGGAATGTGAGCTTCAACAATATTGCTGGTAATTATCAAGGCTCAACACTAACATACCCCTGCTGACAAATGATGCTGTGAACTATTTTCCTCTTGGTTTTCCGGCCTACTGCTCTCAATAATGGAAAATAGCTCACTTTCGAATTATCGGATGATCAATATCTTGAAAATGCACCATTGTTTGATTCTTCCAAGAATTCCTATGTCATTTTAAATAAGCTGAGCGAATTGAGCTATTGAGTTAATATTTACAATGTGGGCTTGGGGTGTCTGATGAGACTTTTCCCCTAGACATTTTGTGACACCACATTTTAACCGGATGTGACGCTGAACTCTGGACCTATATGAATCTATTCACTTTCAATTTAATTTTATCTTAATATGTATTGACGCAAAATGGCAACCGCGACATTCAATATTATATAAGGAGAGATGTCGTACATAATATTTCAGACAGTCTTCTATAAGTAGGTATGAAATACAATAGTTAAATCAGAATTTCATAATCAACAAAACCTGAAATAGCGTAATAAATGTTTAAAATCTTTCTAAATTCACATTTATATTATAATTACATATAAGGTATGTAGGTAACAAAATAAAACATTTATACAACATAATATCAATGGGGGTTGTTTGTTTAGTCACCATTTTATATAACTGGTAGTACCATAATATTATAAAATGCCGAACCGTTGGCACAAAACAACCTGAATTCGATCTAGATAATAATTCAACATCAATCCTATATTTCCTTTTCAACCATATCGGAAACTGGATATTGGCGATGCAAATGAAAATGGCTTTTATGTAATTAGATAATGTTAATGCAATGTGTGTTACAAATGTATCAAATGCAACAATAAAAAAACGGAAATATCCGTGTGAAAGAAGCAGACAAGCCTCCGCAAGTAGAAAAAATAAACAATCAGCACGGAAGTGGAATGATATTAAATATAAGGCAAAAGTCAACACACGCATTCAAAAATGATTGTTTTAAGTGGTGCAAGCGCTCGGCCGTTTTAGAAAATTGAGAGAGAAAAATTGTTTCATAAGTGGATGTACCTTTGATAGGATGTTCATATGATCAGTCTGATTGTATATTAGTAGCACAACACCACAGACTAGTTACAGCCTACGGCCGAAGGCTTTAACCACTATTTCATTTTTGCTTTGTGCCTTGTTAATTATGCGCCGGTTATTCAACAAAACCGTGCAAAACTATGAAATTTCCGATACGATTGAGGACCAAACCCGTTAACAAATTGATCTCAAATTTTAATCGTGATTAGATAAAAGAAAACTTTGGGTTTGTTATCACTTGGCGCATTTATAAAATTAAATTTCATACAGCACCCAGCGAGACAATAAAATATACAATTTTTCACCAAAAATCAAATAATTATTACTAATTAACAAAGCAAAAAAATTAAAATTATATAAGTTTGTCTTTTATCTAATCTTGATTAAAAATTTCAAATCATTTCGTCAACCCATTTTGTCTCCAATCGTATCCAAAAAAAAGTGCCTGCAACAAGCGGCAAAATAAATGCCTATTGGTATTTGGTAATATTGCTTTTGGCTTTAATATTAATTATCTTTTTATTTGGCTTTAATCACAATACACCAAGACTTTTTAATTATTAAAATCATTATTTATTGCGTGTTGACTCGGCCCCTTTTTCATGACTAGTGCATGAAAAATTATATATATTTTTGCAATGGACTTGTTTATTTATGAAAATATCGTTTTTATTCGAACATTTAAGTATGTAGGTATGTATGTTTATTTTTATACCATTTGTTACATTGAACAGGTGGTTGAACTTCAGTCAATTAAAATACAACTAAAAACAATCTTATAGGTGAGAAGTCCTTCTCAGATCAAACTTACTTCTTTAATTATTATTAAAATTTGTCTTTGCCCACTTTATAAAATTTCCAATCTTACAAGAACTGTGTATTCAAGATAAAAGTGTTTTCCTGTGATTTAGTATATTGGTTTTATGACTAGATGAAAAATATCAACTTTTATGGGTTAACAAGAATCAAGTGAATGCAAAATAAACATCTAAATATTACAATAGAAAAATGAAATACATCTCCTTCTATTAGTTTTATGATTAAAATCAGTATCCAATTAGTTTTAACGACTTACCGTGCAAAGTGTAACAAGGTGTAGGCGGCGACTCATTTAGAGTGGAGCTGCAATTACTTGTGACGTAGGCGGGGGTGTTAAAACACCTACACAACTTTTATCTTCAGTCACATTTTCTAATTAATCATAGTCACTCGTTCATCAGCAATATACCGACCACGTGACTAGCAAAACACATTCTGTCGACCAAACGACTGCACTCAAAGGGAGATGTGAGTATATTACTCATGAGATCTTTCATATGAAAAATTCGACTCTGTTCTATTTATTAACATATACTTCATGTGAGTGGTCCAGCAATATTTTTTGAACGAGATCCAGTGATTTTTTAAAATTAACAAGGAACCGTTTGATTTATGGTCATTGGGACCAATATTTTAGGAGTTTTTGGAGATTTTCATACAAATTTGTGACGAAATTCAAGAATTATTGGCTTTTAATGACATTTTTGATAGACAGAATTTCGGTTCGAGATGTTGTGCGTATCGTTCTCGCTCATCAACGCGTTACACAGAGCGTTTTTCTATTTATAATAGGTATCTACAATTCTTGTAAATGTTAAGAAATATATTTCTGTAACTGTTCTTGTCAATTAGTGATATTCAGTAAATCATCGCAGACACCTAATCATGTCGGTTCTTGCATCTCCTTTTCAAACATCTTTACGGAGAATTTACCGGTTTTATTCTTGAGTCAAGTCCTAGTCTCGGTTATGAAAGTTGATTGTGTTTTATGTCTCGCAGAACAAATGAATAATACCCACGTGACTCCTAGTTTGAGATGAACGAGCTTGCGCCACATCTGTCATTAGATTCCCGGTTACCTGGCTAATTTATTACCCACTGAGGAATCCACAAAATAAAAAAAACTCGAATAAATTGTTCTGAAATAAGTTTTTAAATAAGATTGGGCATATTTTTTCGTCTCCATGAGTGTGTGTGTAATATATCTCCGTACTCCATTCTTTGCAACTCAACATTTTCTTCCAGACAGCTCCAATGCAATAAAGATTAAAATATATATTCCTAGACGCGAATAAAAAATTGCATTTCTAATAAGGCAAATGGGTTGTGAGATAGTAGAATGAGCAGTCAGAGAAAGAGGATGCGATTCTGTGACAGAAAGAGGGACGAGGAAGACAAATGGCTTCCAGGTTATGATTATACTAAATGCATTCTGTACTTTCTTGCATTTTCTTACAACTGTACGGAACTTCAACATCTCCATGAAAACTAATTTTGTTCGATAAACTTTTAATTTTCTACCCACTGAGTTTCATCGAAGCATCCCCAACTTCTAGTATATTGCACCTTGTGAAAAATAATTATTGCACAAAACTGCTCTACTCTTAAATTTGTTGCACTTCTTAGTAAACTACCACTTCATGCTCATAAATTATTAACATGAACCATTGCATACATACCTTGCATTTTATGGTAGGTAACATTTTCCTAAACCAGTGAAATAGGAAATTAATCCAGTTGAAACCTCCAGAGGTTCGGGTTCGACACTCGATGTCTTTATTCCACTTGGAATTCTCTCGATCGAGAGACAAATTCAGGGAGGCGATCGCCTTCTTCCATTGCTCTATATCCTTCTAGTTCTGAATCATCAATGCATTCACAGCTAGACGCGAAATTACCTAACACTAGCTGTCGATTCGTCTACAAACAACATGAAAAATATGTAACCAAACCATTAATTATAATTTAATCAACATGAATAAAGATTTTCAGAGACAAAATAATATTTGCCTATATGGTGTAGGGACAGTAATATTGACGAAGAAATCGTTTTCCCCGTCCCATTTTCACAGTACACATATCGTAAGTAATATAAATTCTCGTGGTTGAGAGATCTAGGGACTTCATTCCAGGATATTCGCGTTCCCACAGGCACTTTTGTTAGAAATTCTTTAATCCCCATGGTTGAAGCATTCCTTATTGGCGAACTTTTTTCTAGATAACGGGAACTAGCTACTCCATCCATCACCCTAATAACACATCGCTCTTGACGCCAGTCTTCTCACATCACACCGGGAAACTCGACTTACCACCAACTGCAAACAATCCATAATTCACCAGAACTTGCTTCATATAATTGCATATTAATCATAATACTGAATATATTATTAGTATCTCTACTCAAGTAAGTTTTGTTGTAACTGAAATGTTTGCTCTATGACGCAATGCGCTCAATCGGAAATAAGCAAACGTATAATATTATTAGAAATGAAGTAATTATATCTGGTTGAATATTTATATTATGACCTCCAGGTATTTTGAAGTATGAAGTGTGTTATGAATAGAATCATAGAATGTCGTATTGATATTGAGAAAAAGGTAGATAATAGATACTGTAGTGAGCGTCAACCCTACTCTTATGGAACTTTTTCTGCTTCTTTTTTGTTCTTTGTTTTGTTTTTGTTTTTGCCCGCACGCACTGTCCAGGTAAAATCGTTCAATCAATCAATCTAACATTTTTCACACACTAATATGATATGAACGGTCCCGAGTATAGCTTTTGGACAAGATCCTGTGATTGGCTGAAAATTGAAAGTGATATCTTTTGACCGATCAACTTAAAATTTTACATGGTCATTGGGAACAAAATTTTAGGAGTTTTGTTAAATATTTTCAGACCAATCTGTCGTGAATATTCAAAAGTTATTGACATGTTACGAACATTTTATGCTTGTTTTGAAATATTTGTCAAATTTATTTATTTTTCTTCTAGAGTTGTCTTCCTACTCGTAGCTTTTCCAAGGTGAAGTATAAAGCAGAAACTTTCATATGCATATTAATTCGCATGCGATACGAGTGCTTTCTCATCAGTGCGTCACAAAGAGATTTTTTCTAGAATATTATTTTCCTTTCTCTAGAATCTGCAGCAAAACGTTTGTTATCATTTAATTTACATTGTACCAGGTTTTGTCAATAATATAATAGTTATTTGATGCCTGGTGTTCTGATAGTTTTGCCATTGGTTTCATTTTCAATTGATGCAGAGTGTTGAATTATAACCTCATTATTGAACTGATACAATTCGGGGTTTCATGTTCATCAACATTCCGGTTACATCAAACATTCCAGAGTAAAAATATCGCGATGTATGTTTTCTAGAACTTCAGTAATTCTCATGTTAATTTCCAAGTATTCAGTTTTCATTTGTGGAATTAATTAAAAATGTCGAAACATTGCTTCTTCTCTTCTTCGTTCCTTCCACACACAAAAATACATCAAAAAACATCCTTGTCAAATTACAACAAATCTTTTTCAATGCATGTTAAACATATTATGCAACACAGATTATGCAACGTATCAAATTCTATGTTTCACGTAATTTTAACCTTATTAAATAGGCAGACCTCGGGAAAGAAATGGCGTGCTATTTTTGTTCCTGAATAAACAGATAACGGTTATCATGACACGACCGGAATTGACAAAAATCCGCAGGCAGGAAGAGAAAAAGTTCCTGTACAGGCAGGCAACGTAAATCTAACTTATATTTAATCAGTCCGTCCCTATATTTAGCAACCTTTTCATTTTATAAGCGAGACAAAATACCTCATTATAATCAAGTCCCAGAGCTAATTTCCATATTTTAAAACTCAAAGCATGCTATAATTTAGACTGTATTTGTAAACTTGCTGATGCACAGCAAGTTTTACCCAAAGTTGGTTAAGCTCTTGTACTTAACACCGTTTTTTAGATGGTTTTATCCTAATCAGTTCAATCAACCAAAAGTATTTGCAGTTTTTTATACTCTAAATTGCATATATCGTTTAAGCTCCTGTGAATTTGCTTGAATGAATAACCACTGTGATTTGCCTCAAGGTAAGTCACGAGTGGTACAATATGAATGTCAAATCAATGATGAAGCAGCCAGATCGGTCTCACACGCTACAATTAGTCAAGGTCATATGTAGACTGAAATTATATAAAATTACATATTATTGCACTCGAAATCTGGTGAGTCATATAGCAGTATTTATTGCTCTAATATAATGTATAATTGTTTGGATGTAGGTACGTAAAAAAACTAAGTAATAAGTAAATAAAGTCGTATTCCTATGATTTTTTCGTTAATTCACAAAAACAGACAAATAATAATGAAACTCTGACTGAAATACTGACAAAATAATTTAGTTTCGAACATACCTCCACACAACAAAATATTGGCAATGTCTGATGACGAAAATACAAATAATGACAAACCACAACAAAATAATACCTAACTATTTATTATATTATATTATTTGTACAACCTTATGAATGAAATATCAAAATAATAACTGAACAAAGTCTAATGAACAAAACAACAAAATACTTACTAAACTATATTCTAAACAATAAAATAATAACTAAACAAAATCGTACAGACGTACAGACAATCAAATAGCCATTATCGTTAACAAACTCCCTATGAAGAGATCACAATTCATCACACTTCGATTCGTTTCCCGTCTTATCATCTCCCATTGAATTCGTAATTCTTCTTGATAAGTTTAACGTGGACATGATCTGGAACATGTGTGTCGGCTTTATCCTCCACGTGATCACAAAGAAGTCGGGTAAAAAGCGGGGCTCGGCGGGGGGGTTTGATGTCAGTCAATGAATCGGTGATCCATCACTTCCCACCCCTGAACAGAGGAGATGGAGGGATGATTTGGAACACGATATGGGCGGGATAGTGGGAAGAATCTAGCTGATCCTCCAGGGGAAGCTGGAATAGACCGATATATCATACGATACGTCATCAGAACGAAACAATCACGGCGGATTTTATGTTATTTTTAATAAGGAAGTGAGCTGTATTAACTTGCGTTGGGTTTGATGAACGATTTTGATGGCATTATATCAATTATTTTTCCTGAATATGTTTAGCAAATAAATTGCGGATCAGCATAAAGTATAATAACAGATAGAAAATCAATGCTTTTATATACATGATTGAAAGTTCCCGCGGTTGTTGGGTTGTTTGGAAGCTCGGTCGGTAATGTAGTTCTAGTTCGAAAGCTCGAAGGTAGGTGGTGATACTTGTTGGAAAACCGTTTTCCTGGTACGCACTAAACCGCGGCCAAAATGTTTTCATTTGAGTTTGTCTCATTGTAACATAGCATATACGTATGTTGAACCTAGGTTGTTGCCGGTACTATGGATATCAGACCCCATTGGGCAATGTATTTTCATTTAATCTCCAATTCCCTTTTTTGTAACTATGATTTTAGATTGTTTCTAGTGACAGTCTTTGAAGCAAGGAGAAGACTAATAGTATTAAGAAACTTTGCGACAAAATGTGTGGAAGTTTGGTGTGAGGTGCTTGAAGCTCTTAGAAAATGATTTTTCTCATAAAGGTAGTAAGTAGTAATTCTTGAGTATTATAATAAACATACGCATTAAATATTGCCAATTAATGTAGCTGATTGCTTACTTGTGTTTTATGCTTCCTACTAGATACTCGCTAATAGATTATTTAAGACAACAACGAAAAGGGTTAATGGTAGACACTGCATCAAAAAAATTAACTACCATAAAAAACCCATAAATGCGTTTTCTTTTAAATATGAAAAGACGTTATCATGATTTTCTTTCATGGTTGTGGCCATAAAACACGCTTTGATATAAAATCCGCAGAGCTCCATGAGAACGAATACTAAAATGTCTGCGTCTAAATAATAGCCGGTGATTATTATTAATTGCAATATTAGTTTTGACTCAATTTTCATCTAACACGCAAAGTGTAAATGTGTCCAATAATATGATTCACAAATTTAACCTTCAAAGCAGTAATTACATACTATCGAAAAAATTTGCAAACAACTAACAGCAAAATCCTTGCAAAACCTAAATTGCATGTTTGCAAAACCAACTGGTTTGGCGCCTCGAGAAGTTCAAGCTGACTCCAGTGTGAAGATGGTGCCGTTGGTGTTAGCCTCACTGGTGCTCGTCCTGGCTCTGGTGCTGTGGTGTAGCGCGTATCTATGGGGACCAAAAAAATTGGGACAAAAAATCACAGCTTTATTTCCTGGGCCATTACCAATACCGTTCCTCGGTAATGCGCAACTGTTTTTTGGAAACTGCCAACACACATTCAAAACTTTCAACAAGTTACATGAAGAATATGGTCCTGTTGTGAGGGTTTGGCTCGGAAACCGTTTGACAGTGCTGTTATCGAATCCAGACGATATTCAACGAGTGCTGGGAAATCACAAGTTCATCAACAGAGATAATGCCTGTACCAAAGAGATGATACCATACTTCGGCGAGGGTTTGACAACGAATCGAGATGAGAAGTGGAGGAAGCATCGCAAGATCATCACTCCAGCGCTGCATTTCAAAGTTCTGGAGACCTACGTCGAAGTGTTTGGACAGAAGGCGAATGTGTTGGTGGAACGAATGGAAAAGGAGGCCGACGGGAGGATGGTAGCGCTCTACACTTATCTCACTCTGTGCACTTTGGATGCTGTTTGCGAGACTGCTATAGGTATGAATACCGATTTAATTCGGCCGGTGGTGATTGCAACATTTATTTGATACGATCAGTATAAAAACAGAAGTCAATTCTTTCCTCTTGAAAAATAATAAGTAAAATCAGACAACTAAACACTGAAAAATTGATACCAAAATGAAATCAAGTCAACAAACTAATTCAACAATAATTCTTAATATCGAAATATACCTGTTGGCGCATGTTATATAAAATCCCCATAAAAAACACTCCGCGTAAAAATACCAGCCAAGTCTTTTCAACTATAAAAAAATATAAGATATCTAAAAATTCATCACTGAAAACTAGTGATATAAAAATATGGGCCAAGTCAAAACTTAATTTTAAAAACCAAAATATACTTGGCGCATCGTGCATATACCTAGATAGATTAGACGTTTAGGCCAGATGTGAAATATATATAAAATCTACCTACATATATACATATAATATACTTATAATGAATGCCCTAAAAAACGATGCGCCAAGTATATTTTGGTTTTTAAAATTAAGTTTTGACTTGGCCCATTTTTTGATATCACTACTTTTCAGTGCTGAATTTTTAGATATCTTATATTTTTTTATAGTTGAAAAGACTTGACTGGTATTTTTACGCGGAGTGTTTTTTATGGGGATATCACTCCTTTTTTTAGATTATTCACACATATAATCAATGCAATGACTAATTCCTATAAAAAAATAAGCCATTTCCGATATGGTTACTACTAAAAGTTGCGTTTAGTACAAAATATTGCTTAAAATGACACTACATGAAGAAAAGCGAAAGCTTTGATCCAATCCGTCCAGCCGTTTTCGAGATATGATCATATGGCATCACTTCCGGTTAACAAAATGGCGGCTGAAATCACTGCCACTAGAATGTATTTATATACATGTTATGTATCATTATGAGCCTTCTGAATATGTAGTTATTGTAGTATGAGATGATTAAAGTCTGATTTTTCATTTTTATGACGTCATTTCCGGTTTCGGTAATAGTAAATGTATATTTCGACTATTGCTATTTCATATAGATTACCGTCTCAATCGATTGGCTTAAATTTCGTTCCAATCGGTCCAGCCGTTTACTAGATATGACGTCACATCCGGTTTCAAAATGGCGGCACAAAAAATTTGTAAGGGCAAGGTATCATCAGACGCCAAAAGTGCACATGTGGTAAAAATTTCAGATCGATCGGCTCAGCCGTTTAGGCTGTGACGGTGACAGCGGTGTTTCCTGATATCTGAATCATCTAAAGAAGAAGATGAAAGTGATGTAATTTCACTGTTTTCACGGCCCTCTGGCTCGCAAATGGCATAACCAATTGTTCCCAAATTTGGTATATGTGGTGCGGTGGGCCATAGCTCGAAATTAAGATATTTCACAACAATGTGGGATTTTCCAATTTTATGATCCAGTAGGCCGAAAATGCTATGTTGTTGCTTACAGTAAAAGTGGTTGGTCTGCTCCTCAGTTTATTTTGTATCAAAAATTCAAAAAAGGCCCTACCTGGGGTTGTGTCTCCCAGACCCCTTGTAGCAGTGAATTACCTTTTCCTGACATTCATCGATCCCCTATAATTCTGACCCCCCCCCCCCCCCCCCCTGTCAAAATAAAGTTCCTACGCGCCTGGTATTTTTATTATTTATAGAAGTCACTTAATATCTTTAATATTAATTATATTGTACAAAATTTCTAATTTTCTCGTTGAATTCAAATATTTTAAAATAAAAATAACCGAAAGGCAATACTCTTGAGTTTTAGATGGGAGTATTTTATAATGTTATCGAGCTCAGTTCTAAGGAGAGCCAATTATGAAAATTATAACAAAACACATTTCCAAAGAAGCTATTTTCCACTGACGAAATTATCAACTTAATAATTTCCTGTCGTGTAAACACTTACACCGATTTCTTGACGTCATCTTAGAACAACATTTCAGTCATCATTAAAACAAGTCCAAGTTTTGGTCACGTATAGCTCCAAAACTTTTTTCCGACAAAAATGTGAATTCAAATGCATCTACTTTTTACTCGAAGAAGCTATTGCCCTGAATTTTGTGTGTGTTCATTAGTGTATGATAAACAATAGTTAGTATGGAATTGACAATGCAGTTTGTATTTTCTGAGAAAAAAGTTATTAAAATTTTAAACGTTTTTAAATGTAAAAAATATTTTTGTCTACTCAAAACTAAAAACCAAATGAAACAATACACATTCCATACTAACTATTGAGGGTTATCATGTTCACTGTTCGAAATAAAATCATGAATTTATTTTTAAAATTATGGAAGAAGACAGAAATGTAATGGATGCATCTATTTTTACAAAAAAAAACTAACCCCCTAAACACTCCCCATCAAACCAATGTTTTTAAAAATCCTTCTTACATCATATTGATTTTGTGTAAAATATTCAGACTGATCACTTGCGTCGTACCTACTCATTTTAATTTTTTGGGTGCATTGTCCCAAAATGCTCTATTCTCGAAATTGTCTTGAAATATTGTTCGAATCCCCAGGTGTGCCAGTGAACACACAACTCGACGGCCACAGTGACTTCGAGGACGTGATGAAGCACGCTACCGAATTGCTCCACAGCAGATTATTGAAGCCCTGGCTCAAGTGGGATTGGATCTACTCTTGGACGGAGGAGGGAAAACTTTCCAAAACAGTTATAAAGGTCCTAATTATGTGGAACACACACACATACATTATCGCATGCAAGAACAACGCATTGTTTCCGGATGACCGAAGAAGTGTAGACCTAAAACCTAAAAAGATAGGTCTTCCTATACCCTACAACCTCCGAGCAAGTTTAGAAAACTTCGAAAAAAGTATCATTCCAAATGTAAATGTTGCTCTGTAAATGTTGATACTACTCTTAAATTCACTATCTACGTCATGCACTTGAATAAGTGACACAATTTCTTCTATTTCTACAGAAGATCAAGAGCTTCAGCGATGATGTGATCGCCGAGAAGCTTGCCGACTACCGCGCAGGCGTACGTCGTCCCGGCATCATCACGGCGAGCGGCAAGAAGGTCACCTCCTTCCTCGACATGCTGGTGGAGGCGTCAGAGTCGCAGGGGTCGCTGATGTCGGCGCAGGAGATCCAGGACGAGGTGAGAGTCGAGGAGGGTGAGGATGATTACTGCCAGCGATACGGCGGATGTGACAGGATCTGAATGTCTCCAGGTGACGACGTTGGCGGCCGCTGGGTACGAGACTACAGCTAGCACCATGACATACTTGCTCCTCCTGATCGCGATCCACCCCGAGGTCCAGGAACAACTCTACGAGGAGCAGATGGAGGTGTTCGGCGACGACAATCGCATAGCGACCGTCGACGATATCAACAGGCTGCCCGTCATGGACCGCGTTCTCAAGGAGACAATGCGAATGTTCCCAAGCGTCAGCCTCTTGCCTCGAGAGATTGACGAGGACATCGAGCTGCCGAGTGGCTACACTCTGCCCAAAGGATGCTTTGCTTGGGTCGTCACCTATATCGTGCATCGGAATCCGGAGAACTTCCCTGAACCAGACAAGTGAGCAGCCGTTCTTTCTATTCCCCAAATCTGATATGTGAGTAGACTTGCTCTCCATTTTCCTGACAGGACAAGTGAATAGACTTGATCTCTATTTCCCTGATCGGACAAGTGAGTCTTACACTGTTACTGACTTGATGATCATCCGTCCCAGGTTCTTGCCTAATCGCTGGCTGGAGGAGAACCCGTCACGTCATCCCTTCGCCTACATCCCGTTCGGTGCGGGCCCCAGGAACTGCGTGGGACAGAAATACGCGCTGCTGGAGATGAAGGCGATGCTGTGCCCGATCCTGAGGAAGTTCAAATACTACGTGCCGAAGGACTACACGTTGAAGAAGATGAACGATAATCTCACGATCAGCGTCACGTTGAATATGAATTATGATTGCTACTTCATGCGCATGGAGAAGAGATGATCATTTTTATAAATGTCATAAACAAAATACACAAATATCTAACGTTAGTGTTTATTGCCAAATAAGAAATATGCGTTTCTTTTCGTCTACGAACATACCTTTATACATTATTTGTTATATTAATTGAGGTTGTTGTGGATAAAATTCATTCTGGAATGTATGCCAAACAATTAACATTTCAATACAATTGGTGATAATATTGTATAATAATAATCTATCAATAAGAACAATAATCTATAATGTACTTACGTTCTATTAGTTGTTTTTATTCGTTTAGTGTGACTTTCCACTTAACATTCACATCCCTTGCCTTCTCATGCTATTCTCATGAAAAAAGGCAACATCCCAACAAAACCAAAACTTTGGAAAACACTGCCATGCATCTCCACCCACATCTAAAACAATTGATATCTAAAAGAAGGGTGAAGCAAAATATTGCAAATTTGGTTTCACAAAGTTCGCCAAGCAACTCCCCCGAGCACGGCCGCCACGGAACTGCCCCAATTTGTGATGAAATAAGTCTCCAAATTGCAAATGTTAATACCTAGTTCATTCACATATTGCACCAGTACAGAGCAATGCACTACTTTCCAAAATACCCTAACATAATAGGACATATCCATGTTCCCAAAGGGTCTTGTCATGAAAATGTACTAAATTGGAAATAAAACTGAAACTGAAAGGTAACAAGAGTTTTAGCATGGTTTTAGGAACTTGGTTATCTTTTCAAATGAATAATTTTGACGTGCATGCGTTCACATCGGCAAGTATAACGAATGCAAGTCAGATTTAACAATGATAACAGAACGAACAGAACCCTTGAACTATTCTACTTATGGCGTTCAAGCTTATCGAGACCAAGTGTATAATCAAAGAAATTAAAAATAAAAAATGTACCTAATTAAAACATAATTAAAAGCTTAAAAAATCAGCTTGGCGCATTATGTCAAGAAGATGGTACTGGAAGAAGATGATGAAGAATAATTTATACATGTTTGGAGCAAATTCAATGCGCCAAGCTTGATTTTTTCTTGGACTTCGCCAAGGAAATACGTTGCATTTGCGTTGATGACAGACCAGGATGACAGACTCGCTATAGATACCTGTGACTCGGAAAATAAGAAATATCAAAAATATCAACAAAAAATATCTTCATGCATGATTGTATATTGTTTGTTCCTACTACTACCATGTATGTACTATTAATTTATAAGAATAAACTGAGAATTATAAATAGATAAATAAATAATAAAATTATATTATTAAAAAAAATACAGACATAAATGAATGAAATAAAACTAGGAAAGCGCTCAGTATAGCGTTGGTAAGCGAGCCTTCGTACTGCATGCGATGTAATATGAGTGTCAAATAAGTCCAACAGGAATTCCGTGCCAAACGCACGGAAACATATACAACGATCCCCTCAATCAACCTCAAAGTGTCTGATTTCTATTGAAACTTAAGAATGGCAATCTATACACTTTGGTCCATAAAGCAAATCAGATTCAGTTGTGCAGTGGAAAACATTCATTTCGATACTATTTTGATATTTATTTAGATATTATTTTTTAATTTCTGACAGTTATTTAAAAATGTTAATAAGTTAATGTGTTCTTGACTGATTGGGCTGAAAATTTTGTAAAATAAGAGAAAATATTAGTTATCAGATTTATCGAAGACCATTTGATAGGTCAAACGGTGGTGTGGCTACAGGCCATTTTAAGTGCAAATACTTACTATACAAATCAAGTTTTCGATAAAATTATTATACCGATTTTGCTGGAAATCATTGGCCTTCTGCATTGGATAGTAATGAATCTTTTGTGAAAAAATTGGCCAGATCCGTTGCTTCGTTTAAAAGTTAATGCGAAAAACACAAATAAAAAATGAGATTTGTGCCATAATTTTCAAGTACTTGGAGACGCTCGCTCCGCTCGCATGATTATAAGAATGAACTGAGACTTATAAATAGATAAATAAATAATAAAATAAAATAAAATTATATTAAGAAAGTACAGAATAAGAACAAAATATAATGAAGGAATTAAAAAAAATATATAATTATTAGGTACTCACTTAATAGTTATTACTTACTTAGACCCGGTTGTACGATGTCCTGTCCCGATAAGGGCCGGTTTTTGTACCTCTTGCTAAAGTTAGCTTCCAGATAAAGTTCTTGGTAGCGTTATCAAACGTCTTTCAACTTCTTGATAGTGTTCGCTAGAGGATGAAATCAATGTAAAACTAGGTGGTTTGCTAACTTTATCCGTTAGCTAGCTTTTAAGAATTCTTTAGCAAGAGGTACAAAAGTAAGCCTTAAGTAAGATAAAGTTCACTTTGGCTCAAGTGGAATGGCTGTGTTTCATTGGCTGTTGCCATGGTTTCAGCCGATAAATCCTACCGCTTACTTTATCGGGACATTGTACAACCGGGCCTTAGTGAAAGCATCTGACCCCTAGTAAGATTTTGATCAGCTATGACGTCAAATGTGATTGTCATTATATTAATGTACAGGGTTAAGGAGATTTGTATTTTTTTTAAATAATTTCCTCATTCAATGGTTAAACCGCAAAATGGAGGAAGAGGAATGTAATATGGTTTTGGAGATTGCGTAGTTAGTGTCTATTGACGTCAGGCGACAACTCCACTAAATTGCATAATTAGCGGCAATTAACTGAAGAATAATTATACTCCCCATGCCTTTGCACTTCCAAATGAACAATATTCTAAGCAAATCTCGTGATTCTAGCTAATTTAAACGCTGGTTATAGCCTGCGGTGTAACCTCACTTGCGAATTTTTTTAATATAAATATGAGTATGTATATGAAGATAATTATACGTTTGGTATTTTGTCAGAATAAAATATGTAGCTAGATATGTTAAATGGTATTGCCTTGGTTTAGGTTATTTCAAACACGACATCTTAAAAAGGGTGAGGGAAGGGATATATTATTTTTGTTACCTGTATTGTTATTTTAAACAAAAATTGTTTTGGCTATACAAATGATTATACTACGTTACTACGTTAAATTGATAGATTGATTTATTGAAATTTTCCAGCAAAGCAGGGCAACGCTAAATGCAGTGCAGTGGCTCAGTGCGTTGTGTCAAGCGAACGGAGCGAGCGTCTCCACTTGAAACTTATGGCTCGAATCTTTGTCTGTCGTCGTCTGTGCCTTTGGCGTCTCCTGCCAAACGAAGAAACGGATCAGGCACATTTTTTCAAAAAACACTTTTATTACTATTCTGGTTGTGGTCATAATGATTGTCAGCGAGATCGGTATATTAGTTTCATCGGAAACTTGATTTGTAGTTTGTACTTGGCTTGGCAATGGGGATGAAATTCTCTTTTACTCTGTGTGCAAATTGAAATTATAATCGTTTGACCAATCATCACCAAATTTTGCATGGCCATTGGGACTAGCATTATAAGTTTTTTTTTTTACTAGTCTGTAATAACTTCAAGAGTTATCGACATTATACTGACACTTTTATGCTTGATTTGACATGTCAAAATGTACCTATCAATTTTTTATCAGGCTTCTTTAATGAATGAGTGTTCGAAGGGATTCTCAAGGTCTGTAGAGGAACATATTTCACAAACATATTATTAATTCGCATGCAATACGAAAGCTCGCTTATCAACGCGTTACATAGAGCGTTTTCCTAGTTATTTACCATTACTATAAGTGAATCACTTATTCAAGTAAGGGCATGAGTCCATGGTAAGTAGTTCTGAGATAAATGAAAAAAACTATATAAAACTTTGTAGTTATTTTTTTTTTAAATAATAGTATTGATTTAAATAGTAAAAAATATTAGCTTTTAAACCTGTTTGTCAGATTATTTATTTGAACCTTATAACATCAAAATTTTAGGACTTTTTTGCTCTGGACTCATGCCCTTACTTGAATACAAGTTCATTTCCCAGAACTGCATTATACTAATACTGTTCAAAATAATGCTAATTCATATGATTTTGCTCAAATATCATTTATTCAACAAAGCAGAAACTTTACAACGAAGTACATATGAATATGTTAGTGAAATTAGTCATATTATGGCTTTTTGATGAAAAAGAAAAGAGCCTTTTAAACTTGCATGTATTCAAGAAAGGGCATGAGTCCACTTGCATGTATTCATGAGTCATGGGCCATGACTCATGACTCATGACTCATGAGTCATGTATTCATGGGCATGAGTCAATGGACTCATGCCCTTTCTTGAATACATGCACTGGACTCATGCCCTTTCTTGAATACATGCAAGTTAGATTATTTATTTCCATCCCGTGTGGGATACGGACTGATGCCCTTTCTTCAGAATACGTGCGTCTATCATCAATAATGCGATTCCCACACTAAAGTTGATTTCGTAATTTTGTGGACTGATGCCCTTACTTGAATAACTGATTCAAGTGTTAACACATAATTATTGGAGTGACAATATTGGATTTTCTTTAGAAATATATATGATATTTTCTATTTGGTTTGGTTAGATACTAATAAAATATTGGTTTATGCAAACTGATTTAATGGAATGATATTCCAAGTAGAAGAGTGCAAGTAATCGTCCAGCTGTTTTCGAGACTACCCCGGGCGTCCCAAGGATAATTTAAAAGTATTTAAATTCTTTTAAGGTGGTGTCAGCGCGAGCGATTTTGCCGCTCGCGCACTTTTTTGGATACGATTGTAGACAAAATGGGTTGACGAAATGATTTGAAATTTTAACCTCGATTAGACAGTAGACAAACTTAGGATTATCACTTCAAATTTTAAATTCATTCTAAATTAATTTAATTTTTTTATATTTTTTAATTAAAGTTATAATTAGTTGATTTTTGGTGAAACATTTTCTTGTCTCCTTGTCTCGCTGGGTGCCGTATGAAATTTAATTTTAAAAATGTGCCAAGTGATAACCCTAAGTTTGTCTTTTATATAATCGTGATTAAATGTCGTGGACGTTTTTGGAACCATCGGGTGAGCAAGACAGTGGTAAAAGTTTAGATCCATTGGTTAACGGGTTTGGTCTCCAATCGTATCGAAAATGTCGTAGTTTTTAGAGCTTTGTTTATTAACCCGCTCCTATTTAACAAGATACGAAGAAAAAATTAAAAAGTGCTATACTATAATATTCAATCAGACTGATCATGTAAACATCCTATCAAATTTACAACCCCTTATGAAACAATTTTCTCTCTCAATTTGCTAATACGGCCGAGCGCTTGTATCACCTTAAATACAAGTTCAGCTTCCGACGGTGGTATTAATAACAATAATTTGCCAATATTGAGAAGGAAAATCCTTGTAGGCAACGAGTGGCGTGTTAGCAAGAGTAACTGGTGTGAGCGGCCTAATCCATGAAACACGACCGCCAGTGTTGAAGATGTTGCCGTTGGTGTTGGTGTTGGCCTCACTGCTGCTCGTTCTCATTGCTGTGCTGTGTAGCAAGTTGTTATGGGGACCATTCATGTTGGGATGGAGAGTTCACGGTACATTTCCGGGTCCTAGGACATTGCCAATCACTGGTAATGCACACAAGTTCTGGGGCGACGGCTATGAATCGTTCAAAAACTTTGTTAAATTTCACGCGGATTTCGGTCCTGTTGTGAGACTTTGGTTTGGCAATAGTTTGGTAGTGCTTTTGTCAAATCCAGACGACGTACAACAAATCTTGGGAAATCACAAGATTAAAAACAGAGATTCCAATTGTACGGACGCTCTTATTCCCTTCTTTGGTAACGGACTATTTTCAAACCGGGATGAAGGGTGGAGAAAGCATCGCAAGATCGTCACTCCCACTATGCACATCAAAGTTCTGGAGAGCTATGTTGAGGTGTTCGGGCAGAAGGCACAAGTGCTGGTGAAACGTCTGGAGGAGGTGGCCGACGGAACACCTTTTGATCCCTACCATTATTTCTGCCTCTGTACTTTGGATGCTATTTGCGAGACAGCTATAGGTATGTATAACGATCATGTGGGATCGTATTAAATATTAATATTTTAATTCTTAGAATAGTCGGCTTGGTGCTTGTACGCCTTTTATCAATTTTTGTTAAGAAGTTTGGTATTGGAAATTACTTATCTAGTAGGGTAGTCGCTCAACGTCAGCCAAGTCGTACGGAATTCGCATACTCTCACACAACAAACCGATAAAACGTGTAATACCTAATTGAGGGAGAGTAGCGAGTGTCTCCATTATGTACTTTATGACACTTTCTCTGTTTTTTTGTATGTTTGTATGTTTGTTTGCTTGGCTCGACGCCACAGGTCACATTTTTCCCACAATCGAGCTGAAATAAATGAAAATAGCCTGTAGCTCGCACCGTTTGACCTCTCACACCGAATTTTTCAAATTTTTGGAGGTCGTCATAGTTTTAGATAAATTTTAGACAAATCCTACGATTGATTAAATTTTTTTAAATCTTAAAATCAAAATTGTCATATCAAGTTTAAATTTTGCATGGACATTAAAGTTACCATTTTCAATTATTTCACAAACTTTCAGACCAATCAGTAGAGAACTTATTCACTTATTACCTTTTTTAATTTTTGAATCAGTATCGCAATCGCAATGTATCGCAATGGAAGTTCCACTGCCTTCTGGACTGCTTTAACAAAAACAAAAACTTGTAAAAGGACTGCCAAGCACCTTCCCACCTAAAACAATTGAGATCTAAAAGAAGGGCCAAGCAATAATATATTGTTTAAACATTTTCGCACTTAAAATTCGTGAAATCATTTCGCCCATTTACTGCCGCCAAGCACAACACTAAAAACCTAATGTTGTGTCCAAATTTGAAGAATACAATCTAAGTGAACCATCATTGTAAACTTTAACCAAATTATACAAATTAAAAACAACTTTAAAAAAATTAAAATCTAAATTAAAAAAATTAAAAATAAAGCTGGTCACATTGTGTCAAGAAGAAGGCAACATAAGAAAGAAGATGACGATGAAGGAGCCGAAGAAAGACAGAAAGTATAGGAAGAAGATGGAAGAAGTCTACATATGTTGGTCGGTGCAAATTCAATGCGCCAAGCTCAATTTTAATTTTTTTTTTAATTTCGATTTTAAATTTATTTTTTTAAGTTTTTAATTTTGAATGTCCTATCTTTAACTAACGTTGGGAGCCATTTTGTCCCAACCCCACTTTTGCACATTGAAACTATTGTTTTGACAGGTTGCAAGTTATCACCTATGGAGAGTAGATAGTCTGAGAATCTGAATATTCTTGGTTCGATTCCCCAGGAGGTCGTGTCGACACCCAGCAAGAAGGACACAGCGACTTTGAAAGTGGCATGGAGCGTGCCGGTGCGATAATCCACAACAGAGTGTTGCATCCGTGGCTGCAGTGGGACTGGCTCTTTAAATGGTCGAAGGAAGGAAAGGAGGCGAAACAAATTATACAGGTAAATCACAATGTTAAAACTCATTAGCAAATCTTAGGTAGCATTAATTATAATAGGAATAATAATGAAAACGAAAATTCAGCACTGAAAGTGGTGATATCAAAAAATATCCATGTCGGCACGCTCAATTATTATTAATTCACAGAGCATACATAAAAATAAAATTATTTTTATTTTTTTTATTTTTATTTTTTTATTCAAAAATATTGGCGCATTGTGTATAATTTTATAACACCTACAGAATGTATCGGCTAAAGCATTCAAATATTTCTACATTACATGCTACATTACATGCTACATTGTACAATATATCTACAGTACATTACATTACATTATATCTACCAAAATGGCCGTCCGATTTTTTGAGGATCTCGAAATTATGAAAGAGCGGAAAATTTTCTATAAAACTGCCAAAGGAAAAATTCTTATCACATTTTGCACTATTCGGCCAATTTGATGTGCTAACAGCCCTCACTATTGGGAAGATCTGGGACCAATAATAATAACATTGTATTATTGGGCCCAGATTATGAGGCCAACATATGCCTTTTTTCACACTTTAACAAACCTATGTTTGCATAATAGCATCCAGCCAATGTCGGCCCGATATGTTTTAAAGAATTTGTGCTATACCAGAGCTAAGAATATAGTTTCATAAAACTAGACGTGGATGGTTTCAAAATTGAATCCAGACGCTTTCTACTAATTTGTTTGCTTGAATGAGTTAATTAAATTGTTATTATTTGAACCAATGATTGTCTAGTATCTCCCCAAGATGTCATATTATCACATAATCACATAATCACATTCACAAATATTTTAAATGTCAGTTAAAGACAATACATCATCATTTTAAAAAAAGTATGTTATCTTTTTTACTAGTAATACTGGTAACTATGAACGATTTTTTTCCACAAACAATATAAAACTAACTGTATCTTCATAATTTCCCAATTCATCGTGGTCATTTGTAATAATCCTCATATTTTGATTTTGGTAAATAAATATTTGATTTTGTAGTAAACTATTCGTACCTATTTGTGCTGACGCCCCAAAATATCTTTCCGTTATCGTGGGCCTTAATAGTTACCAGTACCTATCTTACATCTACAGAAAATTAAGGACTTCAGCGACAATGTGATATCCGAGAAGCTGGCCGACTACCGCGCAGGCGTACGTCGTCCCGGTATCATCACGGCGAGCGGCAAGAAGGTCACCTCCTTCCTCGACATGCTGGTGGAGGCGTCAGAGTCGCAGGAGTCGCCGATGACGCACCAGGAGATTCAAGCAGAGGTGAGAGTCGAGGATGACGATGAGGATGATTACTGCCAGCGATACAGCGGATGTGACAGGATCTGAATGTCTCCAGGTGACGACGTTGGCAGGCGCTGGGTACGAGACCACGGCAAACACCATGATAATGGTTCTCTTCCTGATCGCGATCCACCCCGAGGTCGAAGAGCAACTCTACGAGGAACAGATGGAGGTGTTCGGCGACGACAATCGTCTGGCGACCGTCGACGACATCAACAGGCTGCCCGTCATGGACCGCGTTCTCAAGGAGACGATGCGAATGTTCCCGAGCGTCAGCCTCTTCCCTCGAGAGATTGACGAGGACATCAAGCTGCCAAGCGGCTACACTCTGCCCAAAGGATGCTTTGCTTGGGTCGTTGCCTATGTCGTGCATCGGAATCCGGAGCAGTTCCCTGAACCAGACAAGTGAGTAGACTTGCTCTCTATTTCCCTGATCGGACAAGTGAATAGACCTACTAGGAAAACGCTCTGAGTAACGCGTTGATGAGCGAGCACGGATACGCGGAACACCTCGAACCGAAATTATGTCTATCGAAAATATCATTAAAAGCCAATAAATCTTGAATTTCGTCAGACTTGAATAAAAATCTCTAAATATTCCTAAAATGTTAGTATCAACCCTTATGATTGAACTGTTCCTCGTTAATATTCAAAATATTCAAAATATTCAAAATCGGTAAGTTGCTAACGCAGCTTATATTGGAACACAGCCGCTGCACTGTGAACTGCCTCGATAGCTCAGCTGGTAGAGCATCTGACTGGATATCGGAAGGTCGTGGGTTCGAGTCCCACTCGAGGAAAATCTTTTCACATTGCAGTTGGTATTTATTAACATTCACCTAACTGAGGGATTCAGTAAAAATCATATTTCATACATATGCGCACTCATCTGCTTATGAGAATACCAAGTCGAATGAAGTTAGTCAGTTGTCAAACGTGGATGAAATTCACGGTCTTCTGACCCTATCTTCAAAATCGGTAAGTTGCTAACGCAGCTTATATTGGAACACAGCCGCTGCACTGTGAACTGCCTCGATAGCTCAGCTGGTAGAGCATCTGACTGGATATCGGAAGGTCGTGGGTTCGAGTCCCACTCGAGGAAAATCTTTTCACATTGCAGTTGGTATTTATTAACATTCACCTAACTGAGGGATTCAGTAAAAATCATATTTCATACATATGCGCACTCATCTGCTTATGAGAATACCAAGTCGAATGAAGTTAGTCAGTTGTCAAACGTGGATGAAATTCACGGTCTTCTGACCCTATCTTCAAAATCGGTAAGTTGCTAACGCAGCTTATATTGGAACACAGCCGCTGCACTGTGAACTGCCTCGATAGCTCAGCTGGTAGAGCATCTGACTGGATATCGGAAGGTCGTGGGTTCGAGTCCCACTCGAGGAAAATCTTTTCACATTGCAGTTGGTATTTATTATCAGATCAATCTGTTGAACGGTCATTATTAGTTTCATTTCGTTTGAAACTTTCTGCTCTAACTACCTTGCCTTGAACTGAAGATTCGAAGTCGCCGTGAATTTGACAGCCAACACGCAAAATTTCACTAAAATTACAAAACCTTTTGAAAATAACTACAGATTTGACTGAAAATTGGCAAAAATACCTTAAATGTTGGTACCAATGACCATGCAAAGTTTTTAGTTGATCGGTCAATCGGTTCTAGTTTAAATTTCAAAAATCACAGGAAAAATGGTTTCAAATTTGAACCAATGGGTGGATTTGGCTGAAATTTATTATGATTGGGTACAATGTTGGTTGCAATGTCTTTGCTAAATTTCAAATTGATCAAACCAACCAATCGAAAGATAATTTTTTTAAAATTTGAACCAATCAGGGGATTTCAAAAAAATTAGTGTCTGCAACAATCAGAAATGTTACGTACTTGTGTGCAAAATTTCAGCTCGATCGAAGAAAAACTCTGACCTGTATATCGTCAGTAACAGAAAAAAAAAAAAAAAAAAAAAAAAAAAACAGAGGTCCGTGCCAAAAGAGCCAAAAGGAGACGCTCGCTTCGCTCGCTCAACTAATTATTTCCCTGAATGGACAAGTGAGTCTTACAATGTAACTGGCTTGATGATCTACCTCCATCTGTCCCAGGTTCTTGCCTGATCGCTGGCTGAAGGAGCCGGCTTGTCATCCCTACGCCTACATCCCGTTCAGTGCGGGTCCCAGGAACTGCGTCGGACAGAAATACGCACTGATGGAGATGAAGGCCATGCTGTGTCCGATCCTGAGGCGGTTTAAAGTCAACACAACCAACAGTGTGAAGACTATGAGTGAAAATCTGCAGATCACAATCACGTTGAATATGAACCCTAATTGTTACAGCACGATGTGTTTGGAGAAGAGAACATAATAGATTTTCTCTGTATAATATATCTAGTAAATTGTCCATGTCCAATTAGTATTTACCACACTGACTAAAATATTTTTATATTCTCAACAGCTATTTATTATGGAATATAAAGCAAACATAGTCGGTACTGAATTTAATAGCGTTATAATAATTATGATGTAAAGAACACTGAAAAATAAATGCAATATCCCAACTAGTATCATCCTCCTTGAGTATCATCGTTTGAATTTGCAATACTGACCAACGAAAAGTAAACTTTATTGCCGTTTTATCAGCCCTTGGATTAGATTCTTCTTGTGAAATCAGTATATTAAATGTTCCATTTCTATTCTTCACAATCATCTTTATAATTGTGTAGCTTAGGTATATCCTTTATCCAGATTTTTGAGATTTGCATTTATTAATTAATTCACATTGTATACAAATAGTTAGTAATTTTAATTAATTTAAATGAAACTGTAATTTATTATTGATTAGTAAGCTGGATTTTAGTCAACCATGTTTATGGGCAGCCGTCAATAAATTGATTTTCTCTCTTAAATATCAAATTGCATTCCGAAACTATTTCCATTTCTAAACATTCCCATTTATAGTTCCTAGCTAAAGAGTTCACAAAACATTGTTAAAACATCTAATGCACGAATTCGCTCATTCCTACTGTATTGACTTTTTCCCCAACGTCACTGCCTTGCATTCAGGTGAATACACCGAATAATCAGAATAATAATCAACAAGTAATGAATGAAATTGAAAAAGATAATAAGCTACAAAACGTTTAAGTGTAAACATATAACATTGCATAAATATTTTAATTTGTATTATCTAGACACATATTAAAAGTAGCAGTGTTATATAAAATAGTTTTATTAATAGCAAATAAATAAATACCCACATAAGTCAAATGCTTGTGTGTAATGCATTTCTTAAAGATTTTCATATAGTTAATAGTCTAAAAGGAATTAGAATGTCATCAATAAAAAGCCTAACAGCAATGGAAAACCATTTAAAAATTGTATACAAATCAGATCGTCCCACCACACCAACAACAGACCTTGCAATTACTTCCATCTTGTTGATGCTATCCGAATGCATAAAACATATACCTTGTCGGATCATGGTCATTTGGGACTTAACCTGCTGAAGATCTATATTATTTAAACACGATGCACAAAGTATTTTTTGATTTTTTTAAATAGTTGCTAAATATATGCTTAAAATGATATTCCATGAAGAATTGGGAAAGTATTGTCCCAATCTGTCCAGTCATTTTCGAGATTTGGCATCACTTCCGTTTTTCAAAAGGGCGGCTGAAAACACTACCACCTAGAATTGACATCTTAAATGTTATAGTGGGTTGCTCCAGCCTTTTAATATTATGATAGGAATTTTATTATTGGTATGGTGTGTGAGAGTGTGCTCGCCGTACGACTTGGCTAGCGCGCAGCGACCGCTCCACTAGGTCAAGCTTCTACTTTCAATACTCAGCTAACTTTTAAACGGTTGATTATGACTGTATTTTCATGGACACAACCAATAGCATTCCTAATAATTCCTATAATGACTGTGTTAACTTAATTACTGGTCTTAGCAGAGTATTTAAAAACTGACCTCGTTTTCATCTCGTTTTCATCGTTTTCATCGTTTTCATCTGCTTCTCCTTCCTCTTCCTCTCCTTCCTCTTCCTCTTCTTCCTCTTCTTCTTCCGTTTCCACTTTTTCCAGAATCCTCCTCCATCTGTCACTGTCCTCCCACCATTTTTCGTCCCTTACTCTTTCCCAAGACTCTCCTCTTTCTTCCACAGCCGCCTTCACTCCACTCATTCACTTCGTTCGCGGTCTCCCTGCCTTTCTTTTCCCTCCCATTGCTGCTCTATCTGCCTCCCTTCTCGGTATCCTCTCTTGTCCCATCCCTTTCAATCGACCAAACCATTTCAATCTCCCTTATCTTTGAAATCCTTATCTTATCCATTTTTGTCAACCCTGCTATACTTCTTAGGAACTTCATCTCCGCCCCCTGCATCTTTAACTCCTCCTTTCCTCCCATTGGCCACGGTACTGCACCATACGTCAACATAGGTATAAAATACATCTTAAACGATAATAGTTTACACCTACGTGGCACATCCTCGCTCCAGAGCAGTTTTCTCACACTCTGATAAGAAATAATAAGTCTGATTTGATTAAATAAACTTTTTGATACCATTCGATCCAAAGAAATGTAGTTTATGGCACATAAAAATATCACAAAAATTATTTGATCATGAGTGAGCCAATTATTTTTTTAATTTAATTTAAAATAGTTTTTTTTAAAGGAAAATTCGAATATATAAAGCTTTAAATGACATATATTCGCACTGTGGATACGTATATTTACATTTAAACATGAAGTAAATAATTCAATTAGACAAACACTACCATATTCAATGTAAAAAGCCAACGTATATGTATATTCAGAACGATTATTCTTCATTTGATACTATACCTTCGATTTAATAATAATAATAATAGCGAGTTTTTTTACGACTGTCGTCGTCTCCCGCTTCCTTGCCGCCAAGCATCTCGGTCCTGCCAGTCGACGTCCTGCATTTGTCTGCCATGCATGGCCTCTTCAATCCCCTTCAACCATGACGTCGCTGGCCTTCCCCTTCTTCTTCTTTCTGCCGGGGTCCATTCAAAAACTCTCCTTGGCCACCTCTCTTCACCCATTCTTCGCATATGGCCGTACCAAGATAACTGCCTCTCCTCCACTCTGTCCACTATTGAGTCCTGTACGTCCATTCTTCTCCTAATTTCTACATTGGGAACGTGTTCAATACGAGACACTCTACAACTACGCCTTAGAAAATCCATCTCCAGAGCTTGCAATCTGCCCTTATTACGGTTGCTCAAGTCCCAACTCTCCGCTCCATAAGTAGCTATAGGCTCCACAATAGTTCTGTAAATAGTTTTCTTTGTATTTCTCGTGATCTCATCACTCCACCAAATGGAATTCAGTTTTTGTATAGCAGATCTTCCTTTCCCAATCCTACATTTTATGTCCAGATTACTATTTCCTTCCTTACTAATAGTCACTCCTAAGTAGACATATCCTTCACAGCTTTCTATAATATCTGCCCCAAGATCAAGATTCTGACCAGCACCATTCGTGACAAGGTATTTTGTTTTCTCGGTGTTAATTTCCAGACCCCATTTCATATATTCTTCCTGAAGTTTGCGGGCCATATAATGTATGTCGTCTTCATCCCGTGCAACTAAGACTTGGTCATCCGCAAACAGCAGAGTAGACAAAGTTCTACCACCACCCATCTCTATCCCCATCTGCCCACATTTCCTGCACCATAAGTCAAGTGCTTCAGAAATATACAGCTTAAACAAAAGCGGAGATAGACTGCATCCCTGTTTGACCCCTTTTGACAGTGGAAATGAATCTGATACCACTTGCCCTACTTTTACTACACTCTCGCTATTTCTATACAAGGTTTTAATTGCATTATAATATGACGAATGAACCTTTGCTCTGAGAGTGTTAAATAGCGGCATAAGCGGTACGCTGTCTAATGCCTTCTTTAAGTCTATAAAAAGCAGATGGGTTTCTCTCCCTCTTGATGTTAACTTTTCTATTGTGTGCTTTATAGAAAAAACATTGTCCATACAAGATCTTCCTGCTCGAAAGCCACTTTGTTCTTCGGGCCATTCAATTACTTGCTCAAGTCGTGAAGCTAAAATACGCCCGTACAGTCGTCCAATTGAACTTGTTACTGTAATACCTCTATAGTTAGAGCAATCACTCTTCTTTCCTTTCTTGTAGATTGAGTAGATATATCCCGTTTTCCAATCTTCCGGGACATCTTCACCTTCCAAGAGACATTTATTGAAGATGTCTGCTAATATCTCCAGGGCTCTTACCGGCGATTTATCCTTCAATAAAATGTTATGATTTTGAAATTGAATTAAAAATTAATTGGCTCCCCGCGGTTAAATTATTTATGTTAATTTTTTATATGCCATACACTACATTTCTTTGGATCGATAGGTATTAAAAAGTATATTTTTACTTTTATTAAATATGACATAATGGCAAATGTCCTTGGACACTTAAAAATTTCGCATTTTTACCACGTTTTGGCCTCTCGTGACCTTTGTATGAACTTGTTAATGGTCATACTTGTTTTAATATGTTGCACTAATCATAAGCTTTCATTTGATATGCTACTAGACTAGGTTGATATAATTTGATAATTTGATAATGACAACAATGAGTTTATCTGAATCGCTTTTATCTGAAATTTTGTACACATACTAACGTACTCTATGCGGTCCCTGGGATCGTTTTTGAATGGGCTCCCGTGATTGGTTCAAATTTAAAAAAAATTATCTTTCGATTGGTTGCTTTGATCAATTTGAAATTTAGCAAAAACATTGCAACCAACATTGTACCCAATCATAAAAAGTTTCAGCCAAATCCTCCTATTGGTTCAAATTTAAAACCATTTTTCATGTGATTTTTGACATTTAAACTAGAACAGATTGACCGATCAACTTAAAACTTCGCGTGGTCATTGGTACCAACATTTTAGGTATTTTTGCCAATTTTCAGTCTAATCTGTCGTTATTTTCAAAAGTCTTGTCATTTTAAGGTCATTTTATTCCATAGTCTTGAAAAATGTATACTAAATTGTCATCCCTGCCTTCTTTAAGCTGATGTTCCAAGCAAGGCCTGTAGAGCAGCCAAGCTATTCACAATGTACAGTAAAATGAAAGCATTTTTGAGCTAGCGCATAAAATCGGATGCAGTACGAAGGCCAAATCCTCTAATTGGTTTAAGTTTAAATAATGTCTTCTGATTGGTCGACAATAAAAATATTCACATTAAGTTCAAATTTTGCATGGTGATCAAGACCAACTTAATATTAAATTTTACATATTGTTAGCCGAATCAGTCAAGTATTAATTGCAATTTTACGAGTTTAGTATAGGATGTCACAAGAGATTTCTGGAGAAGCTATGTAGGTAAGACTTCACGACACAATGGATCTATTATTCATCCAGAGTATTATTATGGAGATTGAAAAATTGCAGAGAAAATCGTCTTCTGCCGTGTTGTGCATCGTTACTATGGGGATGTTGCATGTTCTGTGCTCGCTCATCAACGCGTTACACTGAGCGTTTTCCTAGTATTGTTGAGCGAGCGTAGCGAGCGTCACCACGGTACTCTTATGGCACTTTCTCTGTGTGTTTGTTTGTTTTTTTGTGGTCACAGCCCAGGTCTAACCGCTCAAGCAATCGATCTGAAATTTTGTACACATACTAACGTACTCTATGCGGTCCCTGGGATCGTTTTTGAACGGGCTCCCGTGATTGGTTCAAATTTAAAAAAAATTATCTTTCGATTGGTTGCATCAATCAATTTGAAATTTAGCAAAAACATTGCAACCAACATTGTACCTAATCATAAAAAGTTTCAGCCAAATCATCCTATTGGTTCTAATTTAAAACCATTTTTCATGATATTTTTTACATTTAAACTAGAACAGATTGACCGATCAACTTAAAACTTCGCGTGGTCATTGGTACCAACATTTTAGGTATTTTGCCAATTTTCAGTCTAATCTGTCGTTATTTTCAAAAGTTTTGTCATTTTAAGGTCATTTTATTCCATAATCTTGAAAAATGTATGAAAATCTGCCTTCTTTAAGCTTCTGTTCCAAGGCAAGGCCTGTAGAGCAGCCAAGCTATCCACAATGTACAGTAAAATGAAAGCATTTTTGAGCTAGCGCATAAAATCGGATGCAGTACGAAGGCCAAATCCTCTAATTGCTTTAAGTTTAAATAATGTCTTCTGATTGGTCGACAATAAAAATGTTCACATTAAGTTCAAATTTTGCATGCTGATCAAGACCAACTTAATATTAAATTTTACCTATTGTAAGCCCAATCGCAGTCAAGTATTAATTGTAATTTTACGAGTTTAGTATGGGATGTCACAAGAGATTTCTGGAGAAGGTATGTAGGTAAGACTTCACGACACAATGGATCTGTTATTCATCCAGAGTATTATGGAGATTGAAAAATTGCAGAGAAAATCGTCTTGTGCCGTGTCGTGCATCGTTACTATGGGGATGTTGTATGTTCTGTGCTCGCTCATCAACGCGTTACACTGAGCGTTTTCCTAGTTCTACTACTTGGGGAAAGTGTCTTTCCTATTTGTTATCCTAATAACTTCTGAAGAAAATTATATAAACTATATATTCCTGAAGCTTTAATCTTTTTTGACATTATGTGTTAAAAATGAAATCTGATAAATAGTCGCCATTTTCTTGGCCACAAAAAAAATTCTTTTTTGAAAATTTCCACAACAGTTTGGTTTTTTGAGCAAATTACGAGCAAATCATTTGACCTAGCTATTTTGAACTGAATACTACATTATTAAGTTTAAGTAAACTTTATATTTGCTTATAAATAATAAGTTTATTAAGTTGAACATTATTTTGACAGTCTTAAGATTATGTCGTCCCCCCAGTTCAAGAGTGCGTTATTGCAAAAAATCGTTTTTTTTATTTTACTAAAATGTCTTTGTCAGGACCTCACCTATTATGTCCAATGATGCAAATTATTATATTTCATAATTTGGTCGTCCTAGACCACATAACGTTGTATTACCCGTAGGTTATTTTCAACTATTAATTCGTTCAATACTACGTTATCTGCAAATTTTCTATGCTATTTACAGATAGTGTAGTCTTGCACCAGAATTATATGTAAACCTGGCGTCAAAACTAAATTCAAGACAACGTTATTTGCAGATAGTGCAGTATTGCTCTGGAATTTACCATGTTAGTTCTGTCTTTAATAATACAACTTGAGAAGAATGTTAGTTCAATACTGCACTATCTGCAAATAACGTTGTATTGAACAATAAATTTACCTTTTAATTAATATTGCCAATAGACCACATTTTAAATTATCTAGATAGCTCTGCTTTTCAAAAAATTTCATATGCAGTACCGTGATCCTAATATCTATTAGTGTTTTTCAACAATGGATAATAACATGAATAGATATGAGGATCACGGTACTGCATATGAAATTTTTTGAAAAGCAGAGCTAACTAGATAATTTAAAATGTGGTCTATTGTAATAATCCAATCAATATTTTAAAAAGTACGTAATGTGTATTTCTGTTGAGACTAATTCATAAAAATAATGATACCATTTAACTGTTATTCTGATTTGTTAATTTTGAAATATTAAAACGTCGTTTCTCAACAATGAAGTTTTGCAGATAACGCAGTCTTGAACTGGGGGGACGAATATTACTACCTAGATATATCTATTTTACGCTTATAAGTGTATGAAAACTAAGCTATAGCTCGGAAGCACATGAAATTGGCGCCCGTTCGCCCCTAGGCGAGTAGAATGGCAACTTGGCGACTAAAATTTTACATTATACCGGCTGGCGAGCAACTTTAATGGATGACTACAACAAGTTGAATGAAATTTTTATTTTTTTTGCTTTGATTGTAAGCATTAATTTTGCTTGTCCCACAACAGGCACTGATCCACAAGGCACTTTTTTAAACTAATTCAAAATTAATTGATTAATCATTTTAAGCCCAATTTACACGGAGCTTGTACAACGTATGTGCCATAATTCTGTACCACACTTTTTGATGGAAATTAGAACATGTTCTAAATTATATAAAAGTTGAACTTAAGTTCTGTGACAAGAAATTGCTTCGTGTAAACACAAAATTGTACGAAAAATAAATGGGAATGTGGCAGATTTAATAAAAAAAATTGTACAAATCAGGCTTTAGAGTGGAATCAAAAATGTGTCATGTGACCAGTGACATATCAAACTAAATGATTGGGAAATGCAATACTTACAATTAAAATATGTATAAGTAATGAAATTGATCTTATAAAACATCACATACATTAGCTATTATTAGTTACCCTAATTAGTAATTTGTTATTTCCTAAAATACGGTTGTGTTTGATAATTGAGCGAGCGAAGCGAGCGTCTCCTTTTGGCTCTTTTGGCACGGACCTCTGTTTTTTTTTGTTTTTTTTTTTTTGGCTGCTAATAGCCGATACACAGGTCGCACCGTTTCACCGATCGATCTGAAATTTTGCACACATGTAAAACCAACCTTCTCTGTTTGCAGACCCTAATTTTTTTGAAATCCATTAATTGGTTGAAATTTAAATAAACATCTCCTGATAGGCTGAAAAATGAAAATGGACTTCGACAAATGTGATCGACCTTTTATTTTGCATGGTCATTAACATTAACATTGTCTCTTATTTTACAAATTTTCAGCCAAATCCTCCCATTGGTTAAAATTTAAAAAAATATTTTATGTGCTTTTTGAAATTTAAACCAGAACCGTTTGACCGATCAACTTAAAATTTTGCATGGTCATCGGGTCCAACATTATCTGTATTTTTGACAATTTTCAGACTAAACTGTGTTTAAATTCAAAAGTTATTGACAGTTTACGGATATTTTGCGTGTTGGCTATCATACTTCTCGAATTTCATATTTCACGGCATCTTCGAATCTTCACTTCAAGGTTGTTAGAGCAGAAACTTTCAAACGTATATTATGAAACTGATATGACCGTTTAAAATTTTTTTGAACGATATCCTGTGATTTTTGGAAATTAACAAGGAATCGTTCAATCATAAAAGTTCAATCGATCAACTTAAAACTTTGCGTGGTTATTGGGACCAATATTTTAGGAATTGTTGGAGGTTTTCATACAAGTCTGTGACAAATTTCAAGAATTATTGGCTTTTAATGACATTTTCGATAAACATAATTTCGGTTCGAGGTGTTGCGCGTATCCGTGCTCGCTCATCAACGCGTTACTTAGAGCGTTTTCCTAGTTTTATTGTATGTGTGGGTACGTTCATATCCAATTGACCAATGTAGATCTGACCAAACTACGACGTCATAAAACAAAAGTCAATGTTTGGTCACAACCAAAGAGCTTGTATACACAACAAATTGAACACATGATATTATTAGAATAATGTTGAATTCGTACAGAATTTAACAGTTTTACAATCAACAAATTGCCGTTAATAATAGTATTGCTTTAAGCTATCTACTTGAATATTGTTCAGTCTTAATTAACTTCTCATAAGAGAGGAAGGGCCTTTTTAAGTTGACGAAACTATCCAGTGACAGACGCCATTAAAAAGTAAAACGCTTTGGCAACATACCTGGCAAAATATAATTTGTTTCGTTGTAGCATCTGTAATAATTGTCCAGCAAATCATCAAACATAGTTTATATGAGTTAAATATATTGATTGTACTATTTCAAGTGATAAATTAAACTAGATTAAACACGTGTGAGCTATTTCTTTGATCTTTCTAAATTTCATTTGTTTGAATGAAAAATTGTTTTTTCTAACAACCCTGGAGTTACCATGGTAATACTTTTGTCTTTCATAAGGCAACGCCCACCTACATTGGTCAATTGCTGATCGAATCACGATTATAGAGACTAGCTCTAAGCTTGATAATAAAGTACAATTGAATTTAGTGAATAATGTTTTATAATATCGTATAGCATACGTTTTATTTCCACAAAATAATTTTCTTTCGAAGAGTTTTCTCTTTAATCTACGAAAATCGGTTACCTATATAGGTAACCGAATTATAATAGTATTAATAAATAAGTATATACTTATTTATTAATACTATTATAATTCGAGGCATGTAAGTTACATTAATTGTATAACTCCGTGGTTTTACGAACTGATTTCTGACTTACTTTCTCATATAGAGACGAGTTCCAAGAAATTGAATAATACAGAAACACAGTAGGTATTTAAATCATTTGCAGTTGCAGAATTATTTAAAGCGTGCGCACCACGGAACCGTTTGACTGATCAACTTCAAATTTGGCATGGTCATCGCAATCAACATTTTAGGTGATTTTGTAAAATTTCAGTCAAATTGGTCTAGAAACTCAAGAGTTATTGACATTTTATGCTTGATTTTTTTTTATTCATTAAAAGAAAAGGGGTTGCCTAAGGCCAATAGAGCAGCAAATTTCACGCGCATTTGAATTCGCATGCAATACGATGGCTCGCTTTTCAACGAGTCACACATAGCGGATAGTTCTCTCGTCAGACAGAATTTCCACATGACTACAAGTAAGTCTTCCCGCGTTGCACGCGTCTAAGGGCGATATTCACATAATTTTCAGTGGTAAAATGACCCTTATTCCACGTAAAAATTCAAACTTTATGGTAAGCAAAGTTTGAAAGTTTGTCTGGAAGAGATTCAGGTTGATATTAGGTAGTCAGTAATCAGTTCGTATAACCAAAAATTATTCAATTAATGTAACTTACATTCAACGAATTATAATAGTGACATGGCAGTGGTGACGGTTTGTTCCGTTGGAGGTGCTGGTGGCCCTGATTAGGGCCGTTCGCGACGTTTCGAAGGATGTACTTCCTTCATCTTCGCCTTCATCTTCGCCTTCATCTTCAGTCACCGCCAGAAGATGAAGGAAGTACATCCTTCGAAACGTCGCGAACGGCCCTTATCAGGGCCACTTGCACCTCCAACGGAACAAACCGTCACCACTGCCATGTCATTACAAGATGGTTCCGAAAACGTCCACGACATCAATTATAATAGTATTATAATAAATAAGTATACCCGATTTTCGTAGTTTATAGAGAAAACTCTTAGAAAGAAAATTATTTTGTGGAAATAAAACGTATGCTATTCGATATTATCAAACATTATTCACTATAAATTAAATTGTAACTCTAAGGGATGGAGGGGGGATGTCAAATCTTAATCAGAGATCAAGATCTTGATCTTTATCATCAAGCTTAGAGCTAGTCTATATAATCGTGATTCGATCAGCAATTGGATATGAATTGATAATGGGCTAGTTCGTACGCACGCATCCAATATCAAACACAACCGTATTTTAGGAAATAATTAATTAAGGTTATTGATAATAGATAATGTATGTGATGTTTTATATAATCATTGACGTATGCTGATATAATATAATATCAATTTCATTACCAATATATATTTTAATTGCAATATTTTAAGGTTTATATAAATGTTTATATCATTTTTTTTATATAATGTTTACTTCAACTTAATAATGTAGTATTCAGCTCAAAACAGTTAGGTCAAATGATTTACTCGTAATTTGCTCAGAACACCAAACAGTTGTGAAAATTGTCAAAAAAGAACATATTTTTGTAGCCAAGAAAAAGGCGGCTATTTATCAAATTTGATTTTTAACACTGTCATAATGTCAAAAAAGTTTGAAGCTTCAGGAAAATATTTACCATTAAAATATTTAGTTTATATAATTTTCTTCAGAAGTTATTAGGATAACAAATGGGAAAGACACTTTTCCCCAAGTAGTAGAACAATATTACCTTCCTAGAATATATTACCTAATATTGGTGTATGCATGTTCCTTGACTCGTTCCTTGATTATTTAATCACAATACCAAATTTGGTAGTAGTTGTATTTGAAAGACAATTGGTATTTTCTTATTTCCAAAAATTAAAAGTCAACAAATATAATCCAGTTTCTCGTAAGAATGCCTATTCAGGAGTCTTGTAAATCATCAATTGTAACAACATGGTTTTATTTTGGCGCCAATTTTATACTTTGGTTAATGTAATGTGGCCTTTGAAGACCTCCCAAATGTAGGTAACATGTGCGAACAATATGCGACCCCTTCCCATTCTCTGGCTCGGCAACGTGTTTCTATTCTCTCTATTCTGACCCAAGACCAGTTATTCTAAGACCAGTCGTTCCAAGACCAGTTGTTCCAAGACCAGTTGTTCCAAGACCAGTTGTTCTAAGGCCAGTTGTTCCAAGACCAGTCGTTCCAAGTCCAGTTGTCCCAAGACCAGTTGTCCCAAGACCAGTTGTCCCAAGACCAGTTATTCTAAGTCCAGTCGTTCCAAGACCAGTTGTCCCAAGACCAGTTATTCTAAGACCAGTCGTACCAAGACCAATATTATAAGACCAGTTATTACTTTACTAGTCAGGAAAGGGCTGCTCAGGTAGATAATCAGCTGGATTAATTAAATTGAGACCATTTCACTTTTAATTCTGCCAATAAAGTTAATTAAATGTTTCTTGTACAGCACTGTGCAAGAAAAGCTAAGACCAGTCGTTCCAAGACCAGTTGTCCCAAGACCAGTTGTTCCAAGACCAGTTGTTTCAAGACCACTTGAACTGCTCCCACCAAACACTTTTACTGTAAGCAACAACATGGCATTTTCGGCCTACTGGATCTCAACATTGGAAAATCTCACATTGTTGCGAAATATCTTAATTTCGAGCTATGGCCCACCCCACCCCCTATACCAAATTTGGGAACAACAGGTTATGTCATTTGCGAGCAAGATGGCCGTGAAAACAGTGAAATTACACCCCTTTTAAAAGCTATCTGATGATGATGATGATGATTCAGATATCAGGAAACACTGTTGACAGGGCCACAGCCTAAACGGGTTAACCGATCGATCTGAAATTTTTACCACGTGTGCACTTTTGGCGTCTAAGGTGCCTTTTGCTATAACCGGTTTTATGCCGCCATTTTGAAACCGGAAGTGACATCATATCTCGAAAACGGCTGAACCGATCGAAACGAAATTTGCGCCAATCGATTCAGACGGTCATCTATATGAAACATCAATAGTCGAAATAGAAATGCACTATTACTAAAACCGGAAATGACGCCATAACAATGCCAAATCTGACTAAAACCATCTCTTATAACAATAAATACATATTCAGAAGGCTTATAATGTTACATAACATTTAAGATACAGATATTAGGTGGCAGTGATGTCAGCCGCCATTTTGAAAACTGGAAGTGATGCGATAACTCGAGAACAGTTGGACCGATTGGAACGATGCTTTCGCAATTCATCATGGAATATAATTTTAAGCTTACATTTAGCACCAAACACAATTCTTCTTAGCAACCAAACCACAAAGGCGTATTTTTTTAAAGGAATTATAGTCATTGGTGAAACAATGTTACAAGTTATAAGAATAAACTGAAAAAAGGAGTGATATCCCCATAAAAAACACTCCGTGTAAAAATACCAGCCAAGTCTCTTTACTTTAAAAAAATTCAACACCGAAAAGGAGTGATATCAAAAAAGGAGTCAAGTCAATGACATTTCCAAATATTTAATCGTATCTTTGAAATAAAAGTATAAACACCGAGAAATACTTTACAAAAGGACTTGGCGCATCGTTTTTTTAAAGACATCTTTCTATCCTAAAAGTGGAAAGAAATGTACAAGTTTAAGTACTTTTCCTCTTTCTATTAGAGCCATCAAGCTACTCAAGCTATGAATCAAGCTACTTTTAGTAATTGCTATTTTATAGTTTTGTCAATGGCGATAGAAGAAAGATTTCATGTTGTAATAGATAAGTGATATGGTAAAAGAATTAAATAACAAGGAAGTGCGCTCATATATATTCTTATAACACTGTTAATATGGTGATATTAAAAGGGTATCTTTTCATAATATGATCTTGACTCTGAGGGAAATCATGAAACGTTGTCAAATAAATTACTAACTATCGATAGAACACTATTATATATTTTTCAAGTGTAAAGTGTATAAAGTTAATAATGTTAAAGAAATTCAATGTGCCGTCACTGTGTACTTCGTGAAATGTACTATTATAAATTGCGGATTAATAGAAATTTATTTCATGATGAGAAGGTATAACGCATGAGACTTAATTAATATGTTGACCACGAAACAATATTACGAAGATATCTATTGTGTATTTATTACAAACATAGGCAACAAGTTTCATGTGTACATATTCAAATAGAAAATTATTTACAGTAGGTATATATAATATGTAATTGAAAGATGTGTCCCTATTATGATAAAAGTTCTTATTGACGGTTGTATATAAATGGCATATTACGCTTATGAATAGAAAAATGTCTTTAAAAAAACGATGCGCCAAGTCCTTTTGTAAAGTATTTCTCGGTGTTTATACTTTTATTTCAAAGATACGATTAAATATTTGGAAATGTCATTGACTTGGCTCCTTTTTTGATATCACTCCTTTTCGGTGTTGAATTTTTTTAAAGTAAAGAGACTTGGCTGGTATTTTTACACGGAGTGTTTTTTATGGTTATTATCTACATTAGGGATGGAGATATCGCACTTGTCCTGGAAAACTCCAAAAATGAGATTTTGACCACTTTTGACCCCTTTTGACCTCTGTATCAACTTTATAATGGTGATATATATTTGTATTAGTTTTACTAAACATAAGATTTAATTTGATATGCTACTCGCCTAGGTTGATATAATTTAATTATTTCATAATGACAATGACTTTTTGAAAATTTTTGCATTTTGGCCCACCCACCCTAATCAAATTTAAGATTAATTTTGATTTATTATAGAGGGCATTTTTATGAATCGATTAACATGAAAACCTTCTGTTTGAGTCAAAGTGTTTAGCCTCTGGAGGACTACCAATTTACTAGATACAGATTCTTCTTTTACAAAAACTCATCTATACAGAGTATTGTTGCACTGATTTTCAATTTCAAACAAATATTCGATCAAGCATTGTCGTAGCTATAAAATGTGTTAAAAAATAATTTTTATATGTGGCCCACGTTGTTCAGTATTGTCAAAAGTAATAATAAAACGATTTTTTTCCAAGATGGCGGCTTTTCTAATTTTTTTATTTTTTTTTAAATTCCTCAATCCAATTTTGGTACATTTAATTTTTTCTGAATTTTATTTGAAGCCGTTGAAGTTTTGGAAAGTGGCCCCCAGACCCCTCTGCCCCCGCCTCCGTACAGGGTTGCCAGGTTGCCACCTCCACTTTTCATACATCTAAAATCATGCTTTATCAAATGGCATTGGGTGGCAACCTCCTTCAAAAAATCCTAAAAAAAACGTACAAAACGTTACACTGGTAACCCGACTAAAAATCCTTGTAGGCAACGAGTGGCGTGTTAGCAAGAGTAACTGGTGTGAGCGGCCTAATCCATGAAACACGACCGCCAGTGTTGAAGATGTTGCCGTTGGTGTTGGTGCTGGCCTCACTGCTGCTCGTTCTCATTGCTGTGCTGTGTAGCAAGTTGTTATGGGGACCATTCATGTTGGGATGGAGAGTTCACGGTACATTTCCGGGTCCTAGGACGTTGCCAATCACTGGTAATGCACACAAGTTCTGGGGCGACGGCTTTGATACGTTCAAATACTTGATTAAATTACACAGAGATTTCGGTTCTGTTGTGAGACTTTGGTTTGGCAATAGTTTGGTAGTGCTTTTGTCAAATCCAGACGACGTACAACAAATCTTGGGAAATCACAAGATTAAAAACAGAGATTCCAATTGTACGGACGCTCTTATTCCCTTCTTTGGTAACGGACTGTTTTCAAACCGGGATGAAGTGTGGAGACAGCACCGAAAGATCGTGACTCCCACTATGCACATCAAAGTTCTGGAGAGCTTTGTTGAGGTGTTCGGGCAGAAGGCACAAGTGCTGGTGAAACGTCTGGAGGAGGTGGCCGACGGAACACCTTTTGAGCTCTACGAGCATTTCGGTCTCTGTACTTTGGATGCTATTTGCGAGACAGCTATAGGTATGTATAACGATCATGTGGGATCGTATAAATTTAGTATTAATTATCGTATTAATTTAGTGTTGATATAAAATCGATGTATAGTCGGCTTGATGCTTGTTTGCCCTTTAGGAACTTCCACAAGAGAATGTCCATCACATTTCTAATGTTTCTAATTTGTTTCTAATTTTTATATTTTGATTTTTTTTAATATTTTAATATTTTAAAAATATGTTGTAGTCTTAACTACTTCAGACAATCTTCAAAATATCAAATATATTCAGTCTTGGTACTAAAACATTATTTTAATAATTGATAACAAAAGCTAAACAATATTTGTACAGTATTTTTGAAGGAATTCAGCAGCGTTTCTAGGAGCTAGTAAGATATAACATAAGCTGATTCATTTGAGGAGAAATAATATGTTTTGTAATTCTCATGTTGAAATTGCGTCGTTTTTTGTCACAATACTAACAAATCATTAATCACCAATTTTCAATTAAATCGCGAGTGTCATATTTCAGTAAAGTTACGGTTCTATTATGATTGCAATTGAAAAATTGATTACATTGGTATCAATTTTAAAATGTAATCCTTAAAATAAATGAAACAACAGCGCATTTCTTTCAATTATGTGTTCCAAACGTGACAAGACTTACAATGAACGTTTCCATATCCATATTTTGTTTAAAAAAATAGTAAGGTATTGGAATTGCTACTTATCAATCAAATGTAAAATCTCTTTCATGGTAATTTATAGAAAATTGCGTTAATCTCCGTTCCATGCTTTTTATATTGTGATTTGAATTTAAACTTTACTCCTCAATTAAAAAAGATGGATATTTCAATAAAACTACAAGTTCTTAACATTTATAATATCGGACAAATTATTAGTCGTGATGACCGACCATCTCTCAACTCATCATTTTAACTTGATGTTAAATATGGTAATATTATAAATAATATTTAAACTTGTATTCCTACTGCCAGCAAATGCACTGTGATGTATTTGAAGGAATAGAATAAATAACATGAAATAAAATTTTGTTTTTTCATTTCTAAAGTTATTTAAATTAACCAGTCAGAGACTTAACGGAAAGTCGTAAAACCTAATAAAATGATGGAATGATCATACAAAATTTGAAATTGACATTTTGAGTTTTATTATTCAAACAAAAGCGAATTTTTAATTTTAACTAATCAGTTGATTTTGTATAAAATCCACTGCAAAACATCAATTTCGTCGTTATCATGGGAATATTTCGGGCAGGTTGCAGAACCGGCATGACCTCTGTCTCTTCATGGAAAGACAAATAAAAAGATCTGTATCAAGAATAAGTGGGGCCAACGCCGAATTTATTGATGTATTTCTGTAATCAACATGTAATTTCGTACAAAATATAAATAAACAAAACCACATTTTAGTAGAAACACAATAGGGGTGTCAGGTTTGGGGCGTACCAACGAATTTGGTATGTTTCTTCGTGATTTGAATCAGTCATCTCCACGAAATATAAGTGGGTGGACGTATTCTAAAAAGAGAGTGGGGGGGGGGGGGGATTATCACCGAATACGTCCAAAATTAAGCACTGAAGCCACCAGTATGTCCCAGTATTGTTCCCAGGAATTAAGTAATTAAATTTGTTCCACATCCCCTACACAGCAAAAACAATTGGGACTGTTTTGGACTCCTAAAACGGGGTCAAAACGCGACGCATCAAAAGCAGGCCCCAGATTTGGCCCCGTTTTAGGGAGCCAACACAGATCCTTGTTTTTGCTGTTACATCTGCGGGAGGATTCTCTCTGCTTTCACAATTTCACAAACCTGTATTGAAGTTATCATAAGAAATCTAGAAGTGACGACACTCTCCCAGATTACAACTTCCCTGAAACTGAAACGTCTCCAGAACCGCACATCTTCCAGGGGCTGAGGGGCAGCATGGGACGATGTTGATGTCGAGTACTTGGAACGGCATCCATTTTGATAAAGCACTGAGGCGTTTCATCGCTGGATAAAAATGGATGGATTCTTGGTTCGATTCCAGGAGTTAGTGTCGACAGCCAGCAACAGGGCCACAGCGACTTCCAGAGTGTTCTGGAGCGTGCCGGTGCGATAATCCACAACAGAGTGTTGCATCCGTGGCTGCAGTGGGACTGGCTCTTTAAATGGTCGCAGGAAGGAAAGGAGGCGAAACAAATTATACAGGTAAATCATCAAAACATAGAGGCGAGGGTAGAAACTAAATCCCCATAAAAAGGCTCTATGTGTAAAAAAATAATAGTCATGTGTTATTGACTATGTAAAAAAAATCAAGTGAAAAAATATCATTTTTTATATGAGTGTGTGTGCGCCGTTCGACTTGGCTGGCGTGGAGCAACCGCTCCACTAGATATACGCTAGACCTACACTTCCCCCACCCCATCAAGGAAAGCACGTCAACTTACTACGCTGCTAATGCTTGATTTGAATATTTTAAATCTTGAATCTTTGGACTTATTTTAATGTGCTATTTTTAAAGTTATTAACCAAATTCGAAATGATTTTCCTATACCTCACATGTTAAAATTTTGTTCATTCTCAAAAAAAAAATTGAAAACTCATTATTGGGCGGGAGTTGCAAACTACAGGACAATAAATGAGTATTTTATTGAAATAGTAATTTCAAAAATAAATGTATATGTGCTATATCGAGTGCTCGCGCCGCGTTAAAGGAAATGTCTGATATTTTATCACTGCGACTTCGACGCATTTCGTTTCAGCTCTTTCCAAGGTCTTCAGAGCAGAAACTTGCAGTCGCATATGAATTCGCATGCAATACGAAGGCTCACTTATCAACGCGTTATACAGAGCGTTTTCATAGTTCATAATGTTCATACTACATAAAATAATCTCCATATTTTGATTTTGGAAAATAAAGATTTGAATTTGAATTTAACTTCTGTATTTGTGCTCACCCCCGAAAATATCTTTCCGCAATCGTGGCCCTTGTTACCAGCACCTATCTTACACCTACAGAAAATAAATGACTTCAGCGGCAATGTGATCGCCAAGAAGATTGCCGACTACCGCGCAGGCGTACGTCATCCCGGCATCATCACGGCGAGCGGCAAGAAGGTCACCTCCTTCCTCGACATGCTGGTGGAGGCGTCAGAGTCGCAGGGGTCGCCGATGACGCACCAGGAGATTCAAGCAGAGGTGAGAGTCGAGGATGACGATGAGGATGATTACTGCCAGCGATACAGCGGATGTGACAGGATCTGAATGTCCCCAGGTGACGACGTTGGCGGCCGCTGGGTACGAGACCACGGCAAACACCATGATAATGGTTCTCTTCCTGATCGCGATCCACCCCGAGGTCCAAGAGCAACTCTACGAGGAACAGATGGAGGTGTTCGGCGACGACAATCGTCTGGCGACCGTCGACGACATCAACAGACTGCCCCTCATGGACCGCGTTCTCAAGGAGACGATGCGAATGTTCCCGAGCGTCAGCCTCTTCCCTCGAGAGATTGACGAGGACATCAAGCTGCCGAGCGGCTACACTCTGCCCAAAGGATGCTTTGCTTGGGTCGTCGCCTATGTCGTGCATCGGAATCCGGAGCAGTTCCCTGAACCAGACAAGTGAGTAGACTTGCTCTCTATTTCCCTGATCGGACAAGTGAGTAGACTCTATTTCCCTGATCGGACAAGTGAATAAACTTGCTCTCTATTTCCCTGATCGGACAAGTGAATAGACTTGCTCTCTATTTTCCTGATCGGACAAGTGAATAGACCTACTCATTATTTCCCTGATCGGACAAATGAGTTTTACAATGTAACTGACTTGATGATCTACCTCCATCTGTCCCAGGTTCTTGCCTGATCGCTGGCTGAAGGAGCCGGCTTGTCATCCCTACGCCTACATCCCGTTCAGTGCGGGTCCCAGGAACTGCGTCGGACAGAAATACGCACTGATGGAGATGAAGGCCATGCTGTGTCCGATTCTGAGGCGGTTTAAAGTCAACACAACCAACAGTGTGAAGACTATGAGTGAAAATCTGCAGATCACAGTCACGTTGAATCTAAGGCGTGAACTGTACTTTTTGAGTTTCGAGAAGAGAACGTAAAGATTATATCTAAATTCCAAAATTCAGTTGAACCTCATTCATGTCTGCCAATGTTTCTGGTAAATTTCCGTCTTCATCCACAGTGTATGACACATTTAGATTCACAGTGACATAGTACAGTGACATTTACAGTGACAGAATATTTCTATATTCTTATCGCTTATGTATATAAGAAACTGTTTACCATGAAGTATAACACAATATATTTAAATATACATAGTAATAAATATGATGTAATAAGCATAGAGAAAATAAATGAAATTAATATTATCCTTGAGTATTATTGGGGTATCATATTTTGAATTTACAATACTGACGGATGTATTTCAGCGCTGCTCTTGGCATGTCGTAATGTTGTATAGCGTTCTTGGGACACTTGTATTTTGTAAGCCCCTTAGGTAGATCAAAGTTGAGTTCGAAACTATTTCCATTTTAGAACATTTACAGCTATACAACAAGTAGAATGTGATTGTTCTACTTCCATAACATTTGAAGTATATTTCCAATATTGCTTTTGTGTACATTCGTTGTTCGACTTGAATCATCTAAGAAGTCCGCACATTTAAAATAATACGAGAATAAAAAAAAATATCATGTCGTAAACATATACCAAAGTGATTGAAATTGAGTTGAAATACCCTGAATTTGCTAATACTCTTACCAATTTGTGGACATTTATAATATATATTCCAAAAATAGCAACTCTGCTATTCAAAATTGCACCAAATCGAATGACCTTGAACCACCATTTTCTCGGGGGCTGTGCCCCCCCTGTAGTCAACCATGATTTCTTAAAATATTAAAAATGCCCCCTCCCCCACCCAACATGTCATTCTGGATACGCCCTAGACAAGTCGGTTCATAATGCATCTTCTTCTCACTGTAAACTTCTCCCAGGTTGAGCTGTGTTCTCGAATCAGAAGGTATAGGATCGCGATTATCTTTAGATGACTATGATATCGATTCTATTCAGCGAATGAACGCATTGCTTATCACGTCACATGCTTCTAGTTCTAGGGATATCAGAAGGAATAATTACGTCAGGTCACTGCTATAGCAATTAATAGTGATAACTTCAAGTGCGGATTGACAGTTGTGAAGCAAAAGCCACGAGCGAAGCAACCATCAACAGAACATGGTGGATTACAAGGTACAGAAATGCAGCGTAGAGAGTTTAAATTCTATTTAACTTTAATCCGTCCCACCCTAACATGGCAGTAATACGATGTTGTTTTATTTGGATAACATTTAAAGTAGGTACATTTCCAATATTTCATAATTATTCGACTTGAAAAGGAGGACAGTTTCATTTTCATTTTATTTTCATTTTATTTTTCATCTTACAATTGGGTTTCCCCGGTGGCAAGGAATATTAATTAATATTATAAACAAAACAAAGACTACAACAAATTTAACATTTAAACATTACTACTATACATCAAATTAACTCATTACTCTACTAATATATAACTAATTAACCTATTCCTAAATTCTCTTACACTACATTCCTCAATATCTACGGAGTCAAACACACCTTCCAAATTATTCCATTCTCTAATTGTTCTTAATAAAAATGCATTTTTTCCAATATCCGTTTTTATGGGCCATTCTATAATTTGATGTTCATGCTTATCTGTTCGTTTCTTTTTTTTCAATTTCAAAAACTGTCCAAAATGTTTCCACCCGCCAATTTGCTTATATATTCTAAAAAAATTACATAACCGCGTTACCTTTCTTTTTTCCTCCAACTTCTCCCACTTTAATTCCTTCATCAACTCTGTCGGACTCACCCACTCTCTCACAACCACTCCCTTTTCATTTCTTTTTACCTTCCACTTCCTGGTTTCATTCGTCACTCTCCTTACAGCCATTCTCTGTGCTTTCTCCAAAAGAGTTATTTCATTTATTTTATATGGGTCCCAAATTGCACTCCCGTAATCTAGTATGGGTCTTATGAGTGTTTTATATGCTTGATTTTTGACATATTTGTCAGCATGCTTTAGATTTCTCATGACAAAGTTAGTATTTTTAATCGATTTCCCAGTAACCCTTTTAACTTGTTCCTGCCAATTTAATTTTTCATCAAACCAAATCCCTAAATATTTATACTCATGAACAACTTTAATTTTTTCACAATTTAACTTATATTCTACTTGCCTTCTAATCTTCCTTCTTGAAAACTGTACCATCTCACATTTACTTGAATTCAATGTCATTTCATTTTTATGCATCCATTCCATTAATTTATTTAAATCATCTTGAAGTGCTTTCTCATCTCCTTTATTCTCAATACATCGATATACAACGCAGTCATCTGCAAATAATTTTATACTAGATTGTATGTTTTCCCGAAATGTCATTAATATAAATTATAAATAGTAAAGGGCCTAAAACACTACCTTGCGGAACCCCTGATTCAACCCTAATAAGTGACGAAAATGTATCTCCCACTTTTACCTTTTGAGTTCTATTTCTCAAAAAGTCTTGGATTATTTCAACAACTAATTTATCACTTATTATCTCATTTAATTTATTGATCAGTTTAAATGACGTAGGATTTACTCGACATCTAGGAATATTCAAAATAATTATTGTTGATGAAAAATTTCCCTGCCACGTTAGGATGAGTTAGACTTTAGAGAAAAAGTTCAGTGAACCTGTTGATAAGAGTGTTTTCGAATGCAAGGACGTTAATCTTCTTATAATAGTATCTGCTTTATAAAACTTTTTTAGTCCCTGCTGCAATTTCAAAGGTAATCTTCGATCTTTTTATGACATTCCAAGTAGGTTTGGTTTACGTTGATAATTAGCAAAGCAACCATAGCTTAATTGAAATGTACGTCAATTTTCGAACTAGAAATCAATTTTCCGGTGAAACGAAGGGACCGATAATGCTAGAAATCAATAGGCAACCCTACAGGATAGTAAAAAATCTGTTGTGAAAAATATTGGCATGATCTGCTCCTTCGATCGCCTATAATGCGAAGAACAAACAAAAAAGAGATTCGTGCCATAAGTTTTGAATACATTAAGAATTGATTTTTTTTAAATAATATAATTATGCATAAAATAATAATAGTAAGTAAGTTCTAATAGTAGCAATAGTAAGTTCTTTAGAATGGGTTCTTTTATGCAAACCCTTATAATAAATGAAACATGTCGAGGTACGTATATCGTTGTACGAACATGAAACTTACGTTCCACTATATCGCCGGTTGTCCTACATCTAGCACTTCCTCATCGCGTTGCTTGCCATGGTCGTCGTCGGCGTCGTGACGTCTGCCAGCGTCGGCACGCCGCCGTTGCAGAGTCCTATGATGCGACAATCGGAGGAAGTCGAGGTCGTGAATCCTGAACAGGGCCAGATGCCTCCGACAAACCCTGAACAGGGACAGATGGTGGAGCAGTACCCTGGACAGGGCCAGATGGTTCAGCAATACCCTGGACAGAGCCAAATGGTTCAGCAATACCCTGGACAGGGCCAGATGGTTCCGCCGTACAATCCTATGGCTATGCTCTATGGTCAGAATATGGCCATGGGCTATCCTTATCCACAGCCCTTATATCCAAATGTAGGACAACCTTATCAATTCGGGATCCCGTATTATAATAATTATTCCGCTGAAAAAAAATCCTTAATTCGAAAGGCGCTAGCTTAATGAACCAAATAATACCTGGAACACTAATTTTTTTCGATTCGTAGCATTTGTGGCTTCTTGTATAATGCAGGATAATGTAAGAAAATTGTACCTACGTCATAAAATAATGAAAATGATGATATATAATTAAGAAAATGTTCTTGCGAATAAATTATTCTTAGAGATTGTTTGTCTGCTTATTTTTGTACTTTTTAATATTTATTTTTCAATTTCTATTACATATTCGTGATCCCAGATCATTTTAAACTAGCTTGCCCCGAGGAGCTAGCTGCATTCAAAACATGGTGTGCGAATTTTAATTATATACAAACAGTAAATAGTGTGGCCTCTGTGTAAGAATATGAATTGGAGGGGCGGTCGCACCACTCAGCCAAACAACCAGCGACACAACGACAACATAGAACCAATTCCCGCACCGAAACTAAGTTATCCTTGGAGTATGAAGATAACAGGAGCCAGTCGATTAAAAATACTACTATATTACTTTGCTATTCATTGCATATTAATAATATTTATAATCCATTTTTATTTTTAAACAAAGGTGGTTCTGAATTTGTGTATAATTCAAAAGCACAGAATAGTGATCAACAAATCAATTAAATTAATCTAAAACTACCGCAATTACACGTGATAAACGTGATAACGTAAAAGTAAAACAACAAATAAGTCCTAATATTTCAAATTGAAAAACGTCGACAAAATTAATTTTTATTTTACTATACAGTTTGTTCAAATCTTCTGTACAATGATTATGGTGGTGAAGATGGCAACGAAAATGATGTACTACGCTAGCACCAACACAACAAAATGAAAATCAGCTAGAACTAGGTGGCACATTCAAGTTAGCGGATATTTTTTGGAGAGTTTAGGTTGGCAAAGTGTGAATTCAGATGGAAGGTCTGGATGGTGCTGCTTATTTACACCCTAACGGCGTTGTAAGCGTAAATTGAACAGCCTATAGGTTAGGAGTTTTTACATTGTGTGCTGGTGTTTTTACATTGTGTGTTGCATTGTGGTGTTGAGCTAACACGAAAGTATCCCTGAGGCTAGATCAACAGAGACGTCATTGATCAAGATTAATTCTTAGGTGATTTTTACCGGCATACACAAAAAATTGTTACATTACACCTGGAATAAAATACACTCAAAAAAATTTGTAACCTGAATAAAATAATATAAAACAATAGTTCTTGAAAGATATATTAATAATATAACTTTTAAAATGTGTGGTTGAAGGAAGATTTGCCAATAGTTTATTGCATAAGTAGTGCTAACTGCGTTTTCACTTAATGCAAATCACTTATATTGCATTGATCACTTAACTTTATCCGTTTCACTTAATGAAACAATATTGAAATAAATATTTAACACAAATGTGTTGATTAAAAATTAACAAATAATATGCAAATATGTTTAAATACGTTTGAGGAAAATCAAGGGAAATTTACTGATATGGTTTTGCGGAATACAATAATCTTTTGACGCACGTTGGAAATATGTGTTTAATGGCCTTCATAAACTGATAATGTGAAACTGATTATTATGAATTATTATAGTTATTTGTATTCCAACAAGAACTGCTTGTGGAAGTGCGCAATCTTCTGCATCATGAGTTTGAGTTGCTCGGGCTGCGGCAAGATGGTGGCCCGGATATGGAACGTCCCGGGTCTCTGTCCGAACCCGGAACCCGGAAGCACGCACACTCCAGTCTTCTCCAGCAACTCGACTGCGTAGAATGAGTCTGGAGAGTCGCCCTGGGCTTCGGCTTTAGCTATTGCCTTGGCGGGCAATGTTATCTAAATACATTGAAATTCATGTCAAAGAAGGACTTTGGTAGCAAATTATAACTGCAATGTAATATGATGGTGGGCTTCTGCTTAATTAATTTTAATATCTAAATCTGCGAGTAAGAAAATAATATGTTTGAAATTTCGTGATGATTCATAGAATCATTATCCTCATTTAATAGAACTATAAAATGAGGATAAATAACTTTATTCAGAATAAGGGCAGGATTTTCAATGCTCTGTTAAATCAATTATACTTTGGTCAAGTTTTTCAATACTCGGCTAAAACCAGTAATTAAGTTAAGACAGTTTTCTAGGAATGGCATTGGTTGTTGCCATGACAATACAGTTAAAAAGTAAACTCTTAAAAAGTAAGCAGATTTAAGTATTGAATGACTGGCCCTTAGTACTTACTTAGATGTCTCCAAAAAACAGTTACCTACTTGAAATTACCACTTTAAGGGCCGGTCTTTCAATAGTCTGCAAAACCCTAGTAGGTACCTAGTTAAGTTTTAATCGATCTTTCGATGATTGTCATTGGTTGTTGCCATGGCAATAAAGTCCTCATGGCCCTAAAAGTGCCGAAGTTAGTTAATCAATACTGTAACAAGGTATTAAAAATTGAATGAGGATAATACGGGAACAATTGTATATGCAACTTCTTGTAACTTGGAATGCTAGTGTTCTACCGACCTTGGGGAACGCATACATGGCGCCCTGCACGACGTTGCACTTGACACCCTCCATGGCGTTGAACGCGTCTGCCGTGATCTTGGCCCTCTCCGCCAGCGACTTCAAGATGGCGGTCTTCTCCTCGAGGAACTTCGGATACGACGGGTCCCCCGGCTGCGGGGGTCTGATGGTGCAGTCCAGCGCGGCTTGACCGATCACGCCCGGACCAGACACGATGGTGATGAGGTTCTTGAACAGGGCGAGGACTTCGGGACGGAAGTTGTAGAGCTCGACGTAGCCTCCGCGCAGGCCGCACTCGCTGACGAATCCTTAGGACATTCTTTGTTTAAGTTCTGTGTAACGTCGCTATGCAGCTATGGTTGAATGATTATGAAGTTTATTGGGAGGTGGTGATGAAGAATAGATAAGTGGATGGTGGGAAGACGTGGTCGTGGCCTGTTAGTTGGGAATCTTCATATCGGCTGAGCGAAATCAATTAAATCCTCAGATTGCCAGGAAAGTCGAACCCGAAACCTACGGAGTGCATTTTGAGAGCTTTACTGTCTGAGCCCAAAACCATTTGAATTTGAATGAGATCAAACTCTCAAATACTTTTTCTATTCTCTCCATGGTTCAATTTCATACGTCCAACAACAGTTTCAAGGGAACATTTTTATGTTAATTAAAATGACATATTGATCAATGGCTATAATTACTGTAATTACTATACTTCTTAATTTTACCGTTGAACTTTTACCATTCACTTATAGTTATTAGACAGGACTATCTCAAGGGTTTTCCTAGTATCAATGCGAGTACCTTTTGACGCGGACATGAACGTGGCTATCTCCATGTGACAGAACGGCGGCCCCATCTCGACAAGGACGCGTTTGAACGAGTGGAACTCGCTGTCGGCGTCGTACACGTTGACTTGGTAGACCTCGTCGGCGATGATGAACAAGCGCTCCTTGTGCGCGAACCTGATCACGTCCTCGATATTGCGCCGCGTCAACACCTGGCCTGATCATCATAATCCATCAATATATTAATCGAAACAATACAAATGATCAGGAGGCCAAGTCTTGAAACTAACGCCTTCAGGACGCAAACGCTCTAGGACGTCAACAAGTCCCATTTACTGTAAGAGTGCTCGACATTGAAACATAAAGTCAAGCCACTTATTTGATTGTCATCCAGCAATCCATTGGAAACAATTTATTAACATTATAATTATTATTACAGATATTATACAGTCATAAAACCTTATTCAAAATTAAGCTAAACAGTAAAGAAGTTAAAGGTAGATTTCAAGGTCATCATTCTTACAGTAAATGGGACTTAATGACGTCCTAGAGCGTTTGCGTCCTGAAGGCGTAAGTTTCAAGACTTGGCCTCCAGTGTTACGCGTTGATGAGCGAGCCTTCGTACTGCACCTGATTTGATATTCGTTTGCAAGTATCAGCTGCGATACAGGTCTTGGAACAAAAGCATCAAGAAGGCAGGGATGAAAATTAGATTAAATTGGCAAAAAATCCTAAAACGTTGGTCACAATGACCATGCGAAGTTTTAAGTTGATCGGTCAATCGGTTTTTGTTTAAATTTCAAAAATCACATGAAAGATGGGACTGTAACAAAAATGGGAGGATTTGTCTGAAACTTGGAAAGATTGGGGACAATGTTGGTCGTAATGACTTGTCAAAATTTAAGGATGTATAGCCTCAGTAATAGGAAAAAACAGAGGTCCGTGCCAAAAGAGCCAAAAGGAGTCGCTCGCTCCAAAAAAATTGAGCTGATAAATACATATGTTCTAAGAGGCAAGATTTAAAATACTTTTCCATTTCGTGATTACTAAACAACTAATCAATTCATGCAATTGTAATAATTTTGAAACTTTGAAAGATTGGGGACAATGTTTGTCGTAATGACTTGTCAAAATTTAAGGCTTTATAGCCTCAGTAACAGGAAAAAACAGAGGTCCGTGCCAAAAGAGCCAAAAGGAGTCGCTCGCTCAAAAAAATTTGAGCTGATAAATACATATGTTCTAAAAAGCAAGATTTAAAATACTTTTCCATTTCGTGATTACAAAACAACTAATCAATTCATGCAATTGTAATAATTGAGGCTTTATTAATTATTAGGCCTTACGGTGGAGCCTTCAGGGCTCTGAGAGGGTTAGTTGAGAATTAACTTAAATGCGTTTACCCCTGGCTGCACTGAAATGACGTCACCATACAAAACTCAATGCACATTTCAAACTGGTGCAGAACTAGTGCGCTCAGTTCGGCCAGTGGGAAACGCCATTACACTCATTTTACTTTTTTAGTTTAATTTACTGGGAACATATTTGGGAACAAATGTTAAAATAACTTTTATTGTGATTTACGAGTTAATAGAAGCCAGTAAGCATATAGATCACTGAAAATATTGCGCGGATAAGTGTGTTGTGTTACTTGTTGGGTACTTTTGCGGAATACTGAGTTACATTTTTGATTGATACTCTGATAGGAAACGTTCCAGAATTATGAAAACAAACCTGCAGGATTGCCAGGATTCGTAATGACTAGGATGCGAGGATTGCAGTGAGTTCGAGCTTCATCCACCGCCCTCTGGAGGTCGCTGATGTCCAGCCCCCACGCGTTGTCCTCGTCCAGATAATAGCCCACCTGAAACACGTTGGGGTTGGTTGGTTTCAGTTAGTTAAATAAAACATTCTAAAACTATTTGAATATATTGAGGTTTATGCTAATTTAATTTTCAGTTTTTTAGTATGTTGAAATATTCCTTAAATATTTCAGTAAAGTTAGGCTTCAGTAACTTTCTTGGTAAGTTCTAAAATTTGAAAAAATTTCCGTTATTCAGATAACAGTTATTCAGTTAGTTAATATCAGTTTATTTAGGTAAAAGTTATTTTATTTTTAGTTCAACAATTTGTAAGCCTTAAATCCTGGCATGTATGTCTGATAGTTTGTGTAAACGTCCAGTGAGCGTGATATTTACATATTGCATGTCGATCTCTGCTGCAGTGGCTGAGTAGAGGGGATATTGAGGGATGGGACACAGCACGCCAGGCTTCTTGCCGTCGATCTCTTGGTTCAGGAATCTCATCACAGCCTGCAAAGAAACAACCAATACATTCATTGGGTTGGGAGAAAAAAATACAAGGACTCGTCCTCCTGTCAAGGAATATTGCCAATCAGACATACTTTAGTTTGCGTGATGACTCTCAATGTCAAAATTGCTAAAATTAACCAATACTTATAAAAAAATATATACATTAATTTATAAACTACGTAGGTACCTATAATATAATATTTGTAATATTTTTTTATAATTTTACTGCGCTCTGCGCCTCGGACCGGGTTGAGAGACCCTCCACGAAAAAACCAAAAAGGAACTATCTATAAAATCTAGATAAACAATTAATTAAATTATTAATTAATTTATTTATTTATTTATTTATTATGTTGATAATCAAGTTGCACAAAAAATATTATTATCTGATCAACAGAATGATTATTCAAAAAAATGCATACACATTATCGAGATCTGCTTCATGAACGCTCACAAATAATAACCATAGGATTCATATTAAGAGTCGGCTGTAGTAAAAGGTAAACAATGGTGATAATATTTCCTAAATGTCGCTATAACTTTTGAATCACTCTAGTTATGAAATATGTGAAAAATAATCAGCATAGCTAATCTTTTAGCCGACCTTAGCAATATAAACACCAACCCTTAATGAAAATATTTGTGCCCAAAGTCGTGGCCATCCTGAAAATTCTCTATTATTTTTCACATATTTCATAACTAGAGTGATTCAAAAGTTATAGCGATATTTAGGAAATATTATCACCATTGTTTACCTTTTACTACAGCCGACTCTTAAGCTATGTCATCACTTATGTCACCCCTCCGGCTTCTGACACCTGCAGCCTTACTTTAACAGCATCCGTGGAGCCCGCCGTCACAATAATATCCATGTAGTCCGCCGGAATGCCTCCATCCCTGCGCATGATGTACTCTGCCGCATGGCGCCTAATGAGCTCGATGCCCTGCTTGTTGGTGTAGGCGCCGACACTGCCGCCCTCGCACACTGCCAGCAGCTCCTTGGCGCGGGCGACGACGTCGGCGGCGAAGCGAGGGTCGTCGGCCAGCGCAGGGTAGATCATCACAGCCAGCACCTCCCGGATGAAGGTGATGGGCTGCTGACCCATCGCTTGACAGTCGCCGAGACTTGCCTTGATCAGTTTGGTGAATGGATACTTCGCACCCTGCAAATTCGGTTGGCAATTGTTACTTTGTAATTTACGATCTGAATGTGCGCAAGTGTCCTCGAAATATGTAACAATTCACAGTTGAAAATATAGGACCAAAATTATAAACACTAAAAGTTCCATACTCAAAATATTATCAGGGGGTTATTTTTGTACCGGTTATTTTAATGTTATGTTTGGCTTTGATAAATGTTGACATAGCATTGAAAATATTAACGGTATTTGAAATTGAATTTGAGTCAATAAAAATAAATTATATGATATCTTCAGTGGCTGGTACAAAACTAATGAACATCGTGTGATTTTCAGTGTCAGGGAGAGTGATTACAGTTCGGGTAATACAAGGTACATAATCTCCACTTTGTACAGTTCATAGATGAACAAAACACCAGTTGAATCGTGTATTTTTAGATCGACCGAAGTTATAGTTTTTTTTTTACAAATTGACGTTTTGAGATTGAGGATTATTTTAAATATCTACCTTTTATTTTGATTAAGATTGATTTCAGAAGATCAGGAAACATTTTCAGCTGAAATTTATCTATCATTGTAAATTACCATCGTAGTGATTTGTATCAAGAGAAATAATAGTAAGAAACCCGATTGCATTCAAAATAGATCAGTTCTCCCTTTTTACGATTATTTTACTCCTTATTTAGATTTTGAAATATCAGGATGATCTTACAACTTTTTGAATTTTAATCATTTTTGCTACCCTATTAATGAGGTAAAAGATTTATGGTAGCTGTGCACAAAATTTAGTTACAATAACCATCATCAGCTCTTGAATTAAAAATTTTAATTTTCTGATACATCAATCAAACAGGCAACAAGTTTTTGTTGATTATCTCAGTACTTGAGGTCGTTCTTAAAATGCATGATTCAGTTATAAGTTCAGTTGTGGGACTTCTGTCTCCATTTCAAAGAAAACTTGTTTGCATATCTAACATATTTTTTGTTTTAGATTGCATGATTTTGCTTCTATACCGACCACTCATCTGTTGCCAATATATTTTGTTGACCTTGGTTCGGGTATATCCCGTATGTCAAAAAAATTTGCACTGATACAAGTGCGTGTTACCTTAATTAACTCTTGCGTGTCTACATCATTCATAAGTAGTCGCTCACAAAACAGCAACCATTAGTAATTACATTCCAATGAAATTAAATGTAATTTAAAACATAACTACTAAAAACAACTAATATCTCTAATTAACATTCCATATTTAATCAGCACTGGTCACTAAAACTAACCAATAATCACATGTTAATTAACACATTTATACTGTTGCTAAAATGAAGTAAATTGTTACATATTCTAAAGTCAGATGACAGAGGCACTTACTTCTTTAATTACTACAAACTATATAGCACACATTTTTAAGAATAAAAGTAAGTTGAAAAAAAATTATAGAATATTAGTGTAAATCATCTTGGAAAGAGAAATACATAGATTCGGGAAATAGATGTAATTAAAATTTTCTACAAAAGTACACTATTTCAATATCATAAATGACTCCAAAAATATGTTATTCTGGGGCCTCCCTCGTTTTTTATCGGCATTGTTTTCGCCACTGACTAAATTTTGCACTAAATCTTACTTCAACATCTTTGACATCAGTTTGCCGCGATATACAGCTGACTGGTGTTGGATTGCGACATTTTCAACACGCGACACTACTGAATGTATTGCATAGATAAGTATGCATTAATTGTCTTGGACTTGACCTACAGAAAATATTAGAGTTCAAGGACAGGTCTAATGACGACATTGGCAACAGATTGGTCAGTTTATTGGCAGACTTTCGTTGTGTTGTTATGGCCTTTTATCAAGATCCTTGACAAGAGAATTCAATTTTACAAAGAATCGTGAAGAGCTATGAAAATATCAAGGTTTTGTCGCATTCAATGTAAAATTTGTGTATGTATTGATAAAATTAAAGTGATAATTTTTATTGACACACTTTTAGAAATATTTACAATTATATTTATTGGTATACTTGTCGCTTTACTAAAACTTTCGTCTCTTACGGTAGAATATTCTTACATGTTAAAAATATAAAATTAAATTATCGTAAAATTGAAATTTTGGTAAAAGATATTTCTAAAACTATATTACAAGAAAGTCAAAATTTTTAGGGTTTCAAATATCATCAATGAAACAGTTTGTTTGCAAAATTTTGAAAGCATTAATAAAAAGATTAATCTTGGTATCTTGGAAATTACCTGCTTAAGTTCCTTGTCCATTTCCCATGTTTTTGCCACCAACTTGCCTTGGCCGACATAGGCGATTTTCTTCACACATTGGTTCACATTTTCCAATGTAAAGAGCGAGCCTTCTCCTTTAGCATATCCGTTCTGCAGAGGCATCCTTGCCGAACACTTGATAATGCTCGTCTGAACTACACTCCCACTTTGTAGTTTTTACAGACGCTATTTGACATTCTGAACATGTGCTAACTATATTTGCTGTACTCGATGACCTTCACGCGGCGAATCATAGACTTATTGATTCTTCAAACCTGTTACGTAATATGTTTTCAATTGGAGGTTCAACTGATTGGGTGCTTTAACTGAGCATGGACACTTTTGACGCTAAGTTCGATTTATTGAGTGTTTGCTTTTTGGTAATTACACCCCTCTTGTTTAGATTAGATTAATATTGTTTAATATTGTTTAAGGTAGCACAACTGATATCTCATATCTTCCAAATAAGCCTATTTTTGGCAGAGGTATCAATAATCACTATTTACACGATACTGTGAAATATGAACAACTTCTCGTGTCTAGATTTTGAGATATTGTAGTTATAAATTCCTATTTTTAACATGTAGTCTTATGGGGGCCTTTAAAATCATGACGATTTCCATGCTATTTTTGAGTTTTGAATTTTACTGAGGTTCAACGTTTTTTCAAAAAACTGATTTCTAGATAGATAGTTGGACATTCTATTAGGGAAAAAATTGAAAACAATACCAACGTGTGCTATTTTAAAAGTTATCAACCAAAAACTAAATGATTTCCCTATACCTCCTGTGTTACAGTTTTGTTCATTCTCGGAAGGCAATAAATTGAAACCTCGCTATACGACAGGGGTTGCAAGTTAAATGACATTTTATGATTCATTTATACTTAAATATAGTTGAAATGTAGGAAAACGTTTTCTGAACTTGAAATTTCAAGTTTTTTTTGTATATGTATAATGAAGGTACTACCTTAATAATGTTTGTTGGCTTAAGCTGCAAAACGTGACAAACTCAAAGCATTTCGTAGTTATAAGATAATTTAAGTACAGTGTACTTTGCTCCCAAAAAGAACAAAGAAGGATATATAAAATCAATATACCTTTTGCACTTTGTTTGTTTTCGCCAATGACAATTCTTTGGTTTTGTGGATTTAGGTATTAATTTAAAAAAATGGAGACTAAAGAATCGACTAATGTGGATGCTAATTAAATTTTCACAAAATGTAAGTTAGGGAATTTCTGCAGTAACCCGAAGATATAATGTGTAAAAGAGGGGTCAACCCAGGGCACCGGGTCGCGGTCAGAGGGGTCTGGTACTGGTGGGGAAGCCAATCCAGAGTATGGGAACGGGATGGTTGGGGCCGACGGGACCCGATTGGGGGATGTCCGTCTCGAGGGAGAGGCCTGCGATTTCAAGGAAGGACGAGTGACCAGGTCAAAACTGGACTGCTCTATCAACATGTAATGTGTGTGGGCCACCGCTTCAAGGTGACAGTCCGAAGGGGGGGGGGGGGGGGGGGGGGGGGGGTTAAAGTCTCGTACACCAGGAGGCTGGGAATTTCATCCGTTTAGAAAAAGCGTTTTAAATTAAAACTACCTAGTTGACTCACACCTATTGCGAGCACAATAAGGTACACATTTTAAATATAAAATTTAAATAAAATCAGCAAATATTCTATAAATGAAAATCAACATGGAGAAGCAAGAAAATGAGATAATATCTAAATGAATGGAAGGAATTAATTTTTGGGTTTAAATGATCATATCTAGTGGAGCGGTCGCTCCACGCCAGCCAAGTCGTACGGCGCGCGCACACTCTCATATAAAGGCTGGAGCAAACCCACTTTTACTGTAAGCATCAAAGTGGCATTTTCGGCCTACTGGATCTTAAAATTGAGAAATCTCACATTGTTGCGAAATATCTTAATTTCGAGCTATGGCCCACCCTACAACATATACCAAATTTGGGAACAATAGGTTACGCCCTTTGCGCGCTAGAGGGCCGTGAAAACAGTGTTTTAGGGCGGTTTTCATAATAATAATCATAGTAGTAGTAGTCTCCTGGAATTCAAATCCGGTAAACAGGCCACAGCATAAACGGCTGAACCGATTGATCTCACATTTTTACCACGTGTGCACTTTTGGCGTCTGATTTAACCTTGTCCCCATGAATTTTTTGTGCCGCCATTTTGAAACCGGAAGTGACGTCATATCTCGTCAACGGTTGGACCGATCGGAACGAAATTTGCGCCAATCGTTTCAGACGGTCATCTATATGGATTATCAATATCAAAAGACTGAACATTATTTTAAATAAACCGGAAATGACGTCATGAAATTTAATATACATCGATTTGCATTTCAGCAACAACTGTTGATCCGATTGTCTTGATATTTATGTAACGTTTGTACTTTTGATATTTCATTTGACTTGTTATAAAACCAACCGGAAGCCGCCATTTTGAAACCGGAAGTGACATCATGTCTCAAAAACGGCTAAACAGATTAGAACAAAACCAGCGCTAAACGATTTAGACGGTCAACTTTATGTAATCAGTAATATTTGATGATTCAAATATCGAAACCGGAAATGACGTCACACATTTTATGACCTATACCGGAAATGACGTCATAAATATGCTAAATGACGCTAAATTCACCACTTTATACTTTAAAATAGATATAAGTAAACGTACTTTGTAAATAATTATAAATTCAAGGTTGCAGTGTTCTCGGCGGCCATTTTTAAAACCGGAAGTGACGTCATATATCGTAAACGGTTGTACCGATTGCAACCTAAGTTTGGAAATGTGTTGGACTAATAATTATGAATTCAAGACGACATTATTTTCGGCCGCCATTGTTAAAACCGGAAGTGAAGTCAAATATCGAAAATGGCTGTACCGATTGCAATCAAATTTTGGAAATGTGTTGTACTAATAATTATGAATTCAAGACGACATTATTTTCGGCCGCCATTGTTAAAACCGGAAGTGACGTCATATATCGAAAATGGCTGTACCGATTGCAACCAAATTTTGGAAATGTGTTGTACTAATAATTATGAATTCAAGACGACATTATTTTCGGCCGCCATTGTTAAAACCGGAAGTGACGTCATATATCAAAAACGGCTGTACCGATTGCAACCAAATTTTGGAAATGTGTAGGAGTAATAATTATGAATTCAAGACGACATTATTTTCGGCCGCCATTGCTAAAACCGGAAGTGACGTCATATATCGAAAACGGCTGGACCGATTGTAACGAAACTTAAAGCTATTCTTCTTGGATAATTATTTTAATCTTATATACCAAACGCAACTTTTCTAAGTATCCAAATCGGCATAGGCGTATTTTTTTAAAGAAATAAGTTCTTGCACGGACACAAGCTGTGCTACAAGCTGTATGAATAAACTAACAAAAGAAGTGATATCCCAGAAAAAAACACTCCGTGTAAAAAAGGCAGCCAAGTCTCTTTACTTTAAAAAAATTCAACACCGAAAAGGAGTGATATCAAAAAAGGAGCCAAGTCAATGACATTTCCAAATATTTAATCGTATCTTTGAAATAAAAGTATAAACACCGAGAAATACTTTACAAAAGGACTTGGCGCATCGTTTTTTTAAAGACATTTTTCTATTCATAAGCATGTGCCATTTATATACAACCGTCATTTTGAATGTTTAGAATAATAGGGAAACATCTTTCAATTAGGTACATATTATACATACCTTCTGTAAAATATTTTCTATATGAATATATACGCTATGAAACTTGTTGTCTATGCTTTCTATAAATATACACAATAGTTATCTTCGTAATATTGTTTCGTGGTGAATATAATTAAGTCTCATGCGTTATACCTTCTCATCATGTAACAATTTCTATTAATACACATTTTATAAAAATACATTTCACAAAGAAGACAGTCATATTGAATTTCTATTAAAAAATTTAACTTTATACACTTGACACTTCAAAAATATATAATTGTGTTCCATTAGTTAGTAATTATTTGACAACGTTTCATGATTTCCTTCAGTCAAGATCAAATTATGAAAAGATACCAGTCTAATATCGCCATATTAACAGTACTGCAAGAATATGTATGAGCCCACTTCCAATTGATATGAAGGGATGTGTGTTGTGAAAAATATCCGACCGAACCGGGGCACGAACTTGGGACCTCTCACTTGCCGGGCGAGAGCTCTACCAACTGAGCTACCCGATCGGACGGGCGGACATTAGACACAACACACTGATGAGGATCCTGACTCCTGACTCCATGGAAGTTTTCCAAAGAAACCTACATTCTCACCACTTCCAATTGTTATGTAATTCTTTCACCCTTATATTACTTATATATTACAGCATAAAATCATGCTTCTATCGCCATTGACAAAACTATAAAATAGTCATTACTAAAAGTAGCTTGATTCATAGATTCTGGCTCTAATAGAAAGAGGAAAATGTACCTACTTGTAAATTTCTTTCCACTTTTAGGATAGAATGATGTCTTTAAAAAAACGATGCGCCAAGTCCTTTTGTAAAGTATTTCTCGGTGTTTATACTTTTATTTCAAAGATACGATTAAATATTTGGAAATGTCATTGACTTGGCTCCTTTTTTGATATCACTCCTTTTCGGTGTTGAATTTTTTTAAAGTAAAGAGACTTGGCTGCCTTTTTTACACGGAGTGTTTTTTTCTGGTTCATGTTTCTCTAGAAATAATGTTATTTTAGTCCTTTTTTATTTTTACGGTTATCACAATAATATTGCATTGCATCATAACATAATTAAATACAATAAAATCAACCAGTATCAGGATAAAATGGCAAACATTTGTATTATTTTTCACTAGAAGTGGCTGGAAAAAGAATTACCAAAATATATAAAGAAAATTCACAAAAAGTAATGAACATCTGTTATGGAATATCGTAGGTCAGGTCAAAAAATTTAATTTAAGTTATAAATCGATCATCCTGAAAACAATTATATCATAAATTAACATGTCTAACAGAATCTATAGTGTATTATTATATTAGCTATAATCTAACAAGAACTGCTTGTGGAAGTGCGCAATCTTCTGCATCATGAGTTTGAGTTGTTCTGGCTGCGGCAAGATGGTGGCCCGGATATGGAACGTCCCGGGTCTCTGTCCGTACCCGGAACCCGGAAGCACGCACACTCCAGTCTTCTCCAGCAACTCGACTGCGTAGAACAGGTCCGGAGTGTCGCCCTGGGCCTTCGCTAGAGCTATCACCTTAGCAGGCAGATCAATCTAAACAGAGGACAAATCACAGGACTTCAGGCAGTGTAGAAACAATACACAAGTCATCGAAGAATATAGGGCGCTTGAAAAAGTAATTTTTGAAAATAGTAGGTATAATGAAAGTTTATTTTGAATCAAGGCTCAAGATCACGTTTGTTTTTTTAACTAACAAATAATGTATATTTTAACCATAATTCTTCAAATACTTATAGCCTAATGCCGTTTTCACTCTCTCGTTTTCAATGTGTCATGGACTAATTGTTTCACGGAGTTGTCCTGGGCCCGGATTCACAAAGTTTTTCCCCGGGGGGGTTTAAAATAAAATCCCTTATTTCACTGCTTATTAGATGCACCAAAAAGGGGTAAACAATCAATTCCCCGGGGCGAAAAGCTTTGTGAATCTGGGCCCGATTGTGTTTTATGTTGATATGTCTCGTACTTGGGGAGAGGTCTGCGCATGCGCTTGAGGATCTGAGACGGAACTCAGTTAATATATTTCCCATTTAGAATACATCCAAACAATCATGTTAATTACGCGATGTTATTGAAGAAACCGTCTGAAAAAAAGTAAAATCCCATCCTTCACAGCATATCCCACTTCTGTAACCATTTGTAATTTTGTATTTTCTCTTAAAACCTACGTTTTTAGCACTACTCACACTACACAGTGACACTACCACACAGCTATGCGACACTTCTATACACAGTCACGTGACTTTACTACACACAGTACAGTCATATGTGATACTTCTGCACACAGTCATGAGACACCTTTACAAACATACAACGATACAACCATTGGACACTATGCGAACTGAACTGACCGTTCGATATGGTAGACCATTGACTAAGGTATTGCATATGTAAAATCAGATCGGTCGATGCTGCATTAGTTTCTAACCTTGGGGAACGCATACATGGCGCCTTGCACGACGTTGCACTTGACACCCTCCATGGCGTTGAACGCGTCTGCCGTGATCTTAGCCCTCTCCGCCAGCGACTTCAAGATGGCGGTCTTCTCCTCGAGGAACTTGGGATACGACGGGTCCCCCGGCTGCGGAGGTCTGATGGTGCAGTCCAGCGCGGCTTGCCCGATGACATTTGGCGCCGAGAGAGTGCTGATGAATCTCTTGAACACGGCGAGGACGTCGGGTTGGAAGTTGAACATCTCGACGTAGCCGCCGCGCAAGCCGCACTCGCCAGTGTACCCTGCGTTTAACAACATTCATTATAGCGAGATGACTTGAAGGGAGATCACTCGTTAGATGTTAAAGAAGATTTAAGGCAGAGCAAGCGCGAGCGATTTTGAAGCTGGTTGCAGGCACTTCTTTGGATACGATTGGAGACAAAATGGGTTGACGAAATGATTTGAAATTTTAATCGTGATTTGATAAAATACAAACTTAGGATTATCACTTGGAACATTTTTTCTTTTTTTCTTTCATAATTAGTAATAATTAGTTGATTTTTGGTGAAAAATTGTATATTTTCATGTCTCGCTGGGCGGCGTATGAAATTAAATTTTAAAAATGTGCCAAGTGATAACCCTAAGTTTGTCTTTTAACTATTTATGATTAAAATTTTAGATCAATTGGTTAACGGGTTTCGTCTCCAATCGTATCGGAAATTTCATAGTATTGCGCGGTTTTGTTGGTGAAAAACCGGGCAAAAAATGAAAAAGATACTAATATACAATCAGACTGATCATGTGAACATCCTATCAAAGTTACACCCACTTATGAAACATTCTCTCTCTATTTTCTAAAACGGCCGAGAGCTTGCACCACATTAATTAATAAGTTGTGACTGTATCGAGATACCATTTTAACTCTTATTTTAAAAAGTAATTCTGAATTTTTGTACTAATTAGTAGCAGATCTTACAATCTTAATTATTTTCAGCAATTATTGTAAAACTTATATTATTTTTAAGTACTTAGTAGCAGGATAAGTTACAGTGTGAGTTTATTAAAAGTTGACTTTTAGTTAGTTGCCTTTTGACGCGGACATGAAAGTGGCTATCTCCATGTGACAGAACGGCGGCCCCATCTCGACGAGGACGCGTTTGAACGAGTGGAACTCGCTGTCGGCGTCGTACACGTTGACTTGGTAGACCTCGTCGGCGAGGATGAACAAGCGCTCCTTGTGCGCGAACCTGATCACGTCCTCGATATTGCGCCGCGTCAACACCTGGCCTGGCAGTTGAAGAGTAAGTAGAAGTAGCATTTCAGAGATCTAGGCTCATTGACTCTGATGAAGTATTGAGCGGTAAAGTTCAAAGTCTCCCATCGCCCATCGAAGAGTCATATTTTAGTAAGTTTTCGACGATTTAGTTCACTTTGAGTGTAATTTGATGTTTTGCGAGGTCCCTATTTCCCAAATTATGAGATTAGAGGAAAACGCTCAGAGAGCTATTAGTGTTAATTTAGGATGGCGAACAATTCTGCCAAGTTTCGTCAATATCGGAGTTACATGATTTGTTTTTTTGAAGAATATGGTAACATGAGAAATTAGCTTAAAAAGTGATTGCCACTATGAACTAATGGTTCAAGAAGCTCCAAATAGACTAATTCTGAAATGAACAAACCTGCTGGGTTTCCGGGATTGATGATGTTGAGAATGCGAGGGTTGCTGATAGTTCGAGCTTCATCCACCGCGCGCTGGAGGTCGGCGATGTCCAGACCCCAGGCGTTGTCCTCGTCCAGATAATAACCCACCTGAGCAGTCGGCAGTCGGTCATGCTTGCTTAGTTATTGACTCTGGATGAAAATGAGATGGCATGGATGAACAATTGCTACTTACATATTCCATGCCTAATTCGGCTGCTATTTCAGAGTAGACGTTGTATTGGGGGATCGGGCCAAGCACACTGGACTTCTTGCCGTCAGAACTGTATTTCAAGAAATTCATCACTGCCTAGAATAAACATAAAACACATAATTATACATTTGTAGAAATACAACAGCAAGTATCACAACAAATATTCACCATTCGTGAACCACCCAGAAACAATTGTATCAAAGCAAGATACAAATTTCTCTTTTGTCTGCGTGCACTTAAATTTTCTATATACCTAAAAGGAGGCGTTTACATAGGGACATTTATTATTTTTTTAAATTACGTCCACAATATTGGGTACAATGTCAAATATAAATATAAAATACACTTATTTCTTTTTACCCGAATGGCATCTGTGGTTCCCGATGTGAGCACAATGTTCATGTAGTCGGATGGAATGCCTCCATCCCTGCGCGTGATGTACTCTGCCGCATGGCGCCTAATGAGCTCGACGCCCTGCTTGTTGGTGTAGGCGCCGACACTGCCGCCCTCGCACACTGCCAGCAGCTCCTTGGCGCGGACGACGACGTCGGCGGCGAAGCGAGGGTCGTCGGCCAGCGCAGGGTAGATCATCACCGCCAGCACCTCGCGGATGAAGGTGATGGGCTGCTGACCCATCGCTTGACAGTCGCCGAGACTTGCTTGGATCAGCTCGGTGAATGGATATTTTGCACCCTACATGCCGCATTGTGAACTTAGAAACAGGTGAGGTACAAGGTGAGGGGTCATCTCTACTTTGATTAGATCGGAGAAAACCCGGAAACCCCACTTGCATTTCCTCGACAAATATCCGGCGAACTCAATTTTCAATCGATCGTTTTGAAAAGGAAGATAATTTTTCTTGCACTATTGTTATTGTATTTAGAAGATGGAGTATTAAAAACTGTATTATTGTCACGTAATGATCTAACTCGAACATTATTTTTTTGGAGATGGCTAGGTTTTGCGTCTAACCCACTCAAGTGACAAAATATGGAATGGTTGATAACGAAATAAATATGGTATGTGCATTTTTTGTCATCTAAAAAGTAAACTTAAAACTAACATAATACATTCATAATTAAATCATACATCTATCTCCCAATCCATCAGTCTTCCACAGACTGCGTAAACGTCAAGAACCACGCACTATACGTATAAATAAGTATATTTTGTAGAATCCATAAGAGCATCTAAGGAAAGTTCTCAGAATCTGAGTTAACCCCTAAAATCATTTTAAAATCATTTGATGATTGAATAGGGAAGTCTCGTGAAATTTTATTCCAGTTAATTTGTAAATATGAACATAAATAATAATGATAAACACACTTATCATCAGCGAAATTTAAAATTTTCATTCATAAAAATCAAATTCAAATGTCATTGGATATTTTGGCGGCAAAAACGGCAGGCAACGAGAATCAGGATTGTGATGTAATTTGTCAGTGTGTAATTTCCAAGTCTCCAACATTGTGTTACCACGGTGATTTCTTTGTTGCTATGGCAATATAGCGGATTGTGATGTCATTGTCAATTTGCATGGTTTAAAATTTTAAGAAATATATCAATCTTTGTAAATTACTTCCTTGAAAACTATTCATCTCACAACAAAAATAATACCAAATCTGTATTTAGCAACATCTTAACTTTCATAAAATAACTATTATTCTGAAATCTAAAGAAGACTTCCCTATTGTACAAAAATATTTTATTTTATAATGTCATGTATTTCATCAGAAAACTAAACATGTTTTACAAATTATTTGCTGAAATGAAAGTGTAAGTTGGTTTGGTTTTCCAAATTTCGAACTAATGAATAAGTTGTCAAATATTGCATTTTGTGGTATATTTTTTTCAGCTGATCAATCTGCAATCTCTCGAGCACAAAGAAGTAAGTGTGCACATACAGTTTAGTAGGTACCAACTTACTTCAAAGATGTTATGTTGTTGTGAACAAAGATGTTGTAAGATTATAATCTTCTTTCTATGGCGTCAATACTTTTGAGTTCTATTATAATAAAAATAACCGTGAAAGGTCAGATGTAATTTTTTATTTTCTGAGCTAGGATTGTGGTTGTCATTCAGTTTATAAATTTATTAACATCAAGTATATTCTTTTTGGTAGATTGAAAAATATGTCAAAAAATTAGGTACAACTAACACCAAAATTAAACAGTGGCTTTCTTTTGCTCTGAATTTTTATGCCTTTCTATAGGCCAAAACAAGTGAATTCTTATTATTATTAGCCCAATAATATTTTTCACATTTTTGTGATCTCAAAATTTACTGGCACAGCTACCACATATTGTAAAATTTTCTTATTTTTATCTATCAAAAACGTAAAAGGTACCCGAAAAAATAGAAATTTCGAATAGATATAACTAGGAAAACGCTCAGTGTAACGCGTTGATGGGCGAGCACAGAACATGCAACATCCCCATAGTCACGATACACGACACGGCACAAGACGATTTTCTCTGCAACTTTTCAATCTCCATATAAATACCACGATGTAGAAAAAGGACCGCCATCTTTAAAATATAAGGTGGAAACTCTTCGAGTCTTTCCGCGATATCAGTTCCAATAGCACGAATATCAAGGTTTGTAGATGCCCATCGCGTAACACTCACCTGCGCTAGGGCTCATGTTGCAAACTAGCGATGCATTCTAAAACATTCTACTGCACATTAATATACTCTTTAAACATTCAAAACATTCTTAAAACATTAAAACATTCTTATAACATTCTTAAAACACTCTTAAATCATTAAAAACTAGTCAATCGATAGACCTTGATAACTTTAGTTCCTCGAGAAAGCGCTAGTGATTTATACGCGAGCTGTGTTATACGCGAGCGAACTTCTACCCGTAATTCGTATTCAAAGATTTCAATGGTGATACAGCGAAGAGTTTCCACCTTATGTTTTATAGATGGCGGTCCTTTTTCTACATCGTGTAAATACTCTGGATAAATAACAGATCCATTGTGTCGTGAAGTGAAGTCTTACCAACATACTTTCTCCAGAAATCTCTTGTGACATCCCATACTAAACTCGTAAAATTACAATTAATACTTGACTGATTGGGCTTACAATATGTAAAATTTAATATTTGGTCTTGATCACCATGCAAAATTTGAACTAAATGTGAACATTTTGATTGTCGACCAATCGAAAGATGTTATTTAAACTTAAACCAATTGGAGGATTTGGCCTTCGTACTGCATCCGATTTGATGCGCTAGCTCAAAAAAAGTTTCATTCAACAGTAATAATATGTGGACTGCTTTGCTGCTCTACAGGCCTTGGTGCAGATGCTTAAAGAAGGCAGGGATGATAATTCAGTATACATTTTTCAAATATTTCAAGATTATCGAATAAAATGACCCTAAAATGACAAAAACTTTTGAAAATAACGATATAGATAAGACTGAAAATTGGCAACAATATCTAAAATGTTAGTACCAATGACCACACGAAGTTTTAAGTTGATCGGTCAATCCGTTCTAGTTTAAATTTAAAAAACCACATGAAAAATGGTTTTAAATTTTAACCAATGGGAGGATTTGGCTGAAACTTTGTATGATTGGGTACAAATGTTGGTTGCAATGACTTTGCTAAATTTCAAATTGATCGGAGCAACCAATCGAAAGATAATTTTTTAAACCTTGAACCAATCACAGGAGCCCGTTCAAAAACGATCCCAGGGACCGCATAGATTACGTTAGCATAATATGTGCAAAGTTTCAGATCGATTGAATGTGCGGTTTAACCTGGGCTGTGCAGACAAAAAAATATACAAAAAAAAACACACAGAGAAAGTGCCACAAAAGTACCGTGGTGACGCTTGCTACGCTCGCTCAATAAATGACCTTACCTGCTCCAGTTCCTTTTCAATTTCCTTTGATCGTATAATTGCCAGCCAAATGCTCGGGAACGACGTCCTGACGCCATTGCCGATGTATTCGCTCTTCTTGATGCATTGATTGATATTGTCCAGTGAAAAGAGTGCTTCTTTGCTGTGTGTTACACCGTTCTGTAGAGGCATCTTCTCAGCGCCGCGTATAGTGCTCAATCCAGTTGGAAATTACACAAATAGACACTTTACGAGCTTCTTAGATAACCTATTTACTTAGCAGGTTAGCACGATTATTTGCTGATGCTGAATAACCTTCAACTTGCGTGGAAGAGTTGCATAATAAATTTGTGTTCTCTTTAACTAACACGGGAAGAAGTTTCAGGGGCAGATGGGAGAATTTACAATTATTAAAATGTAGTGTACCTATTGTGTAGTTAGTTTTTTTTAATAAGAAATAACAATTTTGAAGTTTCAAGTTTTTATTACAAACTATGTTTCAAAATAATGTTGGTAAACACCCTATTTACACATTCAAAACTCAGACCACCACATGTTTCTCTGGCCCAACGGCAGCAACTAGTGAGTCAGACTTGAATGGCCACCCATCCAAGTACCGACCCCGCGTGATGCTGCTGAACCACAGTATGAGTAATCTGACGAGAACATTTGCTCTACAATAAGTTGCATTTCTCCTGGGGAACGTACAGAGCTTTAGATGCATTCAGCATTTTGGATTTATCGCATTCTCTTACAAATTGACAAATGAACATTCAGTTAATCAACAAACTGAGTTACACGGAACGACAATTCTTTTCGATTTTTCAAAATCTTGTTTGAATTAACGTTTTGACTTGGCTAATATTTTATATCACACATTTTCAGTTCTGAATTTTGACTTAGAACAAATTTGGCTTCTGTTTTACACCGACAACAACACAAAATGTTAACTTCATACATTAGAAATCCCACGACGGCCTAACGACAGCGTAGTATTATAGCGCGAGTAATGGCGAAGTCTATAGTTTCATTAGATGATTAATCCGGGGTAAATAAGTTAATAACACCCAACTAATTCCAATGTTACGCAAAGTACATCAATTATTCCTTGAAATAACATGATTGTGTGCGTGCGCAGTCCTTGGTGTACCTTATAACAACTGATTATAAGCTTCATGTGTCTCATGGGTATAATTGTATGCTCTTTGTGACAAATTATAAAATCTAATTAGTTAATTTATATCAACTTATGTTAATACAACTCGGTTCATGGAGCTAGCAACATATTTTGTGGCAGTTTGTTAGCTGAAAGTCGACGAAGCAATGTGGATGCTCTTGCTGCTAATGCAGTTGAAATTAATAATGTGACTTGTGAAATTTTAAAATCTTGGTAAGTAATAAAATTAATGCGTAATAAGAACGTAGCCAACAGTGCAACTTGTCTGCTGTTTTACAAGTAGTGTTTTATTTTTATTTTCAATAATGATTGTCTTCTGGGGCTCGAATATAGGTACACTCAGACAATTCATAATTAGCGGTATTTGAACAAAACAGATTGGCTGCTGGTCAAATTCATTGACAATAATCCATCCTTGTAATTATCAATGAAATCAGAGCTCACCTACTTGATATTTTAAGATTTTTAATGTCGAGACGCATGTATTATAATTATTGTTATCATGTTATTATGTGAGATCATATTATCACATTATTATATGTTCTGCCACCGTGCATTGTATCACAAAGCGGATCAATAAAACATACATACATACATACATACATACATACATACATAGATGTAGATGACGAGTAAGTATAGACTTCATCAGATGATGCCATCCCATTTTTTTCAGACAATCCATTTCTTTCAAATACCGTTTTATGAATTGTCGAGTGTACCTATATCCAATAATAGTTCAAAACATTCAGAACCAATCCATCATGTTCAGAACTGAAGAAGGAGAAAAACGCTGTGTATAAAGCGGGTAGGTATCCAACTATACAATTCAAATTTGACAATTTCAATCATAAGCTAACTGGATTTTCGAGTTTCACAAAACGAGATTTCATTGGCTAGAAATTGGAATTGCTCAATTTGAATTGTAGTGTGATATGCACTTTTAAAGCATTGATCCTCACGGTCTGGAGAGCGAAAACAAAACTCAATCATTAGCAAGCCAAGAGATTAGTTTGCAGTGCATTTACTTTCACCAGAATGCAAGAATGAGAGGTTTCTCCGTAATGCGTCTTGTCAGCAGTTGGCAGTTTCAACGAGTCGAGGGTTCGCCTAATTAATATGTTTTTGATATTTTTAGAAAATTAGAGTTTAAGCTCATCAATTTGATTAAATTCTGCTACATATAGGTAAATTGAAACTATTATCCTATAGTAATCATGTTTAAGATTCCTAGTTCATCAACCACAACGCTGACCCACGCCACAAGGTCCCATCATGCCCTCCTCCACTCTGCCGGTGCGAGAGAACGACGAGCTCCTCTACGCGCGCGAGAAGAGTCTGTATTCTAGCGCCACCCCCGGCGCCAACGAGTTTCAAGGACAACAACACATCTTGGCGCCACTCAAGCCACTGTGGGTGGTGTTGAGGTTCCTAGGATACTTTCCAGTACACAATGTACAAGGAGGTACAATATTCAGCCAGAATGTTCATTAATTAAAACTTTTAAGTTGATATAAGAGCTTTCAATGTTGTTTTGCAAACATCTTTTTGGAATTTATTGGAGACGAATATTTTTATGTACGTTTCCAACATTTCAACCTACATAATATTTTAAATATTAAAGACTCATAAGTCATAATGTCTTGTAATTTGAACTCCCATCTTTACCTAATGATTTTTCAATTGTATATCATCAGACAGAAAAAAATCGATTTTCGTTTCAACTTGTTTTGGCGTTGTTTTCAATCTTTTCCAAAGCAAAAGTCCACCTGTCTACCAGAAAAAAGTTTTATGTTCAAATCTATCGATGCAAAGAAATTAGATATTCATTTTAAATGACACGATTTTACTTAGTAGCCATAATACACGGAGGTAATTTTTTGAGGGATTGTGTATATGACATGATATCAATCAATACACAAACAGTTTCAGTTATGACAATCTTATATGATCTGATCATCCCAGCATCTCGATTGATTCTTGGCTCTTTTTCCCTTAAGGCCGTGGGTTCGAGTTCAAGTTACTCTCTCCCTCCATGTGCTACTCCGTCTTCTGCTACCTCACATGCAACGTCTACTCCTACTTCGTCACGCAACATCGCTTCAACATGCTACTGCAACACTTGGACGGCAACTTCAACGACTCCATCTTCCACTACATGTGTCTTTTGTATTGCCTGCCGCCGTGGTCCATGCGGGTGCTGCATTGGATGCAAGCTGGTGCAGTGGCCAAGTACATCAACCAATGGCACTCTCTGCAGGTAAATTCTCACACGGCTCCGTTTTCCGAGTAGAAAAATAAAATCGGATACTACTTTTCAACAGACCTTCTAAATCAATTTTCAGAGTAGCTACTTCGAAGTGACCTCCACACTGTATCCTTACAACCACGGACAGCGACGTCAAGTGTTTCTGTTCGTGCTGCTGATCCCGGTGTCCACATTGGCGTTAGTGGCGATATGTTTCATTCTACTCGATTCCTTCTTGGTGTGGGAAACATTCCTCTTCGTCTACACAGTCACTATAGTCAAGTATCACTGCGCCATGTGGTTCTGGGTCTGCCAATCGCTGGGAGATGTTGCCACATGCATTGCTGATAGTCTGGAAGTAGAGGTGAGGAACTATGCTATTATGACGGGGTGGATTCATTATATCTTATTCTCGCGTGACAATTTCTTCTCGTCTCGATAGAGAAGGTTGTGAAAAACAATTATTCAATATCGGGTAACAGTGAATGTTATATTATCGCACCCCACATGAGATAAGTAGAAGCGGGGTAATACATTCGAGCAATTTTATTTTGTCAACGAAATGTGATCGCATAAGAAATCATTGTGCGTCTAGAAATACCCCAAGCTGCCATGCAAGCCCAGGAAAAGTTTTAAATATTTCTTATTTTCTTGCCCTTTCCATTCGATCCTGCACCTAGTGTTCCACCCGTAAAGAGTAAGAAAAACAAATGGTATATAGCGCTGATGTTGCGACTACCGGAGAGGCGCATTCGAAGCCAGCGATGTACGTGAATGAAAGCTTCTACATCATCACCGTCTTATAAATGGGCCATTATGATTTGAGTCTACCAAGTGCCGCCAGGGAAGTTCTTAACCAATGTTTTCATGCCCGACAGCTCTGCGCTACAGATCACTACCAACTGAGCCAGAAGGTGAGACGCTACTGCTCCTTGTGGCGAGATCTATCCCGCCTCGTTTGCTCCACCGGCCATGTCTTGTACTACATGTTCGGTTTCGTCCTCGTACTCTGGTTCACCATCTTGGTACTCACAACGTATGGAGCGATTTCGAACGATATCGTACACCTGTTGGAGCCAAGCTCGATCGCGCTTTCATTGGCTTCTGTGCATGAGTTCGCCATCATCTGGACCCTTCTGAACTCTGCGCAGCACGCTACCAATAGAGTGAGAATTTCATTTTACATTCGGCCTATAGTTTAAAAGTAGTGGGAATGGTATTGGGGACATAGCCTCCGAGAAAATTTGTTTCAATGTCATTTGTTTTGGTGAATTATCAATCAGAGTATACCAGATCTTGGGGAAAATGTCAATTCACTGTGTATTTAAAATACCTCCTTCAAATGTCTCATTTTAGTAATTTTGTAATTGAAAATTAAAATGTATTGTTCCAGGTTGGTCCTAAGTTTTTAGATCGCTTGTCCACTCTCGTCACCACCGATACGTCTACTGCAAATGAGGTGAGATGAGTCAACTGTTTTTCTTCGTGTTCAGCGTGTGCCACGGGGTTCGCTACTCCTTGCTTTCATGCTTCTAGTTGATCGAGTTCCAGAGAGCAGTGACGGTTCATCAACCAGTCATGAATCTAGGAGACTATGTGACAGTTAACAGAGCACTCATCATATCGGTGAGCGACGTCATTCTTCTGACATTTTGGTTTCAACTCCCGTATTTCTATTTACAATTATAAGTGGTCTGCATGTTTGTGGCAGGGTAACCTAAAGTGCCACTAGGAGGGTGTAAACTACGTTACAAAATGCTGATGTGTGTTCCAGCTGATGTCGTCGATGGTGACGTATCTGGTGGTGTTGTTGCAGTTCAAGATGAACGACACAATATTCCCAGCGACTGCGCAGGGCAATGATACGTCTTTAATATAAGTGTCACTCACTGAACATAAATAATATATTCACCTCAGATTGATGTCAAATCATGTTTGAAATCATAAAGAAACGCAATTGCAAACTATGAATATGATGAAAAAATCTAATGGTTTAAAATTACGTAAATGTATTTTAAAACCCCTAAAAAACAATGCATGTAAAACAGCAGCCTACTCTAAACTAGTAAAAAAATAAAATAAATCTTAAAATTCAGCAGCTAGTATGTATCAAAAAGGGCCAATCAACAGGTCAAATCAAAAATTATTTTTAAATACAAAATTATCTCTATGCACAATGCACAATGAAACTATGGGCAAAGTATTTGTTTCATCTTTAAAAATCTTTTTGAAGAAACAAGTTAATAAATAATCAACTGATGAAGAAGATTGGTATGTAGTCAACTATCCACCATAATTCGCCATTTAATTGAAGTCCCTAACAAAAATAATGCGTAGACTGCTAAATACATAAAGATCCATGTTTTCTTTTTATTATTGCATCTTCTTTATCTTGGCTTCTAGAAAATATTTAAACAAAAACTTCCATTCTTATTCCAAATATTATTTTAAATTAGCTGGCAAACAAATAAGTAAGTCCATGTCACACGGAGCTGTCTGCCAGATGTGTTCCCTAATTTGGCCTACATATATCGCAAGTCGTCCGAGTACCTAATTGACTGGAACTAATAGCCTCCAACACTTCCTAAAGGGTATTCAAAATTTCTTAGCAAACAATTCCGTGCAACACGGACTGTAGGTTTTTGATAGTCAGCTTTTCAACCTACAGTTTATTCCATTTCAAAGGGGAATGGCAGTTCCAAGAAGTTCGCAATTCTCCCACAGATGGCATTGTTTGCAGTACCACTACCATAAACATTTTGCTTTGGTGATTATCACTCATGTGTTGGAACGACCACTAAATCTTTAAATCAGTCATAAAATAAATAATTTATCACTAGTTGCCATAAAATCCTCTATTTAAGAGTCGACAGTACTCGCAGAAAATTTTGATTCCGATGTAAAAAAAATCTTAGAAATGCATGAAAATGCATTAGCTCTGGGTTGTACGTGACATTTGTTACATTTAATCGTGTGTTGCATGTTGCATATACTGCTGTGAAGTAAGTTATTTTAACTTAAATATTGAAAACCACAAAAAACCATAAAAAGGCGGCCCCTACTTTTTTCTTAACGGCTTGACCGATTGTTTTCAAAATTTAACAGCATAGAGATAAAGAGTAAATCTGTGCCTCTAGTGATCCAAAAAAATATTAAAAAATGTTTTTTCTCGTTTTGAGGAAGTGCTAACATGGCCAATATATTATGTCGTTTTCGGCTGGCCGCACTGGGGTTGCACTGAGCTGCACTGAGTGCAAGTGGCTTCTTCGACTGGCAGTGCGCAGTTGCTCTGGGGCAATGTTTTCGTATTCGACTGGGAAGTGGTGCACACTGGGTGCGCACTCAGTGCACTATTTCTTGCTCGGAAATATTTGGTAGAGTTGCCCCCTCCACTCCGCCGCACACCGACAAAATGGCGGTGCGAAAAACAAAATTGATGTTGTTACTGTAGGTTTTCCTTCAAAACACTCAGGAGCTCAATTTCTTCGGTTGCCATTTGAAAATTGCTGTCAGTGTCAAAACACAAAATCAAAACATATCATTCGTATTCGGCTGAGACCGCACTGGGGGGCAGCACTAGGCAGCACTAGGGCATAACCAGGTTACGACATGACGTCACGATCATGAACTCAGTGCAACCCCAGTGCGGCCAGCCGAAATCGACATTAGTCTTTTTGGCACCACTGCCCTGAAAATTCTAAACAAAAAATAACATTTTTTGCCCACTAGAGGCACAGATTTATTATTTATCTATCATCTGTGACAGAGCTGGGTAGTAACTTAACGAAAGTAACGCGTTACCGGTAACGCGTTACTTTTTTGTAACTTTTACAGTAACGCGTTCCTGCTATGATAGAAGTAACTTAGTAACGTGGAAAGTTCCTTTTTGTTGTGGAACTTTCACATTTATAAAAGTTCCTTTTGCAGTTACTTTTAGAGCAGAATGTACCTTCCCTCAACATTCAAAACTACACCATTTCCGCCCTCAAATATGTACATGATTTTCTCTGATAAGGAATTTTAGGCCACCTGCACAAAACCGCATTCCAATCACGCCGTTCATGCTTAGTGCGTCACCAGTTCGCCCTCTCACTTGCACTTGACCAACCCTGCCGTGGCATGGGGGAGGGGGTTGAATTAGATGCAAGACTTCTTACTGGGAGGAATTTCGTTGAAAATTTTGTTTTCCACAGAGAAAAATTACAGCCTGAATTTGTGTTTTAGCAAATTGGCTGCATTCCGGAAATAAAATGGTCAAGTAACTTTCAAAGTAACTTTTCATTGAAAAGGAACTTCCAGTTCCTCTGATTAGTTGAGGAACTTTAACTTTAACTAGTTCCTTTTTTTCGGAAAGTAACATAACTTTAACGCGTTCCTATTTTTTTGGTAACTTACCCAGCTCTGATCTGTGAAAATTTGAAGACAATCGGTAAAGCCGTTTAGAAAAAAGTAGGGGCCGCCTTTTATGCTTCATAAAACATGGATTTCATCAAGTATTGTAGGCAGCCTGGGTTTACAAAATGCATTTAAAAAGTAATTTAAATCTGTTGTAATATGTTAGAACTTTCTCAGCTAAGTTGGCAGACCTGTTTTTTCTCTTGTCTTGTTTCCCACCACTAAACAACCAACCAATAGCGTAGTAGATTTTTTAGGAATGGGCGTGGTTCCCATTCCCCTTTTGAAATGGAATAAACTGTACACCTTTTAAAAAAGTTCTCATTTTGGCAGAGAAAGTGTTGAAAGTGAATGCAGCTTGTGGTGTACTGTATAATAATATAAAACATTTTTTTCTTATGCATGTGTTTAATCTAGGTACTTCTCAGCACTTTTAATTCTTATTATTATTAACAAACAAAAATCATATATTTATTTAGTACATAATACCCTCATATTCATAATGAATCAATACCACATTGTACAAAATATAAGTTACATACTTGAAATGTCAGCTACATCCCAGTTTACAAATAATGAAGGAATCATCGAGGCGTTACTTTGGGAAGTATGGTCCAAAGATTTCGTCGTCAAGTTCGCTATCGGATGTTTCGTAGCCACCTTGTTGTGCTTGGAACTTGAACCATTCTCCAATGTCGTCGCCAATAAACATTGCTTGACATTCCAGATCTGTTGGCAAAAGTAAGGAATGCTATGACCACATCCACAGAGAAGACTGATGTTGAGCGATTTGTGGAAAATGGGAATGTAATAACTAGACCATGGAGTGGTTCATTCATGATCAGTTACTTGAAAAGTTGAAATAGAATATGTAATAAAATAGAAAAATACAATTTGCATGTTGTAGCCCCGCGAAACCATTAAGGCCCATGCACAATTGACATAACCCGCAGCCGCAACCCGTAAGCGCAACTGCGTGAAAAGTTGAAACAATGCATACCAATGCACCCGCGCTAGAGATGTGAACACCGGTAATATTACCCCCATCGTTGGTAACATTGTAACTTTCGGTAATTTTAGAGAAAAAAAATAATAATGGAAGTGTTCAAATTTTGCCACAGTACACCACAGTGTAAAAAGAGGATGTATAGAGATTTGATTATATTTTTATAAATCAACAAGTTATACTGTAGGTACCGACATCTAAACATTATCAAATGTAATATAATTCCACGTTGGCTACTTATTTTTTTTAAATTTACTTTCTTTTACATAATATACTACGTAATTATTTTGAAGGAAGGGTCTTTCAGAGTTCGCTCTTTGATTGCAGGATATTTCACTGCGACTGTAAAAGCATGATGTTTAATTTCGTAATTGTTAATCATGCCCATTCCAACATTTAATGAAAATTTACCTCGACTCGAAGTCTTTATTTAAGCAGAAATAACTAGGAAAACGCTCGGTGTATAACGCGCTAATGAGCGAGCACCCAAACGCTCAACACCTCCATCCAACCGGAATATCGTAATGCAAAGAAAACATATACATCCATAGGAATTGAAATACGATCAAAATAAAAGCTCGCTCAATTAAAATCGCTATTGTAAAATTGAGATGTATACCTATCCTCAATCAATAAATAGTAAATACACAATACCTATGTAAACTAAGTAATATGAAAAAATTAATTAATTCACATTCATTAATTTTCTTACGCCATATAGTTAAAACTGCGCAGAAAATTCAATATTACCGTGCTCGGTAATGTTACCGGTAATATTACCGGTAATATTACCAATTTCAATGTTACCGGTAACTTTACATCCCGCGCACAATCGACATACCCGCAACACGCAACCCGCAGCCGTAGCCCGCAAGACTTGACCAAGATTCAACAATTTTACGTAAGCTACGTCAGGCCACGCCCACATTCTGACGGGCAGCCAATCAGAATGAGATACAAAACCGGAAACAGAAATAGACAAATATCACAAGTTAAAATCAAAGTCAAACTACCATCTACTTACAACAGCATAACCTAACCCAGCCGCCAAAACTGTGTTGTCATTATTTTTCCTAGATTTTTCGTTCTTTTCTTGTTTATTTATGTCTGACGAAGAGGAAGCCGTGCCTTGCGAACAATGATGCCGTGATGAGTGCGTCGTATTTTTTCACTCTATATGCTTTGGTTTCTTTGGTCCGTAACGTCTTGGTTATGTCAATTGTGCACAGATAGTGATACGGGTTGCGTGTTGCGGTTGCGGGTTACGGGTTGCGGCTGCGGGTTATGTCAATTGTGCATGGGCCTTTAAACTACCTACATCAGCAAAGCAACACAGCTTTATTTAACAGATCTAGTACGTGATTGAATCACAGCCTTCTGAATCAGGCATCAAGAACAAGTCAAGAAGCCCATGGGTACGTTGTTCCTCAGCCATCTTAAGCCCCATTTACAAGGTAAAATTTCCTGTAAAATCTTTTATAAAATCTTTTCGTAAAATCTTTTACAGAAATAGAACATGTTTTATATCATCAAAGGTTTTACACAACCCTTTTACAAAACATTTTACGAAGATTTTACCATCAAATTGGCTTGTTTACACGGTAAAATTTCTTTTACGAAACGATTTTATAAAAGATTTTACAGGAAATTTTATCGTGTAAATGGGGCTTTACTTTTAAGTTTTAACCCTTTAACCGGTGAGTTAATTTGTAGGTAGGTAGAGGTAAAAATTCTATATCCTTTTTGCGATGTGTTAGGAAGCATATTTTTGTATTATAAGAAAATAAAGCTATCAAATATTAAAAAAAAATTTAAAATTTAAAAAAAAAAATTTAAAAAAAAAAATTTTTTTGCAAAAAAATTTTTTTTTTTTCTCTGTATTCATGCTTTGCACGTGACGTCATCTCATTGTTGCGCGGCCATCTTGGTGATACTTGTCAGAACGGCTGTCAATCTGTTTTTCAGTATTTTTTGATATTATTTATGGTGTACCTGTGCAATTGCAGGCTGCAGAAGAAGTTCTTATAGGTATAAAACCACTCATTTACAAACTATCTTTGACTATAACCAATAATAATTAGTTTAAATCGACCTGACAACTATCACCAATATGGCCGAAAATATTCTTTTTTACATTGTTGATGTAAAACAAAAGACGCACGTGCAAAGCATGAATATGTAGAATGCTAGCACGTACGAGATACGTGCATACCCGTTAAAGGGTTAACAGCGCATTCAATAAGTGTTTTTTAGTGGAATAATATGAGTTTAAGTCCAAAACAAAAAACAAAAACAAACACTACCATTCATTACTTACCAAAATCACTGATATCGTCATCGTCGTCTAATTCGAAATCAAATTCATCATCTGTATCGTTCTCGTCATCATCACCTGCCATGAAGTACACTTCATCGACAAAGTCTGGTCGATGGCGGTCGACACAGAGATCCGAGAAATCCAAGTGGAGCAGTGGATCTATTTCATCCGGCAAACAATCCTCATCTACCGCAGTGCCTGTTGACCAATCAAGCAATATTTCACTATGCAACATGATATATGTGGTGCTACCCAAAGGCTCAAGGACTCTCGTTAATTGCACGCCAGCATAAGTTTATTGAAATGCCATTGATCACATTGTTTAGACGAGAACCTAACGAATAACTTCCATTTTTCTGAGTGTTTCTACTTCACAGTTGCTAAGATACAGCAGTGTGAGTAAAACGCTTTCTTTTGTGCCTTCATCAAATATTCTGAATTATCGCTTTGATGCCAAAGAAACATACTGGTACGGCGAAAATTCGGAAAATCGCCAAATGCACAAAAAGTGTTTTGCTCAAAATTGCTATAGCTTAGAAACTATCCACATTATCACTATTATTGTTGTGAATTATAGTTACGTTGTATAACTTGAAAACTTCTAATTGAAAAGTTATGAGGAGTATAATAGTTTTATATTTTCTTTTCTTCTAACATTTTAATATGACTTATACAATCAGGCACTAGGGTTCGATTGAACTCGCTAATTTTCTGTTGTTGTTTATGAACCAACATTGAATGACTACACTTTCTTGTCAAACTGTCTACTACAGTCATCAATCACTCAATCATCAGTTATCATCTCATCACTATTGGCTGGACGCTGGTGGTAACTTACCTCCGACTATCAAGGTCAGAGTGACACCGTTCGTCCGGAGCTTCACCGACGCGTTGGCTGCATGGAGGGTGTCCAACGTAATGTAGTTGCAACCACTCACGTCAAAGTGCTCCAACTCATTGCTCAGGGATATCAGCCTAAAACAAGATCATTCCACTTGGCAGAAACTGGGATATAAATGCTGGGTGGAACACAGGGATTCTCAATCACGATGGTAATCGTGTTATTTACAAGTTAACCTGAAGTAACAAGCAAACACTGGTCAATTCCGTGTTCACTACATTTTATTTTGCCCTTGTCCTTGTCCTATTAAATTACATGCAAATTTAATAATATAGCGATTCAAAAACAATTTAAAGTCAAAATGTCCACACACTTCTAGCAAGTTAGGCATGAGCCTGCAAAATATAAATGCACACCCCGACTTGGATTCGAACTCAGATCCTTCAGGTTACCAGCCCTATTCTTGTGATATATCAATAATATCATATAGCTCGGACTTGCAAGAGTTGTATGGCAACCCAACCTGCTGATTAAGAATGCACTCTGGAAGCTTAATTGGTAGCAATGGGCCGGTAACCCGAAGGATCTGGGTTCGAATCCCAGTAGTCCCACCCTTAAGTGAGTTTTCACTCAAATTTTCATCATTATCACCATCTAGCAAGTAGGTAATTAGTCTAGATTGTATTAGATCATTGGATCAACAATCTAATTTACCTTGAGCAGCCGAAATCAGTAAACGTTGGGCATCCTCGACACTCCAGCATCTTCAGCCTTCCTTTCTCTGCTAGTGACTCCAATGCCTGATTCGAGAGTATCGCCATGTAGCTCATCTTCAGGTGGGTCAGCTTGGGCATCTGGGCCAGGTACACGATGCCCTTATCTGTGACGGTGACGTCGACTCCGTGGCCGAGAACACTGCACCCTGAAGCAACAAGCAAACACTTTCCTTCAGAGACGTACAAGACGACCAGTCACATAATTGTGCGGAATGTACAAAATATGATGAAATTAAATGATTATGATTATTATCATCTATTATTGAGGGAAAACTAAAGCAATTGAACATGACAGGAGTGGGAAAAATTTGTGAATTTTAGTAATGTTTCAATGCTCTCAAAATTGCATTTAAATGATTTTAAACAAGTGAGGACCATAAGAATGCTGGCAGTGATTACAAATTGACTTTCCCCTATGTCTCCACTTTCAATAAAATGTAAGATATATTTGAGAGCTTGGCAACGCTCGAACTGCTGAAAATGTACACCACCACATTATAAGATTAAACGTTTACTAATATTTAAACATACGCACTGTTGACGTTTAACCGCCCTAAAACATGACTGTACCTGAGATGTCAAGATTTTCTATTTTCTTGCAGTTCTTGGAGATAGCTCGCAGGACTTCATCATTGACGGCGGCGTTGAGATGCAACGTCAACGACACCAGCCCAGTGAGATGCGACAACGCCGCGAGACCGGAGTTGTGAAGCAACGGAAACCGGTGGTTCATGGAGATCGATTCCAGCTGAGGTATGCTCTTGAAGATGTCTTCCAGCATCGAGTTCTTCACGTACAGACAGCCATTCATGCTCAACCTCTTCAGGCACTTCAATCTCGAGAAAGAATCGACAATCGTTTGGTCGCGCATTCCGTAACAATTATCTATCGTCAGCTCCTCGATATCAGAGCTGAGTCCTGCTAAGCAGGCACCGGAGAGGTTGGAGTTGTCTGCCACGGACACGGAAGTCAGCTCGGGGCAAAGTTCCAAGAATTCCTGTAGGTCTCTGTCATTCAGATTGCAGCTGTTGAAGATTACACGTTGGAGATGGCCCGTTATGCCATGGAGGCATTTTAAATTGTTATGAAAATGGAAGAAGCTGAAGTTAAGGCATTGGAGGTTCGGACATTTTTCAGCTGAAATCAAAACATATGGAATTAGAAATGTTGATTTTTTAAACGTGTACGTACTTCATCAGCAACACAGGAAATAATTATCGTCGTAACTACCTAGTCTACCTCGTAGGTACTACTACAAGTACGGTCTACTTATACCTACAGTCCGTTACATGCTAACATGGCAGTGGAATCTTTCAGCAAAACAATTATTGTAAATATATTCCCAGGGCCCGGATTCACAAAGATTTTCCAACGGAGTAATTGATGGTTTGTATACCCTACTTTGGTGTATCTCATAAGCTGTCCAGGGAAAAAGCTTTAGTGGATCCGGGCCCAGATGTCAATCGAATCAATCGAAGTAAAACAGCTGCCTTGTTAGCATGGGACGGACTACAGTCCACCTTGTAGGTTACTACCTATACTGTAGCTAATCTAGAACTCGCATCACAACCCGGGTTCATAGGATACATAGTAATTCATAGTGATGGGAATTGGAAAATTCTAGGGCTGTGCGAGTTTGATATTTTAAGGTCGAGTCGAGTTCGAGTCGAGTCAGTGAGATCATGAGATGAATCGAGTTTTTCGAGTCGAGTTCGAGTCACGTTCCGCAAATGTTCACCTATGTACTATTAGGTCATAAAATTATTATTCGACCATCACAAAATGAATAGAAATATTTACATTAATCATACATCATCTATACATTGTAGGGCTGCTTATTCATGTAATTTCTTATTATAAGATAAGATGTGTATAGGTAAATAATTTTGATTCTCATACTACTGGGGTTTGAAGTGCTGCTACTAGAAATTTGTAGCTTGGAATGACAAGTAAAGATCTAAGCTTAAACCATGCTTAAACAGCTACTGTATTTTGGGGGAAAAAATCCATGCAATCTGCAACTAGAAATACTACTTGGTACTAGGCACTACATAGTATGTAAAGGCCAAAGACCCTAGAACTTCCTTAGGCCAAGAATTCTGGGTTTTTGCATTCCTAGAAGTATTGTCAGAAGCACTTAGACGAGTTATGTCACTTATCAGCAGGAATATCATATTTTACAAATCTCAACAATTTCATCCAACAATGCTGCATTATTATTTCATTGTGTGACATTTTAACAGAAATTCATGTGTTCTTGTAAGTTGAGGAGTGGATTATTGATGGAAGAAGTAGGTAGGGGTCTGTTAAGGATGTAGGCAGGATAAAATATGTCTTGAAAAAAAAAAAAAAAAAAAAAAAAAAAATTTTTGAAAACTCGAAAAAGTCGAGTTTAACCCTTTTTGACTTGATTCACCCCCCAAACTCGACTCGAACTCGAAATTTCGAGTACTCGCACACCCCTAGAAAATTCACTAGGTACCTAATCTTCCTTTAACCCTTTAACCAGTGAGTTAATTTGTAGGTAGGTAGAGGTAGAAATTCTATATCCTTTTTGCGATGTGTTAGAAAGCATATTTTTGTATGATGAGAATATGATGACAAATTTTTAAAATTTAGAAAAAAAAAATTTTTTACACGTAGCACGTACGAGATACGTGCATACCTGTTAAAGGGTTAAGTAACTTAGTAGTACATTTTACTTTAAAATGTTGGTTAATTACTACAGGTACAACAATTTGAAGGAAATAACTGAACAGCAGATATGCTACCATTAGTATTATGTTATAAATCAAATAATGTTTTACCGCAAATACTGTGAGAAGGTAAGCTGTGATGTGAAGTGTATAGTATTTATTTACTATTACATTACCTACATATTACTATGACCACTGAACAATTTTATCTTTAAATGCATCACTAATAGTAATAGTTGTACAGTGTAGACCATGACTAAGCAGAACATGTCACTAATCACTGCATCAACATACCCACGACTTTCAGCGCAAACTTGTCTAGTTCCGACGGCTTGTGCGAGACGTCAATGCTCTGAATATTCGGCCCGCAGCGGTCGGTGATCTGGCCTAGAATGTGGGTGGTAAGCTTTGAGGCAGGGCTGGCTGAATCAGGTGTCAACCAGTCGAAGTTTAGGTGTTTCGTCGAGCGCCACATTTGCATACTACACTCCTTCCAGTGCTTGGAAACTGTTGGCAAACGAGCATTTCTGAGGAATACCTTTACCTTCAAGGCAAATTTTACATAGGAGCAATAGACTAGAAGTAGAACCTATTGTAAAAATCAAGAAGAATCAAAACATATGTCAGAGCTGTATTATGCATGCAGACACACCTCAAACAAGGCATGGAAAATAATGGTTGGGAATAAAAAGCAAATGATTTTACAATCAGAGCAGTCACACTTTCTGCGATTCGGACGGAGTACTTATAGCTCCTTATAGTAAAAGATCAACATTAGGAGAAAACCTTGATGATCAACAAGTCAAACTAGAAAATGGAGTGGTACACATTTTTAGAACAGAAATCACTAAGTATTTCATGGGGATCACTTAAAGTGGGTATCAAACCGGACTGCAACCCGTGGCTGGAACCCGAGTATGGACCAAATTATCAATATGCGCGTGCAAAGACTATAATTGGTCCCTGCTTATGTGCAGAACAATAACATGATCCATACGCGGGTTCCAGCCACGGGTTGCAACCCAGTGTGATACCCACTTTAGTTTTTCAAAATGACAAAACAACTCTAATTCAGATTTACTATACTACACCTTGCAATTGATAGACACGGCAGAGAAACATGTACACTAACACCAAGACAAGAGGCCTTAGAGAGTCATTTCAGTGACAGCTCTTGCATGGACATAAGCTTTACTAGAGCATCAGCTACTAACTTATAAAAATAATATGAACTAACAATGTATATTTTATCCATTTGAGCCACCAAATACGTACTATGAAGAACAGCATATGTCAGCTGATTTTTTATTTTGAGAATTCAGTTATTTTTTAATCACCCTAGGGCTAATGTTATTGGTAGGACTGAGAGAGCCGTAAGTAGTAGAATGTAGCAATAGAGTCCATGAATCTTGTTCTTGTTTGTATGAAGTGAAGTCTTGTGGATTTATGTTGAAAGTGATGAGAAAGTGTTACATGACCTCTGATATTCTTTATACAACGAACAGTAGCACCTGCTCTCAGACAAACTGCCAATGCCAACATACCTTTCTCTATTTTTATTAGTTCCATCTTTGAGAGGAATGAGAAGACATGCATTAGGCAATCATCGTTGAGCAAATGTATAACGCACAAAGATTCGTCTATATTTTCAACGGGTCTGTGCCTTGCAAATGGTCTGTGATCGCTCGATGGGTTCCAAACTCTTCGATTTGACATTGGTCTCCAATGCCACTGCATTTTGCCATTTGCTCTCCTCTTTGGCTGATGGCGTAATGCAGCTTTGTTCACAATGACAGTTCTTCTATTGATCCTCATGCCGTGTCGTCCAGCCTCCAGAGCTCTTAAACAAACAAACGGGTATAGAAAATAAGCTCATCCGCTGTTGCAATGTTGTTGCCGTTGTACAAGCATTGTGTAGGTATGCCATTGACACATTATTTACTACTTTAGTTCAATTTTTCTACTTATAAAATCTAGTTTTAGATAGATACGTCCAATCATGTGGTAAGCTGATTTCATAGATAAAAAAGGATTACAGTTTGTTAAAAGTACGTACCTAGTAAATAAAATATAATAATTAGGTATACCTAGGTACTAGTAAGTTGCTACTGTTACTGTTATTATGTAAAATCTATTAATGACATAAATGTGTGATCAACATTCTTCTTAAATTTCAGATTTGTGCAGCCTCCAGAGCTATTAAACAACATGAGGGATCATGTAGGATCTTATATATCCAACACATGAGTGACAATAGATTTCACAAAAATTACTAAAATAAGAAATAACTAATTGAATAGGCAGGGTAATAGCACAGAATTAACAAGTCTGTGGTAGTCTGTGTGTGGTGGAGTGTACCAGTTCTCATCACCCATAGCACAATTCAGCATACACTAACTTTTAAGACAACATTTGTGAAATGTCACATCTTGTGCATTCCATGATTCCAAATCTCAGTCACTTGAGAAATTCAATGTTGAAGTGGTCGAGTGTGGTTATGGCGGTCGAGATTAGGGATATGGACGAGAACTGGGACGCTGACCGTAGTAGTAAAACAGTAATAAACTCACTTCTCAGCATCTTCTGGATCGTAGAATGTGACGAAACCGTAGTTCTCCTTACTTCCATCTCCTTTCCTCGCAAAATGAGCATTTTGTACAGTCCCAAATGCACTGAAGAATTCTCCAAGTGCAAGACTTGTGAGCTGTAATGACAAGATCAAGTGGGTACTTAAATCTTGGCTGCTTAATCCAAATCTGATTGTGATTAAGGTAGCACAACTGATATCTCATATCTTCCAAATAAGCCTATTTTTGGCAGAGGTATCAATAATCACTATTTACATGATACCTAGTGTGAAATATGAACAACTTCTCATGTCTAGATTTTGAGATATTGTAGTTATAAATTCCTATTTTTAACATGTAGTCTTTGGGGGCCATTAAAATCATGACGATTTCCATGCTATTTTTGAGTTTTGAATTTTACTGAGGTTCAACGTTTTTTCAAAAAACTGATTTCTAGATAGATAGTTGGACATTCTATTAGGAAAAAAATTGAAAACAATACCAACGTGTGCTACCATTAACTCGTGTATAAGACGCAATTATATGTCAATATTTTGATTCTGAAAACAGCCCTGCGTCTTATACACGCATACCAAGCTTTTTTCCCAGTAAATCCAAGGTGGATGTTTGTAAACAGAGCTGTGGTCGACTGCCACATGTTGTCTATCTCTGCCTTTCCCTCTCACTCTGTCTGGACTACTCATACTGTGTCTAGACACAACATTATTAACATATTAAGTTTGTGCAATAAAATGTTTTCCCTTGCATTTAGATCAGGAGACAAAATATATGTTTACGTCTGAAAAACATTGCTCTGACAGGCATAAAATAGACTAAACACTGTTGAATGGCGATCTTAATGGAAGGGGAGGAGGGGAGTTGGGTTTGTTTTGGAATGCAGAGGAAAGGCAGGTGCGCGCCTGTTAGAGCAAACAACAGCTGCTGGGAAGAGACTCCCCTCCCCCCTTTCTAAGAAGCAGAAAATTACTGTTTGTTTACAACAAGTTGGCAGTGATTTTCATTCAAATAGCTCAGTTAGCTGGAAAACCAACATTTAGATGGATATCATGTATACAAACAAACACTGTCTTTCATCAATTACTGCGTCTTATACACGCATGCTAAGTGTTTTCTTAAAATAGACTTCTCCAAACAAGGGTGCGTCTTATACACGAGTGCGTCTTATACACGAGTTAATACGGTATTTTAAAAGTTATCAACCAAAAACTAAATGATTTCCCTATACCTCCTGTGTTACAGTTTTGTTCATTCTCGGAAGGCAATAATTGAAACCTCGCTATACGACAGGGGTTGCAAGTTAAATTACATTTTATGATTCATTTATACTTAAATATAGTTGAAATGTAGGAAAACGTTTTCTGAACTTGTAATTTCATATTTTTTTTTGTGTGTATACCAATGTATAATGAAGGTAGGTACACTCCCCAAATAATAAACGGTACTCGAAAGAAAATGAATTGACTGATTAAGGTTTGATGGCATCATCCCATGAAGCCAGTGCTAACGCATTATCTAACTCTTTTAGGTGAGCTCTGATTTCATTGATAATAACAAGGATTGATTGTCAAGGAACCGGCCCAGCAGCCAATACGTTTTGTACCAAGTACCGTTTATTATTTGGGGGAGTGTACCTACTACTTTAATTATCGAATTATCACATTGTTATCTTAGGAGAAGTTTCTCAATAGTCATAACACACAATTTCTCATGCACAAAATGGGAAGTTGTTTACCCTTTTGTCGAGGTTTCCTACATACACTTTCCGAATTTCAATAGCTGGCTTTGCTTGAGTTTCAGGATCTGGAAAAGAAGAAAAGAATATTTATAATCATGTTGATAGAGTAGGTAGGTAATAACAAAACAAGACAAAACCTTTATGACTTTGTATAGGTAGCCTAGGCTGGTACCAGGGCCGGATTTAGGGGTGTGCGACCTGTGCCTCCGCACAGGGCGCCAAGCTCGAGGGGGCGCCAAATATAAAATGTATTGCTGTTATTGTTGCATACATATTAAAACTAGTTTTAATCACTAGTTTTAATAACCAATGTAATTAAAAACTTGAAGCTATATGGGCACATTTTAGCTTACAATGTTGAATTCGTCAAATAGTACCTAATAATAATAATAATAGCGGGTTGTCTACAGCTCTAAGCCGGCCGTTTCCCGCACTCCAGACGCCACTTCTCTCTGTCCGTCCAGTCATCATCACCAATTCCTCTTCTTGACATGTCCAGCAGCACCTGTTTCTTCCAATTCTCTTCTGGTCGCCCTCGTCTTCTTCTACCAGGAGGTAACCAAGACTCTAATCTTTTTGGCCACCTCTGAGGTTCCATGCGCTGAACATGCCCATACCAAACAAGTCTATTTGTTTCTATACAATTAACCACCGTCTTTTCTACTCCCATCCGTCTTCTTATCTCCTCATTCCTCACGTGCTCTAATCTTGAGACTCCACAACTCCTTCTTAAGAAATCCATTTCCACTGCAAGCAGCCTTTCTCTATCCCTCTGCGTCATCTCCCACGTTTCTGCACCATACAGAAGTATGCTTTGAACTATCGTCTGGTATATTCTTTTTTTTGTGGTTTTACCTACACTCCCGGACCAGAGTAACGAATTGAGCTTCTGTATTGCCTGTCTCGCCTGACCAATACGACAGGATATCTCTCTCCTACTGTTTCCTTCTTTATCAATTACAGTTCCCAAGTACTTATATTGCTCACACACCTCGATACACTGTCCATTCAAATCCAAGCCCTCTCCAAACTCCTTGCCAACCACCAGATATTTCGTCTTTGTAACGCTGATTCTTAATCCAGCCTCCTCATATGCATCATTAAGCTTCCTCAGCATAAAATCAATGTCATACTCATCTGAGGCCATTAATATCTGATCATCAGCAAAGAGGAGAGTATGAAGAAGTTCACCACCAACGTCAATTCCCATGCCCCTGCATTTCCTCTGCCACTCTTTTAAAATCTCGTTGACATACACTTTGAATAGAGTGGGAGATAAGCAACACCCTTGCCGTAGACCTTTTGTTATTATGAAAGGTTGCGACAATTTATTTCCACTTTTAACAACACTCTCCTGTTGGTAATACATACTCTTTATAGTGTTGATATACTTGCTGCTGATCCCACTCTCATCCAATATTTTAAAGAGGTTCTTAAGAGGTACCGTGTCATATGCCTTTTCCAAATCTATAAATACAAGATGCGTATCGGTGTTCCTTGCCTTTCGCTTCGAAATCACTTGCTTTATGGAGAAAATATTGTCTGCACATGATCTGCCTGCTGTGAAGCCACATTGTTCCTCGTCAATATTAATCTGGTCTTCAAGTCGCTTCTTAATAACCCGCCCATACAGTCTACCCACTGATGAAGTCACGCTTATCCCCCTGTAGTTCTTACATTCGAGTCGAGATCCCTTCTTGAAGATGGATGTAACATACGCCAATTTCCACTCCTTGGGTATGCAATCCTCTTCAATTAAACACTTGTTAAATATACAGGCCATTATCTCGAGAACAACATCTGGGGCACTCTTGACCAACTCAATGTGCACACCTCCAGGACCCGGGCTTCTCCCATTCTTGATGCCTTTCAAAGCGAACTTGATCTCCTCCTTTGAAATCCTCTCCACTCTTTCATTTGACTTCGTAGCCCTGAGCACCTCCTCTAACCCATCCCGATACTCATCTCTATCCTCATAAAGCATCTCACTATAATAATTTACCCATCGATAGTACCTAATCAAAAGTTTTATAACCCTGCATTGAAATGTATAAATTATATTATTGCCTATTGTAATCCAATCAGTATAATTATATGTTAAAAAGGCATCAAATAGGAAGTCTAGGAAGCCAAAAAATTTCCCGGGGCTATGCGCCCCGGACCCGCATTGTGCTGGGGGGCCCTCCCCCCAGACCCCCCATTGTAATCGTGGGCAACCTCAATTCGACGAATTTCGTCTCTGAAGTTTGTTTGTTTGTTTGGGGGGGGGGCAATTGTTACCTTGGCACAGGGCACCAAACTGCCTTAAACCGGCCCTGGCTGGTACAACAAAATCAAGCCCCAGCAGCTTGACGTGCATAGTTAGACCAGTTTGACAAAGACCTGCCTTGATAATCAGAACATGTGTACCTACCTAATTTAAAATTATGTCAGAGTCTATTGTTGTCATTATGTTAGCTTATGAAAATTTCAACCGAGTTCAAAGCCTTCCACTTTCACTTTGAAATATAAAAGAACACAACTTCAATAATTACCTCTATCACTCATTTCATGGATTGAAAGCAAATTTTATCATTCAGGGTGGATTCACCCGGCAGGTACCTAGCGGATTAGTGACACTACTATTCATCCGGTCATGGCCATCAAGTCAATAAGTAAAATGTGATTTTATTAAGATTGGCGAGTTAGCTTGATGGGGTAATGTTCTGGCTTTGCAATCTTTAGATGGTACAGTTTGGGAATTGTGTGTCGCTCACCCTCCATTCACCCCCCCCCCCCCCCCCCCCACCCCGTCACATAGAAACCAGTTTACCATGCTATCGGTTGCCGGAGGGGGGAGAATCGAACGTAAATGCATGGAACGGGAAGAAGGAGGGTGATCGACACACATTTCCACGACCATACATGGGTTCAATTATTACTTTGATGGTGGTAGCTGTTTTTTTTTGCACCATGATAACTATCAGCCAGTTTCTAGACAAATATCCTTTACTATAATACGCTTAAAAGAGAAGAACGTCGTCCCCGTAGCAACGTGGCTGAAAATTTCGTTCTTTATACAAATCTTTAATTTTCCACCGATCCTGTTGAAACTCGCCAGTAATGTATATAGTTCCGTGAGTTGATTTATAGTAACACTTTCGCGATATTCTGTTCAGTATTTACCGAGTTATTCGTGAAAAACACCGCTTTTTCTGATGTCTTAATTTTAAACGTCAATTTCAATTGTGCAGTGAAAATGAATTTTAGTAGGCGGTGAAACTAATTTTCCAAAATCGACCAGAACAATATTTGGCCATGGAATCCGGAGCTCGGAAGTTGCGTTACGATTCGCGTCTATAGACATCGAGAAATTTTGCACAATTTTCTACGAAACTTGACTTTTCCTGTACATAATTTCAAGCGAACTGCCAAGCAAAAAGATTCGTTTGAATCCGATAAGTGTTTAGAGAGATATTAAATAGAAACCAAATTGTCATTGAAAAAGTCACTTTCTTCGAAACTTTCCATAATATGTAGGAAACCGTGAATCCATTTGGCAGTGAAGAAAATATTGGAATTTCCACTGGTGACCTTGACTTGAAACACGGGCAAAGCAACATTTCATGTGAATAAATGCAGACATTTTTGGGGTGGGTTATGGGGGAGGGAGGCATAAGGGAACATTTCTATCCACACTGTAATATTGTTACCTTTTGATATTGGACCTTATTTCCAATACGTCTATCATTTGATGTTCTATTAACAAGGATCAATCGAGGACATACATTATCCGCCTGACGTCACAACTTCGCATTTTATTAAAACATTTTAGGTGGAACATACACCTTATAATGAATTGTATATTTTAGGAATCGAAATGATATTGAATAGTTTGTTGATGTTTTGATGTATGCAGAGATGCGAACGATCAAATAATCAGGATAAGTTATAAAGTGGAAACCTGCATAAAATTGAGTAGATTTCTATTATTCCCTTTCGTAACCTGGAATGTCAGTAATTTTCTATATGTTGTTACATAAAAAGTGACAAACTTTGAATAAATCTCGGTACCATTTTTCGTTCATCATATTTCAAATCAAATTATTCCATTTTATTATTAATCATCGTGCATATTTGTTTTAATTAAGTTTCAAATATGTATTCTTATTTTATAACCTAAATTCGATCATCATTTAATGACATAGGTATTTATTCTGTTGTTTCAAATATTATACAAATTATTTTAATTCTTTATTCCATGCAACTGCAATTTTTGTATTTAATCTTCATTGAGTTGTAAACAACTTCATAAACATGACTTCATAAACATGAAATATTGCAAGTGGAACTCAAGATAATTTGTTGAAATAGGACCTTTAATTTCTGCTACTAATTTCAGTAAGTCTTTAAACTTTTCTTATAATCTTAAATGCTAATTGAATTGACACCTCAAATAATTGAATATTAATGTTAATTACAAAATTCTTTAGTTAGAAGCAAGTTTTAATCAGTATAATGTTTATCACATACCTACTTGAATTGATGATTGAGGATGGATAATAATTACAGGTAAAACAAATGATTAAATCATGGTAACAAGTTTTGTGAACTTAAGAGGAAATGTATATTTCATTTTATTGGAGCAATTGGGTATGTTATGTTCATAAGATACATTATGAGGAGTTCAAAGCAAAACCATTTGACAGTTTGGAAGTCTAGGTTTTTAATACAGCAAATTTACTGTTTTCTATATTGTGTAGTCTAGTTTAATCCGCAAGAATTGTCAATGTTAAAGATTGTAATTGATAAATAATCAATAATATATTTACTAAGAATCAAATTTAATTTTTAAAACTGTACTTCAAATCAGGGTTTTCTCCTATGTCAGCCCAAGGCCAACATAGTAGGTGACTGTATTTACCGGCATCACCGGATTGGTCAAGAGGTTTGAGAGCTTGATTTGTGGCGCCAAGCTGTGACATAGTTCGAACTAAATTTTAGTATCAAGTTTTACGACTTTTCAAAAGTCTATAAATTTCAGCTCATCAAAATTAGGTTACCATTCGATGGGCAGACTTCTGCCCGCTCTCTCTCCTCTTAAAGGACATATACTGGAGTCTAGATCTGATAGGCAGTGCTAAATTTAATTCAACAGTAGTTAAATCATAATACGTTTCGGATTTGTATGGTGTAAGTTGTAATTGCAATTGAGTTAACTATTCGATAATTTAAATGTTGTAACCGAAATTAAGTGTGAAAGTATTGCGATTGAGTTAATTATTTGATATTTTCATTGTTGTTACCGAATTTGAGTGTGTAAAGTGATTGACCACAAGTGTTTCAAGTTTCAAGTGAGCAATAAAATCAAACTCGTCAGCAAACATCAGGCTACGAAGTGGTTTATTTTCGACTCTCCACAATCCATCTTTTCCTGGTTGTCACAAAAACTGAGTTTTGTCTGGAAAGACTAGTGTAACATCAAGAGATCATCAAGAGTTCGGATTAAGAGTATCTGGTTTAAAGTAAAGTTATTTTGCTGTCCACGCATGAGCCAAGCTCGGTATTCTTTCAAACAGTAAATTTATTATATTCCCCTTTAGAACGACCGTAGGCGTGGGGGTTGATACTTACGGTGGTGTCATCCTGACTGTTCTAAATTAACTTTTCGGTCCGCGTTCTAAAAGATAGAACTTCAAAATTGAAACTTTCGGCCCATAAATTCATAGATTTCGGTGTCAAAGGCAGTGGCAGGTTACAATTGGTGTCAGAAGTGGGATTCTTGAAATCGGCCCTTTTCAGGGGTCTAGATAAGTTAAAAGTACAAAAAAAAATTTTGCAAAAAGTCAAATTATTTTCAATAAAATCTGAAAAAATTTTGTGTTTTGTTTTCTTCGGTCGATTTCATTGGTTAAACTCAGAGACTCTTTTATTATTTACACTCTGAATTTGTGACAAGCAACTTAAGGATGTCTGTGGAGAACATATACGAAGAAGTACTTCCACCTACTCAAGAGGTCGAAAATCTTGAAGACACACAAGAGAATGGAGATAACACCTTCGAGCTAAACGACGGCCATGATGCTACAATACCGGCAGAGTTGTTAGCGGTGAGTCAAAACATTGGCGGTCTGTTGCCATTGGTGCCTTACTTTTCTGGTGAGTCCGGCTCGGTGCCACTTAGACATTTTATTACATCGTTAAATTCCGTAGGGACTCTGGGAGGTTGGTCTGATAACATTAAAAAGACAATTTTGAAGCTCAGATTGACGGGAGCCGCCGCGGACTACTTGGGAAGCCATCCCAGCTTATTGAGATGTTCATGGAGTGACCTAACAACCGCGCTAGTAGATTGGTTCCGAGCACCGAGTTCGAGCCAAGATCCGGTACAGGTGTACTACAATTGCAAACAAGCTAATTCCGAAAGTGCCAAGCAGTATTTGGTTCGTTTAAAGATGGCAGGTATTCGAACAGCAGAGGCCCCGGGAATGTCGGTGGCAGACGTTAAACTTACGAAGGCTATGATCGATAGAACAATAGTTAAAACATTTGTGCGCGGATTAAGAACAGAAAGCGGAGGGAGTATAATATGGATGAGAGATCCTAAGACGCTGGAGCACGCATTGGAACTAGCGACAGAGTTTGAGAACCAAAGGAATACTAGACCCAGAGTAGGAATGTTGCAAACACCAGATTTCGCGGGTCAGTCCCCCTCATTTTCTAATCAAAATTATTCAAGACCAGTTCTGGCTAACATGCCCAATACCGGATCACGGTATCGAAATGGTCCACCGCCACAATTCCGAAGTGGACGTGCGGGCACTGGTGAGGGAGCAGCTGTGAACACGGCCCCAGGAATAAAATGTTTTCGGTGCGGTGGGATTGGACATTATGCTAATAATTGCCCATCACCTCTTGAAGTGCTGAAACAGAACGAAATAACAAATAATTCAGTGAAAGAAACGCCCAGACAAGGAAACTATAATCAAGATGCATCACAATCAATTCAGATGGAATGCAGGTATTGTGGCCGCCGGGGTCATCATATTTCCGAATGCAGAATCAGAATGAGAGCGGAGAATATGGATAATGCACAAAAGAATCAAAATTTCAGGCCGTATCCGCCTTACAGTCAAGAGAAGGCTTTTCATACTGTATATTTTGGCCCACATTTAACTCCTCAAGTGACTTCTGAAAATGAAACTTCGGTGTCTCAAAGGCAAGAGCCTAGTTCAGCGGGTCCATCCTCGGTGGGAGTTCAAACAACTAGTGCCGAAGGGGTACAGCCAAACCCGACAATTAACGGAGCACCGTATTTTTATCAAGGGTAGTAACTGAACCCTCCCAGGAGCCACCCTTAACTATTCAGTCGAACAAATGTTGTCATGAAAATTATAATTCCGGAGGGAGAGATGTAAAGCCAATTGTAAATAGTTTCATAGTCGGTATAGATGCTAGAACTATTATATCATACCGTATGCTGATAGACAGTGGTGCAGATGTAAGCATCCTGCATCAGGGGTTGGTCCAGAGGGCTGGCATCCCCATCTATCGAGCAGAGGAACCCATACTGTCAGTCACGGGATCAGCATTACCGGTTGTTGGGTATTCAGACGTAAATCTGAAATTAGGAAATAAGATATATAATTTTAGATTTATAGTGTGTAGTGATGAGCTTAATACTGGGGGTGGGGGCATACTTGGATATAACTTTATGCGCGCCTATGGCCTAATCTTAGATACTAGTAATAAGTTACTGATAGATAAAGAAAACATTGTCAGCTATGGAAATGATGGGGTATCAGAAGTGTTTATCCAGACAGGAATACCATCAGATTACCATCAAGTTCAATGCCCGTGTGGGATAAATTGGTCACTTAATTTAGGCAATGTACAGTCAGTGTCTAAAGACACTAAACATACATTTAAGTTTGTAGAATTAGAAAGGGATATTTTTGATAATGATGATGATGTTTCCTTGACACAATGTATATCTAAGGATGCAGTCCAGTCGAAAGGACTAGCCGTAGAGTTTGTAAAGCGTTTTCCCGAGCTAAAAGACTGGAAAGGGAAAATTAAATGTGTGGGAGGCATATTGTACATCCGTGATCATAATCGCTTTGTATATAGCATGGTAACAAAGGAATTTGCATATCAAAAACCAGACTTTAATGTGTTTGTGAAGACTCTGGGAACTTTAAAAAAATTATGTGTTCAACATAACATTAAGCGTCTAGCGATTCCTCGTTTAGGATGTGGGTTAGACAGATTGGAATGGGAACCAGTTAAAGCAGAAGTAATTTTGGCCTTCAAGGAAACCGATATAGAAGTAATCGCGTGTCACTGGCCACCCGCTTCAATAAACCAAGCACATGAACTAACCTACCCAGAACAGGTTCAAAATCATAAATTAGACATACAACAAGCACTGGGATCAGATGAGCAAGATAAGGAAGAGTTTTATGTCCAAAGGAGCCCGATTCAAGAAATTAACGATCCATTAAATACTGAAAGAAACCACTTAGAAAAATGTGAAGAGGCAAAGAACTGTGTAAGTTTAAAAGAGCCACATAAGACACTGAAGAGACGATTGGAGGAAAGCGAGTCTGTGGATCAAGAATCCACCACAATAGGCTCCAAGACCAATAATTTCAAACATGCTAAACAAACAGTAAAAATGCTAGACTCGTGGGGAAGTCTAAGGGATGCAGGTGAAGAGGCTAAAAGTGGTTTAAGAATCGGAGCTTTAACCCAGAAAATGATAGCCTCTAAGTATCTGACCTCCATCAGTGAAGAAAAAGAGGTAGATGTGAGTGTTTCAAACTTAGTTAAATTACAGGACAGAGAAGAGCCACTAGTAAATCTTGTCAGAATAAATCAGGATGAAAATATTAATAACGTATGGAAAATACCAGCGAAAGAAGAACAGAGTAATACTAATGAAGAATTATTCATAACAAATATGAAAACCCCTCTCGAGGCATGTGGTGATTTGGAAAACCCTCTCGAGGCATGTGGTGATTTGGAAAACCCTCTCGAGGCATGTGGTGATTTGGAAAACCCTCTCGAGGCATGTGGTGATTTGGAAAACCCTCTCGAGGCATATGGTGATTTGGAAAACCCTCTCGAGGCATGTGGTAATAAGAAAAACCCTCTCGAGGCATGTGGTGATTTGGAAAACCCTCTCGAGGCATGTGGTGATTTGGAAAACCCTCTCGAGGCATGTGGAAATGAAAATTTAGTGTTTAATTATTGTAATGATAGATTGACATCATACCAGAAAAAGGTATCGCAATGGATAACTAAAAACTCAAAAGAGAAACATTGGAGAAAAATGAATTGTTTACAAAAATTAAACTGTTTTGTAATTAGTGGCGATTCCGGTAATTTGAGACAAGTGAATATGATCAGGTATCCTCGGAAGAGGAAGAGACGTAACATTTTCCAAAAGGTTAGGTGGAAACAAGATGCCGAAGTGGAAATAATTACCACGGCAAATCGCGGAGAAGAAGAAGATTTAACAGAAGGTTTTAGAAACCTGTATGGAGTGGAAGAGATGGAGAAAATTGAAAAGAGTGAAGAACAAACAAATATTGGGAAGCAAACCGAGAAAGAGATTGAGAGAGTCACTATTGAAGATGTGGAAGAAGACATTATTACTCCCGATATGTCTTTCAAGGAAAGATGTGAAGTCAGGGGGAAAAGTATTCCAGGAAAGAAACTACATAAAAAGGCTTCCAAGAGAAAAGTTGAAACAACTGACACCTCGGAGGAACAAGCGTCCAGTTCAAAAGTGATTCAAAGAGTTAATGTAGTATTTCAAACGAGATGTTCAACACTGTTTGTGAAAAACGCAGTGGAGGTGCCGGCTTCATCAGCGGTTTGGTGCATAGGAAGACAAAAAAGGTTATTGTACACAAACCTGCAAGAAAGCACTAGTAAAAGTGTAATTTTTGAGCCCAGTTCAAGGTTAATACCCGGCATAAAGCTAGTAGAAGCAATCTATGAAGAAAACTTAGACTTGCAATTACCAGTTCATGCTGTCAATTTGTCTAGGCGTGCTATAAACATCGCGGAAGGTACGTTACTGGGTAAAGTCAGGAAAATATCTCAGGCGACCAAAGAAACAGATGACAGGAGTCCAGAAGAGATAGCAAGAGTGGCCATTATAATTGAGGATCCGAAATATCATTATCCGTACATACCAATACCGCCAATTACGGACCCAGAAGAGAGATTAAAATTAATCTGGGGCATGGGAAAGATGCAAGAAATACCGGTTGAAGCGCACGAGCAAATAAGGGCCTTGATTATGCAATATCATAGTGTATATCACCTGGATGGGGACGAGTTAGGGTTACACCCTACGGCGGTGCACAAATTAGATTTAGATGATGTTACACCCAAAAAACAAACCCCCTATCGTGTACCCTATCTCCAGCGTGAATTTGTAGACAAGATTGTCTCTGATATGCTAACGGACGGAGTAATTGAACGGTGCACGTCCCCTTGGTGCTCGCCATCTTTAGTGGTCCCCAAGGCCACAGGCCCTGGAGAGCCCCAGCAATGGCGGCTCGTTATTGATTATAGATATCTGAATGAACATTTGATACCCCTTGGGAATCCCACCCCTTCAATTGTGGAATTGATTGACAGAGTTGGAAAAGCAAAGTATTTTACTTCCCTTGATTTAAAAAATTCTTTTCACCTGGTAGGCGTGGCCAAGGAAGACCGGTATAAGGCTAGTTTTTCCACCATATCCGATCAATTTTTTTTCAACAGAATGCCCTACGGCTTAAAAACATCCCCTTTGGCATTTCAACGCCTAATTGATGACGTCATGATGGGATTGCCTTATTTATCTTGCTACATTGATGACATTTTGTTGTTTTCCGACACCATTGAGCAGCACATGGAACGTTTGGCAGAAGTATTGGAAAGACTCCATAAAAATGGACTTAAACTAAATCCTAAAAAGTCCAGAATACTTCGAAACTCCGTAATTTACTTGGGGTTCCATTTATCAAGAGAAGGGGTAAAACCGAATCCAAAGTCAATTTCCGCAGTGGTTAACTTCCCGAGACCTCGAAATATAACTGAGATCAAGAGATTTTTAGGCATGTGTGGATACTATCGCCGACACTTCTCAAATTTTGCAGATGTCAGTTTTCCCCTAATAAAGCTTACAAGAAAAAACTACCCCTTTGATTGGAGGGAAGAACAAGAAGTGGCGTTTTCAAAATTGAAAGAGATGTTAACAACCAAACCATGTTTAGCCTACCCTGACATGACTAAAACTTTCATAGTCACAACGGATGCATCAGATTATGCAATCGGAGGCATGCTTAGCCAAGAAATAGATGGCGTAGAACGTCCCATTGCCTACACTTCTCGAGTTCTGAAAGATACCGAGACGCGGTATGGAACAGTAGATAAGGAACTTTTGGGAGTCATAAATGCACTTAAAACGTTTTACGTGTGGGTATGGGGAACAAAGGTGTTGATAAGAACGGATCAGGCTAGTATCACGTATGCCTTATCATTGCCCCGGCCCTCTGCGCGCCAAAGTAGGTGGGCCTTGACCTTGCTCGAGTTTGATCATACTATAGAGCATATTCAAGGTCATCGCAATGTCGTGGCCGATTGTTTATCACGAGCACCTGCACAGGTTAATCTGATTACAGGTATCAAAGGCGAGAGATCTTGTTTTCCTATTTTAGACAGGTTCCAGATAAAAATACAACAGGGCAAAGACGAACAACTTATTCCTATAATAGATCAGCTTGCGAAGGAAGAAACAACAAATCTTAATTACTATCTGGACCTTGATAAGATTCTTTATAGGAAAAGAAAGCTAGGTGAGAGAGAAGATCAGTTGGTTATTCCCAAAACTTACCAGAAAGAAGTTATTGCGGCTTTTCATTGTCTGCCCACGATGTCTGCGCACGGTGGGAAGGATAGGACCTTGGCCTTGATGAAGTTGCAGGTGTACTTCAGCGGAATGCATAAGGCGGTAGATAACTATGTCAAGTGTTGTCCCGAATGCCAGAAGCGCCACCCGCGGAAGACAGCCAATCGAGCACCTATGGGAAGAAAACCAGTCATAAACCAAGCCATGTCGGTCGTTTATACGGACATTGTGGGTCCTTTGAAGCCCTCCAAGGCCCAAAATAGGTACATTATGTCATTTCTTTGTGGACTAACTAAGTGGATAATACTGGTACCAATTCCAAATCAAACTGCGAGAACTACTGCAAGGGCGTTCGTTAAGCATGTAGTCGTAGATCATGCCATGCCAAAGGTTCTTATCTCAGACAACGGCCCAAACTATGTGTCAAAATTCTTCGCCGAAGTGAGTAAAATGCTGGGAGTTGATCGAGTATTTCTAAGTACCTATAATGCCCAATCGAACCTCGTTGAACGGTATCATAAAATCATTGCCGACACGGTGTCTGCTTATGTGAATAGTAGTGAGCTAGATTGGGAGGAAGTTTTGCCGCTCATTACATTATCAATGAGAGTGTGTATCAGTTCAACTACAGGCTATTCACCGTTCTGGCTTATGTATTTCCGGGATGCCCGTCTCCCTTATTCTACGTTATTTGGGCCAAGATTACCCAATACCGATGAGGATAATAAAATATATGCGACAGAATTGATAAACACCATGTCCGAGACATTAAAAATTGTTCAGGAAAACATTCGAAAGGCCACTGACAAGTATGAGAAATCTTACAACAAAAAATGCAGGCCAATGTCGCTTCAAATTGGAGACCTCGTATATCTACACTCAATTAGACCAAACAAAAGAGTGGGTTCCAAGTTTACTCAGCCTTATTCAGGCCCATGGCGTATTATAGAAGTGCCCGGCACCTATCAGTACAAAATACGGCATGTGTATGATGAGAAAGAATCTATCGTGCATTATAACAGGTTAAGAAAACTCAATACGTTCGCTGAAGAGGATTTCCATGATAACTTTACGTTAAAACATACCAACATCAATGTAGAGGAAGTCCCTGTTGGGGACCATGACGTCTTTCCATATAACACCGTGCAATATCCGTTGAACATTCCTGAAAATCAGAAAACTGAGCTAACATACGATACAAATAGTAATATACAGTATTTTCTTCCCCAAGAGTCATTTACCAAGTTTGCCCCAAGCCAAAGCTGGTCAGACTTTGAAGAAACTGCGCCGACGAGAAGCCAGGGCGTGGTGGGAAGCGATGAGCTGCTTCAGGAGGCCCGCCACATAAAATTGGGCAATTCCTTTGATTTAGCTGGGACAGAAAACGACAATGATAATCAAGTTGAATACAATGAAATAGATAATAGTCAAGCGCCGGAAAGACAAAGAAAACTTACCAAAATCAGAACGAGAATATTCCACAGTGAATCCAGTTCCGCAGATGAAGATAACACGGTGTCCGCGGAACAATTAATCCTCACACGCACGGAACATGCACAAAAGTACTCCTCTCGCCGACGCCAAGCGCGTACTGAAGACCAGAGGCAAGCTGCCGCTGGTGAGCGACCGCGAGAACGAAACGAGCCGAGAGCAAGCTCGAGCACGGGGCCAGCGGTGAGATTTAGGCAACCCGCATCACTCAAAACCAGTTCGCGTGTGAGGCGATGCGGACGCTGTGCTTTTCAGAAGGCCCGAAATCGAGGGAGGAAGACACGGGAAATCGTTCATGAACCAAATAACATTCAACCGCCCGGTCCTACTAGAGATGTGCTGAGTGAAGGGAGCGGGAGTGATGAAGTTAGCAGTGACTTCGAAATCTTTGACTTCGAAACATCATATGAACGAACCCCGAGCACTCGGTATGACCTCCGAAAGTTGAGATTAAGGCCATATTCCATGGATGCTAAAAATAGCAATAAGAGATATACCTCGAAGTTATCAGATCAATAGGTTCTGCCCGAAATCAGCAGAAGAGCATTATCAATGCTGTGCACTCTTGTAAATATTTACCTATCGCTAAAATGATATGCTGATGTAACCCACCCTTGGTTATTTTAAGGATTATCAGGATTAATAAAATAATAAGATATGGTATAGGTAATTAGGTATTACGTTGAGGTTTCAACAAAAATAAATAAATGTCCGGCGAGTCTAGCTCACAGACACATAAAACTGCAGTAATGTGGAACAAAAATAAAAATTAGAGTAGTAGCAATCATAGATAATATTAGACTTTGGCAATAATTGTCAAAATATAGATAGAAATACAATGGCAAGGTAATTGTAAATATTCAAAGAAATCGAGTGATTACCAATGAGGCGCATAGTGTTATCCCGAAATGACGAGATAATGCAGTCTATAGTTTTGTAAAAGATAAGAATAAATAGGGAACATCTTTTATGAGTAATATGGGTTAATTGTAATTAAAAGTAGGTTTAAGTTCAATCTCGACAGGGTATGCAAATATCGCGTACAGAGCTTTAAGCGAAAGCGTCTGCATTCAATATTCACTCCAACTCGGGTGGAGGTGCCGTGTTGCCTGAGCCGGCTTGCTCGGACTGTGAATGTCACAAGCAACCCAGCAACTTCGTTTCGTCCAGGAGCCGAGCGAAGTGCGGACCCGCGGTCGAGCGTCACGGTTACTGCCGGCGGCCATCGCGATTTGAGACAAAAACTTGTTGGCCTTGAGCCTTGGGCGAGGAACCCTCTCTGAAAGAGGAGAGTGGACTGACCCGACAGCCTACTACAAGCTGGTGAACGAAAATGAGAATGAATGAAGAAGGGACATCAACAGACAAGTGGAATATTAGCGGATTTCATTTGGCTCACACGTGTAAGAGAAGTAATGAAGGAGTAATTAATGTACACACTTGTTACGTTTCTCTCTCGTCCTCTGGTTACAGCTTGGAGGGGGCACATTTTAAAATTAATAAGTCTTTTGATTAAAAGAGACTTGGGTTAATTAATCAAATTATTTGAGCGCGGTTAATCGCTCCAAATACACCTTTAGTGTGTGGTACTCTAATTGTTGTATGGTGGTTTTGATGATGAGAATCAGTGTTTAATTGATAGATAGCTTGTAAGAGAAAATAATAAAACTTAGGTGTTACAAAAATCTAAAAAAAAAAATTAGATATATATTACCTATATAAAAATAGTTTAGAATTAAAGTAAAGTATCGATTATGAATTCAGATATTCTATTAATTTTATAATTTAGGGATTGTAGTAAGCACGAGTCTAATTTACGGATTATATAATAAAACAGTCGAGACAAATAGACAAACAGTAGCTAGAGACTAATCTAAGTAATCAGTAGTAATGCTTGTAATGTAACCTAATGTAGAAAATACTTACTACATAAGAGTTAAGTATTGTTATATTGTAATTGGTATTAGTAATTAGAGATTTTCATGGAAATAATAAATTTTACTTTTTAATAAGAGGATCCCTAATCAATTAGGTAATAATTTTTATATTATAAATAATTTTCAGCTATAGCAATTAGAAAGTAGAAAAGGCCTATAGGAAATTGGGTAACCTAAAACACGCCGAAAAATCATAGTAGGACGTGGAAGCTCCCCAAAGGTATTATTGTAGTTTAGGAAGACTACAAGCAATAGAATGCTATAAACAATATAAAACTAGAATTTAAGCTGACGAGTATCGCAATAAGAAACAGCCTATATCTATCCACATGTTTTGAATAATACATTAAAATAAAGTAGGCATTGGTCCCAGTACTAAACGCAACTAAAGGCGACAGAAATAAGATAACTATTGAGATCAAGCTTCAACCTGGTAATTTAAAAGATGAAATGACTCAGGTTATCAAAATTATACATTTTGGTTTGGGCATTAAACCCAAAGGCACGTATGGTCTTACGATGAAGGCTAAATATTTGCCTGGAGAAGGTTCACTGTTCCACTAAATTATTTTCAGATTTAAGTATGAATCTTATTTCATTTTGGCACTGGAGTTTGACCTTTGCTGTCCTCAGTAAAGAATGGTTTAATTACGTCTAGGTGTCTGGGATAGTAATAATTAGGGCTTTGATTTTATGAAAACAAAGAGAAAAGCTTACCAGGACAACCGGAAAGCTAATGGCAACTGATTAGTTATTTCAAAATAGATAAGGAACAAGCGCATATTAATATCTACCGGAGAATTAAAGCCTAAACAGAAACTGAAGATTAAAATTAATTTATAGATTTAAAACGAAAAAAAAGGGCATTTAAAAAAAAAATGTAAACGCATTTACAACCGAAGCGCAAAATTAGAAGACATTATCAGCAGCAATTGTAAGACGGAGGGAGAGAGTAGCTCCAGACGGAGTTCATTGACCCTCTAGAGCTGGATGTAAACAAACGCCTCATTTAACGAGAAGGCGCCCGGAAGCCGAGTCTGCGCTAATGGTGGTATGATGGAATAAATTATTTAAAAGTGACATTTTTGACAGCAGTGTAGAATACGCCCCTAACTTTTGAGCACGTTTCAATGGTAAAAAAATAAATGATGGCGCTAGCCACTAAAACCATAAAACTCGTGCAAATTTGTAAAAATTCGCACTAAGTTCGGTAACCTCTTAAAAATTTTGGCTAAAATTTTTACCTTATATGGTATTTTGCAATAAAATTAGTTTTTTCGTCGTCCATGTGACTGGAAGGCGGAGCATTGTCTTTAAAAACCCAGCTACCACCCTCGCCACCTAACAGTCAGCATTCCAAATTCAATCACTACGTGAGGTCGAGCTCACTTTATTCAATTAGTTCTCAATAAGTTTTCTTTGGTGATTTAGTATCAATTGTTCAAGTGAACTCAGTGACATCAAAATAGCCATGAGGTGCAAGTATTGTCAAAAGCGAAATCATACAGAAGTGTCCTGTTACAAGAAACGTCGCGACGCCCAGATGCCAGTTCCAGCACTAACCCTGAGAAGGCAAGAGAACCCTCCGGTTTGGACGGTAAATTCTGTAGCCTTGATCAATCCTGATCTTCCAAGCACGTCACGATCCAATGACCCACCTGTGATTCAACAGATTCCATCGAGGCCGCCCTTGGCAGTTTCACCGGTACCACATTACGCCCAACCAGGTGAAATGTTGGCAAATGATGTCCGAAGAGCCCTTGACGTGGTTCACTCTTCACCACTTCTTCCTCATCAGCTCAATCCCAATTATCTATTTCCCAGTCCTCCTGTTCATCTTCCTCCAGATAATCTTCCGTTCTTGATAGATCCACGCGTGTTCCGGGACGAATTTCTGGATGTCCTTCTTGAAATGATCCTCCGAACTTGTCAGGCGCGTGTGGGACTACCCGTTCCCATTCCTCCATCGCGTATCGAAAATTCGGCTCGAGATCTATTTAATTATTTCACGAGAATTTATCAGGCTACCACGCACACACCTTATGATTCTACCCCAGTATTTCGCAAAGTTTACGGGAAGGATGAGGAGTGAGCACTGAGAAGCTACCTAAAGAGCCAAAATTTCAAGTAAAATTTTCTCTAAAAACTAGTTTTAATAGTCGATTCGTGTTTAGTGTTTTATATGCAGGTTTACATTTAAAATATTAATTAAGTTTTGAATTGTGCGTGGAAATGCCGCCGAAACTCTGCAGTTATTAACACAATATTCCAAATTTAAAATGCGGTGAAATAGTTTTTCTATATATTAAAAATTAATTAAAATCAAAATCGTCTCAAAATCGTAAAATCTAGTGTTATCGAAATCGTTCAACTTTAAATCATTTCATACTTCATCTTTCATCATATCATAAAAAAAAAAAAAAAAAAAAAAACACAACTGATTCCAAACCTAAAGTCAATCCGTGAATCTAATCCTTTCTGCAATGGAGCCTGAGTCAAAAGAAGACGAGTCCTAGAGGAAGACGACGCCCGATCAAGAAATGAGTCCCAAGATCTGAAGAATTTCAATAATGAGGACTCTATGAAGAACAAACTTCACGACTCTGCTGGTGACGCCCGGTCTCGCCTTTATGAGATGAAGATCAAGAAATTCCAATAAGAAACGATGACTTGAGCCTGACTCTATGAGCACCGCGACGCCAAAACCACTACGCCATGACCATACAGTAATTACGACAATAGAGTAATTACGTGCATTTCGTCTCGTCTAGCAAACATCTGTCGGAAGAAGCTACTAGCCAACTTCAATTTTCGCTGTAAAGTTTACAACCATACGCTTTGGTAAAATCAAGATTCAATCATGCCATTCTACTACTCAACACCTGATCTACGAGGTCGCGATATTCATACCTGATGTAATAAGAATTCACACAAGCTTCAATTTCTTCACGACGCCGTCAACACTGTCGTACTTCACCATGCAAGAGATACAACGAATCATTATCAAAATCTATAATAGTACACAGCTCCTGCTAGCTCAACACAGCTCTTGGATCACAATTTGGTGTCAGAACACGAACTTGGATTGGCTGTCATCTCAACTCGCATCTGCGGCGCGACAAGGAAGGGCCTCCTCGACTTCAAGAGGCTCGAACTCCGACGTCCAGCGCACGCACTAGCCCAAGGTCGCGGTTGGAGGGAGCCAAGAGGGAGCCGACTGCGTTCCATGACGCAACTTCTGACCCACTTCACCGTCGCTGGCATCAGCTGATCCGCGAGTACAACCCGGACCTTGCTGATGGGAGATGATCACGGCTAGATAAGCTAAGTGGCTATATAGGTTTAGATGCACATTTTGGAAACTTTAATTAGAAATTTGAAGATAATGTTGATTTAGCAAGCATGGAAATTACATTTTTGTCCATGTTACATATTTTTCATATTTTGTTACCTCATAACGTTACCATTTACCTAGGACCATTTACATTATGATTATGTATAGTCTTCATGTCATTTTCATGGTGCCAACAAATAGTTATTACCAGAATTTTAAATTTATTTGAATGATTTGGGGATAGAAACTGAAATACATATTTTTAGTTCATAGTTTGTATTTTACCGAACAAGGATTATTGCATGTTGGAGTAGTATTCATAAACCGCAATTTTGAAACTTTAAGAAAAATGTGTTACATTTGATTTGCACAAATAACCAGTTGCAAATGAAATTTCAATTCACGCCAAACTGTTACAGACTGATGAATATTATGGGAGATATTATGACATTCTATTTTATAAGGAGAATTCGAAGTGCCTTTATCACATTCCAGTAATTTTTTTTAGGTGATATTACTGATAGATTGAATCTATATATTCAGGTTTCAATACAATTCATATTTAGTTGAGCGGAGATATACTTGCTATATTATAATAACTAATAAGTTTGACTATTGCATTGATACAGATCACTGTTCTTGTCTACCATTGCACATTTTCCAAGTCTTGAGGGACGAAATCTTGCAACTCCAGTTGTTATAAGATGCAGCATTCAATCTCATGGAGCAATGTACACATGTTTATATAGTGTCATTTCAAGATGTCATAATGTTAGAGTCATTTTTACATTCAGTGTTAAAGTTCTGAATATACATACCTACGATTAAAGTTATAAATTTAAATTCACCAAAATTCACTGTTTCATATTTTACACTGAGTAAACACTTTGGACTTTATCCAGGTCATCGGAGTCATGCTGCTTGAGCTTCATCTTGGGTGTGGCCATCGCAGACGAGAACACCGGCAACCACTACGACGAAAGAGCGAGTTGCTGCTGAATTCTTGCGGCGGGCTTCGCTTCAGGTGTTGGAGCGACAAAAGTTCGTACACACCGCGGGGAGTGCTCTCGATCGGCAAGATTTACAAGTCATCCGAGTATCTCCTGGCCCAATGTCTGTCGTGTGCCAATGGCTGCAAGTGTTCAGTGACTTTCTGTCGGTTGTGGACTTGCTATGTGCGTGTCTCGGGTGTTGTGCCCTCTCAGTGGAGGTCTCTTGTTGTTTGTATCCGCTCTTGTGGAAGTAATATTTTATGTTTATGTGGGAATGTTGTACCTAAAAAGAGGGCTGTCACCCCGCTTTTTGTCGGTTTGGGGGGGATGCCTTGTAAACAACTTCATAAACATGACTTCATAAACATGAAATATTGCAAGTGGAACTCAAGATAATTTGTTGAAATAGGACCTTTAATTTCTGCTACTAATTTCAGTAAGTCTTTAAACTTTTCTTATAATCTTAAATGCTAATTGAATTGACACCTCAAATAATTGAATATTAATGTTAATTACAAAATTCTTTAGTTAGAAGCAAGTTTTAATCAGTATAATGTTTATCACATACCTACTTGAATTGATGATTGAGGATGGATAATAATTACAGGTAAAACAAATGATTAAATCATGGTAACAAGTTTTGTGAACTTAAGAGGAAATGTATATTTCATTTTATTGGAGCAATTGGGTATGTTATGTTCATAAGATACATTATGAGGAGTTCAAAGCAAAACCATTTGACAGTTTGGAAGTCTAGGTTTTTAATACAGCAAATTTACTGTTTTCTATATTGTGTAGTCTAGTTTAATCCGCAAGAATTGTCAATGTTAAAGATTGTAATTGATAAATAATCAATAATATATTTACTAAGAATCAAATTTAATTTTTAAAACTGTACTTCAAATCAGGGTTTTCTCCTATGTCAGCCCAAGGCCAACATAGTAGGTGACTGTATTTACCGGCATCACCGGATTGGTCAAGAGGTTTGAGAGCTTGATTTGTGGCGCCAAGCTGTGACATAGTTCGAACTAAATTTTAGTATCAAGTTTTACGACTTTTCAAAAGTCTATAAATTTCAGCTCATCAAAATTAGGTTACCATTCGATGGGCAGACTTCTGCCCGCTCTCTCTCCTCTTAAAGGACATATACTGGAGTCTAGATCTGATAGGCAGTGCTAAATTTAATTCAACAGTAGTTAAATCATAATACGTTTCGGATTTGTATGGTGTAAGTTGTAATTGCAATTGAGTTAACTATTCGATAATTTAAATGTTGTAACCGAAATTAAGTGTGAAAGTATTGCGATTGAGTTAATTATTTGATATTTTCATTGTTGTTACCGAATTTGAGTGTGTAAAGTGATTGACCACAAGTGTTTCAAGTTTCAAGTGAGCAATAAAATCAAACTCGTCAGCAAACATCAGGCTACGAAGTGGTTTATTTTCGACTCTCCACAATCCATCTTTTCCTGGTTGTCACAAAAACTGAGTTTTGTCTGGAAAGACTAGTGTAACATCAAGAGATCATCAAGAGTTCGGATTAAGAGTATCTGGTTTAAAGTAAAGTTATTTTGCTGTCCACGCATGAGCCAAGCTCGGTATTCTTTCAAACAGTAAATTTATTATATTCCCCTTTAGAACGACCGTAGGCGTGGGGGTTGATACTTACGGTGGTGTCATCCTGACTGTTCTAAATTAACTTTTCGGTCCGCGTTCTAAAAGATAGAACTTCAAAATTGAAACTTTCGGCCCATAAATTCATAGATTTCGGTGTCAAAGGCAGTGGCAGGTTACAGAGTCGTATATTCATATTTTTTATCAAGCTTAAAATGTTTTAATATTAAGTTATTCACGATTTATTTAAATATCTTCAAAACATTTTTTTTGTCTGGGGCTTAACGTCGCACTGTTCTGCAGCGAGGCTAATGGCGACGGATGAATGATTATGATGATGATTGGGAGATGATGGTGAAGAGTAGGTAAGGATGGAAGGTGGGAAGGAGGCGGTCGTGGCCTATTAGTAGGGTACCTTCCCAGCATTTGCCTGTCGACTGAGGGAATACCTCGAAAAAACCCCAGTCAGGAAGGACGACCGCGGGAATCGAACCCGGACCTCCGGAATACAAGTTCCGAGCATTACCACGGAGCCATATACCTGTTTCGTATCTTCAAAACAGTTACACATGTTCTTACGTGTATGTATACACAACAGGTGTGCATTGGAGTTAATGTACCTTCCACAGATATTACTATAACAGAGCATTGATTTGCATTTATGATAGGTCATTCCGTGAGGGTAAAAAAAATTGTCACGAGAGACAATTCTTTGCCAACATATAAGATTAGTTTAATTTTAATGGTGCACGGTCCATCTTCTGTTGTGCCTTGCCTTGCCCAGATAAGAGAGCTCATTGTGTCATGTATTGCATGGCGGGGCTCTCTAGTAACAAATAAATTTCCTTAAAAAGATGACTTGAAATGGTTGGGGTTTCTAAAGAGCCTACATATTCATTGCATTCAAGAGAGTCGTTAGTGACTGAGTCGCCGCCATGTACTACCCAGATCGTAGATGTCACCTAGTGAGACCCTGACTAAACGTCACCGCCACCATAGCCTCCTTGAACGCACTGAGCCGACAATTTTGTTTTATTAATGAGAAAATTTAGTGAAATAAAAATTCATGCGAGATTTAATTTGTGATAAAGGAACAGTACAGCAATTCATACTCAAAAAAGGCGGCCACGACAAACAAACGATTAGGTAGTACAACTGTGTTTCAAAGGTAGGCTCGTATTGGCTCGGATCACTCAAGGCGGCGGTAGTGACATCATTGCTGCCAGACAATAATATCAGCCAATCATCACTTCTCGCCAGTTTGTCATCTTTCTTGAATGTAGTGAATATACCTGGGTTCTCTAGGGGATTCCTGCTGAAGGGATGCCAGCAACAAGTAAACAAGCATAGTGCAACCAGTTTGACCAATCCACAGCTGTCTCGGTAATCAGAACCTGTGTAGTACCAACTACAACATCCAAAGTGTATTAGTGTGCCTACTCGGTACCAACAAATTCGCCATACTTTGTGGCAACGAAGCTAGTAGGTCCTACCTACTTGTAAGTTGTACAGCCGATTTAGCTATCCCAGCTGATACATTCTGGTCTACCAATGAATGGCTATGTAGTTGCATTATGGCACATGGCATTAAAGGGACAGCCAATCAGTCAGCCGAAAGCAAGACTAACGAGTAATGAAGCCAGTTTTACCTAGGTACTACACTGCACTACCTAGGTACCTACCTACCTACCTACCTACTAGGCTACCTACTCCCAAATGGGAAATTAAAATACGATATAAGACTCTGGAATCAGGGGAAATATTTGCTATTTATATTACCTCTTGAAGAGTTTCCAGAACTGCCTGCTTTTCCCACAGAAGCATTTCCGACATCTGGATTATTCACTGACAGAGCATGAAGGGAATCATCTAAATCTTCTAAAAAATTGTCCATTTCATCATCACCATCGGCACTGCCTTCAGCATACACAGCGGACGCCATTATTACTTAAATTGTAATAGGTACTTGATTTACAAGCCTGTATTTACAGTTTGTCCACAAATAAGCATGCTTTAACACCAAAATATAAGCCAGGTAGTAGTAATTCAGCCGCCAGTAAGGGCCATTTGCAATTTTGAGTTTGACTGCAACTCACCGCCTTCTCAATAGTTTTCATTCGCAGCCGAAAAGAGGCGGGAAATATGAAATGGTTTTGAAATGACCAAACCATTCCAGAAGATCATTCATTCATCACCATGCTTCACCAAACCAAACCATAAACCCATTTTTTTAGGCTGCATACCATATTTGATCCAAACGCCCAGTTTTCCCTATTCTTTTAACATAATTGTGACGTGATCATCTGGGCACCTTGGGTCGAATCTAGTATAATGAATAAAAATACAGGTATCCAATATCCACGTTGGATCAAAAAGCCCAGGCTTTTGAGTCAAGGCATATTGGGCAGTTTTGAGCTCGTTTGTTGACGCGGCAAGTTTGATTTAAAGTAGGGCTCCCATAATCTAAATGTGAAAAAGCGGGACAAAAAAAATCCAGATATAAAATCCCGTGCGACAACAATGGGGGGTCTGGGGGGGCGGCCCCCAGCTAAATGCGGGTCCGGGGCGCATAGCCCCGGGAAAAATGTGAAATTCATAACATGATTTAGAGCAATTCTACGCACTTTTGACAATAAATACGCAATAAATACACAGTTGACAATTTTACCGCTAGAGTGCACTTCGATGCAGAGTGCATTTGAATGAAAATGAGCGGGATTTTTGACTTAGAAAAGCGGTACAAATACAGGGTTTTTAAAATGTTGTGGGGACAACGGGACACTACCTCAAAAGAAGGGACTGTCCCGTCAAAAGCGGTACGGATGGGAGCCCTAATTTAAAGGTAAGTTTACAGCTCGGCAACAAGCGCTCGAAGCTTTGACGCTAGCCAATCAGGTGGCTCAGCTCGGACACGCCGAAGCGCCGAACTTGAAACATTAACCATGTTGATCTTTCAAGGTCGGCGCTTCGATGCGTCGAGCTGACATCTAACTAGGCCCTATTGTGAAACGCACTCTTATTTTATGTCCATCCCTTGGGTCCTATTTTTGGGATAACCTAACCCGTTTGTTGGTAGGATACAGGCAGACACTTTTCTCTGTTCGAGCTTAAATTTTGAACAATATCCTTGGTTTGGTGTCAGTGAAAATAAACATTTCTTATCAGATTAGGCGAGTATCGATGGATCAGATCCACTGTTGAAATACTCCAGTGAAAGTAGTAGTCAGAAGACTAAAACTACAATTATCAAAAGGCCGATTCCACTAGCAACTTTTGGTTTATCAACTTGGTTCTGTACCTTCTCATTTTTGTCACCAAAGTGAGAGCCACGAGCAGAAACAAGTTGATCAACCAAAAGTTGCTAGTATTCTGAATCGGCCTAAAAATAATTAAAACCAGTCTTCAATACTGCTTCAGGAGATAAGAGAAAACTGTTGATCTTAATTCAAAATGATGAAAGAAGGGCAGGATCAAAGACAGGTCATAATAATTACGACATGTAATTGTAATTATGTAATTACATGTAATTATTACATGTTGTATTCCTTCGAAAATCACAATTTAGTACCTAGGTATGTATTTAGTTTATGGAGAGAAGTTGAAAGTCGGAGAGGAAGTGTATTTTACAAATAAATCTTAAATACCTAGTAGTCACCTTTATTTGTGGCAAATAGTAATTTATTATCAATTTAAACCATTTTATGGGTCGACTTCGTAACGGACATTTCTTATTTTTCTAATTAGTTCCACTGTTAATTAATATAATAAGATCCAATGAATTACAAACAATAATTATTAATTTTGGTAGAATTTTCTATTTACATGAATGAAATGAGTTGCAAGTAACGCTGAGTTGGTAGGTATGTATTAGTTTAATATTTTAACATGTAGTAGGTACAATTAAAATTTCTATTAACTATGTGCAACAAAAGTCAGTACTCATCTCAACAAAAAGCCACAAAACCTAGTCCAAAATTCTTGAACAGAATGGTAGCAATTGATGTCAAATAGGATCTTGTTACAACCAATTTACATCAAGGTCTATAAATAAAAATTAATGTAAAACTCTACATGTCATTCTTAGACATCATTCAGTTCACACAATCTACCCAGCTCATCCAGAATGAAACACTAAATCCGTGATACAGTGAGTTTACCTAAATACAATAATGATAATTTGAATGCGATTAAATTATAACAAAGTGAAGTGTTAATCTGTCTATTTAGTGGTTCTACATATTGCATTTGGTAGCGCGAGATAACAAGATGTGAAGCAGACAAATTATTAGGTATGCACCTATTCAGAGACATATAGCATTATGTAGTTACAATTACAGGGTAATTAAGAAGTCCCTCACGTAACTGTACAACTCTTTGAAAAATGACTGGCACACTGTCAATGCACTAAACTATTGCTGTAGTATTCCTAATCCTATTGCAGAGGTACCTTTAATGAGAGATTTATCATATAATCCAAATAGGTAACACTTAGGATTGAAACAATGTGTTCCACAGAGTGCTAGTAGTTAAGAACAAAGAAGCAAATTGAGGCCTTATTCAGGGTAGACCATATTGAAGACATCACAACATGTACCAGTTAACTAATTGTCAAACAACGAAGCAGCTGGACTTGGGACGTCGCCGCTCACTTGACTGCCTCGGCCTTCACCTCCGTTTCCATCTTATCTCCTGGTTCATCCTTCTTATCCTTCTTCCCGTCGCCTCCCTCGGAATCGTTGCCCTCGCCGGTAGAGTTGTCGCGCCTACGTTTGCGGTTGAATCGGGCGCGGTTGAACTTCGGAGGCGGCAGGTGATCCATTCCGAGGACTTTGTGGATCTGGCGGAATGAGATCAGCCGCAAAGCGTGCTGCAGAAAAAATAATAAAATTATTGTACAAAGAGCAATGTGAAACAAGAGCTGAAGCGCAGCCCATCTCAAATGTAGTGAAGAGAATTACTATCTTCTGATGAATGAAAAATACGACGGTGTCTGTACACTACAAATTAGGTACTTACATAAAATTAACAAAAACTCGGGAGATGAATAATTAATATTTCTAAAACTTGGCAGGACATTGGCGTCCACTCCGCGCGCAACACTCGGATATATCAAAGGCTAATGAGTCTGCGCCGGATCATAAATCAAACGCAAATGTGCAGATGGAGCGCAAGCGGAGTCCTCGGAATGATTGATATATCGACGCACCCATATTTAAGAGTTAAGACTATTTCCAAGATAATGTGAAAGCTGTGACCGCATGGGCCAAGGCTCACCTGAGCGGACGCGGTGATGTCCTCACGCTGTTGCGCGTGCATGTTGCCGGCAGCGTCCACCGGGTCCTTCTCGCACGGATCCAGCAGACCCGGGCCGGATGGCTGCAGGATGCCGGAGGCCAGCGACTCCATGATGCGGCGCAGCGAGTCTCCGGGACTCATCGGCTGGCCGCCCGAGCTGATCACCTTCTCCACGAGCAACTCCATTGCCTGTGAAGACACATGGTCACGTCAACAGTGTTCAAACAAAACCAATTTCAGTGTAGGATACATGCTTTCAAAGAAAGTCACACTGTCTTTTCAGATAAAAATTTAAAATCTAAAAATATTAGTAAGTTCAAAAGAGATCTGGACAAGTATTGCAAGTTTCAACTAATAAGTACGTAGGTATGGTCAACTCTAAAGCCGCTTTTACAACAACTTAACGTTTGAAAATTAACGTTGCAAAATTAACGCAATTCCACTTTCGTTCACAACCACTTGGGAAACATAACACACACGTAAAACAAGATGGCACCCGCCAGAGCGATCAGCTGTGAGTTAGGTGTGAGAGAAGTGTCCGTGCGCATGCGCCACTTCCTCCACTTAACGTTAGACTTGAAAGTTAAAAGTAGGTCTACTTTGAGGTGAAATTGGCGTACGTTAATTTACAAAATTTTGTTGTGAACGAATCCATAAGTTTACATGGGCTTGACAATTGAAATTGCGTTAATTTTCTTAATTTTCGAAAGTTAATTTTGTTGTAAATGCAGCTTAAGAGTAATGTTATCCCTCCATTCACTCCGATCGATTAACAAAGAACAACAGCACTATCTGTCACTCAAATTTAACTATTCACATAGCGTTTTATGTTTTGTCGAGTGTACTTACCTATATTTAATTAATAATGTTTTCATTTCATTAAACTTTGTGGCCCACAAATAAAATTTCTGCAAACTATGTGGTTACTATGGCCACTAAATGAATTCTTAAAGAGCCCATATTGGAAAAATCAAAAAGGGTTCAATCATTCCTACTCCTTTTACTTACCCAGCTGTGCAGCGGCGCCCAGGTGGGAACACGTTGGCAGAGATCACGTAGTATGCGAATCACCATCACGCAGCTCTGCAGTCCGGTCGCCCTAGCCTGTGAAGCATCGCGATCACATGACACACGTGGCAACTCGAGACACAAAAACACACACACAGGCTTCATGGCGCGACACCGGTCTAACGACGCTCTGTGCATGCTAAACGCAACTATACTGCCAGATAAAATATCGTTTGTAAATTTATTTGGATGATATTAAATTTGATTGTCATTGCTATACTTTTATTTTAAGTAAATAAAAACAATTTTGAACTATGAAAGAATGAATATCAGATTCATCCAACAAAAATTACAATTTAATGAATGAATAGGTAATTAATAAAATTGAACAGGAGTAAAATATATCTAGCATGCACATTACCGGCAATCGAGTCACGGACTAGAAACTGCCATAAAATATAAATTAATAATCTCATTATAATTAGGCAATGCCCTGGGAACAAAGAGTGAAGCCTACAGAGGTTTGACAACTTTCCAGCCTCGGGTTGATTTTAGTGTAAAAAAATCTCGTGAAAAATCAGACTTGTGAACTTCACTGAGTACTACGTCGAGTTGTTTTGCTGAATATGAAGTTTGCTAAATGTAACAATGTGTAAAAGCTTGGCTTGTAATGAGCACCTCGAGGATATAAAATGTAACTACAGAATACGATATGACACACACACACAAACCGATAGCATACAATGCAATGAATTTTAACCTGTGCCAAGGCAATATTCGACACAAGCGTGCTAGCATGCTCAATCATAGCCCCTTGTGTTGACAAGTTATTTTGTATAGTAAATACGAGGTGCTATTCACAAGTTTGAGGAATTTGACCATACAATAAAAATAAGTAGGTAACTTAAAACCATCTCCCTAGATCCCAACATATCCTATGAAGTAGTCTCGATAGGAATGTATTCAGTAATCTCAGCATATTTTCAAACAATGATGCCATTCATCCCTGGCAGTCTGCAATTGGGACTTGTGTTTTTAGTTTTTACTTCTCAATTTTACATCATTTAGGTGATCAAAGAAGCATCGTAGGAGTTTCTCAACACGGTCACAATTGCTGATTTCCAAGGATGCATGGAATCGTTAAAAATTGCTGGAATTGCCGATACATGTTCAAAAGGCTACATACTTTAAAGAAGAGTGTGGAATAAGGGGCAGATATTTTTATTTTATGGTAAAATGTTCCTGAACTGTTCGGTAGCACCTGGTAGATAAATAGTCATTGGATGCTAGAGCAACCTCGTGTATTTCTACTTGTTCTGATTTTACATTCAGACAAAATTAAAATAAAATTGAATTAATTTACTCTAGGAAAGTAGTCGAGTAAGTACAACATCTCTGCTTACAGTAATATTATTACAGAGTCGATAATACTCGCAGAATTTTGCGATTCAGATGTACAAAATTTCCTAAAACTGCACGAGACATTTAATCATGTGGCATGTTGCATTTACTGCACTGCAGCGAAGTGAGTTATTGTAATTTAAATATTGAAAACCAAAAAAAATACATAAAAAGGCACAGAACTTTTAAAGACTGTTACATGGATCTTCAAATTTGTACAAATTATAGATAAAGGGTAAATCTAGGTTTGTTTGTTGTGCTTGGAATGCTCCAAGTTGCTCCACAGGACCGGCATTAAAAACGCTGGCTTTACAAACAAATATTTTGCTAAGTACTATAGACTCGTAAGTAGAAAATCAATTGGGATATTAATTTAATGTTGTGGTACAAAATCAGTGAGGAGAGATGTTATATGTACTCAATTACACTTCTACATTTCCGAATGGTTTGATCTGTCACAAGGCTGAAAAGTATTTTAGGAGGCTCTCTTATGTGACTAAACAGAAAAGGAGGAAATTCCTGCCAACCTGAAACCACTTGGCATGCCTCAAAGCTGCCAGGGCATCCAAACATTTCTGCCTGTTGAGCACGTCTGGTGGATCCTTGATGACTTGCGCTTGACTCACAGACAGTGAGTCTGGGGGCCCGGGGGAGGAAGAAAGACGCATTATCAGCCAATGTTTCAATCCTCAAGGATGTTTGACCATAGGCCACCACGTAGAAACGTTTCCATGTCAGGCAGAGGCGAGGCGATAATCACAAATTTACCAGGTCCAAGTATTAACTTCGAGATAATTTACACATTTTCAAAATTAAATTAAAGCAAGACGATAAATGAATTTCAGTAAAAATGTTAATTTGGGGACTCTTTCGTTCGTAGAAGAGTACCTATTACTTAGTTAAAAGCAGTCCATCAAAAATTCTAAATAGAAATTAACACTCTGACTGGGAATCAAACCCAGATCCTTCGGATGCTAGGCACATAATTTAACCAAAAAAGGCATAGGTAATACTAGTAAGCTACACAATATTTTCAATTTTGGCATGTTTTTAAAAATTAACGAAATTACCCTGCGACTAATGCAAGTATAGAAAAGCAGAAATTGCTACTTCAAATTATATTGCAGGACTATTGTATGAATAATTTTCTAAACTGGTAAAAGTTCACGAACAGTATCATTGTTTGGCGTAAATTCATAATTATTGCTACTCTTTCCTGGTGACGATGAAAACGTTTTCCACATGATCAAAAATCCTTTCCACTTCCATGGTCGATGGATGAATCACCTAGAAACCTTGGCAGTAAGAACACAGGCTCATGAAAAGAACAAATTGTAGGCATTTTAATCAACAAGTCACTAACATAACAATAGGGGTGTGCGGGAGTAGGGTTACAAGTTGTAGGTGTAGGGATATAGGATACTTCATAGTATTTGCAATGTAAACACAGTTATTAAGGAATTGTAATATATACGAAAGTTGCAATTAATCCCAAGTTCATAGTAGGTTAGGTAGGTACATATTATATTTTCAAGGTGATACGGAACATACGGTGATACGGGAACAGCTGGCCACGAGTAGGATCTGGATGAGAATGCAATCTAAATCACATTCCGGACTTAGGATCCCGCACATCCCTAGATAATCCAAAGCTAAAACTCTCGAATAGAGATGATTATTAAACAAGGGATGTCAACATTTACAGAACTATTTTTATCCTTTTCTTGGCCTGGGATATATGCTAGCCTGGACCTTGATCCCAGATCTCCATGCAGCAGGCTAGCATTGTGGTGGGAGCCTAGTTAGTCATGACTTGTTACCACGCCAGGGGCCGCTTGCAACAGACCGATGTTCAAGGGAGTTCTGGCAACGTCGATTGTGCCGAGCAGCAATCGTGTCCGCGTGTTCTCTGGCCCCTGGGTGTCTTAACGCTAGGATACTTGCGCGTCACGTCGCTAGTCTTACCGCCGGCATCCGGTGGCGCGACCAGCTCCCGCATCACCGGCGAGGTGAGGGTGATCGTCACGGTGATGTGCGGCTCCGCCACGCCCATCACCACCACTGCAGCATCCTCCACCTTGCGTTGAACCTGGCGGAAGAAAGAACAGTTGATCAATGGTCTCTAGTTGTTCGTATGCGAGGTACAAAAAAGATTTGAATGTATAATGGGTAGAGATACGGAAATTTCGCATTAACGAAATAGGCGACAAGAATTAAATGTTGTTTTAAGAAATATTTGAAGTGTTTTCTTTATGTTTCATGGTGTTTGGGGGCGTTTAGAGTAGTGTTTTTTTTCGCGAATTAATGCGATATATGCCTTTTAATGCGAATTGTTACTGTTAAGCGAAATAGGCGCGAAAAAGAAGAATTCACTGCTAAATGTATACTTTTTCCCTTTTTATTCCAATAATCAAACATTCATTTGTAATATTTCTCAGAAATTCATCTGAAAATATGTAAACAGCTGCTGAAGCAGGTTTTACCCCTCTGTTCCCCTTCCCACGGAACCAACCCAGTCACCAAAGCAGATGTTCATTTCCCCTCCCCTACCTACCCCTCCCTACCCAGCCAGGTCACTGACCTTCAAGGACACTAGGACTTGCCTTCATCATTTCTGTCAAGTGTCTTGGTGCAATATAGATCACAGCAAATCCATAACTATTCAGGAAAGAGCAACAAATATGCTTAATATATTAAGTGTAATCTTGTTCATGATTAATTGAATACTCATTAATTAATATTAGGGCATTAACCCCGAAAAAGAAACAGATTTTGATATTTTGCTAAATTAATGCTATTTTTAAAAGAATTAATGCAAATAAATGCTAAATTTCCAATAATTAATGCTATGAAAACCAATAATTAATGCTAAATTTCCGTATCTCTAATAATGGGTAGTTACAGTAGAAGGAAGCAGAAATATCATAGTACTAAAATTAAAAATTAAATGCAGGAATGCAAACATTTGTACTATAAATAAAATTGAAACATTTCTAAACAGAAAAAATATCTGTATACATACATATTATTTCAGAGTTAACAAAATGTTGGGACCAGCAAATGGATACTGTAAGAAATCGTAAGCGCTATTGTTTGCCTTCCTTCCTTCAAACATATCATCAAATTCAAACACTGAAAGACGTATCGACCTACTACCTTGTATGAGTCCTCCGGGGCGACAGTCGCCAGCTGCTTGGGGAGATTCTCGGCGACCTTGTTGAGCAGCGTGCGCGTGGGCTTCTCGGCGCACAACACCACAAGGTTCACGCACGTGTCACCGTGCAGCAGCAGGCCCTTGGCCAGCACGCCCACGCGCATCACGCCCTTCAGCACGCGCACCGCACTCTCGTCCTTCTCTCGGTGGAATGAGAAGCTGGCCAGGACATGGGAACATTCAATTAAAACTTGAAGGAGCAACACTGAACAACGATAATACTGAACATTTTTCTGGCTACATCTCCAGTTTTTTACCATAACATTTGCAGAGATTTCCTAATTACTAACGGCTAAATAATTAATATTTTTAGCGTCAACATACTACTTTACTGGGCCCACATTCACAAAACAAGACATTAAACTCCAGTAAAGCTGTAGGACCTAATAAGAGTGACGAGAGGTCTTTATTTCCAACACTGGAAAAATCCTTGGCCAAACTTGGCCCTTGTGGGTACACTGAACCAAAAAATTTACAAAATAAACCAATAGGTAGATCTACAATGCATCCTCTGTGTCCATGAAGCTGGTTTCGTAAGAAGCAATGGCAGATGTGGCGAGAACTCACAGGTTTCCGTCGCGTCCGTCCTCGCGCTTGGTCTCCTCCTTTGCATCGGGCTTGGCGGCCGCCTCCTTGTCAGCCGGCACCGTGCCCGGCTCCACCTTGACCGGCGGCTTGACTACGCTGGCAGGCTTGGCAACAGCGCTGGCCTGGTCCGCCAAGTGGTCAGACACAAACTTCAGGGCCTTCTCCGTGTGCGACACGATGCGCTGCACGGCGGCAAGCTCCTCCTCCTTGGGGTAGATCTCGGCGTGGCGTGCCAACACATGGCGGTCATCGCTCGAGTCCGGTCGCCGCATTGATTGAGGGAAGAACTGCAGATCAAATAATAGAGGTAAGAAGATTGTAATAATATTCCGTCCCTGGTTCCATCACATTGGGTCATTGGGATCGGGTGTTCCCACCAACATTAGGGTCGCAGGACTCGTAGTACAGGCTGGCCACGCCTGGCGTTTCCTCCTTATTTTCCTTATCCTCTTCATCCACTTTCAACTGCCTTCCTTCACTTTGTTTGCACAACGCACTGCTATAAAAATACTAGGTACCTAATAGTTTCTTTTCAAAATCTAGTCTTAATCCTGATTCCTGATGTGTCACAACTCACAAACAGGATTTGTCTCATCGAGAGACATAACAGGATTTTTCTCTCAACAAATATATTATGTTAATATATAATATATATATTAATATATTAATATATTATATATCATGAATTTAGACACAAATTATGAACAGCTGCTCGGATAACTACTAGGTGAAGTAAATTATAACAAGATTAATTGAAAAACACAATATTTGTACTAGGCCTCTCCACTACGTACCATGAGAGGAGGCACGCCTGGACCAAACGGACGCGGTGGGGGTGGCAGGGCTCGGGGATCTCTTCCGTAGCGTCGGTACCACTCGAAGTACTCCATTTCCTCCTCGTAACGTCGCCGCTCCTCCCAGTACATACGTTCCTCTTCCTCCATCATGTTGCTACGGAGAAACAGGCAACGTCAAATACCATCACAATTCCAAAACAGAGCATTTGATACAAAGATTTTATTAAGAAATTTGTATTAAAATAGTTGAAAATAAAAAAGCTCTCTTTTGAAGGTGTTAACCCTTGGCCTGAATTTCTATCCATTTCTAAATACAATAACTTGGAGCCAAACTGTCATCACGGTCCATCACCGTTATATTTTTTATCATACATCATTAATTAAGTTAAAATTCCCTGACTAAAATCAAATTAATTAATATCTACTGTTTTCCTTAGTTGGCCAGAGTCAGATGAATTCTTGCTCGACTTTCAAGGATCAATATAAATCAATGGTTGCATGTAATTGATTCAGAAATCGATTGTAATGTTGCATCATTCACACTCTCTCAAAATAATGTATTGCTCAGCGCTTACTTCAAGCGATGGGACAAAAATGTAATATAAGATCGTAGGACAATAGGGAGCAGTGATTGTCATCGGCCCTTAAGGCACTCGACGAGAAGTGGCAAGTAAAGATTTCAAGGTGTTAAACAAAATTTTCAACTTGGGAATTAACAAATATTCAGTGGCCAATGACAAGATTATAGCGTGATCTACAGCGAAGCACACACCCGCACCTCTCCTCGTGGCGACAGCGCCAGTACTCGTCGCGCAGCTGCTGACGCCGCATCTTCTCCTCCTGCAACTTGCGCTGGCGCAGCGACGGCTTGACGTCGACGACAAGTTCGGGGTTCACCTTCTTCTTGTACTGCAGACGGTGGCGCCGCCCCTTCATGTGCATCTCCTTGGCATTGGGGTCATTGAACCGGCACTCGCACAGCTTGCAGTTGAAGCTCACCACTTTACCTGTGAACATTCAGAAATGTTTTCATTTCAACTTGCTTCTCAAAGAAGTAAAATAATATCTAGTACATAAACTAAAGTAGTGCGCGTGTGCTTGGTTCTGTTGAATTTTAAATTCAAATTTAATAAATTCTAACATTTACTATAGGCTAGCTATAAAAATAAAGTATCCAGCTGAACAATTCGGTCTTAAAACATGTAAATTATAACAAGACTCCAGAACAATAAGTTAGGTACAAGTAAAGTGTAAACACTAAACAGTAATTTGGTACTACGTACACTAAAAAGCTGTGATTAGTCTAATCTACATTAGGTATATTTGTCTCTGGCTACTACTGGAGAGATCACCTTGAAGGTACAACATCACAACCTACCTAAAACGCCAGTGAATAGATACGTAGTAAATGTATGGCATATATTTAGAAACAGCAGATTAACAATGGTTGTTCGGGGAACAGATTACAGATATCGCCAACAACGACTCACCCTCATCATTCTTGATCTCCTCGATGTAGTCCTGGCCAACCGGTTGCACGTCCTTCTCGTTGAGTCCCAGCTCGGAGTCGGAAAGAGCATCCTCCTTGAGCTCTGGTTTGGGTTCGGGTGGAGGCGCCACGGGGACACTGGCAGTCGGCTGAACGCCAACTGTGCCCAGCGAGCCAGCTGCAGAACAAGAACACGAGGTTAATACAAAGGATACCTACTATTATGATGAAGTCTCCGTCAGTTGTCATGAGGTAATGGAAATTGGAATATAAGCTAACGTTACTATAGAAATTATTAGTGCCTCAGCTATTAGGCTTTTAGGTAGGTACACATTAATTTTCATTTATCATAAAACCAACTTTAACAAACTGAACTACAAGATTGAGGTAGGTAACAATGCACAGGGTTTGTGCATCCCCACATTTTAATTACTGTAATTTACTATCAATATTTTTAACTAGATGTACTACCTATTACGGAAATCTAGGGTTAAACACATACCAGCAACAAAGTTAACTTTCGGTGCCATCGTGATGGTCTTCTTGGCAGCACCACCTTTGGGCATGCCAAGTCCAGGTTTGGCAGGAGTCGAGCTGGCAATTGGGGTGGCAGCAGTTGTCTTTGTTGTACCCACCACAGTTGGCTCAGTCGAGGGGATCGGCTTTCCAAGCTGGGAAGAAACAAGATCTTATTAGACAAGCAATTTAATATATTACTGTAAAAAAATCTGAAAACAATCAAGTCATCAATATTTTATCATTAGTCATTCTGCAACCTTGTTGAATGTGGACCTATACTAGATCAAAACCGCTCAGCAAATTCTGAGCTTACCACTCACCTTGGTGTGCAGCTTAACCACCTTCTGGTGTTTAGCACCACGGATGTGAGCAGCGTAGGCGTCAGAGCCGGTGCAAGTTACATCACACAGCTCGCAGCGTAATGCGTTGACACCGCGCGCCACCGGCGCAGCACCAGCCTTCATAGCAGACTCTTTCTTCTTGTGTTTCTGGCCCTCTAAGTGCTCACGGTATGTCTGCAAGCAAGACATCGAAAATAGTAAATAGGCATTCAGTAAGTTCTATTACCAATAGAGACAGACAAAACCAAAAAGAATGAGGAAAACCTGCAAAATAGATGACTGACTATGTGCCAAAAGGATGGCTGCAAACCCACCTGCGGTCCTGCGCAGCTGATCTTGCAGACGTCACAATAGTGCAGTTGCTGGGGCTTTGGCGGTTGCTTGGGCTTCATTGCCTTCATGCCACCGCTGCCCGTCATGGGCCCCTTCTTGTACCCCTGCCACTGCGACGCTGGCTTGGCGGCTGCGGCTGTAGCGCCTGTGCCACCGACCGTCTGCGCCTGCTGCGCCACGTACATGGTAGCAGCGCTGTACAGCGCAGCATCGTAGCCAGAGTAGGTGGTGTTGGCAGGAGCTGAGTGAAGACACAAGTTTTTAGAGGCTATCAAATGTAATTGTGTGAAAATAAAGTAACGAAAGTACTAGTAGGTACCTATCAAGACACCCAATTTACCAAGCAAACTGAATGTATTATTCAAAATACCTACCTTCCTAAGATTGACAAAAACTTAATAGAAAGTTCAATAATAGAATAATAGCTATGTACTTATTAGTTCCTATAGTCTATCAATCGTGTTATTCAAAATAAAACAAAACATATCATACAATAAGAAGGCAGGTACAAGTTCTACCAATTAAAATAGTCTAGTTCTAAGCTATTCCCTGCAAACTAAAAAATTAGTACGGAAGAGAACTGAAGGAAAGCAAAACCATGCGGTAACGTACGTTTCAACCTCTTACTTGTAGTCTGTGCCGCCGTTGCGCTGTAGCCGGCTGTGTAATTCGTGTTCTGCGCCCCCTGCGTGGTGTAGGTGTTATACGCAGGCGCCTTCACAGCGGCCGGCGCCACTTGGCGCGCTGCCGGGGTGTAAGCACTGGTAGTGCTGAACGCTGGCTTTGCAGCTAAATGGAGACACAAACGTACATTGAATTGAATTGTGTCGGCTTAAGGCAAATGGTAAGGGATGGAAAAGTAGGTAGGTATTATTATATTATTAAAATTAGATGTAGGTGTTGTTTTGTTCATATTTATATTATAGTTTATAGGCAGTGATAGAAAATAAGAGTGGGAGGATTGAAGTGGGGAATGGGGAAAATGCCCATCCAACATTTTTATGGGCCTCACTTCACTCACATGTGAACCAGGGTTCCAGGTTTTTTCAAAATTAATTTGCCCAGTGTGTTTTTTAAGTGTTTTTTTCTGTTTTTTAGATGGTATTTTGTATAATGTTTTGAATTAGGTATGTACCTATTAACATTTTAAGTCACTCATCTTCAATATAAATTATGATCTACCTCCTCCAAATTGGTTGAGTAGGTAGGTATCTTATTTGTAGCTAAAAATTAATGAAAAGTGTTCTGACTGAGTGGGATTCCTTGGTTACACCCACTTCCAATTCGAGAAAATAAGGAACACGACTGACCTCTGGTGGATTCTTTGGTACTACGATAATGGCGGTTGTAAAGGGTTTATTTATGTAAATAAAATATATAAAATTTGCTTTAGTTGTTTGTTATGGCTGAAAAAGTAAACTTGTAACTAAATCTACAGTTCATTTGTTTCTACTTTTTCACTGCCTTGTGGAAACACGAACATCAAAACAAAAAAGTGCATCTAAAAATTTTCCTGCCAGAAGTGGCTCCATCACTTATCGCTTATTTGTTCGAATAGTTCCTATACCGGTTTCCCATACCTACCAACATGGGGATTTGGCTGGCTTCTTTTGACGCTGACCCTACATTGGATCTGGGACTTCCCTCTTATGACTATAACTTCATCATTGTGTTGTTATCAATCAATACTTAATAAACTACATAAGTTATTTAATTGAAACAGATAATTATAAGAATATAATGTGGTAGTCTTCTTTATTCTAAAACAGCCAGCAACTAACAATGTAACCACTCTAGTCACACTAGAGACTATGTTCACTTCCTGTTGGCACTGCCTTCTAGATCATCAGTTCTAGCCAACATCACATCCCCCTTTTTGGGTACTAACAAACATGAATACAACTTATGAAATTTCAAACTAATAGTACAAATGTTAGAATTAGACAATGCTAATAATCATTGAATCTTTGTGGTCTTTGAATGACTCTGCCCCGCCTAGAACGATATGCTCCGGGTGGTGTTGCTGGTTCATCCTGTGGTTCATCCTGTGGCTCGTCCGCTGCTGCCGGACCGGGCACATCTGGTTTCGGTGATGGCATGAGGTGGACTCGATTTCTTCTGAGTGTCCCCTCTGATGTCTCTACATGATATGACCGCGGAGTGGTACCGGCTGCTATCACCTGGCCATATTTCTTCTGATCTGTAACATATACATGTGAACCTAATTCTAACGGTGGTAACTCTCTGGCACGATGTCTTCGGTCGTAATCGTGCTTCTGCTTCGCTTTCCTAGCCTCTTCCCTCCTTCTCCACGCTTGGGTGTTGATTTGATTAGGTAGTAGGTTGTCCGAAGCAGTTACTAGCGTTGTTCTTGGCTGTCGGCTCATTAGCATCTGCGCCGGACTACGCCCTGATGCTAGTGGTGTTGATCGGTATGCTAGCATTCCGAGATATACATCTTCTGACTTCTGCAGGATACCTTTCATGGTTTTCACTGTCCGTTCCGCAAGTCCGTTCGCCTTTGGATATCTTGGGCTGCTGGTCACATGCTTGAATCCGTAGGTTGTTGCGAATCTTCGAAACTCGTCTGAGCTGAACTGCGGTCCGTTGTCTGAAACAACTTCTTCCGGAATTCCATACCTCGCAAATACCGACTTGATGCGATTGATGACATACTTGCTGGTGGTTTTATCCAACAATAATACTTCAGGGAACTTTGAGTAATAATCTACAATTATCAAATACTTGTGTTCCTTGAGTTGAAACAAATCCATGGCTACTCTCTGCCATGCTCGCTCTGGCAAAGGTGTTGTCAATAACGGTTCTTGTGGATTTTCCCGGTGTTCCAAACAATGTTGACATTTGTTAACTACATCTATAATATGCTGGCTCATTCCTGGCCACCACACTGACTGTCTGGCTCTCTCTCTACATTTATTAATCCCTAAGTGACCTTCATGGATTCTATGTAGAATTTCCTTCTGCATACTTCCTGGTATGTACAGTCGTTGGTCTTTCATCAGAAGTCCCTGCTGGACAGTCAGGTTACCTCTTTCTTGAAAGAATGGAGCGGCATTGGCTGCTAGGTCTCGCTTCGATGGCCACCCGTCAGCAATGTATCTTTTGACTTGTTGAGATGTACGATCCTCTTGCTGGGCTTTCCTTATCTCGTCGAGACGTGCATCCGTTGCTGGAAGCTCTCCTATGACCTGGTCAACACATTCGTTTATCTCTGCTTCAAACTCACAACATTGAGCAGAAGCAATTTCTACCGGCTCTCTGGACAGAGTGTCTGCCGTATGTAGATCTTTACCTGGAACATGCGAGATAGTAAATGCAAATCTCATCAATTTCATTCTCATTCTCAGAATTCTTGGTGACAGATCGCTCAGAGACTTCTTTAGCATTATGGGAACAAGAGGTAAATGATCAGTATGTACATGGAACTGTTTACCTATGAGGAAATTCTGGAATCTGTCACATGCCCATACAATTCCCAAAGCTTCCTTCTCGATCTGGGCATACCTGGTTTCAGTGTCGGTGAGTGATCTGGATGCGTACGCTACTGGCCGCCAAACATTGGACTCGTCCAGCTGTTCCAGAACACATCCCAAACCAAACGATGATGCGTCTGTCGTTAAACGGATCTCCCTATTGACGTCGTAGAACATTAACGTCGGGGTCGTCGTCAACTTCTCCTTGATTTTTGTAAAAGCTTCTTCTTGAGGCGCTCCCCACTGAAAGTTGTCTCCTGACAAGAGTTCGCGAATTGGTTTTGTCATTACTGCCAGATTAGGAACGAACTTCATTAGTTGGTTAGTCATCCCCAGAAGTCTTCTTACGCCTGAAACATCTTTCGGACTTTTCATGAGATTTATTGCTGATGTCTTGCTGGGATCAACTTTCACTCCAGACTCTCCTAGAATGTAACCCAGAAACTTGACTGTGCTGACACCAAATTCACATTTTGCTTCATTCAGTGTGACACCTGCATTACTGATTGCTGTAAGCACTGCTGACAGTCGTTGATCGTGTTCTTTCCTTGTTTCCCCAAAGATAAGAACATCGTCCATGTGACATACTACTCCGGGTAGTCCTTCGAGTAGTTCCGACATTTTCCTTTGATACACTTCTGGTGCCGAAGTTATCCCGAATGGAACCCTGTTGAACCAATACCTACCATAGGGAGTAATAAAGGTTGTGAGCTTACGTGACTCTTCGGAAAGCTTGATCTGCCAGAATCCCGAATTCGCGTCTAATTTGCTGAACACAGTTGCTCTACCTAGGTGTCCCAAGGTTTCTTCCATAGCAGGCATAATATGACGCTCCCGCTGGACACTTCTATTCAGGTGTGTAAGATCTACACATATTCTTACGTTTCCATTTTTCTTCGGCACTACCACCATTCCTGCGCACCAATCTGTTGGCTCGTCGACCTTGGAGATAACACCTGCTTTCTCCATCTTCTCAAGTTCCTCTTTTACCTTTGGCAAGAGTGGTATTGCTACTCGACGTGGAACGGCGATGGCGAATGGTTCTGCTCCAGCTTGGAGCCGTATCTTGTACTCGCCTTTCAATTCACCCAATCCCGTGAACAGAGATGGGTATTCTTTCTTGACGTCTCCTTGGCTCAGTGGATCAATCTGCTTTACCGCGTGGATCTGCTGAACTAGGTTTAAACTTCTGATTGCTGGTCGGCCCAGTAGTGCACTGCTTAGGTTGCTGACCACAAAGATGTCTTGAACAGACTTGTTTTGTTTTACTTGAAATGTTGCTTTAAACTGACCTTTGACATCTAAGGTTGCTCGTCCTGGTCCCAGAAGTGTCTTCGTCGTTGGACTAAGCTTATGCTTGGAAAACCTGGATTTGTATTCCTCTTCCGAGAGTACAGTTACATCGGCACCTGTGTCAATTTTGAATTGTGTTCGCTTACCATTTACTAGTAGTGTCACGAACCATGGGTCGTCGGTGGTGTCCCCGTCTATCGTACCTAGATATACTTCGGGTTGCTGGCCTCCGGTTCGCACTTCGTGTACCGTTGACTGCTTCTTCTTACTGCGGCAGTGTTTCTCGAAGTGGCCCATGATGTTACAGCTTCTGCACTTCACCTCCCTCGCTGGACAATCTCGTATCGGGTGAGATGGTGTGCGTCCACATCTGGTACAGCGGTCTGCAGATTTATTCTGACCACTGTAGCTGCTCGACGGCTTGAAATGTTCCTGTTGCTGGTGAGAACGGGCACCTGAATGCTGAAACTTAGGTTTATTTGATTTAACCATATCAACATTCGCATCATTGCTTTCTAACCCCCTCAGGATCTTCTGCTGACCTCGAATGTCTTCATGTACTCGGACCTTATCGATGGCCTTCTTCAAAGTTAGCTCTGCATCCATTTGCAAAGTTTCGGATAACTTGGTGTCTCTAAGACCTACCACTAACCTATCTCTGATAAGTTCTTCCTGTAGTGCTCCATACGCACAATGTTTTACTAATGTATACAATGATGTTATAAACTCAGCCGCTGATTCCCCCTCTTCTTGCTTCCTCTGATGGAATTTGGCTCTTTCAAATATCACATTTCTCCTTTTGACAAAGTGAGAATTAAACTTTTCTACAACCAATTCATAATCATCTTCTTCTAGGGCAGTGAGCTCCATAGAAAGTAAGATATCCTCCGCTTCATCTCCCATACAGTAAATGAGATGATGGACCTGTCTTGACTTACTTGCTTTGTCCAGACAACTTGAAATACGGAAACGCTCGTATCTCCGAATCCACCTGGTCCATGTTTGTGGATCGGTGAAGTCGAATTTTGGAGGTGGTTGTAATTGAGTAGTAGAATCGGCTTGAGGTAATGGCTGTTGTTGAACATGAACATTGGCCTCATCTCCGAGCACCATTTTTCTTGCTTTTCTTACACCGAAAATAACGTAATACTGCGTAAATTTACTGGTTTTCTTACTCACGCGCCGCCACCATGAGTTGTTATCAATCAATACTTAATAAACTACATAAGTTATTTAATTGAAACAGATAATTATAAGAATATAATGTGGTAGTCTTCTTTATTCTAAAACAGCCAGCAACTAACAATGTAACCACTCTAGTCACACTAGAGACTATGTTCACTTCCTGTTGGCACTGCCTTCTAGATCATCAGTTCTAGCCAACATCACAATCATAACCTTTAGATTGAATATTTACATAATATCGATGCAATTCACTCTTCTTTATTTATTTGAGAAGTGTTTGAAATTGAAATTAATAATTGATTTACATATCTTAACTTCACTTATTTTCATGATTTTTTTTTAAAAAACCCACTGGTTTTTTCATGTGGGATTTATTTACAGTGGGAGGTGGCCGGTGGGTTTTTTTACAATCATGAAAATCGTGATTTTCTCATGACAATCATGATGGGAAAATCATGCCAACCCTGATTTGAACTACAGTCTCTTTTGAGAGCTGTAAATGTTTACTGAATTATAAGATTTGCCTCTGTAGTTTGTTTGATTCAGACTTGCAACTTTTGGTTTCCAGCTTGTGACACTGCCCATTGACAGAACCAAGATGATCCATTAATAGTTGCTAGTGTGGATTGGACTGAAGAGAAGATAAACAATAATTTACTACCGTCCTCACAAACTGAAATTATTACTACACTGTGGTAGCCTAGTCCCCTCTCCTTGATAATATAAAAAGGATCTCGTGGAATCATAAGACGGTGATTCTTCTTAAAATTAAGGCAATAATCAGATTAGTCGGTTAGCTACCTTGGTAATGAGTTTCCGTAGTTGAATACGTAGCAGGTGTTGGCGTAGGCTGCTGATAGTATGTTTTCGTGCTGTCATAAGCCGCTTGCTGCGGAGTACGTCCGTAACCATAATCATAAGTAGTTGCGGCCGCCGCAGTAGCAGCGCCTACAGCATACGTGCCGGGCGTGGTGTGAGTAGCGGCAGTTTGATACGCAGTCTCGTATCCCGTAGCCGGCCGCTGAGCGGTGTAGGTGGCAGCAGTCGCAGCTGCAGGAGTCACAGCATATCCCGTCTGACCAGTCTGATACGCAGCAGCACCAGTGGCACTGAAAACATTACATGCACAATGGGAAATGATTGAGTTCCTGCTATACTCGAGTAACCTAGGTACTCTACCTTGAGAAAAGTTCCTATTGGTAAGTCAGGCAAAAAGCTTTTTTTTGTTAGCCAATCACTGGGCTAAATCCTTTTCATTCTATAGGTAGGTAGACTCTAGCCTAGAAATAATAAATTACATTCCGTCGTTTGCAGAAACTTCGCTTTATCGCAAAATACACATCTGCGGTGTCGGTGTAATTCACACTTCAATTTTGATAGGTAGCGTACTAGGTACAGGGACAAAATTAAACAAGGCTTGGCAAGTTGGCGGCCATTGACTATGGTGCAAATGGTGTCGACAACCAAGGTTATTTTCTTCATTCATTTGCGCTCGAAATGTACAAATTATGCTCACTAAAGCTTAGAGAGACACCATCTCGATAAAGTTGTTATAGTTAACGAACCTAAGCAACTATTTTCCCCGCTTCATACATTCCATTATCATTTTAATACGTAAAACTAATTAAATTTATTGAGCACTCAAAACACCGGGAACGCAGAATTTGACACACGTTGTTGCACCACTAAAACAACCGCAATTACCCAGCTAACTGCACATAAATTCTCACAAATAAACGTAATATATAAAACTACTAATAACTGAAGCTAACTTACCCATACTGCGTGCCTCCATGCGTAAAACCAAAGTAATTATTAGCAGCCATCCCTTTCTCAAGCAGGAAAACGCAACTGCACTTCACGAGAATTTAAAATGGCTGACTGCAGACTGACTCATTTGCAAAGCATTCTTCTTCTTGCGGAAGCAGTCACAGCCCTCCTTTCGGGTTTCGTTCGATTCGTTTGTACAAGGCTGTGGCCTGTGCACTTTAGTTACGATTTTGTGTGGAAGATGGCATTGAAATGTACTTTTACTTTTAAAAACTTTCAATTCAAATTCATGGCGCCAAATGAATACAAAATTATTTTATTCAAATATTCCAGCAATATATACATAAATGCTGACATGCCAACAGTGTTCACTGAACATAAATTGTGCAATCAACACTTTGTTTAGCTTGCTTTTTTTGTAAGTCTTAAACCATGCCTACAAATGATTACTTCCAATTTTCCCTTTTTATCATTTCTATTTCAAGCAAAGCAACATTATTCTTCACTATTTTTTTATTACCTACTGAAAAATTAGGTACTTTATTCTGTACAGTGTCCAGAACTTTTCAACATGATTTTAGTTTTTCAAATGTAGTTTCTACTGGGGAATTTTTAATCCCCCCTCCCCCCACCCCTCACCAACGTGTTAAACCCTTCATAAGTCCATGCTGCTACTGATTATACACATTTGATTGACAAATGAAATGCAATCTGAGTAGGTAGGTACATTTTAATAATTTTGAAACAATTCACTTTTAGTAAGGAACTATGCAAGATATTGGCAGTTGATTTATCCTAAATTAGAAATATTTGTCAGACACATTTTTGTCCACCTTGATCTTTTTCTTTTCACTTTATCTTCAAATTCTAATAAGCGTCACATTCCCATATTATTGAACAATGCGATTTTCTAGTATTACTATTTAAGTAAAGTGTATCAAAGTATTTTAACATTAACTTCTGTTGGGAATTGATATCTTTATTTAATTATGGTTGCAGTAATGCTTGTACGTATTAATAAACAAGTCTTAAAGTATATTTACACATATCACAGTAAGCATCTGTGTCACCAAAATTTACAAGAGAGGAAAGAAAGTAAACATAATATTGTATTGGTGTTTGTGTGCATTGTGACAAACACAAAATTTACAGTAGCTGCCAGAGGTCTGAGGTACCTGTTGTCTGTGCTTGATTCATTATCCAAGGTAAGTATGGAAAATTCGGTAGGCAGCAATAAGAAATTGTATAACCACATATTTATATATTTTAGAAAATGACAATCTAGAGACTTTTATATTTTATGATTTCAGTAACATCAATGGAATAGGTACAATTTGTCTAATAAAAAAAGTAATTTTGAAAGTCTTTAAAAAATATACCTAGTTATTACATTGTAATTCCTGTTATATAAATGAATAAAATGAATGACTACTAACTCTATTCTAGCGGCAGTCTTTGTGAGTCAAATAAAAACCTAAGAAAACACAATTAGAGATACATGCATATTAGAAGGCAGAAAAGGATTTGGATATTTCTCTAAACATTTCACGACATCAATAAAATCTGCGTGTGATAACAATTAAAAAACAATAGGCATTAGTGCCATTTTTCTCTACACAAATTGGCCAAAGCCCAGAAGGTTGAACTTTAAATTACAATGATTTATACACAGTGGTCCTCACTAGCAAACTGTTGATGGATGAAGAATAGTTCATTCACTCTATTAATACGATTCCCTGACAACTGAAACGTCGCGATTTGCGATTATCTAAATCAACAGTCTCCACACAATGTTCACTTTCAACAGCACTTCTTTCATTTTGATTATTCAGTTGATTCCTTCTCGAAACCTTTCAAACTCGAAACAATTCTTTACGGCATCCTTTGAATACACTAAAGTCACTTTCTTGCACTTCCGTTCCATACCAACACACAGAAGAAAACACAGTAAAGTTCGTTTAAGAAGAGTCTTGTGGTCAGTAGATGACTTCGTAAACGGTGGCTTTCTTGTCTCCTGACCCGGTCACGATGTACTTGTCATCTGCAGATATGTCGCAGCTGAGAACCGAAGAAGACTCTTTCGACTAGAAAAGAGGAAGAGAAATAAATCGTTAGGTATTAATTAATTATTTATGTACAAATTAATAGTTAAGTTAATTTTTAATTATCAAAAAAACTGAAAGGGTCAAAGCACATAGTAAAAAGCAAGTTATACATTTGATTAGATTAGACTATTGTTGTTTAACGGCGCGTCGACAACTAGGTCATTTTCCGGACATTAATTTTTACTTTTAACTTTGTTGAAAATATATGGAGGACATGGGGAGAAGTCGACCTAACGGGCCCAATCCGCAGAAGTCTGAACCTGGTGGGAAAGCCAGTTAAGAATGGGGACAGACCGGGTGGGAGGGAAGCTTCTGGCCAGTGGGACCAGATTTCAGGCGGATCGCAATCTCGAGGGGGAAGTGCGGCTCGAGGGGCCCGCGAATGTGGGGAGGGCATGGGAATAGGTCAACCCTGAACTGCACTTAGTTGGGACCAACTCGTAATGTGAGTTGCCATTATGCCCCACCACCGCGTCAATGTAGTAGTCCATCGGTGAGGATATACATTTGAGCAAAGTCTCCAGAAAATCTGATGTTCTGATAAGTGACTAATCAATCAATTTTATGTATTTTTTTTGTACTATGAAAAATGATTTTAATTAATTTCCTCCTCCTGAGCTTAAAGATAGAACTCCTGCTTTAAAATGTAGCAAGACATTATGAGAACTTAACAGGATCAGGATCTTAGTAAAAGTTTGACAATTACCTGGAAGATGGATGCTCCGTACGGCGTCCGCCAAGCGTTCAACAGGTTGTCCTTGCCCGTGGAGACGAACCACTTGCCGCAGGCTGCGAACCTCAGCGACAGAACACATGACTCGTGGAGATGAAGTTGATACTTGTCGGGCTTGGCCGCATGAAGCACCTCTACGTTGGAGTTCTCCATGCCGACCGCCAGCCACTCTCCCGTCGGACAATAGCCGAGAGAGAAGATCTGCGAGGTGAAGTCGTGTTGCTGCAGCTGACGGCCTTCTCGGAGGTCCCACGAGCGCACCGTGTTGTCCAGTCCGCCGGTCCACAGCTTGGTGCCATCGGCAGAGATGTCGATGCAGCTGGCGCCGTCCGTGTGGCCTTGGAACTGACGCACTAGCGTCTGGTTGTGCAGATCCCACACGGCAATGTTTCCATCGGAGCAGCAGCTGAAGCAGACCTTGGAGTCGGGGCTGATGGCCAGGGCGTAGCACGCAGGCGCACTCGACGTCAGCTCGGCTTTGATGCGAGGCGTCGGAGATGCCAAGTCCCAGATGCTCAGGTTGGAAGCCTCGCCTCCGACAATCAGCGTCCGGCCGTCCGGTAAGAGTTTGACAGACCGGATGTAGTTGTCTCGCTGCAGACAGTCCAGTTGAGAGACGGGACTCTTGGAACCCGGCTGACTGATGTCCCACACCTTGACGCAGCCCTTGCCGCCCGTGTACACGTACTTGGTGGGGTTGCTGATCGTCACGGCACACACCACTTCGCCGTGGCTCAGCGTGTTGATCTGCCGCGCATGCCGAGGGATGCCGGGACCAATCAGGGCGTCGGGTGGAAACGGAACGGGCTGCATTTGACCGTCGGCACTAACGTGAAAAGAATACGCCCTGAAAAAAATACAGTCACTTTTTAATTTTAACTGAATATTATATTTTAATGATTTGTAAATCTACATATTTTTAAATGAAATATTGAGCATCAATTGTTACACAAATTATAGGTGTGGTGCGAGAAGCATAGTCAAAAGAGATTGCTCTAAATAAATAAGATATTAATATACAATTCATAACATTTTATTTTAGTCTATTATAATATGGACACAATAATTAATATTGATATTCAAATAAAATAATATTCAAAAATCACATCATAAATTATACAAATCATAAACAAATAGTAATACTACATTAGGATTTTAAATATTAATAAATAATAATTAATATAAAAAGTATAAAATTATATTAAAAATGAGTATCGAGAAAATTTGTCTAGAGAATTCTAATGTGATTAATCCCCTTTGAACTGAGTTTATTGAATTGCAACAAATAGCTCAATTGAATATTGAATATTGGGATGTCTTACGGTTTTCCTCCCGGTATTCCGCCCAGTCCCGCGGGTCCAAGCGGAGCTCGCATCTGAGAGTGCGGATCGTAGTTGACGAGCGGTGGTCGAGGATACGCAGCGTTCATCGCAGGAGGCAGATTACTGTGCAGCGCGCCGTACGCACCAGCCGCAGCCGCAGCCTGCAGCTCGTGGGGACCCGCGCCAGCCAGATAGTGCGGGTATTGCGCCAGCGCAGGCGTCTTCACTACCGGCTTCAGACCACTGCCGCCGGCAGCCAGGCTGGAGCCACTACCACCCGAAGTCGGAGTTACAGACTTGGAGATCGGCGTTGTGGGCTTCTCGCCGTCTAACTTCTTCGTTGAGGGGGTACTGGCATTGGAGGAGGTGCCACTTCGCGGGCTAGGGGAAGCAAAACAAGCAATTAACATTTATTGACATTTAAAATAAATACTTCTAAATACTTTGTTGAAGCTGGTATTGAGAGATAGTAACGACTAATGTAGGACTGTGCGAGATAGAAAATTTCCTCATTCATGGGAAATTAAGTTCAAGCCCCTCTCAAGACATTTTGTGAAGCAAAAGGATAAATGTAACCTACTGAATAGATAAAACCCTTTGGTTTCTTGGCAAACCTTCTTGGTTTGCCTAGAATTTGCAAACTTCTTCAACTTGATGTTCTATATCACCATTCTGTGTTCACTGTATTTTACCTGTGAGGACCGACATGTTCCTTCTTGGGCGCAAGTTTGTCGAGCCCGTTCTCTCGAGGCGAAGCAGTACCATTAGGTGGCGACACGGGGTCTTCGCTTGCATCGTCCACCACGAGATCTTGGTCACTCTTCTCACCGTCACTGGCCTACAAAAGTCAAGCACATGGTTACAAAGGGAATGAAATGAAGCAGCTTGCACTTGCAGAGTGAATTCATCTTTGAAGATGATTGATATGTTTAATCTACGATCACCACACTTTACAGGGATTGGAAACCGTTTGCGTATAGTGACGTCACTCCCATAAGACCAATGCTAAATGAAGGCGGCCCAGGGGCTGGGCCGTCGATTTGCTCCGACTTACTTCCTGCTCCGTCTTACTTCGGGCCGGTGACCCGCGAAATTTAAAAAAAGTACGGTTTTGGAGTGTTTAAATTTGATTCACACAATTGCTGCCAGGTTTTAAAGAGCTTTTCAAACTTGCCGCTGCTAAAGATGATAGCCCATTGTCGAATATTTGAATTCTGTTCTGGCGGGAGATAAAGACATGTGTCATGTGAGCGACATCACAGCCGCTTGTTCTATGCTTGTTGTGTTCAAGGGGACCAAAACCATGGCCAGCTAGTCAGACAGTTTCCAATCCCTGTAAAGTGTGGTGATCGTAGGTTCAATGATATCAGTTAGGAGAACTAAATTATGCATTACATGTTGGAAACGAGAAACGAAAACGAGAATTAGTTGGCTCTTGATTATATCAAATCATTATTTGGCTATTTGAACCTACCTAGTTAAAATGCCTAATATTCTTTTTTAAACTTTTTTATTACACTTTTGTCTCTGAAATTTGCATGATCATTATTTTGAAAATATAATATTCTAATTACTAATTAGGTAAGTAAACTAAAAATATTATACAAAAAATGAGTTAGTAACATAAATAACCCACATTGTTGCATGTTTATCACTTTATCAGGTACAATTAAAATAATTGGCATTAGATTGATCAAGATTATTACGTAATATTCATGCTGTGATAATTTATTCCTCATAACAATGCATGCAACTTCTAGCAATAACAAATACTTTTTTATCCTGGCAAATAAAATTACTTTTTTACGTGTATACTTAAGCATCTCCCTTTGCATAATTGGCAATTGCTAATGACTTTGAGTATGAGTGACGGCATTAATTATAAACAATAGGCCGAGTAAATTACGTCAATTATTGCACAGTGATAAGTGGTGTATAAACGTTCTTTCCTCACTGAGAATGCTCTATTATTGGCTGGAGTCGTGTCGCCCTACTTACATGGCACTCTTTTTCCTCCTTCTTCAACTTCTTGTGTTCTGGCTCTGGCGGACTCCTTGGTCTGTACTTCTCTCTTTCCGCAGGAGATATGGAGTTTCTCTGCGAAGGAAGATAACAGAGAATCAAGTCCTGCTCGTTTACAAAAACAATAACGCTGTCTCGTCTAATACACGTCGCTGGAAAACAAAAACAATGAAAATTGCTTCACACTTCGCTGAGACCATGTCAACCCAACTACATGCAATTGTTGCTCGGGGTCCCGGGTTCGTTCCACGTAATTGCCATGCCTCGTCTGTGTCTGTCTCACTCCAATGAAGCGCTAAGCTCGCAGAGAGCATAAAGGATGACATCCTTGAAGCGAAGGTGAAAAGGATGATTGAGTTGAATTGTGGCGATCATCAACTTTTTCGTCGGCAAAGTAACAACGGCATTCATTACTTCCAACGTCTTAGTAGTAAAACAAGAAGACTTTAGTCCTTTGTATTGCCCAGCAAATGACAGAATAGTTATCTATCATTATCTATCACTCATTAGGTTCTAAATACCCGACGAGGTAAGTAGCGTCTTAGTGATGAAGAGCAGCATAACAAACCACACCATCAGGACTAACGTGTTATTAAATGAGAACTGTGAATTCGCCCCCAAGTTTGTAATTTACAGGCGGCAAATAAACAGGGCTCTGCTTCTTGTGATAGGTCGTTTCAGGGATATTAGGAGACGCGAGGTAAAGGCGGATAGAGATGAAACAGCGAGAGAAAGAGATAGAGAGAGAGATCCCATCACGTTCGCGGCCCACAAGCGACGTCTTTCAGGCGCTCTAGCGTCGCGTCGTGCAATTTCCTCCACACGACGCCGCCGACGGTGGACAGAGTAATTCGCTCTAGACGAGTGCGTCGGTGCTCCCGAGAGCGTGGCGTCGCGTCGCGCTTCATTTACCGCCGTCGGCGTCGCGCGACGTCGACCGCCCAAAACTTCGACGACGAGCAAGTGGAAACATCTCGCACGTTCTCTCTCACTCACTCAAGAGTTGTCAAGCCCTTGGCGAACTCGTGCGTAAGTGGATTATAAAAGACGAATTACTTTCGTTATGGAATAAATTTGGATGAAATTCAAATGCGCCTCGCCCCATAACAGTCGACGAACGAAAGCCGCCGCGCCGTCGCGATGTGGTTTATAACATTTCCAACTCCACACGATTTTATCTTGGATCAAAGATTTTATCACACAAAGACGGGACGAGATTCTCAAAAGCAGTGACTTATTTCAGAGAATATGGCACTTTCTCAAAACGAGGAAGGAACGGGAAGTATCCATTTGACACCCCAGTCTAAATAGCCCTCTACAGACTGAACGAGCGGTTGAATGCCGGTGATGTGTAGAAATAGAGATGGGTTTCGATATCGCCTTTAGGAAATAGACAGTTAGTTCTATGCTTGGCTTCAGAATTCGTATTGATCCAGTGACGGGTGGCTGCGGAGGGATGTCTTGAGAGATTCCAAGAGGTCGGGGTGAAAGATATGGAAAGAATAAGGCGATGTTTGCGCGGGGTGTCGGGGTGCGGGGGGGGGGGGAGAGGGTTGAAGTTATAAGACGAGGCGCCGGAGTGAGAAGAGGAAATCATGAAGCATCAATAGCAGAGTGAGAGAGGTCCAGAAGAAGTAAGATGGAAATTAAATAATTCCGGTCTTATATAAGAGATCAATTTCTTTCAGCCTCGAACCAAAACTGGTTCAAAGATTGCTTTGTACAGGAGGTGTTACTTCCAAGCAAATAACATCAAGTTTCTGATGTGTAATTAATTCAGCACATGTACTTTTAAATTATAGCTCATTGAAATTGCTACTTCGAGAAAACGAAAGATCTTTAGTAGATGATATGGCTGAACCTGCATCTTATAAATAAACCGCTTGATGCCATTGCATAGATAAACTTTACTGTCAATACACAAAGCAATGCTTCTTGATTTGATGGCAAGTGATTGCGGTACAGACGGAGATTGGTTGAAAGATGCCGAGCGAAATTCAATATTTTCTTGGCGTATACCGATGGCTGAAAAGATTACTGCGAAGGTGTTCCATACTTTTCAAAGCACGAGCAGACTCGAATGTTAATCTTTTATTTATACACACCTCGTCCAAAGAGTTTTCCACCCCCCAAGACTCCTCCCCCCCCCCCCCCCAACCCTCACGAGCGCAATCCCTGAGCTCTGTGTTATTTAAATATTTAAAGCTGTGCTCCCCCGGCAAGCTCTTGCCATATAACTCTGTTTTTAATGGTGAACTGACGTGGAGCCATCCTTTGCGTTCTATAGAAGAGAGAACGGTGAAAGATTTTTTTCAATATGTTCTAGATAAGTTTGTTCCTGGGTTTGTTTTTGTTTTCTTACAGCAAAATGTGAATGAAATAACGATGCCGTTTGTTTATTTAGAGAAGTGAATCTCGAAAAGAAATAATATGCTGGACGCTCTTGGCATCTCGGCGCATTTCAAAAATACGCTATTAATTATTTATCTAACCCGGGAGCAATTTATTAATAAACTTGCATCGCTAAACAGCACTTAGCAGGCCTACAACTCACAATCCCCTGCTTTAATTCTCGCACGTTGAGTCTTTATTGCCTATTAAAGCCAAGATCAAAAATAATATAATTCCATTACGTACAACCGGTTGCATGAATAGAAAGTGGAAAGCATCAATTAAAAACTAAAACCTTCATTTGTGTTTAATAGTCGAATAAAATGTAGAGATTACATCTCGGTATTCTTGTTGATGCCAACCTTCGGTATAAATTCTCGACATTCAAGAGCGATTTTTAGACCGAATAACTCGAAACCGATTGAGCAAAGCATTTCCGTCTGTACCTATACTCGAGATGCATCTCTGAGTAATGAACGGCATGAGAGCATCACAGAAAACAGAGTGCAGCAGCCTCCAATTAAATGAGAATTCTCGGCGTGGAGTAAACTATTTCAACTTGTAGATCAAAACTCTTACAAAGCTATTGCTGTGTCTACTGCCAAGCCATCTATAATCCAAGAAATATAATTCAGCAATTTGCACTTGTCTAATTTTTATGGAAAAATAGGGATAAGTAACTTTGGTTTTGTCCCAAAACCGCAATCCAAATACAGATAGTACCTACTAAGGTGTCCCGTCTATTCGTGACAAAAAGTGCATTTTTCTTCCAGAGTGTCTGTGTCAGAGGATCTTCAACAGACGGTAGGAATTCGAGGAATAACATCGAAAGATTGACATCTCAGTGGTGCGTCTTATCGGATTAGCTGTTACAGCCTGGATGTCGGGGAATTGTCGTCAGAGGGTAAGCATCAGAGGGTCAGCATCAGAGGGTCAGCGTCAGAGGGTCAGCGTCAGACAGTCAGTGCCAGAGATCAGTTCCAGAGGGTCAGTGTCAGAGGGTCAGCGTCAGACAGTCAGTGCCAGAGGGTCAGCATCAGAGGGTCAGCGTCAGACAGTCAGTGCCAGAGGGTCAGCGTCAGAGGGTCAACACCAGAGGGTCAGCGTCAGAGAGTCAGTACCAGAGGGTCAGCGACAGAGAGTCAGTACCAGAGGGTCAGCGACAGAGAGTCAGTACCAGAGGGTCAGCGACAGAGAGTCAGTACCAGAGGGTCAGCGACAGAGAGTCAGTACCAGAGGGTCAGCGACAGAGAGTCAGTACCAGAGGGTCAGCGTCAGAGGGTCAGTGCCAGAGGGTCAGCGTCAGAGGGTCAGCGTCAGAGAGTCAGTACCAGAGGGTCAGCGTCAGACAGTCAGTGCCAGAAGGTCACAACGTCACCAGAGGGTAGAAGTCAGCGTGTCAAAGTATATAGTGCGTCGTGTCGGAGGGTGGGCGTCAGCCTGGATGTCGGAGGGCGCGAAGTGGTCTCGAGCGCAAACTACTCGACTTGTAACAGCCTTTGAATTACTCCGCCATATGTCTCAACGGTTCTCGACAACGCGGCTCATTAAATAAATTACTAGATTACAGACTAACTAACACCTTCTCTCTCCCTCTCCCCAGCATCCCAAGATCTGGAGAGAGAAGAGAAGAACGCAACCCAAACCGGCAATCATTCTCCAGACCCGTGTGCAGCGCGCCATGTTGAAAACTCGACGACGGCGACGTAGTTTTATTAATATAATAATTCTCGTTTGGGGAGCGTCTAGGAGCGCCCTCGAGCGAGCTACCGAGGCGCGCGCCGCTGTTAATTGGACTAATTAGTGTAATTACAAGAGTCTCAACGCTCCGGGGGAAAGAGTGGGGGGTGGGTCGCCCCCGAGGGGAGTGGGGGAGGTTACTTGTCGTCACTGCACCACTTGTTGATTATTGGGGACGCTGGGAGGAAATGAGCTGCATGCATTCATGCGAGGAGGGGAGGTCACGATAGTCAAGAGAAAAGAATTTTCAAGATAGCTCGAGTTCATTTTTAATTTTCGTTTTTTTATATTTCAGTGAGGGTTTTTCTACGTGTTTTTCGTGGCAACGATGATTGTGCCTGACACCCTATAGTTGCGAGGGTGGGTGGGTGGGGGGTGACAAGAGTGGGGGCGAGGTAATTAAAGGCCCGGAATGAAGTGAGACGGAAGAGCGGCGTCGGAGGGTGTGGAAGAAGGGTTAAGGGGGTTAAGAACGAGGACGGAGAGCTTGCGGAGTTGTTAGCTGCCAAAACACATCGATTTTCGCGGCACCGCAATGTTGGAGGGTCGGAACATGCGCGACGCCACCAACGCGAGCAAGGCGTCGGCGTCTTTCTCTCTCCCTCCCTCTCGCTCTCTCTCTCACTCGCATCTCGCGACGTGCGGTCGCCGCCGCCTACCGCAAGCACCGGGACAAATCTGCCCTCTGCCGCCAGAACGGCGAAACCGATTCTCATGGCCTGGACCCAGCATCTTCCTATCCGTTCTTTTCTCCTCCTTTATTTTATTTTACACACGCGGATAGGAAATCAGAAAGGCGTAACATTGAGCATTTATTCACGCCTATTCTTTGGAATAACAAAAACCGCATCCCAGAGGCGAAATCTAACAAACTCGACCTACCCTGCCCGACGCCGAGTAACAAAAGAGGCCCATTTCCATTCTCCGGTATTAAATGAAAACTCGCGGAGGCGTATTATAGCCGAGTTTTATTCACGCACTTAGCAGCGTATGTCCGCGTCGATACGCTGCCTGGTCGCGCCAAGTAAGCGAGCACGATTCTTACGGGCAATTAGTTCGAGCTGCGGTCGCGTCCCGCTTGGCCGAGTCCGGCGCTGGTGGCGAGCTGTGGGCTCCGCTGCACTTGGCCGTCTCACATCGGGACACAGATGATATCTCAACATTCATTAGCCGCCGGGATTGGGATGTTGCTGCGTCAAAACACCAGCCACGCCGTCGAGCGGAACTCTTTTAACAGATAGTTAACCGGACGAGACGGAGCTTTATTGAGGCTCATTGCGACACAGAGGGTGGAGATGGAGTGATTGAGTGACTTATTATCTGTCACTTCATCGACAACCCTCACACTCTCCAGACAATCTTCTTCCCCTCCCGCCCACCGACCATCCCCTCACCACACGAATTAATCGCCCGACGCAAGCACCCTTAATGCCCCTCGCAAATTCCTTATCAGTTAGAGTGAATAATATAATGGATTAGAATTGTGCTCCGCGGAAAACAGGAGGGGTGCATTCAGACAAGGAATATGTTATGGGGAGTCATGCACCCTGTTATCCGAAATACTTCCCCGGGGGGTGGCAGCTCAAGAGGGGGAGGGGGGTGCCTTATATTGGGTTACATCCAAACAGAATAGGCTTTTTCCAATCCCCAATAATGTTTCTAACCCATCTGGCACAGTAAATATCCCCTTCCCCACCCACCATATTGACTGACCCCCCCCCCCCCCCCCCCCGCCCCACTCTCGCGACCCCTCTTTTGTGTAGCAGATCCTCGGAAAGCCAATAACAAGCATGGAGGTTCCTCAGATGTTTACGGTTCGGTAAACTACTATATATACTACTCCCCTCGACGGTTACTAGCGGACTCGGCGATGCGGAAAAAAAGAGAGAAGTGGCGACGAGAAGAAATAGACGTTGCAAGAGTGGATGCAATAGCCGGCGGGGGTTGGGGGGTGGTTGGGGGGTGAAGTGACGTGCACGGATAAGAAGGATACTTCAGTCGAGAGATGGACTTCAAGTGGACACAGTCAATTTGATGGAGGAGAAAACCCCACCCGGACATAAAACCATCTCGTCGATGTCCGTGAAAGATGACAGAATGACGCGAGAGACAATGCATCGTTTCACCCCCAAAATTAAGCGTTGCACATGCAGTGGAGTGACACGTCGAGGGCGGCAGTGAGGCGGAACCAGATGCGGAGTTTCGCAAGAAGATGATTTATTCCCTGTGACAGCAAGGTGCTGCGCGATGGTTGGTTGATTTCCTATTCCGTTTCCTCCATAATTCAGGCGTCGAGCAATGATGACGACGACGACGACGTCGGGGCGTCTATACTCGCGTGAGGGACGGCATCAAGGGAAATGCAAAATGCGTTATGAATTGTTAAAAACGAGTTTTTGAATGACTTACATGGCGTTCTTCGGCAGAGTTTAGGCCTGATGACGTCGCGAGAGAGAGATGTGTCCGGGTGATGAGCAGCGGTGGCGAGAGCGAGACGAGGCGAGGCGGAGACACGGGAACAAAGAGAGAGAACACACAATACATTAAAATATTCATCCCGGTACATTTGATGTCGTCGGAGTGGAAACAGAGACGACGTCGGAATGGATGGAGGAAGACTGTTCAAAGTGCGAGATAAAAATTGATGGGAGGAACAAAAGAAAACGACAGAGCGATACATATTTTATATATATTCCGCCTCGGCGATCGAGGAAAATACATCTCGTTCAAATCTTTATATCTATGCATTCTTATTCCCGACAAAATATACAAATTACATTGATATCTAGAATATAGTCATGCATATAAAAATGTGTTTCGATCACATAAAGGACAACAGAGGGCGTGTCCATGTTACTACATTTGATAACTGCTGATGATTGGCCGGGAATTTCTATACCACGAAGAAAAGAGATTTATATATATTTTTTTCTTCACTGAGTACGAATTAATCGTGGTGGAAAGCAACAATAATAGTTTTATGATTGCGAATCGTAAAGCGCTCCGTTCTCGTATATATAGTCGCCTATAAACTCGGCACTTAGCCGGAGCGCCTTATTAAGATGTATCCCAGCCTCTGCCGTGGCTAAGAAGTCACAATAAAACCGTGATTACTTTCTAATGCAGCGTCTCATTCACTGCAGGTAATCATCTAACAAAGAGCCCCGCATAGGAAACTGATTTCATTTGAAAATATCCCCGTTTCCCGGCTCCACGGAGTGAATAATCGCGGGCATGTAACTTGCAAGATCGACTGAGAGGGTGTGAGCAGGGGGGAGGGGGATGCAAGTTTCCATCTCATAAAGGGCGGGCAGGAAATGAAGAAGATTCTTACACAGCATCTTCACTGGTTGGCATGGCAACCTCAGTTTGAAGAGCGCGGGGGATGCTGATGGGCTAAAGTGGGTTGGCGGAGGGGTGTGGGGGAGAGGGGGTGGGGGAAGTCTAATAAGAGCGACGAATGCACGTGGAGTGAAGATAACCTCGGCGTTATTTCCTCCCGGAATCACTTGCTGACGGTCTTTTCAAAGAGAATTATGTGCGGTGTTTGGCGGTTTGCCTACTGAAAAAAAAAAAGAAACGTGGCGCCTCCACCGATACTAATGAGGAGATCGAGTGAATGAATGAGCTATTGACACGCTTTATACCTCCATTGATACAAGGGGTGGCTATTGAAACGTTCCAAACGCGGGAAACCTAATTATTCAAATTACACAGACAGAAAAACTGTAATAACTCGACCGACACTGAACAGAAACAGAACAAATCGGCCAATAATTGATCAGATTGAATGAAAAGTACGACAAATAGACTGGGATTAATGATTATGATCACTTCTTCTACACACACAAATAGATATGTATACTTTAGAAGCAGAATACGTTAAATGTCCACTGTCCCAATTTATAGTTGCACACAACTTACAAGCCCATTAATTGCAAATAGACTGAAGTCCTCAAGTACAGGACAAATAAGACCGGATAGAGGCAGACATACAGAATTGAGCACCTGAAAAATCATTGCGAGTCACTCGGAACTGATCGTCAGCAAAACTGAAAAACATTCTGTTCTCGTGTCGCGGCAGTGCAAATGACGGCAATCCGTGTTTGAACTCGTGTGAAAACATCATCAAGCTGCAGTTTCAAGCCGTGTAACTCGATGATGCACAGATGCATTACCACTGCAACCCCCCCCCCCCCCCCCCCCCCCCCCCCCCGTATAGAATCAATCAGTGTAATGACTGTGGTGTTGCGGTACGCCGCCACATCAGTATCTGTTACCGCGACGCGCGAGTGAGAGGGGGGGGGGGGCGTCGAGAGGTTCACGTCGAAGAGGCGTCTTATGTCCCCGGGCGTCCAGGTTTGTTGGAGGCTCAATCAAGAGAGTGGCATTGATAGAGGCACGTCAAAGATATCGCGTACAATGGAAACAATTTTTAAGAATATTTAGACATTATTGATAAGTCGTCACTTAGGTCTAAATTATAATAATAAATTAATAGAAATTCACCCTTAAGAGCGTAATTCCATAAGGGTCAAGTAATTTTAAGAACACACTTCCGTCACTTACACGTTTTCAGATCAGTGAGTGTGCATTACAACCTATCGACAATCTTAATGGGAGAATAACATTGAGACATCTTCTCGATCGAGTGCATACATAATATAGTTATCCGATCGCGATGTTGATATATAAATAATTATTATTGTTACGTGAACGTTACCTTTTTTGGGGGATGTCTCATTTTCCTTTGTCAACAGTCAAGAGGAGTGGGATTTACAGCTAATTCAAGCACACAATGGGAGTTATTTGAAGAGTGATCTCACTTCCAATTGCTGGCCAAGTGAAGACACAAGTGGCGTCTTCACGTATCCAGCAGCACACAATAGAGATGATGCACCCTTGAAGCTCCGTGGACAAATAGTGCAGGAAAGTCAACACAGGAATAAGGCTCCGTGATTTTATCAACAAAAAAACAGTGGGGGCGACATCATATTGCTCAGTGGCGGCGCCAGAAAAAAATGGGGTGGCAGAACAGGGGCAAAGTGTTAATTGAGAGGACAATTGCCCGCAATGCCCCCCCCCCCCCTTAACGCCACCACTAATATTCCGCGAGAAATTCTGTCCACTGACGCGACAGTAAGAAATTAGAATTAAAATGCTGGGGCTGGATTCACGAAAAGTATTTGCTGATACGTATTATCTTTTGATTTAATACCAAGAACACCATGTTAAATGAAAGATAATACCAAAGATAATACGTATTAGGAGATAATACTTCTTAGTGAATCCAGCCCCTGGTTTTTTGGTTTAACTGAAAAGGTATTTGTAGACAGTTTGGACTAATAATAATATCTTTTGCGGTTTTGGTTCTTTTGAAAATGTCACATACGTCACCTCGAGGGCCTCACGTGCAGACACTTACCGCTATTGTTGGACTTGACGTCGTCCCTGTGCAGATCTGGCTTCGCGCTGAGCATGCTGAGCGGATGTCCGCCGGGCCCGCCCAGCACGTTGGACAGGCCCAGGAGACTCGCTGCGCCCGACGGCGGGCCCGGCAGCCCCGGGTGCGGCATCATGGGTATAGGCGGCGCGTGCGCAGCGTGGGGCAGCTGCTGCGCGTGCATTTGTTGCTGCGGACACAAGAGACCAGCACATTGACGCAACCACCGGAATAAGAACACTCCGGGGATCAAAAGGAATTCATTACATTTTAAAAAAGGTAATTTAAAACTTTTTTAAAATTATAATGAATGTTTGAATAGTTTTTTTTTTAGAGAACAACACCCGCAAGAACAACATTTGAGATGAAATCGGTGCGTCGATGTTTGGATAAGTGGTTATTAATTGACGCTCTGAATCTGATGGCGCAATTATGACGCGTTGACACGAGAGGTCGCATGAAAGTGCCAAGTGGGCAAGAGCACGTCGTCATCGGAGAGGCCGTGGATTCCAGAGACATTTACTTCCCCCTAATCCGGCACCAGCATGCTAGCAATCATTGGGTGAGTCAATCAAGCATGCGGATTAATGTTCAAGCCTACAATGAAGCATGTAAAGGTACTAACCAATAATCGAGGTAGGTCTGGACGCTGTTGCTGAAAGAGACAAACAGAAAATGCGTTCAATATAGAGTTCACAAGAAAGCCACTAATTATTTCGAACTAGCACACAAAGTCGACACCGCCCTGAGGGTTTTCTTTTCGATCAAACCGTAGGGCGGTTTTAATTTCAGTTCTACAAACGCGTTAAGACAAACTACGAGGAGGAAGTTTGATGTTGGCCGACTTGAAAAACTTTTCGGCGTTGAGGGTGGGGGGTTACTTTTTATACTGAAACGAGACTTGTCGCAATTTCAATTAACAGCCCTTTTGGTTTAGCGTTCTAATTTCCTTACGATGTAGAGGGTACGAATAAATCAAACTTTGTTTGTCTCCTTCTATTTTTTAAGCTTATAATATCAAAAAAAAGCTCGCCCGAGAGAAGCTAGCTGCTTTCAACTTTCACGAAAGTTTTCTTAAGTTCCCCGTCTCTGTCTCTGTCCCCCTCAGCTCTCTCTCCTCTAAATTCTAATCAGCATTCTTCACCAGACTTCCCTTGATCGAAAATTCAGCTTGCAAAGCGCGCGCGAGCCCAGGCATCCATATTATAGTAAATTAAGCCCTCCCGAGTTGAATTCTTAGCATGTTTTAGCAACATAGCTCTCTCTGTAGCCGTCTACCACTGCAGCCAGCAATATAGAATAAAACTTGCCAGATGGAAGTCGGTCTACAAACTTCTCTAAGAGGATTTGCACAAGAATTATTCCATACAAACCACTCTGATGCAGTACATCTTGAAAACGGTCGAGACGGTATACGAGAAGTGTGCTCTGCCTAATGTACTACATCTATGTTGCCTTGCCATCTAAGCGCCTTAACTATCTTTATAATTAATAAAGAAAGTGTATAATAATGCTACTTAATGACGGTGTAAATTTATAAGCATTCAACTTTACATTTTTGAATTCCCATCTGGCAATAACTATAAAGAGAATATGAGAATGCCATTTAGATGAGAGCTCCGGTAATAAACGGTCGAATTATGCAGCAGAATTGAATAAAAATCTGTGAAATAATTCATCTGTAAAAGATGGAAACACAGAAAGACAAATTTGAATATGAAAAGAGTTGGAATTATTATACACATAGTAGAGGATATAAAACCTGCAGCATTTATTTCGGTCGTTCCGTCTCGCGAAAGTCCTCTCTTATGGCATATCGCAGGCTTTTTATGTACCGAACTAGAGGACATCATATAATATAAGACCTTATACATAATTCAGGCGCACACCCCTTTGGCAATCCCAGCCTCTATTACAGAGCTCATTGGCATGCAAGGCGACAATTCCACCGACCGAGCAGCCGAGGCTCTAAACTCTTTATTATCACAATTCAAGTGAATTCTTGAGAGTAATCGAGAGAGGAAAACACATAGATGTTATTATATTGAGGCGCGAATTGCTCAATGACTGGTTAAGCGTCCCGAAACGAGACGCGAGACGTCGTTATTAAACTTGTGCCTCGATCAAAGACGTTCAAATCCTGCTTTATCAAGTGCTGAATGTGATGCGATAGAAATCGTATAAAATTAATAAATATAATATAATTCTTTACGAAAGCAATTTTCTTTGATACGATCCTTTGGGAACTCAAAGGTAAGGGGGCCGTATATATCTCAATTTCCTATATTTTTTCGCTTAAGCACAACTTAATTTGCTTTGCTAAAAAGAAAGAAGAAGCTCGGATCTAAAAGAGTAGATGAGATGAGAGCGTGGAATAAGAAAGGAGGGGGATTTTAAAATCTTACTCGTAAGAGCTTCAAGTGTCTGGGAAAAGCGGAGCGAAAGAAGAAGGAATAAAAGGAAAATGTCTTCTTGTGATTTGAAATTCTCACTTCTGTAACGCCGTACATAAAGCGCCGAGCAGAACATAACCTCCCGCCGTTTCGAGCGTGCTCGATTCCCATTTATAAATAATAATAAAAAGAATTCTACTTCGTGTAGAGGAGAAATCCAGCTTTAGCATTATTGTGATATCCATCCTTGCTGGGCTAAGCTCGTACTTATTATAATAAGACAAATCTGGCGCCGCCCAAAGGCTTAGAGAGCATTACGAAAGAGTGCGAGAACAGGAGCACGGAGGAGATTGAAAGAAGCGAGGCGAATGAGATCTCTTTAATGTTGCTTTTTTATCTCGAGAATATGTTGAAGAGGACGATGACGCGAACAATGTACCTCGAACTGATAAGAGAACAGCCGTCGGCATCACAACGACGCCGACGCCATTGTACACAGCGTCCAGAATTGTCAACACTCCGCGATGATTGTAATGGAATCGTTCGCAGCCGAGAAAAGACTGGATCTTCAAAATCCACTAATCTCAACTATTAATATTCTATTGTGTCAGCTTTGCACACGGCGCGCCTTGAGCACTCTGCACAAGCCGAGAGGAAAGCTCTCCACAATATCTCTGTGTGCGCGAGCTTTCTGCAGAAGATGCTACTCGAGACGTCCTCTCCCGCGGTCTCTTTGTCTACCATCTCTATCTCTCTCTCTTGCTCTTCATCATCTCATACCTACTCGAGACGAATATAAATAACGTGGGTAGACAAGATGGAGACTAAGTAGAACGAAATGAAGTGCTCGGCCGAGAAGCCAGCCAGGTTGATAGAATCGAACCAAGGAGCACGGAGGCTGCAGACCCTTACAGCATCCTTAGCCTTTGTTATATTGCTGTACCATCTCTTCTATAACAACCCACTTGATAATACGTGTATGGACCACAGCGTCCTATCTCTTTCTTTCATCTCCAACCCCATTCATCCGTCTACGCTCTTGATTGCGCGAGATAAGTACCTTGTTTTGAGGTTATGTATTCTATATACACCACCGGGCACAATGAGCTGAACACATGTGCGCGGAATGGCGAGCGAATTGCAGCGACTGCATTTCACTGCGCCGGCACACTCGGGTAATGAAGCGGGTGGCAGCGGCGAGGGCGGGCGCGATAATTGGAGCGAGAGATGAAGTTGGAAGCGTCAACTCACATCACACGGCAGAGGATCGGCAAATAGTCGGCAAATCGAGGTGAAATGGTTTTTTTTTGCGCGGCGCCATCACGAGCTCAGTCCTGTCGGGAGATTCGCATCCAATCCACCATACTGTTGTCAGATAGAGCTAAGGGGTTTATAGTTTGAGGTAGGGGAGGAGGTGATACCGCGCCCGTCCCTCATCCCCTTCAGAATGTGCTTGTGTGCCAATCCCTTAGGGATAGAAGAGATTTACAGGGAGGGATTGAATTGACTGAGGGTGAAGGATGTCGACGGGATGGAAGGGGGGAGGGGGAGGGAACACGGAGGATAGGGAACAAGATCTCTCGACTCTTTACGTTCCCGAGGGATATTCTCACACTTATGCGGGGAGTTTCTGGCGAGATTTGATGCCATTCCCTGGAGACGGCAGCCCTCGGCGATGTGCGCTGTGGTCGGGGGGAGGTGGGGGAGATCGCAAAACCAACATGCAAAGAGAGGAAATAAATGAATCGGAAATGCAGATGAGAGCAGCGAGTTGTTCGCCGGTCGCCATACAAATCCTCTCCCCTCGTTGAACAACTAAAATGACAACACCTTAATTAGTACTTGTTGAAAACCACTCGAACTAATTCCAGTTGAACGCGGAGACGGCCTCTTTTCTTCCCTCGACAAACCGGCAGCCGACCGTGACGCGGAGCACCCACAATTGCGACTTCCGCACGCACTGCACAGTCTAGCAAGTACACGGCTCTGCAGACGACCCTCCACCTCCAAGCCGCCGACAAGTATCCACGTCGTCGTGTACAACACTACTCGCGCGGCGGCGGCGGAGGGTCCAGCAAGTACACGACCCTCCACCTCCACCCCGCCAGCAAGTAGCCACGTCGTCGTGTACAGACACTACTCGCGCGGCGGCGGCGGCGGCGGATGGTCCAGCAAGTACACGACCCTCCACCTCCACGCCGCCGACAAGTAGCCACGCACCGGCCGTGAAGGCATGTGCGTCGTCGTGTACAACTACAACCACTACTCGCGCGACGGCGGCGGCGGCGGAGGGTAATTAGCTCGGTAAACACGTGCTCGCTGGCGTCATGAACATCGAGGGGTGGCTGGGTGGGTGGGGGTGGGTGTTTATTAGCGTGGGGGAGGGGAAGGGGGGTGCGGAGTCGATAACGTATTACACCCAGCCTTGTTTCACACTGCACAATAACCGCGCTCTGGCTTACCGCACAACATCATCGCGTTCACTAAATCATTGGCGGCGACGAGCAGAGCTCACGTCTGTGCCGAGCACAGCTGGAGCGGTGAAATCCGCGTGATATTGACACTATAAGACACATACGTCACGGAATAACACACCTACGAGTGCGGCTTTTTATCTGTTATAAAGGTAGTATATTTGAAACCCGAAATAGAAGATATTTCTAATTCTGGCGGTGTCTGTAGACTCTGTACTAATTGTGATTAGTGTAACATCACATTTCGAGTTGTCGACGTGTTACTTGCAAAGTTGTATTTGCATACCCTAAATACAGAGCTTAAAAATTAAATTTCATACAAAAGATTTGTAAGGAAACTGTCATATTGTAAACATGGAACAAACACTACTTTTATCTCTACTCTAACAATTGAAGGCGGCAGCGTTGCTGATTTTAACAGTTCTCGCATCGATTTGGAAGTTTGGCTAGACTCTCATCGCGAGGTGTCAATGCCTTGTCATATTTTGACACCTTCGCCCAACATGTTTAACCAGGTTGAAAATTCTCATGAAGAAAAAGTAAGCTCATTTCAAACATTGCTCGAAGGTACAATTAAAGACTAATTCTAAAGCACACAATTACGCCAACTCCTGGTAAATATCGCAAAGATCCATGTAAACACATGTGCTGATAAGTAAAGCAAATGTGTTGAAAATCCCATTGTAGCTACCGGTGTTAAGTATTTAGTAACATATGTGTACGGCTTTATTTTAATGGCTCATAACGTTCGTATAAAAGCCATGTCACACAAGTTGCGTATTCGAGGTGAGTGGTGTGGAATCTACTCTTTAGTAGGATAGTTAGCGTTTCGCTGAGGAAACAAATGCCAGACGGAACAGACGGGATTGATCGAAGACAGTCACTTCTAGATATGACGTATGTGAATGCGCTCTCTCTCACTCTTCACATACTTATACCGTGATGTACAGCTCCACGCAAACAAAAGTAATGTGGTTTTCGAATGTGTATAGGTACGAACAAATAAGCAAACAGTGGCACCGAAAACTAAAAGCAAATAACTAATGTATGCACAGTATGTAATTAAAACTGCACCAGCGGAATGAAATTAACTCTGGCGCTCGCTCCGGCGTTGTTAGCACGGAATAAAACGAAACTATTGCACTGTATCGTCCTCCAATCAGACTGTTTGTCGACTCCTCAATCCTCATTCGTCAGCAAATTGCTATTTATTCGTTCGGGTCGACGGGCAGGAATCAGTGCGCTATTTGTTCATTTTTATACACTACAGTGCGGAGCCGCGGAAAAGCGACAATAAGTTTTCTCCACACAGATCAGAAGTTTTCGAGTGAGAAACACAACCCATGTTCGAAACACACCGTGTTTAAACTCTAAAACAATGTTTATTTACTACTACACACACCGGCATTCTGATGAAAAATACTAGACTCTCCTAGACTCTAACTCAGCACCTCTCCCTCTACGTTGGAAATCCTTTATTTGTCCGACAAACATTGGAAGACAAGCAAACTCCATCCTGGCAGCCATGCTCTTGTGCAAGGGGGCAAAGGCAACTCCAATATTGACACAAGCACGTGCGGAGCGGACTCGGTCTGAGATGTGTGTAGCGCTAATGTCACACACACGCAGCACGCACATTGCGTTGCGGCCGTCAAGACTGCGAACCTAGCTGCGTGAGCGATGAGACGGCAGAGGTAAACACGAGGGGAGGGGGGCAATCTATATCCATGCCGTGATGTTGGTAAACAAACAGCGAACACCCTTGTTGGCAGAGCAGTAAATATGACAAATAAGCTCTATAGACATCAGTACAGTGCCAGTCGAAATCGGGAAATAGTCGAGCAAAGGAAGTATAAGGTTTCTTCTAATGAAGACAGGTCAGAACTGTTACTTGAATTTCAACAGACAACCAGTAATTTTCTCTATTTCCACCTCATGCGAGAAACAACCCCCATATTCTCTATCAACACCACACACTGATTGACTCTATAACCAGGTTTCATTACTACACGAACCTATTTTGGATTCGTTCCACGGCTCATCAATTTACACCCGAGTATTAAAACCTAATTAACTATATTGATGCGCATTTAACTGTCGCTAATAGACCTCCCGCATTAGGTACGCGTCAAAAACCAAATAGCAATCAATCAAAACTATCAACACGTCAACACATTTATCCCTTTCGATTCGCACAGGCAACATTGACATATTTTAAAGCCCGAATTACACGGAACAACAATGTAATAAAAATTCAAGATCATGTCTTGAGCCAAACTAACCTGTTTTTACTCATCATTATATTCTATACAATTTATGCCATCCAATTAGTGTTTTCACTTGTCATATATTTATGTTGCTGAATGAATTTGATCCGTAAAATAAATATAAAATGCATTTTAATGTTATCGACCATGTGCAATCATTTACTTAGAAGCAAAATAACGAAATAAAAATCTAAAACATGCACTGCATATCTATTAGTGTGTAGTACATACTTATTAGCAAATTCGAAATCTTTATAAAATCAAAGCATGCAGACGCACTGCCTTTGATGAATCCATAAGTTTACAGCACCGTATCACGTTTCCCATACGCCACAATGACTTCTAATACCTTGAACACAATTCCACAGCCTAGTGTTTCACCTCAATGTGTGTTGTTCTTCATTACGGATGCGAGTAGATCGAGTATACGTGATCGACCTATCAACCTGTTGTACAATGCAAGTGGTCTGGCAGAAACCATGTGAACTCATCGAAGTTACTAATTGCATCCTAGCCAGCTTGCTGTGGACGATATGGTCGAGCCAGTGTTTAGAGGTGTTTGCGGTTGAGGTGTAGATGACTTACCCCGATGATGGCATTTAGTTCGGTCATCGTGACCTGCTTGGCGCGTTCCACGGCGGTCGCCACTTGCTGTTGATGCTGCAACAACAGTCAACAGTCAGCAACAAGCCAAGCAAAACACTCAAATATTGCTGAATCAGTTATTTTCATTCATTTTAATCTTGATTGATGATGAACAATTGAATTTCGTCTTGATTATTTCTATATCTGTTATACAGAAAGGTTATTCTTTTACATTATAAAATAAGTCAATTCAAGATAGTTTTCAATTCAAATTTATGACTTGACCAAGAAATTTCCTTAAAAATTATATTTATAAGCGTGAGAATTACATATTGTGGGTCGTGAGACGAACTCAAAGTAAAGAAAAAAAGTGACGCCGACACGCTCGCTTCGCTTGGTGAACAATGGAAGGAACGAGCCACAACATTATTTTTTGTTATTAGATTATTAGCTCATTTATAGTCCTATAATTAAAACCACCTCATTTAGTTGCACGGTGAAAAGAAGTTGTAAATACTGCGGTTATGGAATATTTTAGAATAATATATCGTAAATTAATTCAAGGATATCTTGGCGAAATGTTATCCGTGGATCTTGGTGGTGGCATGGCAGGCTGGCCAGCTATTGACTAATTGCCGTCCCATGTGAGGCTGGCATGCCATGATTGCAGCAATGAGTGCAGCGAGCGAGCGTGAAACGAGACCCACGGGCCCGTGGTGCCGGGTACTCAGTACTCACCTCTTGTGATAAGAACGGCAGGATCTGCGCGATGATGGCGTTCAACCGTTTCGCGATCTCAGTCTGGGAACAAAACACTCGAATCAGCACGTGGCACAACATTCACAAGTCTCCACCGATCATATACTACAGAGAGAGAGAGAGTTCAACTCGGTGATGTTTCGGTCAAAGGTCGATATTTTTATTATCATGGTGATTTGCCAGGCCGCAGATTCCGTGATGCTTTTCATTGACACATCATTGACACTCATTGAGCGATCAAACTGACATGATAACTGTTTTTATGAGAAGTTTTACCGGATGGGCGAATCACTAATGAAAACAAATATAGACAAATTCTGACAAATATACGACTTTCAACTATAGGTATCAAAGTTAATAAAAAATTAATACTTTTGCACCAAATGGGAATAGAATATAATGTAAAAAACAGAAGACATATTATTATGATAAACTCGTGGAAGGATTAACTCCAAGGGCGTGACTATTTTGTTGAGTGGAATGTGGTTAGGCAGTATAATAAAGTTTCATTAACTAATAACTTGATGACGACAACGTAGAGGTAAAAACCAGATGTAATAATAACAATATAATAAATCAATCGGCTGTCCTCGAAACAGATATATTGCCCATTCAGGTGGGCACAGACAAATTACTCGCCAATAACACAACTTACATCATTATACACAATGATGTTTCTTGATTTTTCGTGTTGAATTGTTCGCTTGTTTGTGTAATGAGAATAATTTGGGCAATCATGTATGGAGCTTCGCTCGACACTTCCGGTTTTGTTGTCAATCTAGTTCGGCTTGTTTCGGCGGCTAATGATGGTCCGGAGTGGCCGAGGGTGGCGCGAGGGGCGATGTCGCAATAATAGCGGCGCACGGGGGACGAGGGGGGCGGGTGAGGTGCTTTATGATCGACAAATGTTTACCCATCATAATACACTGGAACAAGCAGACAAATAAAAACAGATCCGCTATATTTTGTAACACAATTATTGCTGACCCGACGGATTTCGACGCGGCCGATGTTTGAGGACATCTCGAAATCTCGACATCAATGTGTCACCACCGTGTTTGAATAATGGGCCAACAAGATTCCGCTACAACGAGAATAACAAAATAATAATTTAGTCAATTACTGTAAACTATAGATTCATTCCAATCTGGTTTAATTGAAATGAACATTGTTTTGTTTTATGCCGTGGAATACAGACAATCCCCCATCCCATTTCGCCTCCCTCCCCCACACCCCAACGCACAAACTCAAATGTGAACTGTGGTTTATGCACCCCATCCCCTTATCCTCTCGAGCCCCATGACCGAAATTGGCACACGATTTAAATCTGATAATCCAATAAAATGGTGTTCTGCAAAAATCAATCAAAATTCCAACCCCGCACTTCTCCATGCAAGTAGAGCCCGCTTTGCCGATGCGATTATGAAAGAGTACGTGCATTTATTTCCCGTCCATTGCGCGCTCGGTTCGGTTATGGGGGCGCCCCGATGAGTAAAAAACGCTCGTACATCACGGGGCGACTACCACATGCAAGTAATAATGTGGTCGTAAAATCGACGTCTCTACGTGGTTTACGAGGCGACGCCGACGCCCGACGTGAATTTACAAGCGTCGCATTAGTTTAACTCGTAATCATGTTGTGATAGCGCAGCTCGTTAAATCCGGGTTTTCAACTCGCACGCTTTCGGGGTAAGAACGTTTTTAAAAAATCAATAAAGTTCGTTTTAAGAAATGTCTGTGTTTTACGATGTGTAAATGGAGTCGATCGATCTACCGCCATTGTTGGTCGAAGGCGTGTATTTGTTTTGCACTCCTCGCTTTGTTGGAACAAACATTTCGCCTTCTCGTAGTCCTTTCTTTTTTTATCTTCACTTCACCCGTAATACGCTCGCTCTCTAACATGTGAACATTATTCCCGAAACACCTCGCTTATTCACGCCGCGGCGCCCCTCTCGGTGGGCTCGACGCCCATCCACGCGTCGGCGGCAACTTTATCTCCTGACACTCCACTCTCTCGTCCCCCGTCGCAGATTTACCACCCCGTCGACCTCTGACCCCCGCGTCCCGACGCTTTGAGTGACAAGTGTTTGCTTATCGGCGTCGCGGCGCGGCGGCGGCGGCGTCGACGGCGGACATATTGCACGGCGACGTCGAGAAGGTGATTCGCATTTCTCTCTCTCTCTCTCTCGCTCTCTCGCTCTCTCTCTCTCGCTTCCTCTCTCGTGCAAAACGTGACTCGAGATATTGTCAAATATTTACTCGCGGTTTTATATGAAGAGACGCGGAAAACTCAAGTGAAATGAAATATCGCGCAGACTTATCTAAGAGGAAATGGTTTTTAACTTGGTTGGGGACAAATGTTTGATTATGAAAGAGATTGCAAGCTTTGTACAGCGCGACGAACGAATATCGCGTTTCGTCGAAGAGCCGGGGTGGAATTTGCATAACGCCGACATCGGTGGTCCGAGTTCGAGCGTCGTCTGTGTCAGAGGTTCGAGCAAACCGCAGCAGTCATGTGGTGGCACGGGGGGGGGGGGGGGGGGTGAAGGGGAGAGATCGCGAGGGTTGGGCAAACACAAAAATACGCGGATGTCCCGGTTTAATTTTTCACTCGCTACTTTATCATGCCCGGCACGCTAGCGAGCTCCCCCTCCCCCTGTCCAATCCGCTCCCTCATTTAAATCATGCCCGCTCCGAATCTTGCATCTTTCATTCACTCTCCTTCCCCTGCCCGCTTTTTACATTCATTAATCCCACTTTATGTATGGAGCTGCTTCTTTGCCAGGATTAAACTGTGCTTTTGCAAACAGACCCGCCTATTTGATCTTTCCATGGTGTTTGTTGACACTCCGGCAGAGTGGGGCTGGGAAATGATGGCTAAATGTTTAATTGATGTTTCCGATAATTCGAAATTCATACAATGCGGCTCATCAAGAAGAGCCATTCAATAACCGCAACATTCCAGTGTAAGATAGAACTTAATTTCACTACTTCGCGTGGTATCCATTACGATATTGAAATCGAGTGAGCCACACATCGCTTATTGACACGGCATCTGACATCTCTTTGTGATGACAATGACATATTGTTAGTATTGAATTATTTAACACTCCTCCCCCCCCCCTCCCCCCACCTCCTCATAACATCCCCTAACATGGGGAACCTATCATGAGGCAGAAGGCAACGCAGGAGGTTGTAAAAAACGAGATTTCCCAGTTTTTTAACGGCTTATGTTATCACAGCTGTCGTGCATTCAGTGTGCACAACACATCCCCTGCTCGGCTCTCGTTCCACTAATGCTTGTTTAGCTCCTACAGAAGTGTCCGTTTGGAAGTTGCGAGGTGCCCCCCCCCCCTCCCCCTTCCACTGTTGTATCACACTCAATACAGACGACTAATTGCACGGCTGACTGTATAAAATTATGCCAATTAGGTCAATCCCATCTGTCAATTAGAATAATTAGCAAATATAAACCGCGGGTTCGCGATAGATGAGTAACCATGACGATTTCAATGTTCATTTCCACACCTCCACAGATTGCAATTATATAAATAATTCGCACGCACTCTGGCGATTCAAAATGTCGATATCTATTCTTTAATTTAGATTTGCGGGAGGGCGACCAAAAAAAACACCGTACGTGTAATTCCTGATAACCTGTTCCATATTTGATCAAAAATAGAAACGCGGTTCGTGTCGGTTGCTTTGGGGACTTCTCGTCGTTTTTCCACGTCAGTCAGACGTCATGTCAGCGGCGCGGCGTATGCGCTCGGGGGCGGCCCGGGGGTGGTTCCCCCCCACACACACGCGGGGGAGGCCCGGTTGTCACATGGTAAGCGTGCGTGCGTGCGCGCCCGCCGATTCACGCACGCGAAACTGTTTTAATGTTGTTATGATCACCCTTTTCCCACTTCTGTCGCGCGCGGTTCACCCCTTCATGCATGCATTAATGGAGTGAGTCGGCCGCCCGCGCGCCGTAAACGTGCATGCTTTTGTTTGCGATGTAAATAATCGACGAGCTAGAACCTTGCGAATGCATATTAATGATTTCGAGTCGGTGTAATATGAAGTTGTTGGCAGAAGTTCAGACTGAATTCAAGTGTTTTTATAATCATGATTGTTCCAAGTTTCCTGTCACGGCATTTTGTGATGGGGAGCTAATTAGTTGTGACCAAATAGAATACAATCTAGTATGTTATTAAAGCAATTAGTATGATTAATTAAGTAGTTTTTTAACAACCCGGACCCTCGTTGCAGTTACTGATCGTCTAGTGCTAGACAAATATCACTTGAAAATTAAAACACAGACAAGTTTTAGTATTCGTGACGTCACCAGCAGCGTACCTAAAGATGTCAAACATATTCAATTAACCAAATATGACCAATTGAGAGCTTTCGTTTTTTTAATTATGTATTGAATCATCATCACGAAATGAAAGTGCACCGCAGAATTGTAACTGGTTTTTGTATAAGCAAAGTCAAGTGTGATTAAAGAAGTGTAACATTGAAGTTATTTTCTTTCTCATTTCTAAATAAATATTCTTTAAATGATGCATTGCGTTTAGAAAATAATAAAAGAACACGACAAACTAATTATTTTCACATAGCTTATACGAGCTGCAATTTATTTCCTGTTCGCATTGCCAAAACAAGAGTTGCTAATCAGATTCCTGATAAACTACTGGTGTAATAGAAACGCCACTAAAAATGCAATATGAATGTCTCTCTTTGTATCCTTTTCTCTCTCAGTTTCATCCCCATTCTCTCGGCAAGAGAGAGAGAGACGGGGGGGGGGGGGGGGGGGATGTTGAAGCGAGAACGGCGCGGTTCTGTTTGCTCTTCTCTCGGTTGAAACAAAGTTCAAACTAAAACTAACTCAATTATTACACAATGTAACTCGCGTAAACTACACTTCCGTCCAACACATCAATTATTTCAGAAGCGAAGAATATATTTTACTCCTTCTCTCCCCCTCCCCTTTCCCTTTACTCTAGTGCAACTTCAAACGCAGGGACATTTTCTTGGTCTCTTCGCGCGATGCAAGAACAATAAAGTCAGACGAATTGCCAAGGAGCGAAAATTCTCGACAGCACTAACCTTTGAGAATTCCAGAGTCATTAACATTTCCATCCTTGGCGATATTTTCTAAGGTTGCATTGACATTAAGCGAAGTCTTGAGTGTAAAAAGGGAATTACAGCATGTTAACGCATGTATTCGACTTCCGCGTTTAAATTTAGTAGGTTAATTAGGGTAGTCAGAATAACGAAAATACCGCGTGTAAATATTTTGTTACTTTATAAAGTGCTTTTTATTTTGTGAATTCAAAAATTCTTTGCGGTATTTTTTTATGTACATGTTACAAAAAATTATTTATACTTTTAAACTTTAATTGCGATTCGCGGTCAATGCCAAAAAAAATAATTACATACGGGAAACCGAGCTGATGCAAATTGACCGAAGCTGACCTCTGAATATAGTTTCATATAGCAGAAGAAATGCTTTCTTGATATGTGTGCATCGAAACTCGGCTGCAAAGCCTGCGTTTGATTAGAGCTTACATTTTGACATTCTTTGTGTAAGGTGTTTCCCGCTGGCGTTGTGTGACGGGGGGAGGGGGGGGGGGGGGTTTGATTTGTTCTTATGGCAAAGCAAACTGTGAAAGCTCCCCGTGTTTGCCGAGCCGTCGAGGAAGGTATGTGTCGCGCGGGTCACGGCATCAAGGGGCCAACTCGGTTCCTATACACGAAAAGGGGCCATTAAGTCGAGTCAACAACGCCGCCCATGAATCTCTATTAGCGCGGCAAGAAAGAAGATGCGTCCGGTCCGGGTCGGTCCGCAGCATTAAACATTCATTTATTGCACAAGTCGAGGCAGATTATCGGAATGTGCACACAAGGAAATGTTGCCGAGGTGTTTCGCGAAATGTCCGTCAATAAAACTTGCTCCGTGTATTTGCAAATGATCCGCTCGGTTTAATGGAAGTAATTAGAGCCTCACCCCACCCGTCACATTCACCCCGGAGTTCATCCATTGTTTTTCATTCTTCACCACTCATTTATTTCCATTCTAATTCACAGACATTACTGCCGTCGCCTCTTAGGAACCACGTAAAAAAAAGAACTTGCGCCACACAGGGCGGCTTCCCGTGTTTTTTTTTATTCCACCCTCCCTCCTCTCTTTTCATTTCGCAACCCCCATCGTCTCTCTCCCCTATATCAATTTTCATTTGGAACTGGTTTCCTAAGGGTTCCGAGGGGCTTGAAAACAAATGACGCTCGTTATCCGGCATGGCAGGGGCGCGAAAAGACGCCAACATGGATCTCACAACCATCTGGTGTTAAATAGTACCCCCCCTCTCCACCACCCCCCTACACACAACCCCACATCTCACCCCTACCCGCCGACATAACAACTTCACCATTCAAAAACTATACAAAACCCCTCCTCGAAAAGCAACCCTTAATTTCAACCCGATTTAACTCTAAATGCATGATCGTCAAAACGATACGCGGGTCCCTTGTATGAAAACAGCCTGTCGTAGAGTAATAATTGCTGAAAGCTGTTGCTGGGGATATACACTGGGCAAATGTCTCTCCATCCTCACCCCATCCACAAACCTCAACCATTATTAGCTCGCTCTTTGCCACACAATCATTGCGGAGTAAATCCACTCAAACTGCTTAATAATCACAGATTAATTAATACTTATGATATCCAGATATCACATCGCTGATTTAATTAATTCATCAGCTATGAAACATGATACCACTATTATTAATAATCAAGTCTACGTGTATAGAACTAACAAAATAGTTCTCGTTTTGACGGACGAGGGGCAGGTAATTGCGTGCACGCATGGCGCGGTAGATCACGCATTGCGTGCACGCTGCGCATTAGAGGAGTAGATTTGCTCGACGTGAGAAATCGAGAGAGAGAGACGGACGAAATATTTCATTCCCGCCAACGACCATCTTGATTCGTGTGCGTGTCGACCGATGAGCATACGTAATGCGGTAATTATGTCATAGGTCATTTCGATCCGGAGAGCACGCTATACGGCGCAGACGGGAGCTCGGTGGCATCTGGACGAAAAATAGCAACTCAGAAATGGTGCTTTTTCGAAAATGAACATTCTAAAATGTCGCCAGTCAGTCGAAAATGTTTCGAAATGTTGCCTAGTCGAAAAATATATCTTCGAAATATGCAAATAATATCAGAGAGGATTTTTTTTAACCAGTTAGTGCACTGAACCTCCCCCTTTTAGACATCGTCGGTTTTTACGAAAACGATTCCTTTTTTTGTATAAATTCGTTCTTTTTTCTCTTTATTTAGTGTTCTTTTTTATAACTATATAAAGGAGAGGATTTATGGGTTGCCCTTCGTCTTACCCCCTAGGTAACCGATCTCTCCTAGGACCTGTGACAACCCCGTCCCCATGTTCACCGCTAAATCGCATGGTCTTATAAACATGCAGCTGATGCAGGGGGGGGGGGGGCGAACATGGGGAGAAGTCAAGCGGCCTCCTCTACAAACATTCAGCGCAGATTGATCAAGAGACGCGACATATTATATGACAGTAGTGACATCCATTAATGTGGATATAAAACTGTTATTTATACAGTTTGAGTGGTTTTCATTCTTTCACGGATTCATCTTTTCATTGAGTGAAATTTTCACTCATTCATATTTAGCGTGTGAGTCTTAGGTAAATTGCGTGAATCGTCATATTTATTCAGAAATTCAGATAGAACTAAGACAAAAACTACACGCTAAATTTGATTGAGTGAAAATCGCTCAAAAATTAGGTCAATCCACTCAAAAAAGGAACAATTTCGAGTGGATTTAACACATTTTTGAGCGATTTTCACTCAATCAAATTTAGCGTGTTTGTTAAATTTGGCAATTCAAAAATATTAGTACTGCTAACTAAAAACTCATCACATCAAATATTTACTGAAATCTTGATTAATTGCTTCCACAACGCCAACTAAACTATCTCTTCCCAAGTGTGCAATATACTTCCCTCACGGATATGAAAATAATCCCTTCCAGAGTATGTCAATAAATGTCGCCGCCAGCAAAACGCTGAAACATTGACACTGTGTCGGGAGAGAGGAGAGAGAGAGAGAGTGGAAGAGACACTGCGGCAGGTCGGAGAACGAGCGATGGCGACAGCATCAAAGCCCCGCGTCGCCCCCCCCACCCCCCCCCCCCCCGACCCTCGACTAAGTTAATAATTACAGAGATTTGATTGCCAGGAAACTGCAAATTCAGTCGGGTTCAGCCGGGACGGAATCCCCATCAATGAGCTAATCGAGAGCGTCTGTAGCCGCGAGCGATTTGCAGACACTTTATGATTAACAATTATTGCATCTCTTCCAGCCCTCCTTCAAATGCGGCGGCAATCCGAAATTAAATACCGATGTGCGACCGGCTTTTCGGGATAAGAAAAGTACAGAACATTTTTAGTTATAAACAAAATATGATATTTGACAAAATGTGAACATTATTCAAAGAACGTGACGTGTTGGTTAAAACGAAAACAATTATGATTTAGGCTTCTTTTTAATAGATTCAGAAACGATCAGATTATTTGTATAGCATTCAAAAAATTAAGATTTTTAACCAGATGTATAAGTGAAATAAGTGAAATTGAGAGTATGAAAAAAAACAGTGAGAAAATTGTTATCAACCAGAATCCATCAGTGTTAGATTCTATTGGTTGTTACAGATTTTCTCACTTTTTATCTTCCAATCACCTTTTTCTCATCTCACTTTTTCAGATAGGCCTCCAGAAATACATTTAAAGTTTGCAAGATTGAGATGTTCCCATGTCTCTGCCTCATTCCTCTCTTTCAAATGCGCGAATCTCTCTCCACTGTCTATTACCGAGTTCGAAGCCAGTTCATGATTCATGATCAAGACACTTTGCAGACCATTGCGTGAGAGAGACCCAACACTGTAGTGAGCATAATTACATAGGTGCGGGTGAAACCAGGCAAGAGCCACTTAGAAAAGTGCACGATCATTTAGATCTCAGTAATGCCTATCATTTTGCCCGCTGGCTGTAATGAAATGTGGCATAGTAGTCGATTGGAGGGAATGAGATAATTATTTTGCTGTTTGCATGACAAGAGTAATTAGTATCATTGTAATTTGCATGAGCCACTTTATTACGTATTCCACACAAAAATGGTTAGAATTCGGCTCACAAAATACAATGATTACAAAATATCTGTTGATTTTCGTATATAGCTTTATTTATTTTCCACGTATTTTTTTTTCTAAGCTTGTGTTTTATTGCTGCCTGGAGAATATTCCGTGTGGCAGGTTACATAACCGGTAGGAGTTAAGTCTTGTCTATAGGGACAAATGAAAATCACCGGGGACGTGGCTATAGGGCTCAGTTAGGGAAAAAAAACTGTTGGAAGAGCTAGAGAGAGAGAGCGCGAGAGAGAGAGAGAGAGAGAGAGAGAGAGAGAGAGAGAGAGAGAGAGAGAGAGAGGGAAGCTCGCAGATAGGGAAGGCGGAGGATGAGCAATAAATCGTCGATATCGCGGTTCGGAGGGTGAGAGGAACATCGATTACCCCGTTGAGAGGCGGCAGACGGGGGCGGCGGTCGCGAGGGGGGAAGGGGGGGGGGCGAGAGCAGATACGTTGTAACACACTGCCACCCCGCCCACCCCACTGCATCGGTACACTCCAGTTGTGGCTCGTAAACTCAGCGGGGCAAAATTGAAAAAATAAAATTCGCCACTTACATGCTGCACAATAGATTAGATAACAGTTGATTATTCTGACCGCGTAAATAACACACAGTGTATTTGCAATTTGCAATTACTCCTCGCTCTCAAACACTTCCAATAAAGCAAGTCAAAGGAAGTGGTCCAGACCAGGCTGGAGTCTGGAGTCGACTCCCCTCCTGACGGGTATACTTTTTCAGAGAAGAATGTACCTGCCCGTCCAAGTGCCCACTCTGTACAGCGGGCGGTGGGAGGGACAGGGGTTGGATGGTTTGGGTTAGTTTGATCATCACTCTCCTTCTCTCTTGGAGGCAGGAAGGGGGACTCAGCAAACCATGTCCAGGAGACGTGCCGGGTCCCGGGGGAGGCAGGGGGAGGAGGGACTGGGAGAGATCAACCAAACGAGCTACATGGCCGAGCATGGAGCCGAAACAAAATCGATTTTTCGAGGCCACCGGCGAACACACGTCGCCGTCGAGTGCGGGATGGTCTCAAGGCGTCAAGAGGTGTGCGAGAGAGAGCGCGCGACGGGGAGGGCGAAGTGGGCGCGATGAAGACGGCGACGCCGCGCGGGGAGTTCAACGGATGGATATAGATTGAGCGAGAGATGGGAAGGAGGGTGAACAAGTGGAATGGAACTGGAAGGGAAAAAAGGAATATAATAAGAAACGTAGCAACAAAGAAATTGGCATTTCGAGGGTGAAGGGGAAAAAACAAGTCGAAGGAAAAACGAGAGAAATGGCTAAACATATAGGAATTTATGGTATTGGATGAAGTTGAATGAGATAAAGTTTAAGATTATAAAAGGGTTGCGTAGAAAGTAAATGGAGTGAAATCCGAGGCATTAAAAGAGGATGCGAATATCAATCATGGGGGAGCCGCGCGGGCCGATTATCTGGGACAGAGACGTCGTCCGCCTCGTGACATCGCCCACCTCGAGCCTCCTCACGACGTCGTCCTCCTCGGGACGTCTGTACCATGGAGCCTCCCCACGACGCTCACCGCCTCGTTACATCGTGTACCTCGAGCCTCCCCACGACGTCGTCCTCCTCGGGACATCGCCTATCTGGAGCCTCCTCACGACGTCCTCCGCCTCGTGACATCGCCTAACTCGAGCCTCCTCACGACGCCGGCTCCTCCGCAAGACGCCGACCACCTCGGCTCAGATCGCCTCCTCAGGATGTGCACGATGTGGCGAGATGCGCGCTCGATACTGCTGCCGCACGGCGGCGTCTAGACGAACCGCGTCTAGACGCCCGTCGCGAGAGTCGGAATGAGTCGCAGCATGCGGAGCATCGCAAGTTGCGGTGACACGAGGAAATGGAGATTACAACCAGAGTAACTTCTGTGACCGGAATCCAGAACAAAACAGCCCCTTGAAATGTAGGACGACGCTAACAGAACACGACGCTAACAGAACACGACGCTAACAGAACACGACGAAAGAGTGGACAGTAAAACAAGTGCTCCTTGTTTTACTGCAACTACATCGCTCCTCCATTCACTACTGGACGGAAATAAAGTAGGACGGTTCTCATTTTACATTTGAAATCTTTCTTTGCGAAGAAAAATAAAAAAAATTGCACGCAGATCGGACGAAGAAGATCTAAACAAAATAGGATCCTGATTTTATTAAGACTAAATCGATCATTCATTCACTTTTGGCAAATAACTTAGGATTTTCTTTAGAAATAAGTGGACGTTTGTTTGAAAGAATAACGCCGCAATTCGAACCGTGAGATATGGAATGGCTCCTGAATGCTGAGTGACAACGGGATTCCGAGGGTTCAAAACGCTATTTGTTACGCGAGAACATGGCTTTTCGACACGTGACGACGCCGTCGAGAATCTCCCTCTGAATGCAAAGTGAAACATTCCCCTCCCCGCCCCCCCCCCCCCCCTCGCTCTCTCGGCCAGGAGCGCTAGAGCTGACCACAACGCCGAGGTCACTGCGAGTGACCTCTTAGACCGCCACAGCTGACCGCAACCCCTTATTGTACCCAACCTCCACCGCTCTCGCCACTCCACCTTCTCTTCGCCGCGCGCAAACGTTTATCAACATCGGACAACTATTTGATTAATGCAATCACTGGACGCCGAGGCAATTGGATTCAATCTACTGGAATAAACTTACGTATAGACCTCAACGGACTGTATAATACATGAACGTGCAAAACGTGCGGTCTAAAAACTAATTTGGTTGAAAACTTCTGTCACTTACAAAAAGGATTAAAAAATTGTCTTGGTCGTGATTCCAACTTTTTGTTTTAAATTGATGGATAAAATAGGTAATACTGGGTTTAAAAGTGGGAAGGAGACGGTTGTGGCCTGGTTGGAACCTTTCCATAATTTGCCTCTGACTGAAGAAACTAAGAATTTATTTGACGTACGTAAGGGTGGTCGCGAGCATCGAACCCAAGCCTATGGAACCAACTCTTCTTCCAAATGGTTTCAATTTATATTTCCCATACATTCAACTTCCAAGTGGTTCGTAAAAAAGTGCAATGCTTTGCAGTCAAATCACATTACGTTTCGTATAATTTGAACGCACATTATTTTATCAATTCGTATGCGTGAACTACTCATTCATGTTCCAGCACGTTTCCAATTGGAAACATTTGAATTTGCAAAAGAAGCCGCAACTCCAAGCGTGTTTACCTGAGCGATGCAATGTAAAGTTCTCGCTTGCATTGCATCGTCTTTGACGTGTCAGCAGACACGTGTTCGGAGTCCATAATCTTCATCGTGTGCGAACAAACAACTTGCTCCCCTTCTGTCTTGCTAAGTCAATTAATCGGTCTATCGAACGCGCGGGATATTTCGAATATGTGAGCTATAATTTGATTTGAGTGAGGGCCTCCGTGGCATAATTGGCCCGGCTCCGGCAATGTGCTAGAACCTAACTTTGTTCCGGTAATTGAGTTAATAACAATTAGACTAATAGGTTGTTTACTGTGAAACGGTAATTAACGATCCGTGATATTATAAGTTTGCTACTTTTGATAAAGACGAACTTGTCGCTGTTCATATTACTTGGCAGTTGGCAGGCAGCTATTTTCAGAGTACGTCGGGACAGGAGAAAAGTGGTAAACACCGTTTCCATCGGAAATGAACTTTACGAAAGGCAATTTCAGCGTGTAATAAAATTTTAAATTCGATCAAAATTTGCCCCCGAGGTCTCGCGAACGTAGACGAGTTGACAGCCCCCCTCTCCCCCCCTAAATTGTTCAAGTATTTTGTTTCTATCCGGCGGCTAACCATGTTACACGGCGGGGCTTGCGAAACTTGATTACCGACTCGTTCGCGCATTCGCTTTGATTTTATACATCATTGCCCGTACGCGAATTATAGAGCAAAGTTAGGAGAATTATGTGAGGACGCGCGACGGGCGGGGCATTCTTGTAGCTCTAATAGAATATAAAACAGCGAGCGTCGAGAGAGCGCGCGGGGCACATTGACAAAGTTGTCCGCGTCGTCGCGAAAACCTTTGTGAATTCATTTTGACGCCGAGCGTCGAGAGCGCCCGCATAGATGCAAGAGGCACCGAACCGAGCGAAGATGTATTATATTAGGAGGTGGATAAAAGGCACGGCGACGACAAGCACGAGTTGAAACTTTAAAGTCTGCAAGGCCGTGCATTCAACCGGAAACCGGAAGAGACATCACGGGGAGCGCTCTTGCAATGGGTTTCCGGTTCGACGCGTTTCCGGGAATGATTCGAGGTGGTTGGTTGGGTGTCGGGTGGGTGGGGGGGTCGTATCTTTATATGAACCCAGAGTAAACCACCGGAACTTTTCACTCGCCCTCATGGAAGAGCTGCAAATGGTTGCCATCTTTTTCACCGAACAAAATAGGCGCGCGTTCAAACGCCGACTTTAATATCGCGCTCGGCGCTTTGAAGTTCGCGAGTTCGACTTCCGAAGAGAATAGATCCGCTCTCGGATGAAGAAGCTGTTGGGTTTTAATTGTACTTCACATTTCCAACCGTCTCTCATTGCGATTACATTTTACCAGCGACTGCCATTTCAATTAATATCCCCTTCCTTTGAAAAGCGTCGGGAAATTGCAGTTTTAATTCGTATTCGTTGCCGAGAAAATAATTTGATAATTTACCGAATCGAGCTTTCAAGCTTATTAAAATCGGAACCGGTCTACAAAACACTGTTGATATAAATGAAGCTTGGCTTGAATCTAATCTAATACAACGCTGAAATCACAGAATCTCGACTATTTGGTCGGAGGGAGAATTAGCCGCATTCTGTGCGAAGGTTGTTTGGGGGTGGGAAAGGGGGTGGTGGGTTGTGGGGTGCGTGGGGGTAATCACCCTTCATTAAGTGTGTAAAGCAGCGAGGCATCACCATGATATACCACCCCTATTCTATTTCACCAGAATTAAAGGGGTGGCTTGGTTTAAGGGGTTGATTGGGCTGCAGGGAACACAGGAGTTAGTTTGGTACGGAGGGATGGAGGGTGGCAAACTTTGCGTTAAGGTTACCGACGAAAGTTCAGTGAAGACATGGTGCAAGGGATTACTGCAAACTCCTGAAGGGTAGAGTCATAACAATAATTACGTCATATTGATTAATTAATCAAGTTGTTCTTTGAACTCACCTGCTTGTGCATTTCAACGTTAAGCCCGTAGGACATCTCGTAGTACTGAAAAAGAATTAGACGCGTGATTAAAAACATGATTACGTCGAGAGCTTTTAGTTTTAATGAAATTATAATTACTCTGGAAAAGCTCTAACTTATCTCTCTTTAACATACTTTTATTCAACGTGGATTCAATCTCTTTTATGTTTCGAATCAAAGTGACGAAACTTGAATCATGATAAACAACTAAATCGTCATGAATTATGCATGGTTTACAACTCTACATTAATATTTTCCACACACAAACAACAAAAAAAGTAGTCAACAAATTATATCAATTTAAACGTTCTTTAGCTTGCACAGTCCTCAATAAACCATGAGAGCATGGCGCAGCGCTGTCGTGCTGGCATGCTGAATGTCATAAACATATGGCCATGCTTATTACTACAGCAATTTCATATTATCATCAAGATATCCCTCAGGCAGTTCTGCATGCATGCAACACATAGCCACGCAGTGGGTAACTACTACCAGCCAAAACACCTGGCATTTATACATGCAAAACTACAGGTAGGCAACCAAAAACACCACTGAATATTAAAATATTATCTCGCATCCTTTATCTAAACGACACAGCAATTCTAACAAGGACGTGTCTTAGCTTTAGTAATTCAACTATAATCAATTTAGACAACTGAAGTATACATTCCACTCTATATTATAAATTACCATCGGGACCAACAGAGGCTAAACATAATATGCAGCAGTAATTAACAAGGCAAGTTTTCAAGAGACACACTAAATAATAACACATTCACATTATACGAAGTAAGAACCTTTTTTACAACACAGCTACGTCGATATTGTTATCTGTCTGCATATTTAAAATGTAGAAGTCCCTGAAGTGGCAAACACACGGACGAGACAAGCTGGGATATTATGATTCGTTGCAAGTATTTCCTGTAGGTTAGGAAGGCAATAGAAATGCCGAGGCAACATTTTATTGAAATTATACTAAACACTAATTAACTCTGCACGCAACCGGGACTTACTTACACAACTACTCTTCAATTATCAATGCAAATTCAAACGCCAATACGAGGCAATTCTCTAGAACCAATCATTATACCCTCCTATACCCCACATTAAATACCTGATACTTTTATATACAAGGTTTACAACTTAAATACCCCCGCTGGCGAATAAATAAAAAGAACATTAAAAAAAAACACTGGCGTACCGATAGATTGAGCCTAACTATAAAGATTTGAGTGGAACGAGATCTAATACATGTAATATTTTCATCTAGGCGTTTTTAATAATACACCACTAACTACAAGCATGTTTCATTAACAATTTAATAGCTTTTCATGGGTACTAAATTACTTGTGTGGGTTGCACAGAATAAAAGCTATAACTCTCTCTCTCTCCCTCTCGCTTTTGCCAGTGGTACAAAAAGAGTGCTGCGTTCAAATATTACTCGCAAGCTAACACCTAGGTGGGCTAAATCTAAGGCTAAATGTAAACACAGGGTTTTGTCAAAGCCCCTCGCCTCTCTGGAGCTAATTTCTAGCTAAACAGTATTATTACGCCATCCGCGATACATGGTATTCTCATTGATTTCTTTTGAAACCTCGAAAATAGTGATAAGAATACAAACAAGGACGGAATTGATAAGAAACTCGACGTTAAAAAAAAATAGTTGAAAATTTAACCTCAAACGTGTTGTGTGCGATACATATTTTAAAACTTACGATTGAATAATTAAAAATGTATATCCTGAACTCTACTGAACTAATGTTTTGACTTATTTGCTTGAACTAGTGTGGGAAATGAGGCAATAAGCTCGGAGGTGTTCTGCGGGTTGCCTAGCGGTGGCTTGCAGGCGCGCCCACTAGAATCGAAATCTCGCCACTTCACTCGACTTCAAGGCACTCTCGATCCTTTGTACGAAGCAATCGACAAATCAAAGCAAAGTCCAATATAAAACAAAACACACGAAGAAAAATGTTGATGTTGCACTACTAAATAATAAATTCCATAATTTTTTGTATCTGAAATATCCTACTAATATTAATTGTTATTTTGACTTAAACTCCGAATTGTTTAACAACAATAAATTCACATTTTTTTATAATATAACGGTGCCGTAATTTTGCCTAAAGACCACCGACTAGCCCACACCGTAATCCAATTAATTCTATGAAAAATCACTCCTAAAAAAATATAAATAAAATCCTAATTAAAATTTGTCTTACATTGTTGACGACAATGAAATACGCGGGCTGTCATATCATGTAGGCGTGGGCCGGTCGGACGGAGGCGGAGAAGTGAAACGTGTCTGGGAGTGTGAGGCTAATGATCAAACACATCGCCTCCTCCTCTACGACACAATATGTTATGTGTTTACATCCAAGGTGAGCGCCCCACAGACCAACTTCTTGTTCTGCAGACCGCAGCCCGATCCCACCGTCTGATTATTATTTCGAGGTAATTATCTCCACCTGTCGGGACTATTCGGTCGCCGTAACTTGCCATTATATCTGTGTCGACTTCGAAATGAGTAGGATGCACGCGATTTCGAACTAAAACATTCTAAAAGATTGAATTATATTGTTATTAATTATTAGATTCGAAAACGTGCCCGTTGTGTAATAAGATTTGCCTTATTTAGTTTTATATTCTAGAAGAATTATTGGCGTGTTAAATTGTGGGCCGAGCTGAGTTGAACACAATAATGGGGCAGATTTCTGCGCTCTGCCAACTGGCATTACTTGACTTTCTTCACTTTTAACGGCGCACTAAATAACACATCTAATTGGCGTGGTATACTGAAGAAGACTTGGATCAAAATAAAGACGGGAGAATCGTGAAACGGCGGTGTAATAACTATAATATGAAAACCTAAGATCATCAACTAATTAGACATGTGTGGACGGAATGTTCGTAAAAGATATCAGATGGAATGATTTTGAAAATAACTGCGTGAGTCAGGATTATAGCCAGATGATTGTAAGCAAAATCAACGGTGCATTTACTTTTGCAAACTAATTAATGAACTTTATTTCAAATGCTTAATATATAATTTTAAGATCTTACCGATGGTTTTCTTAAATTTAAATAATGCACGATATGGACATGATGGGATGATTTTGAAAAAGAACTTGGAGTCTGATAATTATTCTAGATTAGTCAGATGAGTGTAAGCAAAATCAACGGTGCGTCTCCGGTGGCAAACTAATTAATGAGTTACGAAATATAATATAAGATCTTACTGAAGGTTTTCTTGATTTTAAATAATGCACATTAAAAAAACAATTACATTAAGCAAATTCTCAGAATTATTTTTAAATTGGTGAAAACCCCCGTGGAATGATTTTGGAAACGAGTGAATCAAATAATTCCACTTGCCTTCTCTCGACTCTATCAATATTCATCGAGCGCTGCCTGGCGGCTAAATCCCCAGCTATCACGACATCAACTGATAATTGACTTGATATGTGTGTTTATCTCCTCGTGGTAAAAGAACCGAGACCGCCTTCAGACAGTAGAATGGAAAGCTCATGCGAGGAAAAGACTACCTTAGATATTCCACACCATCCTCTTCCAAGCCCTAGCTAACTAATTAATTCAGATCGATATAGACTCTTCCCATTTACGGTCTTCCGAGCTTCATAGTGTCGAAAAAACTATTTCCAATCCGTAGTAGATTGTTCTCTACCTCACTGTTCTTAATGATATGCTTTTAAATCGTGGCATACAGTGTATAGTTATACGTGATATAATAACTTGAAACCTGCGGGATTTGGCTCAGAGGGTAGAACACAAAGAATCAGCAATATTATAATCTGTTTATTACAAAGAAAATAAATGTTCATTGATGTGAAAAGAGCAATCAAAAATTATGAAACAATATTACGTTCGATACGTCGGCAGTAGTGATGATGTCGTCTGGTTTGTTTACTTCCGCGTAAACAAGTGGATGGCGTTGACTCTTGCGTAGTGTGTCCCGTGAACTCCAGTCCACCAGCAGAATGAAATGACTGGATATGTCACCTCCTTCAGCTGCGATGCGATGATGTTGTCTAATAACCCCTTGGTTACCAGGACGTCCAGCAGTCCGTGCACAAGGAGTGACCTCCTCGAGCAGTTGGATCAAGTTGGCTCAGGCTGATGACGTTCGTGGCTGCAGACTCGTCGGTTTCTCCCGGAGTTGCAATTCACTAACTTTTATACTTTAACATTTACTGACTTTAATGTTGAAACTGTTCAGTTGATCACTTGTAACTTGAAATTGTCTTAATGCGATATTATTTGCCTCAGCATTAGGCTTGAAGTTTGAATTTACTGGGTTGACGTTTATACAAAAATGTTATTTTAATGTTTACCTTCGATCACATCGGCACTGTCTCGCTGAAATTATACTATGTTGCGTGCACAAGGCTTCACGGTTCGCGAGGCAGGTCTCACTGCTCTGAGAAAACTCCGACTGATGATGTTTGGCTGGTAGCCTGACGTTTTATACCCTCTGACATCGTTTTCCCTCCAAAGAATCTGATTGGTTGGTTTCGTACACGTGGTAGCTATTTTTAGACATTCTGTCATTTCTAAAGCCCGCGAAACGACTTTCTTTCTGCACGTAGGCCCATGCTTTTCTTGGAATCACTGAAAACTAGTCTGGCTGACTGGTTTTGTAGCGTTATCACAATGACTGGTTCACTTGTTATTACGTGGTGACATCACAATTTAGGTAAGGTCACATACTTTTTATATGGATTCACTCACTTTCTTGATATAATTGCACATTGTTAAACTTATTTGATTGCTCGTTATATTTTTGTCTATTTTTTTGATTGCTGTTGAATTTTAAAGATTGTAAGTTTACATTATGATTCTAATTAATTACTTTGTGTTCAGTTAACCTTGACTCTAAGAATGCCATGCTACAAGCTTGTTCATTCTTTAAACCTATTTCAAGCAAACATTATTATTTTTAAAGTTAATTTTCTAACCTAGATAGGCCAACTTGTTACAGAGCCCCCTGAATTCTTGTTGTTCACCTTTTGACTGAAGTAAAATTTGAAATACATTGAAATTTTGAATGAGAAAATGGTGATAAAACAAGGATTCACATAGAGACTGGACTATCTAGCAGGAATAATCTCTTCCTTTTGACAAATAAAAAGTTTCCTTCAACAGATGCAAGTTTATTTCCCCTTACAGCTGTCTAATCTAAACCTGAATGAATGAACTCACCCCTCCACCTACCAAAACAAAAACAAACCTCATCCTACTTCCCGGAAACGATGCTCAACTCAACCCTCTCTCTTATCACAGTCCCGTTATTGGCCTAGTGACCTACTTTTGCTGGGTCATCATACTTCGACCATAACAATCAACATTGCTGTTGTTGTCACTGTGAGAATCAGCTGATCGACGTTGTTCCTTCCGTCCACGATCATATGGGAATGAAACTTCTGCATCTTCGTGAACATCTTGCGTTGGCCCTATTGAAATTATCTCAAGTAGGTGTGTCCAGAAGAATTCTTCACGCTTATTCCTTGCAGTGGTCGATGTATAAGTTTCATTTTCTTTCTTGACTTCCGTTTCAGTTTCTTCGTTACTTTCTTCATCTTGAAAGTCTTTATCTTCAATTTGTAGAGATTCTTGCATCAACGGACATGTAATCTTCATCATTTCTTCGTATGCAATTTCTTCGAGCATTTCCATGTTTGATACGTAATCGAAGGGTTGTATTTTCTCTTCATAGCTGGTTTCGGTCAACTCGTCGTTCAATGTTATTAATAACTCGTCATTCACTCGTTCAGTAATACTTGCGGCTGGAATCGAACTAAGCTCCGCACAAAAGTTGTAATTTTCGCTCTTCTCAAATTCTTGGACAAAACTAGACTCGGATTTAACTAATTGTTCTTGATCTGCTGCTTTTTCTTCAATAACTATGGTTTCAGTAACCATCTCAATAATCTCAATAATCTCCTCAATATCTTCAAGATTCTCAATAATCTTCACATCTTCAGTACGACCTTTGCGTCTGAAATCAACAAATTCTTCCTCCTCCAAATTCAATTCAACAACAACATTACAGTCCAGATCCTCCTCACAACAAACAGTCTCCATTTCATCGCCGTCAAACTCAATATTGACCAAGGCTTGTCTAGTCACCTCAAATTCTTCATTTTCATCTCGTGAATTGTTCACGGTTTCCTCTGCAACTCCCTGTACCAAACATTCTGGAATGACTTCATCTTCGAACGATTCGTTTTCTTGACTCTCTGCTTTCTTTACAGCGTCTTCTTTAACACCTTCAATGACAACTTCACATGTCTTCAGCTGGTCTAATTCTTCTTGCTCTTTCGTGATGACGTCGTTGTTCTGCAACTTAACTTTCTCAACTTCAAATTGTTCACAGGGTTCTTCGAAATTATCTTGTGGAAGTATAATCTCGGCATCTTCTTCATTTTTCTCTTGTACTGAAATATCGGCGATTTCAACACGATTCTGACTCTGAATCTTCGTTTCTTCTTCTTCCTTCTTCTGTGTCTTGGGCAGACAAAAATCTTGAACATCTTCTTGCGGCGTTGTAACCTCATAAAAACTTTCTTCAACTTTGTCAGGCTGCTCACAGCTCTGCTCAGAATTCACATCTGATTGCAACCTATTGCAGACAACTTCTTCTTCTTCTTCTCTCGTTGAAACATCTGCTTCGAATGCAGCGTCTTTCTCCAGTTCATCCTTCCATTTTCTTGAAACTTCACGGACGTATTCTATGAGATTTACGCGTTCCCAATGCCACAATTGCTTCAAATCTTCACTTTCCGAATCTGCATAATCATCATAATATGCTGCTCCGTACACGTGGTCATCATATTCGGAACTTTGCTTGGAATACGTTTCCTCTGCTTCATATTTGTATTCCCTATATCTTCTCCAATTTTCGTCTTCTTTGTCGTATCTCCTAAGTAATTCTGCCCTTGCCCTTTTACTAATCTGCGCATTTTCTTCTGTCCTGTCGTGACAAATACTCATCAACTCTTCCTCATCCAATGCAGCAAATTCTTTCATCGTCCATTTTTCTTCTCTTCTTCTTTCAAACTCTATATAGATTCTTCTTGACAATTCATCAATTTGCTCTGTTCTCATCAAATGGTATAAATCCCGATTACTAAACTCGCAGAATTCTAATTTGACACTTCTATTTTCTTCTTGTTCTTCATATTCCTTCTTATTTAGCTCGACCCAGGATTTCCAATATTCTTCATCTTTTTCATCCATCGTAAAAGTTCTTTACGACTTATTCTTCAATTTTCTGAATCTTTACATCTTCTTCAGACGACTTCCGTCAACAATCATCAGCGACTGGGTTAGGTCATTTCTGTCGATGCCTAATCTGGTTCCCACGCTATCAATAACAACAAACTTGTTCCCATGACAATTAACTACACAGTTGATGTTTCTGCCCCCCTCTATCACCTGAATACTCGTGACCTCTGACTCACTAAGCTCTGCCCCCTCTACAGTATCATCTAAATTCACAGTTGACGATAAACTTGCATCTCGATCTGCCATCGTAACAGATGTAATGAACTAACATGCACAAATCTACAGTTGGCTTTATCTTTACGTTAACGGGTTGATTCTATGTAAAATTTCCAAATACATGAAAATTTTACGCAATGCCTGTGTCCACAAGTTTCAGAACAACTGAGTAACTCTTTCACAATCAAGAAAACAATTATTTCTGTCAAAACAATTGCTCCCAGGAATGTTATTCGAGCCCCACACGTTGAGCGCCACTGAAACCTGCGGGATTTGGCTCAGAGGGTAGAACACAAAGAATCAGCAATATTATAATCTGTTTATTACAAAGAAAATAAATGTTCATTGATGTGAAAAGAGCAATCAAAAATTATGAAACAATATTACGTTCGATACGTCGGCAGTAGTGATGATGTCGTCTGGTTTGTTTACTTCCGCGTAAACAAGTGGATGGCGTTGACTCTTGCGTAGTGTGTCCCGTGAACTCCAGTCCACCAGCAGAATGAAATGACTGGATATGTCACCTCCTTCAGCTGCGATGCGATGATGTTGTCTAATAACCCCTTGGTTACCAGGACGTCCAGCAGTCCGTGCACAAGGAGTGACCTCCTCGAGCAGTTGGATCAAGTTGGCTCAGGCTGATGACGTTCGTGGCTGCAGACTCGTCGGTTTCTCCCGGAGTTGCAATTCACTAACTTTTATACTTTAACATTTACTGACTTTAATGTTGAAACTGTTCAGTTGATCACTTGTAACTTGAAATTGTCTTAATGCGATATTATTTGCCTCAGCATTAGGCTTGAAGTTTGAATTTACTGGGTTGACGTTTATACAAAAATGTTATTTTAATGTTTACCTTCGATCACATCGGCACTGTCTCGCTGAAATTATACTATGTTGCGTGCACAAGGCTTCACGGTTCGCGAGGCAGGTCTCACTGCTCTGAGAAAACTCCGACTGATGATGTTTGGCTGGTAGCCTGACGTTTTATACCCTCTGACATCGTTTTCCCTCCAAAGAATCTGATTGGTTGGTTTCGTACACGTGGTAGCTATTTTTAGACATTCTGTCATTTCTAAAGCCCGCGAAACGACTTTCTTTCTGCACGTAGGCCCATGCTTTTCTTGGAATCACTGAAAACTAGTCTGGCTGACTGGTTTTGTAGCGTTATCACAATGACTGGTTCACTTGTTATTACGTGGTGACATCACAATTTAGGTAAGGTCACATACTTTTTATATGGATTCACTCACTTTCTTGATATAATTGCACATTGTTAAACTTATTTGATTGCTCGTTATATTTTTGTCTATTTTTTTGATTGCTGTTGAATTTTAAAGATTGTAAGTTTACATTATGATTCTAATTAATTACTTTGTGTTCAGTTAACCTTGACTCTAAGAATGCCATGCTACAAGCTTGTTCATTCTTTAAACCTATTTCAAGCAAACATTATTATTTTTAAAGTTAATTTTCTAACCTAGATAGGCCAACTTGTTACAAACTATCATGGTTAGTGCAATTTTATTTTAATCGCTTTTTGCCACTTTTGCATACGTAATTCGTTATCTATTTTTCCTTCTCTGTTTATACTATTTTTCGTTCTGTTTCGTGCCCGTGTTATTGGTAATTATTGTGTAGGTACATGTTATGTAGATAATTGCTTGGCGTTATACTTTCAGGAAAATGATTGTACACTGAAATTAGTGATTATTTATAATTGAAGCTTTCATAAATTGACGGGTCGAGCATATCTTTGTCAAGCTGATAGCAAAGGCGACTAAAAACCAAGTCACTTGGTTGCTTGCACGATAACAATATTCATTAGTGAGAAGAAAAGGTGTTTTTAAAGTAGAAAACGACTGAAGGAAGTCACACAAAAAATTACTTAAAGGTATGAAAAGAAAACTAGTCTACAATGACCCTTCCAGGACAAAAGAGCAGATTACGAAGAAACCAATTAGTCAAAACGATGAAGAAAATCACGCCTGAAATAGTAATGAGTGCTGCACGTTTGTTCGTTGTTCAACTCACCATAACGTAATGCCGTTGCATTTCGGTTTTCTCCTGGGCTAATTTTTCACATTCCATTTTTAGACTGAAGTTGAATAATTTCCCCGAGGAGTGTGTGTGAGTGAGAGAGTGAGAGAGGGAAAAAAAGAAAAATAAACAAATTAATAAAGGAAGCAACAGTGATGACTCCCATGCACATTAGAGCGAACATTCACATCCAAACTCAACGACGAGAAGCAAAAAAACGAGCTGAAAATTATGGGTTAGTGTTAAATAATTTAAACAAAAACGCTGTTAAAAGGATCAGAACGTGTTAATAACCAAGCAAGTAACAATAAATAAAGACACCATGGACCATAAAGACGAGTAACATAAAACACAAATGTGCAGCCAGCCGATGGATCTTCAACAAACTCACCATCACATAATGTCTTTGGATCTCAATCTTCTCGCTGGCTAATTTTTCGCACTCCAATTTCAGACTAAAAAAACAATTCAAACTAATTAATACACAGGTAAAATTTCATAATTACAGTAGACAGAGAACAGATGTAAAAAAAAAAACTCGACCCCGTTTCGGCACACAAATGAAGTGAGAGTTGTCTGAAATAAAGCGATCGTGCGGTAAAAATCACGTTCAACGGCTGTAAAAAGTACATGAAATTCACTTGCATAATGATGTTGGGATGCAGGCGAGATTATATATCTGCATCGGCGGTGCATGCGTGATGCACAGGTGCTCTGACGAAGTCGGACTTGCACGACGTGTTTAAAACACCTCCAAACCAGAATCAAATTCTCCAAATTGCCATCTACACTTAAAATGAAATACAGTTTACTATTCAGCATTCAGTCATAGGTACCTATTCCTAATACACGTTCAATTGTTGAAATCTGCCATTTTGCCACGGATGGTAATTTTTTATTTCGTGTAGAATGTTACCCCGTAGACATTAATTCAAAACTAATCATAGAAAATAAGTGTGAAAATTACAAATCCAAAAATTGCAAAAGTACATTTCTCCTGAAAACATTTTCAAAATCGTAATTTTGGCTTAAAAATGTCACCCGTACAGCAATCGAAGTTTCCGCAAATTCCCATGCAAACTCGATACCCCTGGATCACTCCGTACACAGCGGCATTCGAGTGCGACGAAACTGCAAGGAAACAAGTCGCCAGGCGATATTGTTACAAAACCATCCAAGACACCACGACGTCCTCAATTACGTAATCCCATCCCATCTGTGTCTCGCACCCTGTAATTCCACTTCCCGTCGCACGAGCCTGCGAAGTAGTTCTAATCAGTGAGAAGCGATATGACAAACTCCGCCGCCGCAATAAGCCATCTTCTTGACTCGGGCCTGACCGCTTCCGCGCGACTTCCACACCAAACCACACGAGCCTTTTTCCTGACAACTGGGAGGAAAATACAGAATGCAATCCAACTGCAGCATAATTATTTCGCACCATGATATCAGTTCTGCTGTCCAGAAGATCCTATGACAGACATGTTTATACATTGGAAATATAAAAAGGCTTTTATGATACATGAATAACTTTCCAAAGATGATATTAGCATAAACATTATGTTGAACGGTATTTGATCCGTTTCATTGAATAATTCATAAAATTAGCATCGTGGACAAGTGAATTCTGCTACCAAATTGTTTGCACGGTTCGTCGATCAACTGCACGCTTGGCAGACTCGATTTAGGTTTCGGATCGAATGATTTTTGCACGTTTGTTTATCGGTAGCAAGGAGTCGAGAAAATGTGCACAGGAGTTACGCTCGAAGGAGCCCGACAAAATCCGTGTTTTGTGAGGGAGGTGTCGAACCTCTGCGCTGGGCCTGTCTGCTGATTATTACACGTTGTAAGAATGCATAATTATACACACAACATATTACATGTTACTCGTGTTTATGTGAACATTCAAGTTCAAATAATACGCGTCAGGCGCATATTCTTCTTTGATGGAATTATACAGGTTAGATGTACAGATAAATTACCTTTTTTCATAATTAATTCATGTACAAACAGTTAATTAAAGCGATATATCAAATTATTTGTCACATTTCGTAGTTTTATATCACATGAACACTTCGTACAAATTAAAGAGACAAAATAGCATGACGCAAACAGCTAAAGACGAATATGACCTTCAACAAATTAGCTTTTTGGGCCAAAAAGCTAATTTGGCTATCATATTTTAGTTCCGTTTCAGCATGACCCTATAAATGTTCGACAATTTGGTTTGTCAATGAATCACACCTTTCATGCTTTTAGTTTTTACATTGTGGCTGCACTGATGGTAAGATTTGTCTGATGTCTTGTTTACATTGCCAGTTATGCTATCAGAAATGACTGACACCTCGCTAACTCGGTTGTTCGGAATCCTGTTTATGAATTCATGAATTTCGATGTTGTGGACTTACTTGTGATACTGCGCCTGTAAGAAATTGAACTCTTCTTTTATCCTATCGCACGATTCACCGACGGTGAACTTGAAAGGTTGTCCTGGCTGAGGCGGGCCCTGAAATCAACAAGAACAAAACGTCAGAGCCACATTTCCACGACCCCGCATGCAACTCCGTGCTTTGCAATGACAGTCGCTAAACAAAATAAATACACACTCCGCGTTTCAGACATTGTTCAAAGAACATGACTCCATCCAATGTACATGTGCATGATCAATAATCCTTCTAATCATATCTCATTGCTTGTCGAAATTCAAAGGAGTGTAGTTTATTGTATTCCCAAGTCTCAATCTTTTGTCTAAAGAGCAGTTTTGAAGACGCGAACATCGCTCCAGTGAGCAGCTTTTGAAATGAATGTTAATTCCGAGTCAGCATTAATATTCCCGCACCTTCAGTCTGAATAATATTCCATGTGATACGGAACACCGCCAAGAGTGGGGGAGGAATATATAGGGTGGAGAGGATTTAGTTGGCACTGTTGACTTAAACACAGAAGTAGAGCACTTTCTCGCACCCTCTCTCTCTCTCTCTCTCCTTCACCCCTTCCGTCTCCTTCTTTCACAGCGGCCCCAACCGAGTTTACTTTGTCGAGATGAATAAACCGGGAATTGGGGAACGAGGGGGTGGGGAGATGTTGTATGTGGGAAGAAGGAGATTGACGAAACACCCTCGACTCAAGATGCCCCACCCTCCCCTACTCTCAACCCCCACCGACGTAAGGATCGTGAAGTTTGTAAACGATGGGAAACGGGCTGCCGAGATGAATTATTACCGCGAAGGGCGCATATTTATAGATTAATCGTACTCCACTTTACGAGCAATATTTTCATGAATAAATCTTCAAATGAGAGGAAATGTAAAATAAAACGGAATAAAACTGTTTTAATCACTTTATAAACTTCGGATATTATTGAAATAAAAACCAGCCGTATTCGCTTCACTGAATGAGGGAACTCAATAAAAAAAAACACCAACCCAATAAATGTAAATAATCATGTAAAATGCTTTTTCCAGTTCTAAAGATGTGTCGAAGGCAATAGTTGGCTTGCGTGATGGGGTGTGTAAATACGCATACATACATGTAGTAGTGGAATGCGAAGTGAGAGGGATGGAAAGGGGTGTGTGTGAGAGAGAGAGAGAGAGAGAGAGAGAGAGAGGGGAGAGAAGTGTTAATTACGTGTTCACGTTATAGGGCGGATTACATTCTGCTGTATGTGCCGCACGCTGCGGCGCCGGTGGGTGGGGGGTGGGGGGAGGTAGATATAGCGTCGACTCTATCCGCCTGGAGATGTTGTAACAAATGAAGCTCGACACCGAATGTGGTGAACCACCGTCGGCTAAACAAAGACGGATTAGACGCTACCAGAACGCAAGAGAGGGATAGATATATAGAGAGAGATTCGGGTTAGGGGGTGGGGGGAAAATACGAACACATTTCTGTCATAAATAATTTAGTAGCGCAGCGCAACCGCGTCCATTTGTAAGCTATAACACTCGTCGTGCCAAACTCCGCGGATAAAAAAGTGTGTGTGGGGTGTGGGGAGGGTTAATTGAAAATCCAATTTGGAATCTCTTTCTCTTGAGCGAGACATCCGCGTGCCATGACGCGTGATGCGACACGGAATTGCGGTGGCACTGATAACGTTGTCGTCCGACAATAGACTGTCGTGCCAGCTGACGATCAACTCCTGTTCGGTCCTTTCCGGTCGTCGCCATGATACGCAACCGTGCTGTGCACAGGTGCGGCGTCGGCGTTCTGAGAGTGCGGGACAAGCAGAGATTGCAGTTCAAGGAAAGAGCTATTATTGGTTCCGTTGCAATGATAACTGATAACGTCAAGCTTAGAATTACAGCAAATTAAATGTATTTTTGCTGTTGCTCCAATTTCGAAAAATACTTACAAGTAGTAAGCATTATGATGATAATATACTCTTAGATTTTCCCAGCAATTACAATTTTCTTAATTCATTTTTGGATTGATCTGCGTTATATTTTCAAGCTCAATTGTGAGCCTCCTTCAGGTAAATACAGTAAAGTCAACAACTAAGTATTGCAAATACAAATTTCCATTTTACTCCATAGGAATACCACAATAAAAACACTGTAAAAACGGAAACCAATACTCTTTTCCTTTCTAAAAAGAATAACTGGGATGTGGCCATGGAAAGTGGTTGACTCAAGGAAGAAGATTCGAGAAACAACACAAAAATACAGCGTTTGTATCAGTCTTTGCCCGAGGCTAACTTACCCCGTGGATATGACCACAATTTATGCGACACAACTTCCATACCAGATAAACTATCAAGTGACATTAGGAATGGTCAGCTTCATATCCTGTCAACATTATATTACTTATTGAAGCGGGCATAATTTATAAAACGAACAAGGCATTTTCAAGAAGCTTGGCATAAAGCGGATGTCAAAGAGAGGACTGTCGTGTTCGTGCATTAACTGGCAAACTGACATTTCAAACCCTACAAGCTACATCGCAAGGAGCTTATTGGCGAAGGCATTACATCTGCAATACACACGATATATAGTTACAGCAACAGAACACAACGGCGCGGGGTTCATCGGCTTGGCATTTAGCTGAGAGAGAATCGGGAAACGTGCCTCGTGTTGACAAAAGTGGCGCTGAATGGTTAGAAAACAACCTAATACAACCAGCAAGACACAAAACTATACATAGAATTGAATTAAATACTTTAATCATATTCGCTTGCACAAGCAGTTCCCTAATTACGAACCAGTAATACTTTAGCGGTCATTTAAAAACTCGTACAAGGTGATAACTGATTATCGCGGTGACATTTTAGAAAGTTATGCCCCGTCGATAAAGGAAGCGCGATTATATTATTCAAATTAATCGCGAAAAATGTCAGTTTATAAAGTAGCTATACCTACTTTGACAAAACCAACTTGAATGGATCAAGACGAAGCGCCAAATCAACGCAGTCAATCGCGCATGGCAAACACAAAAACAACTTGCGTCCAAGAAGAAGTGAACTCCACTGCAAGTAACACGACATGAACTAAGAGTACCTAGATGCACATGTAAGTACTTCCATTCCCTCGACCCAGGTATCAACTGACATCTTATCGACAGATCGTGTCCCAGGATTATATTGATCGCCGGAGAAAACACAATGGAATGATCGTAAAGTTATACGGTGGTGATCGTGAAAGAGTTTGTTTTCTTGCCAGCCTGATACAAAGCAGATTCATTCTTCTTCGAAACATTACCAGAAGTAATTAGCCATAAATGTTAGGAGACAATAGCACAATTAAGACAAGTTACAATACAAGCTATTTCAGAGTGAAATCTTGGCAATCGCGCTAGGTGGAAATTACGATTATTACCGAACTTTACAATCATTCCTGAAATATGTCATCGAATAAACTTCGTGGTTTACGTCCCGGAGTTTACACACTCATAACAATTGAAAGATCAATCGGAGTTTTCCACACAGAACGATGCGCCGGCGAAGGCCGTGAATAATAATCCTGTCAAACATAATGTTCGCTGACCTTTCATCCGTGGCGTCTTGGAATTATTGATGAATAAGAATTGTAATCATCGCGTCTTGTAATAAAAGTTAACGGTCGGGTCAAACTGAAGGTTCACTGAAATAATCCTCAAGGAAGGGTCTATTTTTAATGATGCTTCGATGATGAATTCGAAAAATATGAATACTCAATTCTTTTATCTAAATGAAAACATGTTTCAGAAGTTATAATATGTTTTGCTTGTTTTGCATATTGAAGATTATTATAATATAAATTATATTCCGCCCTTTGTTCGTGTTGCATTATAACAATATGTCGTCGTCTATTATAAATGTTCATTGCTATTCCAGCATTTGATTGTTTGTTTTTTTCACCGCATACAAAGTGACAAGAGTAAAGCAGTTTCCCAGAGGCAACATGCTATGTACCTAACAATCAATTAGCATAAACATTCTTAATTCTTTTTAAGCAAGAAATAAAGCGAGCGGCAATTAATTATCCACTGTCTTAGTAACATGAAAACTCTCTGTGTAACGCGTTCGACACCTCGAACAGAATTCCCTCAACACACAGAAAACACAAACCAACTGAAAGCGTGTTAATTATCTGCGATCCAATCAATCATTACAAAATAATCTGTATGTTTTTCACTGCAAAGTTTCTTAGTAACAGTCACCTTCACAATCTAAAGTGAATTGAACTTGATCTGGTAAATTGTTAATTTTCCCTTTTTAACCAAGAAGATATTGCTTAAAAAATGTATAGAGTGTGTCTGTCTACTAAGTACATGTCATTAGAGTGAGTGTAGATATACCGAATAGGTGTGATCTGGGCAGTGCAAAAACAACATTCAAACAAACAAACGAACAGTGAAAGTCGAGGAAAGTGAAGTGACCGTATGGGCCCGAAGGTAAGTCAAAATGGAATAAAATTACCCTTAGAGTAATAAAACTTATACGAGGTTATAGAGGTGGACTTTATCACTTTTCTGTTGCCATTTCATAATTCGCAGACATTATCGTTGTTTATTACTCTCCATAACAACCGAAACCATCTCTGGAAGTGGAACTAGACATAGTTTTGAATGACAACAAGTATTGTAAGCTATGTAGCTATTGTTTCCGATGCGGCTTGGCGTGTGGGACGCGATGCATATTTATTCTCTGCAGCGACATAAGAAGTCGGTTCGGTTCGGCATGCTGATTAACATACAATGGCGATGTGGAGTTGGTTGGTATCGACTGGGAGTAGTTTGTAGGATGTCGTTGAGCCGACCGAATTCACTCGCGAGTCTAATCAGACGACGAAGAAGTACACTCGTGTGGTGATAATAAGAGATGATCCATCAACAGGTGACGATGAATCATCGACGACATTTTTGGGGTCGTGGTCTCGACGAAGAAAGATATCGTTGAAGTGAGGAAGTTTTAGAGAATGAATTGTTTTTGGATTCACCAAATTTTTTTAAATTGTAAGCTAAAAAAGCCCAATGAGAACATTTTGTAAAACGTAAAAATCACAAAATATGAAAAGCGCTCACTACTTTTAGGAGAAAATTTATAACTTTTATTAAAGTAGACGCAACAAATTGTTAATCTTCAATGAGAGGGTCACACACAATCCAAAAACTGAGGTTAAGTGTATGTGAATAACACTCTTTTAAATATGTATGTGATCCTCCGATTCCATAAAATTTTGAGTACGGAATCATAAAATGTATAAAAACGTACAAATCCGAGGTTTCATTTACTTGGAATATAAAAATAAACCGCTTGGACATTCTCCACGTCCATCCTGTCCCGATTCCGATTATGTGAATGCGTGTTATTCTTTTATAAATCCCCTCTGCTTATGTTTGCGGTCATGTTTTAAGACAGTAATGTTAGCTTGTGATTACGTAATGAAGGTAAAATTACGCCCGATGTCATACCGCAGGCCACACACGAGAGACGATAAAAACAACAACCTCTCGGAATACCTTGCCAAACCGCAAGTCCTTTCTGTCGAATTACTGCGCCGGGAGACGGTGTTCTTTTTCAGATGGAAAAAAATACATTCAAGCTGATTGGCCTCGACAATTTGTCAATATTAATTACGTCGATAAAATACTGGTCCCACTACTTCGAAAGTATCGTTAAATAAAATAGCAGGTGAAATGGTATAACTATACGGACACATTTTTTATCAAGATTTGGACAATTAATTTAGAACGTTGACGTTTGATTTTATCGATAGAACGATTATTACTTAATTATGCTAAACTAGAAATAAATATCGCTAATTTAATTAAGATGCTAAGTTCCGGGTTCGATTCCCGAGGCTGTCCTTCAGGCTGACGCTTTTACTAGTCTCAGTCGCGAGACAAAATGATGGGATGGTTCCCTAATAATACTTAGGACACGGACGCCTACTAATTCCTTGTTCTGCATCATCATATTAGTTGCAGAACAGATGCTGTGCAATCTACAGACCGTCTAGGAGTCGAACCAGGGACCTCCCCGATCCAGTCCGGGAGATCCCGATTAACTCCAACCATATTCAAGTAGAATTCCATCAAAATCCGCGAAGTAACTCAACGATAAACAATCCCATCTGTTACAAAACCAACCTCACTGCAAGCTCGTCATTCGTGCCAAAATGAAAACCATAATAAAAAGATTATAACTTTATGTAAATCGTTATGGTGCGACGAGATTTTATAACATCATACAAGTTACTAGCATATATACATATATATGTTTTTCAAGTCTCTCTACATTGTTTGTTTGCTCGTCACAGAGCGCACACGTGGTATGTCTGTCTCGGTTGCACTAATGCGACAGCTGGTATCTCCATCCCTCTCCCACTCGTTTACTCCGATCAAACAAGGCAGTGGATGAATAATGGAAACATATTCAACCAGCAGTGCGTAAAGAGATTGGAACGGAGATTATGCTACCACCCTCTCTGCCAATTAGTATGTTCTGGAAACGCTTAGGTAGATCGCGGGACACGTTTTTCTTCCGAGACGAATAAATATACGCGTCTGAGAAAAAAAAATATATAAAAACATGATCAAAATTTGAATCGGTTGGCCGGCCATGCGTGAGTCGGTATATTTAGGTAGCTTAGACTGTCAAAAATGTATGAAGGAGTTGTAAAAAAGTTGGAAGCATTATGCTTGAAGAAGTAATCATCTAAAGAAAACATGTTTTGTATCATTTTGTTCATTTTTCGGTTGCCAGAAAATGTAACTTTTAAGTAGGTACATTCGTATAAAAAATAAAACACGACACTAAATACCATTTTGACCAATAAAACATTATGAATTACATTTATTATATGTAAAATACACGGAAAATCATGTAGTACTTATCTAATTGGTAATTACCTAGTAATTATGCAGCTGTGAGGGAAAAATCGACAATCCATGTTGTCTTCTTTTCGCACAAGTTTTGTATTACAGCAGAGGTAAAGAGCTGAATCTCAAACGTCCTTACCGCTGAATCCACGCAACTGACTGTCTTACTAGGCAAATCAATGCATCATACTACGCATTATTGCCACTCGGCAACAGACAAGCAGTGAAACTAATTTACAAGCTCACAGCGCAACATTTTCTCGACAGTTTCTTGCTCAGAGATTTTACATAGACTCCACGTGTTCGCTAATACCACTTTGTAATTAGTTGCGCGTTTTCAATGTTTTACAATACACTCGATTAGTAAAAGTACACCGAGTACATGCGCAGCGCATGCCCGTTTACGACCAGAGTCGGTCATTACAACAAAACATGACGAAACAATCCATTTCCTTCCTCGCCACTCAGCATCGAAAGATTGTCACTTTAATGACAACAACTTTTATGGAATACAAATCATTACCACAATTCTTTTCCTCAGAACCATTAAAAAAATATACTCTAATCTATTTAACATGTTAATTTTCTGTCGCCCCTCTCTTGGAGAGACTCGGTTCTGGACCTTGTCTTGTTCAATCGGTAATAGTACAACATTCCTATACTCTTGGACTTGGATTCGAACAAGACGTGGAAAAAGGAAAATAAATGAGTCCTCGTGATGTGTATAAAATAGTGGTGCAGTCGTCGGATGGAGTTTACTCGTTCGGATAATGGCTAACAAGGCTACTGGATCGCAACAGAGCCACACCTATGGGCATGAGGTTGTCTGATACAGTTTGTGTTTTGAGTAGAGTCATGGACACGTGTACGTGTATAGGCAGACACGTGCGAAATACCTCGGTCACCATTCACCAAGCAGACAAAATGTTAGGTCGCAAAAATAAGCTAATAATTAATAAGCGCATGAGAATGATAATAAAGGTACAGTTGAAACTATAGCTTTATTAAATGATTTATTATAAACGTTGTTTATTAAAACTAGCATCTAGTTTAGACAGCAATCGAATTATGTTTATAGTGTTTAATCTACGATCAGTTATACACTTTAGTAGTTCTTATAATCTTATAATTGAATACAACCTAGGTATTCTTATTGCAAGGGTCGGATTCTAAGTCAATTAAGCCGCCCTTTATGGTCATGAATCGTGTGTAACAGTCCAACATTTCGATGGCAATCTCAAAGTCGAGTTTAGTTTTATATTCACAGTTACAATCCGAAACATACGGGCGTGATTATTTCAGTTGCTACTTCGCTCTCATCGAGTGACTAAGCAACGATACAACAGGAAAATAGACTTGTTATGGCCTCTTACCAATGAACAACTTCAGTCGAGATAATATATTGTTGTTCGAAAGATTACAATTTTAAAACACTGCTGTAATTGTCTACGAGACGCTGTGGACAAGGGAATTGTTTGCAGCTACTACTGGTTTATTGTAAAATTGCCATCGATGGTATCCCGAAAAGGAAAGGTAGACTTGTTTGAAATGGAGCCGGAGACCAATGCAACACAGGGGACTAGTATTTATAGCGTTTCCAAAACCTTTGTGAAATGTGATACAGCCAATAGGTAAAATACGTGCATACATTCAGAATGAATCCCACGCGGGGATAAAAAAAACAGTGAGGCATTTATTACCGAGTGGGAACAATTATCAATCATCCACATTTAAATATAATGTACACCTCAACACTTACTTACCATCGACAGGTGCCAATTATTTTGTAGTTTATTTCGGTTGAAAACTTGACTCAGAATCTATTGTTGTACTTACTAAGTGATAAAATATTAGTCTATTTGAAGCATCCAGAAATTGGCCACATCTATCTGAACTGAAATTGGACAAGTTTATTTGTTGAATTTTACAAACGAGGGGCGTGCAGAAAAGGGAAGCAATTAGTAAGCAGTGATTCCTCAATTTATCGTAGCCTTAATCGTTTTGTTATTGTTAAATATTAATGTTTTGAACGGTTGCCTTGAATTTCAGAATGTTGATCAATTGATTAGTGAAGGATTTAATTAAAACTCATCGCAGAAATATGTAGGTAGAGTAGGTACCTACCCTTTACCTACTGCAAAACATTGGACGTTTTCTGGAGATGTTGCAACTGAGCCGCAATTTCAAATGCAGACATTGCGATAATAGATAGAAGCCAGACGGTTATATTTTAAAACGAAGTTACATGAATGTGTGTTTTTCTAATCTTCGGTTCTATTTATTTTTAGTAATCATTCGTCTAGTAAATACCAGAATGACAGTTTGCGCTCCTCTATCTGGCTATTTACTTTACGGGTGTTACACGGTTCAACTTGCCAAAGATAACATTGGTTTAGGAAAAGATCAACTTATTATATATTTTGACCCATGCGTTACGTTTTTTCTTCTTCTCATAAGTATAATATACCTAAGTCTCTTTCAGTTGGGGCCAACTCCTGAAACTTAGCACCTTGACGCTGAATAAATAGACGGAGATCGTTCAGCGTCGAAAACAATTTCCTTTGAAGTTATTTTCTAGCGTCTAAGGAAATATGCCACGAAAATTCAAATATGAAATCTATGAAATTGGGACATATTAGGAAATAGAGACTTCCCTGTTTTACTTTGAGTTGACAAAGCAAGAGCAGAGCTTGACATTTGAAGTTTTGTCAATATTGACACCATGATAACGCGATCCAGCATTTAGTTTGATTTAGCATGTAATAAATACTATATGCATAGAGATAACGGCTCTAGGATAACTTACTAACACTCCCATTGTCACGGATATGGAATTATGTGACTTTTATGAAAAAGGTCACAGGTTTTGATTTATATTATGTATAGTACCTATACACATATGAGAATTATAATAATATAGTAATTTAAATATACCTTCATTAGTTGACCTAGAATGGTTTCAATTGGCTTATAAATACTTTTATAAACCGAGTTGGCAGTCAACATTTTAAAACGAATGTTAAACTGAAAATGTGATCTAATTTAGCGTATCAAACATTCTTTCTCGGTGTTTGGCTTGGTTTCAAGTTCTCTAAACAAGTTGAAAGGTTTAACAAGACGGTTCAAATAAGACGAAGGTGAGAATCGGTAAGAGAGATGCTTTGCCATTAGCGTGTGAGGGACAAGGATCGACGTCGTAATAAAAAGAGAGAAGAAATAACTTGTCTGAGCAAGGTAAAGAAAGAAAACAGAAGTTATCTAGTGGAGCGGTCGCTCCACCCAGCCAAGTCGTACTGTACACTCACACTCACTCAACATACCGTAAATGCCTAATAAACTGAGGAGCAGACCAAACACTTTTACTGTAAGCAACAACATGGCATTTTCGGCCTACTGGATCTTAAAATTGGAAAATCTCACATTGTTGTGAAATGTCTTAATTTCGAGCTATGGCCCACCCCACCCCATATACCAAATTTGGGAACAACAGGTTTTGCCATTTGCGAGCTAGAGGGCCATGAAAACAGTGAAATTATACCCCTTCTTAAAGCTATCTGATGATGATGATGATGATGATGATGATTCAGATATCAGGAAACATTGTTGACAGGGCCACAGCCTAAACGGCTAAACCGATCGATCTGAAATTTTTACCACATGTGCACTTTTGGCGTCTGATGATACCTTGCCTCTTGTGATTTTTTGTGCCGCCATTTTTAAACCGGAAGTGACGTCATATATGAAAAACGGCTGGACCGATTAGAACGAAATTAGCGCCATTCGATTTAGATGGTCATCTATATGAAGTATGTTACTTTAAAATATAATTTTCTTATATTCTAAACCGGAAGTGGCGTCATACATTTGCAATATTTAGCTTATTTCATCAAATTATACTTTAAATACACATATCATTATCTTACATTGTAACAAAGACAATACAAAATCATAATTGCAATACACAGTGTTCTCGGCCGCCATTCCTGAAACCGGAACTGACGTCATACATCGAAAACGCCTGTACCGATTGCCACTGAACTAGCTCCTGTATATTCATTTTGCAATCTATTTGAAAAATCAATTGGGATAAATGAATATACAAATTAACGGTACCGGAAATGGCGGCAGGAACCACTAAATGAAACCGGAAGTGACGTCATATATTGAAAACGGCATGAGCGATTTGACGGAAATTAGCGCTATTGAATTCAGAAGGTCATTCATGAAGTATCAACTAGATAAAACTTAATTGTTTTCTTATTACCTATACCGGAAATGACGTCATAAAAATGCTAAATGACGTCATTAATATTCTAAAGGACACTAAATTCACCACTTTATACTTTTAAATAGATATTTATTAAACATGCATTGTAAATAACTATAAATTCAAGGTTGCAGTGCTCTCGGCCGCCATTTTCTAAAACCGGAAGTGACGTCATATAACGAAAACGGCTGTACCGATTGCAACTAAATTTTGGAATTGGGTAGGACTTATAATTATGAATTCAATACGACATTAATTTCGGCCGCCATTGTTAAAACCGGAAGTGACGTCATATATCGAAAACGGATGTACCGATTGCAACCAAATCTTAGAATTATGTCGGACTAATATAATTATGAAAAAAATACGACATTATTTTCGGCCGCCATTGTCAAAACCGGAAGTGACGTCATATATCGAAAACGGCTGTACCAATTGCAACCAAATTTTGGAAATGTGTAGGACTAATAATTATGAATTAAAGACGACATTATTTTCGGCCGCCATTGTTAAAACCGAAGTGACGTCATTATCGAAAGCGGCTGTACCGATTGCAACCAAATTTTGGAAATTGTATGACTAATTATTATGAATTCAAGACGACATTATTTTCGGCCGCCATTTCAAAACCGGAAGGGACGTTATAATATATCGAAAACGGCTGTACCGATTGCAATCAAATTATGCAATTTTGTAGGACTAATAATTATGAAATCAAGACGACATTAATTTCGGCCGCCATTTCAAAACCGGAAGGGACGTTATAATATATCGAAAACGGCTGGACCGATTGTAATTTCTTAGTACCTATCCTAATCGGTTGAGGCGTATTTTTTTAAAGAAAGTAGTCCTTGCTCGGACATGTGCTACAAGCTGTATGAATAAACTAACAAAAGAAGTGATATCCCAGAAAAAAACACTCCGTGTAAAAAAGGCAGCCAAGTCTCTTTACTTAAAAAAAATCAACACCGAAAAGGAGTGATATCAAAAAAGGAGCCAAGTCAATGACATTTCCAAATATTTAATCGTATCTTTGAAATAAAAGTATAAACACCGAGAAATACTTTACAAAAGGACTTGGCGCATCGTTTTTTTAAAGACATTTTTCTATTCATAAGCATATGCCATTTATATACAACCGTAATTTAGAATTTTTAGAATAATAGGGACACAACTTTCAATTACATATTATACCTACATACCTACTGTAAAATATTTTCTATTTGAATATGTACGCGATGAAACTTGTTGCCTATGTTTTCTATAAATACACAATAGTTATCTTCATATTATTGATTCATGGTCATTGGTCAACATAATTAAGTCTCATGCGTTATACCTTCTCACAATGAAATACATTTCTATTAATCCACATTTTATAACAATACATTTCACAAAGTACACAGTGAAGTCACATTGAACAACTATTAAAACCATAATAATATATACCATATAATGGTATAATATATACCATAATAATATACTTCCATAATTGAGCGAGCGTAGCGAGCGTCACCACGGTACACTTATGGCACTTTCTCTGTGTGTTTTTTTTGTTTTTTTTTGTTTTTTTGTGTTCACTGCCCAGGTCAAACCGCACAACCAATCGATCTGAAATTTTGTACACATACAAACGTAATCTATGCGATCCCTGGGATCTTTTCTGAACGAGATCCTGTGATTGGTTCAAATTTTATAAAAATTATCTTTCGATTGGTTGGTTCGATCAATTTGAAATTTAGCAAAGTCATTGCAACCAACATTGTACCCAATCAAAAAAAAATTCAGCCAAATCCTCCAATTGGTTCAAATTTGAAACCATTTTTCCTGTGATTTTTGAAATTTAAACTGGAACCGATTGACCGACCAACTAAAAACTTCGCATGGTCATTTGTACCAACATTTAAGGTATTTTTGCCAATTTTCACTCTAATCTGTCGTTATTTTCAAAAGTTTTTGTCATTTTAGGGACAATTTGCGTGTTGGCTGTCAAATTCACGGTGACTTCGAATCTTCAGTTCAAGGCAAGGTAGTTAGAGCAGAAAGTTTTAAACGATATGAAACTAATAATGACCGTTCAACAGATTGATCTGATATTGTGTACACACACTACATATCATATCATATGGGTGGTCCCAGGTATATTTTTTGAACGAGATCCTGTGATTTTTGAAAATTAACAAGGAACCGTTCAATCATAAAGGTTTAATCGATCAACTTAAAACTTAGCAAGGATTGGCACCAATATTTGTGGAGATTTTGGAGATTTTTATACAAGTCTGTGACGAAACTAAAGAATTGTTGGCTTTTAATGACCTTCGATAGACATAATTTCGGTTCGAGGTGTTGCGTGTATCCGTGCTCGCTCATCAACGCGTTACACAGAGCGTTTTCCTAGTATAATAGTGTTCTATAAATAGTTAGTAATTATTTGACAACTTTTCATGATTTCCCTCAGTCATGATCAAATTATGAAAAGATATCCTTCTAATATCACCATATTAACAGTGCTATAAGAATATATATGAGCCCACTTCCTTGTTATTTAATTCTACCTCCCTAATTATTACTTCTATTACAGCATGACATCTTTCTTCTATCGCCATTACAAAATTATAAAATAGCCATTACCAAAAGTAGCTTGATTCATAGATACTGGCTCAAATAAAAAGAGGAATATGTACCTACTTGTTAATAATCTTTCCACTTTTAGGATAGAATGATGTCTTTAAAAAAACGATGCGCCAAGTCCTTTTGTAAAGTATTTCTCGGTGTTTATACTTTTATTTCAAAGATACGATTAAATATTTGGAAATGTCATTGACTTGGCTCCTTTTTTGATATCACTCCTTTTCGGTGTTGATTTTTTTTAAGTAAAGAGACTTGGCTGCCTTTTTTACACGGAGTGTTTTTTTCTGGGAATATACCTACTTGAATGCCAGAAGAAGAAAAGAATACGAAAAGTACCTAAAAAAGGTGAATTGCTGTTGTCAAAGCAATGGAACCCACGCAGTCTACTTGGGGGCAGATTATTCCTATAAAACGAACTAAATCAAAAGCAAACTGTTATAAGCTTCAAAAACCCACGTAAAAGAAAACTAAGAATTAAATCAAATCCTTTGGTATGTAAAAAAAGAACAATAAGGTGTCATGAACTCCCCTCTTATCTTGACTCCCGATTGCCAAATCACTTCATTTAGAAATGTATTGATCTTCGGCTACCGATCATTCATCAATTAATTGACATCACAACATGATATTTATTATCTTGCTAAGATTCTTTTACTTCAAAAGTACCCATTTTAGCCTGAGAACCACTCGAGTGATAACATTTCGATGAGCAAGATAACCCCACAATATTACCTGTTATCTCGATAATGTTAACAAGACCCATTTACAAAATAAAGAAACTTGATTAGATTCTAAATTATTTGCTAAGATCATTTCAGGTAGGTACCCAGGAAAACACTACCTTGTACTTGTTTTGATTAGAAATAGGCTTCCTTTACTCAACTTTATTCGGTTGCTAATGAATGAAAATAGAAATAGCAAAGAATTATGAATTATGCCATTTCATGGTCTGTTCCGGTCCCGTGCTTTGCTTGGTTCTCGCCACTGAATTCATTGGCATTCATTGACCCATGAAATGAATGCGGAATAATAATAAGTATCTGTTAGCTTCACTCACCGGTACAATCAAGCTTATTCCTTATTATTGTCATTATCCAACTTAGTCTTCCGTCCTTCTTGAGACATGTCCGAGTGTCTTCATTGAATTATCAACTTGATAATCAACAAAGTTTAGCCTAATTTATTACATTGCTGAGTAAATTGTAGGTATGTGAGAGAGCCGACCCATGCGAGTCCAACCAAGAAAGATTATAAAATAGATTTAAAAATTAGTTTAATTTAGGACCAGTTGGCTGTAAAGCGAGTGTATGTAAATGGTAACGAAAAGATTGATTGCCAAGAGGTTGAAAAGTATATTTTCATTCCGATGAAAAATTAATCAAGAATAAGTTGTCATCCATTTGTTTACAAAGAACTTGAAACGATATAATTGAAGTGGCAAGTTTACAATTTAATTCAATAACAATTTTACTGTGCACGTGTTTACTACACGTGTTTACTATTTGCAACTGCTCCAAGGCCGGCTTTATTGTTACTATCATTATTGGTAAATGAAGTGTCCCACACCCTATCACAGAAACGTGAAAACAACACTAAACAATAACACAACTTTAAAACAAAAACAACATCAGTAATTTATGTGCATTGAAGAGGTATACAATTTTCGCCTAAAGCATACGCCCATTGATTAGGATCGCTTATGACGGCTTCCACACAAGGGTTTTACTTGTGACAGATCGCAGAGTAATAGGTACAAATATTTTTAATTGTATTTTGCAATCAATTTATAGAACTTGGTACCTAATTAATCGATTCTAAATATTAGTACCCATCGACTTCAAGCACTGCATATTTATATACCAAGTAACTACACATTTCTGAAAATAAATCTAATGTATAGCCTTTTTTATTACTTTACTTCATCGGTTTATAGAAAACCATAAACACTGTGGCATTTGGCGTCATTCCACTTCTTGTGAAACCATGAGGAAATGCAAAAGAATTTCTATTGTCGATTATTATTTTACAGCATGGCTAAGTAAGTGACTTATTATATTTATTACGATATTTATTAATTATTTTAGAGCCTGTCACAACTAACCCTCCACACAAGGTCATCAATTGCAGAGTACTGACCTCCTCAAGACAGCAATTAAAAAGAAGTTCCTATGACCTTCACAATTATTCTCATCTTACAAACTTATAGTTTTGTAACAGTATCGGTGATGTTCATTTTATGATTTAAACAATTTGCTACTATTTGTCTAGGCGTTAATGGTGTAAATAAACACCTCCTTCACACCTAGCGTGACCTATGAGACACCGCCAACGTCGAGGTCGACCATAAACAAGAGAGAACGACGCCAGGTCACTTTAGTCAGCGCCAAACAGGTGTCAAATCCTGCACGTCCAATAGCGTGTTGGAATTGTTTACATGTAAGGGAAGAAGGAAAGCCATGCCCGGATGGTCACCCATGATAACCATCGCTTGAGCCAACTGCTTGGTGTGCGAGAGGTGTAAAGAGGGAGAGGCCCATTAACCGGATGTGCCGGGTATTTCGGGTCAGAACCCCGCCACTGGTGTCTTACCGGATGTCTAGCCGCTGCGGCTGCAGCCGCCGCTGCCGCATTCATTCCTGCTGTAGGATACATCTTATGTCAGCAACGCATCTTCGTCTGTGCAGGACTGCTTTTGCCTTCCTTGTTGCCCGACGGCGGGCGTCGTCCTGGCGTCGCGGCACTCGACCGTGACGACGACGTCGACGACGACGGCGAGTGAATAGTCGCCGGACGGCGTCGCTGGTTAGGCGATGAACTGGTTGTCGGCGTCGAAGTTAATCCGTTCGATTTGTCACCTTGACTATCATCCGACGTAGCTGTATTGCGAGACCAATGGCCACCACTCGAATGCCGCTCCAGCTTTTTTTTATATCCACTGGATCGGTTCTAGGGGGAGTGGAGCGAATGCCACGTAATGATGATAAAAACACGGCGGCGGTTGTGCTGGTTGATGGGTGGAACCAATTTACAACGGATTCAGTGGAAAACACACTGCTAATTTGAGTGGATTAATTAATTAATAAAACACACGTGGAATTAAACTTCGTGAAGCCGTGATGTTGTCACTACAATAACCAATTAGATATAGCACTGAACTTGGTGTACACAATTCTATATGTAAACACGGTAGAGACACTAGTTATTTGAAAAATTCGCTATGTAAAACACTAGGACACAATTCGTTTAGTTTGAAGATTGCAGTTTCACTATTTGATTGATGTTAATCCAGTATGTAAGGTCGACAGAATACTTCCGACGATTACCTAATGCAACAATTCTCGCGCGTAGAGCAAGCTGAATGGTGGTGAGCGTTTGTCTCTAATGGAGAAAGCGCCGACACGACCGCTCTCGTTGCTGCTCGAAACGCGACTGAGCCCGCGCGATGCGATGCTCGCTCTCCCCCCTCCCCCTCCATCGTTCCCATCACGCGTCAATCTACGACCCCAGGCCGGTTCGCGTCAACCGCGACACCCCCCACCCCGTTCGACACCCTCTACCTTGCTCCACATACACACACCGATACAGGAGAGTTATCAGGAACATGGAAAAAAATAACCTAAAATGGCTGCCCACCCTTACATGCACAACTACTGTGCAAAAATCTACTCTCCAGCCTGACACAAAAGGTTTTTTCCCGTTTTCAAGCTCCCCCTACCCCACTCACAAATACTCTTCACGGATTTTCTCTTTTCCCCCAAATATGGCTGGCGTATCAGACCCCTCGATTCCTCATCCCCTCGCATCTATTGCCCATATCGCCCTTAGAATACGCCAAGTGAGTCCACGTGGACTCGGCGCTCGTCTCTCAGCCAATCCGCGGGCGAGTTTTAAACCACTTCACCAATGGCAAGACTCCGTTCTCTATTCATCCGGCAGGCCGTAATCATCGTAGCTTCGAGAGGCGGCTCTCTTTTCAAGGAACTCCAATAGAAAACGAGTTCACACCAATGAAACGCGTTCTTTCTGTTTCGTTGCCAAAGCAACCGCGTCGGTGACGACGTGAACACTTCCACTCCACGTGGAGTAAGCGAGGCGACGCTACCGTGCTCACAACGCTGCGAACAGAGAGAGAAACATGTGTGGAAAAAACAGTCGTCTGGTATTGAAGTGTAACTTGACTGGTTTTCGTTTTCCCGAAGGGTTGAGGGTTCGCTTCATGGCTGGTGTACTATTCAATAGTAAAGGGCTGCTTGGAAGGAGCTTACTTCAACCCGCAGTCGCACATTGACTGATGGCCAATCATACCACCTACCCCTACTCTAACGACCATGTACAGACAAAACCCAATTATTAGTTCACTGGAGGCTCTGTTCAGTACGGGAAATGGAAAACTCAACAACGAATAGTCTTGCTAATTGATGAAAATCATATTAATAACATATAGCATCGTCGCTGATGGGGTCTCATGAAAAGGGTAATAAAATATTTCGTAATAAATGTGACCTTATTACGAGTACAGCCATTAAATATTTGAAAGGGTAATGTAAGTATCGTAGCGAGTTTAGAGACAATAAAATAGCTGGCCAGTGAAAATTGGCACTAAAACAGTCGGGCCCAGGGATCGAAGCATCAAACACATACCTTCCTTGGAATGGTTCACCTATTTCGATGCTGCTATTCTAAAAACCATTAACATTTATAATTTCAATAGACGTTAGTGTATTGTTGAAAAACATTCCACCTATTCTCGAACTACGGTACGAGAGAGTGAGTGTATAGTGTCCGCATCGGTGGGTCTATGTCGCCCATTCTCCTGACACTTAGGGTCGCCGAGATAATTAGGGATGGCGAAGTATTTGAGCTGGCACAAGCATGGCTGCGACCGGTTCCCGACCGAGCCAGCGATGTAGCGTAATGTAGCTCGCTTGTTCAACACTGAACAGCTGTCCTACTCCAAGCCTACCCGAGCGCAAACAACAGAAACAAAATATACCTACCAGCTGTTCGAAAAACGTTTGCAAATAGTGTCTTCATTGCAATCCATTTGTTCCGATGTCGGTATTTATTATACGTTTTACCAATGGTTTTACTTTTCTCAATTGTGTAATCCGTGCCAAATATTTATAAGGTTGTAATTGGAATTCCTAAGCTAATCACTTCTAAGCTTACTTCAAAAAAAATATATAATTTTCACATGTTGTTCTTCTTCTCGTTACTGGATTTTCGGAATAATCCGATGGTTTTGGTGGTCAATCAGAATGGATTTTCATAATTATTGTTAACATGCTAATGCCCTCGCCCCCCCCCCCCCTACCCCTTCCCACAAGGAAAATTGAACTAGTATAATTGTTTCGTACACAATTTTAATTATTATAATAATGTTTCACATTGTAGACGACTTTATTATGATATGATGGAAATGTTAAATATTATACAATGACAATGGAAGGGAAACATTTCAGAATTTAGTATTTCGAAGAAAGGAATTTCCACTGCTATTATTATATTACCATGCATTTACATTTTTTTCACACTTGACGTCTTTTCGGTGCTTATTTTTTCACGCCATCTTCTCATCCATCCATCCTCAGACGAAATGAACACAAAAAGATTTTCTTTTTAATATTATAACCATGCATTTTGTTTATATCTTTTACATTGCATATATAATTTTATTATCCTGGAGTATTCAGTCGTGTGAGAAATGTTGTTTTATAACATGTATTTTTATTTTTGAATAATATAATTTTGTTACGATCATTGTGTAAATGTAAAATAATAATTCTATATCATTCTCTGCAATCTTCTGCAGGTTTAATCGGGTAATAATAAAGTATAATGAACTCAATGTAATCTCTTATATTTAGGCTAATCTCGGCTAATCATAGGCAAATGGCTACAAATCAATCCAATAAATCAAGTTGTCAACGGCTTCTCATATCGAAGAAAAAAAATAAAATCCGGTCTCACATTTAGATAAAAATTTGATCAATTGATATTTGAATTAGCAGTAAATAGGACTGATGACAGATGACATATCAAGAGGCATTTTATTACATTTTTAATAGAATGACATTGTCATTTTTAGAAGCATGATGAATCTTGACGTTTTAATACCATAACACTTGAAAATAAGTTAAGTTATGTTTCATATCTGTAAATAAGTAAAGAAGTAAATTTACACAATTGACTTTCTTATATAAAAAAAACACAGTTTATCTAAATATTAAAACTGTGCACTTATTATGCAATGTCAAAGCGGCACTTAATCTGGACCTCTGAGTAAAAATACAAGAACTTGATCTCAATTGACCTTGACTTATGGATCTATTGCACAAATACTCGAAATCCAAATGTAATCGTAATATAATTCTATGTAAAAAAATAATAATTATATAAGTATTTGAGCTTGCGAACTTTCTAAAATAAAGACGTCAAGATTATAATATATATGTTCCACAGTTCCTAATAATAACCCAGAGCACACTAATTAGCCTAATAAGCACAGTAAAACGCTTATCAACCCCGATAAGCGCCAAGTTACTTGATAGTTGGTGCTTCTACGAGTTGGTAGAAGAGAAATGGAAGCCGACCGACCACTCGACCAACGGAGGGGCGCTTTGCCGTCGACGTTGGTCGCGGCACCATGGTTCGGACTTGGCGGTTGTCTAGCCAAGCCATGCGGTCGCCATTGCATTGGATAGCACAAACCTGTGGCAAGCCATGTGGTCAATAAGAGCAACAGAGAGAGCTTAAATACGAGAGAGAGACATGATAATGACGATGCTCAGGAGTTTATAATTTAGATTGTAAGATTAACACACTTCGTATCACAAATATAATAATCTATATTTATTTTTGTGGTTGATGAATATCTTTGTGTATGAACATTTCTAAATTTATATTTCGGGTATGTATAACGGAATTTTGCAAAGGAAGCACCGTAATTTTATGTTCTAGTATTTCGTACTTATACTTAAACTCATTTCATTCCAAATGGAATTACAATTACAGAAGTGATCCACACAAAAGGATCTATTTCTTGGAATTGGAATTTTGGAATATATTTTTATCTGTTTTCGTAGGTAAAAGAATGACGACCTTGAAATCGACTGTCATACCAATTTTAGCTCAATTTAGCTCATTTTGAATATGATTTTAATGACTGTGTATTGTTTTCAATAGATTGCTGAATGGAAATCTGATAAATGCATTGACTTTCCGTTTCAAGGTTGATCATTCTTACCGGGAATGAATTTTGAAAGTAAAAGTGAACCTCGGATTAAATCTGATCACACAGTCAAATTTTTGACTCGGTATAGTTGTAAAATTAAATTTTATTTCAAGAAATAAATCTTAAATAAATTTTATTTCATAAATCACAAGGGAATCCCATATAATATGTTTGCAGATAAAGGCTTAATAAATAAATAAATACTACATTAATAAAATGCATTTTGTGTGGAAAGAAATGTTTACATGTTTACAATGTTTTTCATTTGGGATTTTATTTCTCCTAACATCCTGAGGACAAAATTATCATCACAATATTACTGCAAATTGTATGACTCCTGACTTCACCTATTTTGTATACCTTAGTACTAGACTAGTGTGAAAGAAGTATTGGTTTTGAGTCTAAGGTTTTGATGTCTAGTCACACCCAATATCTCTATATAGTAACTTCATTGTGTATTAGGTACTAAACTTACGCAGGGGTTTAGATAAGAGTAAAACCCACATTCGTAGCACCAACTGAAGTATTCCGAGTGATAAAAATCATTGGCATCAACCGGTATGTACAAATAGCTATTCGAGATTGGGATGTTTTGGTTATCTTGAAAATAATAGTAACTCTGTATTATGTGTGAGGGTACAGAGACATCTCCATGTACTGATAAGATATAGGTATGAGCTGTGTGTGCACACTTGAAATGGTGGACTAAATTATATCAGATACGTCCATGTCGGTTTGTTTGCCATTTGGTAACACTCAATTCCAGTTAGGAGCAAAAAGTAGATATCGTTATCAGAAGTTGATCGAACGATTTGTTTGGATTGAAAATATTAATCCATGGATTATAAGTTATTATGAGCTAAACCCTTTATAGACTAAGGATAATCATAATATAGGTTATGAAACATTGAACAAGTAGGTATTATGAGTTATATAGATTATTGGCTTTTTTATTGATAATTAACAAAAACTAATTAAAAACTCACGAGAAGGTTATATCGCTTCATAAAATTAAAAACTCTGTTTTGAAAAAGGAGGGGGGGGGGCAGTTGTTAGTCTTGTAAACCAATTATCCAGCCCATGAGGAGGCGCCACGAATTCAGAATTTAAACTCTCCACGCCCAAAATTATTTCGATTTTTTTTTTATTGGGTGCTCGGATATTGTCAAACTAGTTAATTAGTTCTCAGACTTCTGAGTATTTGCAAAAGGTTAGGAGGTCCAAACCGGTAGCCAATGAGATTCTATTTAAGATTGTTTCACTCTTTTTTATATTATTAAAGTTACCAACAGGATTTACAAGTATTTATGTTCAGATAACTCTCATGTTATCAGCAGGGAGATTAGAAACATAAAGAATAGCCATTTGAAACGAGATTTTCAAAGCTCCTGTCATCTTGTCGAACGATCGAGCATTGGGGCGTTTAGTTCTTCATAGATTTTCAAGTTCAGGTTTTCTTTTTTCTCTCTTTTACAATTCCAAACTCCTTAATCTTTGTTTCCTAATTCCTTGAGCCCAGTGGGGGTCGTCCTTGCCTTTGTTTGGTAACAAATGGCAGCGAGCAGGGCGAAAACTAAACAAGAAACACTCTGACAGACAAAATAAGGGACCATCTTTGACGAAATCTTACCAAATTTGAAACACGTCACAATTTTATTGGAGGGGTAATAAATTCAGGTAAGTAAGTAGGTAGTTGTATGAAATGAAACGGGATCTGTTGTTTTGATTCAATTACCTATTCGAAGATCAAAGCTTTTTCAAGAAAAAAGGTTCTCGGTCAGCTTTTCTAAAAGTGAAAAGATCGTCTTCACTGAAAAGGTCCGATTTATAAAGCACCATTTTGATACTCTTATAAATGTCTACATAAATGGTAAGGAACGAATCCCACACAAAAGACTTGGGTATGTGTTGTTATTATTTAGTGTAGCACTGTACTGCATGGAAGTGGGTAGGGATGAAGGGTGGTGAACCAATCTATGCTGGGTTGTGGTGGGTTTAGCTGTAGTTGTTGGGGGAATTAGAGAGAATATAAGCAAGGCAACGAGGTTTCAGAGAAGACATATCGGGGGCTGGTTGTCCAGAACATGGCTACCGACTGAGCCACCGTCACCCTTCATGTAGTCACGTGACACTGACACATAGCCCTTGCGATTGCGATGCAACAGCTGAGTAGAGAGGGCGGTGGGAATTAGCTCGTGGCTTCTTCCAGAACTATTTCACAAATAAAAGTACTAATTGGATGAGCAGAACAGATAAGAGATATCACATCTTTCACCTTTCTTTGGACATTACACAGTTTTTGTTTTATATTGGACGCTATAAAATGGAAATTTGATTTTTATTGACGATTGTACATAATTGCGACACTTTTACTTCTTACAAACCTTTATATTGACATTATTAATAAAATGACATCAGTATTATTTGTCAACAAAGAAACAAAATAATTTAATTTGAACACACACACAAGCATGTAGAATTGGAAGGGTTGATGTTAGATTGTCTTTTCCCGCTTCATTGTCTTACGTTGTTTAAAGGTTATAAACTATGAAAATGTTCATAGCATAAAAATCAACAGTGTTTGTAAAACGTATGACTGAAAATTGTCAAAAACTGATAAAATGTTGGTCCCAAAAACGACTCAAAATTGGAAGTTGATTGGTCAATCGGTTCCAATTTAAATTTTCAAACAATCACATGATCTTCTTCAAAAATTACACACAAAAAGCACACACAGAGAGAAAGTGACATAAGAGTGACCCTCACCAGACGCTCGCTAAAAATATTAGTTTTGATTCATGGCGATTAAACAGTCTTGAGAGATTTGAATTTTCTGTAATTACGTCCAATGAAAATTCCACGCGTTTTAAAGACGCTCAATCAAAACTCGGACTCTTCCACAGACATAATAAATTCATAGAATTTCCTCAGCTTGCTCCGTGAATAAAATGCCATGCAACAATGTGAAGATTACTCGGCTGAGCGCTGCAACTTCTGAAGCAAACCGTGTTGGAGCGGTGCGGTGAGTGATTGTGGGTGTATGAAACTCAATTACTGAACCATACAATCACATACTTGCTGGCACTGCCATGGAACAGCTCATGCGTTCAATAAGATACCTTCATGAAGAGCAGAGCCAAAGTACCACAGACGGAACTCATTGGTCGATACAAACATTTGAACAAAAGATTGTAAAATATCTCCAAAATGAGTATGATATTTTTCAATTTAGTGAGATTTCTGTGCACATTATAAAAAAGTTATACATCAGAGGTAGAAGGACGGAAGTTCACATCCATAATCTAATTGATTGAGCTCAAAAACCAGTATCTCGCCCTCTGGGGAGTCTTGACATCAGTCAACATGGCAATTGATAGAGCTTGATTACATAATTTCAAAAGTATACAACGCAAAATCAAGAAAATTGACTTCCGTTTTTCTAACTCTTTGGTACAGCAGAGAAAATCTCATCTGACTCGACTTTGGAACAGTTGTTAAATGTATCATTTGATTTGGAGAACATTATTGCCATGGCAACAAATTACATTCATGGAATTAGACTTTAACAATTTTTCTGTTACAGGTAACACCGAGCATAAGGACCGGGTTTGAACAGTAGATCATTATTGGTTGACTGTTTTTAAAATGTACAAGCATTGAAAAGTGGCCCTAAAATAGAATTAAACTAATTTTAATTTTACTAACAGTAAACAATGATTATTTTTGTAATTAGTCTACATATAAGTTTAGCTAAACATTGAATGAAAAAGTTCGAATGACACAGTCAAAAAACGCTACTAATGATATAATATAAGATGCATCAAATATTTGTTGGTACATTCTTTACACGCCTATGCACATGACTTTTTACATGGAGTGGGTGTGTATTTATAAGTCCCACTTCCTTGTTCACTAGTTCTGTTCTCAGAGACATTGTGGCTAAACTTGATGTCTTTTGCGAGGGTGTTACTTCGTCTTCAAGTTCCCAACTTCTTGGTGCACACTTGATATCATTACTTCAACCCCGATATTGAGAATACTCTGTCCACGTCCCCCCCCCCCCCACCCCCCACCCCATCAGATCACAAGAAACTATACCAAGAGTCAAGTTTGCGGTAAAAGAGGTCACGAAAAGGATCATTTCCGTTAAGGGTCGTTGGTTCGAATCCGTTCCCTCCAACTTGTCCTTCTGCGAGTTTCTACACAGTTGAGTAGACATTATAGACATGGCAAGTTCCCGACGTCAATGCCAGAAACAAAACTCCGGCGACTTGAACCGACCAAGCGAATCATCTCGGACAGATTTATTTGTGTAGGACGAAGTGAATTTCAAGAAAACGGAAGCGTAGTATTATATTTAGTGTTGTTTTGTTCTCTAGAATCGCGAAGTACTTTAGGAGTCGTTCTCTGTATCAAGAACGCGTGGCTTTTGGTCCAGAGGAGATTTGATGAAAACTGCATCCGATCAGATCCTCTGTCTTCTCCAGCTAGATCTCATACATGAGATGAATAAGAGACGCTCCATTTACCATCAAGAGATTGCGACGCTGGGAGTCATCTCGAGTTCACTTCCAGCTCCGCTCCAGTCATATTCGTATTCCATTCTCATCATTTCTCTCAAGTTGATGATATAGTTACTCTCAAAAAGTCAATATAAAATCAGATCAGTTAATGTAATTTATGTAAACTTCGAAACGACATCTTCCAAGTGTCAACCTCCTGCGAAAGGCTAATGAGAGATTAATGATTAATGAATATCATACTCCTAATTGCAGAGGGTGTCTCGCTCTACGCCCTCCTATGCGAGAGTGAGAGAGCGCGTCTATCGACCTTGCCGCATGAGAGAGAGAGAGACCTAGCCACCTTGCCGTGGGAGGCTTGTTTGCCGGCTATGTTAACCTGAAGTTTGCCGCCGCGCTCAAGAGCAAGTGAGAGGGCACGAGTCAGAGGTGAGATGGAGGGAATCGTGTAAGAGGTGTGACGATGGGAAATCATGCTAGAATGAGAATCCGACGAATGGTTTACATGTTATACTCATTTTAGAGGCGTAACCTCCTTCCCCTTGTGCTCACCCAGGCCGGTCACCATCTTTCTTTCCAGTTGACTTCTCCATGTCCAAATTGAAACATTGATGATAGATGGATTTCTTATGATACGCCGACGAAGAAATATGTTTTCAAAAGAAAGAAGTATGAAATACTCAAAACAACTTATTTCCAATGATTCACTATACTTCAAAAGGAAATGCTGATGCTGATAATTAGGTACTCAACTAATAAGCTCTTCTCGCAATTAATTTCATATCTTTATAACTTCACTTCAAGGGATGACTGTCGTAAGTGGCTATCCAAAGCAAGTTGTCTTTGACAAGCCAAGAAGTCACTAAGACGAGGGGGGAAGCGTCGAGGGGAGGGGGAGGGTTAAGATGGGGGAGCAGAACTCGCAAACCGCTGTACCAACTAGCAAAGTAGAGGCAGAGAAATGAAGAGATAAGATAGGCTGTTACACATTCGTCTCAAGAAGATCCAATCAAGCCTCTGTACAGTCTTGTATCCAAACAAGTAAACAACACTTCTTAATCTAATGGTCTCTTAATAATAAAACATCTGTTATGTTGTGAAGTAGCAGCGATGTAACTAAACAGGTTTTACACCCAATAACAAGCAAAGTACATTCAAAACTCGTTATCTGCAACTCATAAACCCGGATTTGAACTGGGGACCTCGAGGCATTAGTGCCTTGTAGTGTTAACTAAGAATAACTTCACATTTAACTTAATCGAACACTCAGCGGACTTGATTTATTAAAAGTAAAGTTAATGAATGATGTTGATAGCACTTCAATAGACACTTTGACTTCGATAGTTCCAGAGGTGAGGCAATCTTCCTCGGACACTCTTACATTATAATCGATACTTGGTAAGTTTCAGCAAAGATTTTTAGTGTAAACTAAGGGCGAAATAAAAATTGATGGTTAATTTCAGTTCGTGACTATGCATAAATATATGCCATCAGTTTTCTAATAACCTTCTTCATAGATCAGGTCTATACTTCTGATTCTGTGCCAATTCAATAACATCTCCTCTGAAGCATTTACTCCTGGGGGAGAGGGTTGGGAAGCTGAGCTCTCGTGATAATCTGATTTCGTTCTCTTTGAGAGATGGAATAGGGTGTCTCCCCCCCTCCCCCCCCCCCCCCCCCCCCCCCCAACCCTTATCTCATCGCCGCCTTCCAAGCGCAGGACGTGCAGTATACAGTTCATTCAGCGATCATATGGGCGGTGCATTCAGTTGAGACCTATTCAGAGGAGCGAACGTCGGGATGAACAGAGAAAGAACTAGCAAAACATGATGAAAGAGATGAAAGATAGGGTCGTAACCCCCTAAAAATACTTTCATAAAAGCCAGTTTAGGATGACGCTTATGTATGTGAGGACTCGCATTCATAAATTTCATGATGGAGTCGTGTTTAGAAAAGCCAGTTTACTTCCTACGAATAGGGGGACCTAACGGTACGAAATTTTCACGGTCGGAAGTTTAGGGTCTGCGGAAAAGGTCGAGTAATTTTCAAGTTTCCACATGAAGACAGTCTGAAGATACGAGGATTTCGAATTGAGGGTGTAAGCCGTAAGGTAGTGTAATTATAAGGGATGGAATCTAGGAACAGTTGCTGCTAGAGGGTTGGTGCGGGTTAGAATGTGTGTTTGGTGGCACCCCTCGGTGCGCCTGCACCCCCCGGCGGTCATTAAGAGACCCCAAGGATCGAAGGAGGGACTCGACTAGAGAGAGAGAGAGAATAGGACCCTAATAGAATCCACGTGGAGTTGAAGTGGCACGTCACTTTACTATATTCAACCAATCAAAATGGTTTATAACACAACTTGCCCCGCCTTTTATTAGACGTAAAAACAGGTAATAAAAAAAGTTTCTAGTGTTCGTTTACTGGTCTGCTAGGCTAGCCCGCAAGGCAACTCTCCAAATGTCTTGGGAGAGGCACTATTGGACGAGACGAGGAAGGTCTCTGAAGCCTTCTTGGTGCTTTAGCGAGGCGAGGGCTGAATTGAGATGATTCAAGCGCATCAAATCGTCTATAGCTTAACAGATATCTCATTAAACTCACCATCACGAGTAACAAGCTTGTAATAGTGCGAGGGAAATTGCAGCAATTTCCCAGTGCGGGTTGCCTAGCTCCCCGGCGATCAGCGGACCACGTTCACAACTTTGTGGTCAACTGACGCCGGCAAAAACAGGCTCAAAGAATCTATTATCGAACAAATGAGTGGACAAGTCTCTCAACCATGCCAACATTTGCGACGCTTTTCGAAAAATGTTCGCAGCCGACTCTTTTGACAAGCCACTCGATTTTAATCTATCTTTTACAGGACTCTGTCATTATACTCACGTCGTTTCATCTTTTTTTTAATCTAGCAATACCTTGTTCTGCGGCGTCGTCACTGGGTATGTTTCTGTTCGACTCTAGAGCGCTTTGTTGGTCGTGGAATTAGAAAGCCGGGCACAATTCTGGCCAAGCACACGGGGCTCTAAGTTGACTCGCACGCTCTCTGACTAGCAATCTTGTGAAAAGTCGGTACGAAGCGACGCGCAAGCCACAAGACGAGGTGGAGGAAGCGCGAGAGAGGGGTGAGAGTAATCGATGGAAGTTGACGACATACGGGGCGCGTTGATAAGTTATCGAGGCGAGTGATCGAGCAAGGCGCCGACTGGCCGGCGGGGGAGGGCGCAACGCACGCCAAATAGCCATCACAAGAACAAACAGTACGTTCACGTTTTTTTACTTGTTTTGGTGGTAATGAGATCAATAGAAGCAGTCATCTAAATGAGTAAATAGTTTTTTAAAACTTATTCAGTCTCGATTAGCTTGAGAGTGATATTTCTTGAAGACTCCGAATGTTCTATCAATTATCGAGAAGATGATAAAGAAATAGAAACACAATTTAATTGCGATGTGAGGATCGAGTCGTGTCTATATTGAGAGCTTCAACTTCAGATATAAATTCTATCTGCAGAACGAATAAAGGAAATTGAAGTTTTTTGCTCGGAGGAATTCTTTTCCTCCGGACCATCTCTTCTGCTCTTTCTTCTCAATCCATTCCTCATTTTTCCTCCTCATAAGGTACGACATTCTTCAGCCCCTGTGAGAGCTGCAACCCCTATCGCATCTATATTTCTCCCCGACCAACCCTTACTTACTTACAAGATCTACTGCTAAAATTGGAAAGTTCCGAATTCCATAATATTCAAGAAAGAAGACGAAGTCTTCTCTAGAGAGAAGAAAAAGTAAAGTAAAATCCTAAGAAAGAAAAATAAAGAGTCAGGACCAGCAAAGACCTCTCTCGACTCTTCCATCTCTCCCCCTCCTCCACCCCCTCCTTATGCTCACGAAACCTCCCCCTGCAAGTCCCTGGAGCCACGAAGAAAAGTGTAAGGGATGAAATAGGATCGAAGCCATCTCCTTGAGCTAAACCCAGACGATGGCCTGCCATACTGTATATCATACTACATCAGAGAAGATAGGCAAAGATAATCTTTGCTGTCTTGTTTAGCTCGACTTCACTTCGGATCGATGTATGCCGACAACATTGCAATATTGTAATATCTAACCAACAAATTGCTGAGGAGATAAAGAAATGAAATGAAATTCCATATTGGAAACACGAACGCCGTAGCAGATCTCTATTCGATTCCTATTTTCGAGATCTCTTCGTACTTTATTTTTATGAAAGATTGTTACCAAGTTTGAAATAGTACAAAATTTATTTCTTCATTTTGTAGAGATTCTAGTAAGAATATACACTCTATAGTTGCAAATGCTCTTATTTATAGACCATGCACCTAATGTGATATATTTTTATTGTGCAGTTCGGTATAGAAATTTATGTTTGTATATTTCGTGAAGGGAAGCCGAGAGGAGGCGGACGCCCAGAGGGAAAAGTGTTCTTTACTTGTGGTTTTAGCGATCGCGAGACGACGGAAGAAGATGGCTGAGCTGATGTAAAAGAAACGGGGGGAGTAGAAAAAAATGAAACTCGAGGAAAAAGAATTCATGAGAATTTCTGTTCGCGACATAAACCTTCAGTGGGGCATGACACGAGACAAAAAAGCAACATTACTGTGAAGGCGCAGACAAGATTTAGAGCAGATAAACTCGCAAGACGAATACCCCGCAACCCTATCAATATTTTATAAAGTTAAAAAGAAATAGTCGAGGTATTTTTCGGCATAGAAACTATTTTCAATGGCATTTCATATACCATTTGTCACTTTTCCATTCCACTCTTGTCTCTTTTGTCAAACTGTTTCCTTTCTCAAGAAATCGTAGTAGATCTTCATGTCAATAAATCCGTATAATTCCCGGCTTATCCTCTAAATGAGCAGTTTGTAACCTGGACAAGCTATCGTCCGTGTTCTGGAAGAGGGTTGCTGCTAACGTTTTCTCTTCTATATTGATGGTAACTTTGCTAGATCGAAGCTGAAAACGTATTAAAAAAGTTATGTTTTAATAGGATGAAAGGATGAGCTCTCAGTTGCGTGTATCTAATGAGAATAAATTTGGTTATCTGCTTTTGTTCCTCACAGCAGCTTACGCATGCGCTGAGCAAGGACGATCGCCGGAGAGAGATGGCGAACTAAAATGTAGAAAAAGACTCGGAATAAAAAAAGAGGTCTCGATTTGCTACGCACGAAAGCATTGAAAAATTACCACCCCCCTTCCCTCATCCATCCCCCCTGCCCAAATAAACTACCACCCACTGCCCAATCTGACGTTGCTTAACCGAAAAGTGGACTGGAATATGAAAATGTGAAAAACGTTGCTTTAGGAAAAGTTGAAAAGAAATTACAAGAAGCGAACTGTGAAATAAATTCTTTATAAAACGTCCTAATTATATTTCAACCAACCTATTAAAAATATGTATAAAAAAATGGTAAACTGCTAAACAGGAGCTATAGCGAACATTAACAGTGCCGCAATGATTTCTTTCATCACCATGTTTCAATTAAGCCATTTTCAAGAGCTGACATTGATGGTCAAAGAAGTAGAAGATCATTGTTTGCTCATCTTTTCATAATGCAGCTGCCAATTACGCATCCCGCCTTTCTGCGTGTGCGTGCGTATAACCACGTGATCACGTGATCACGTCTCACGCCCACCAACAAAATATCGCGGCATCAGAAAGATCTGAAAACTTTCATTACCTGTTATTAATAATAAAATGTTTATTGGTTCATACCTGGATGATTTGTTGAAAATTAATCAGCTAGAGCGGCTATAAATGCTTTGAAAGGGTTCATGTATTCATTATGAAATTAGGATAATATCAAAAGCCAATACTTTGAACACAATATCCATTGTAATGGGTGTCCTAAGAGTTCAGAAAAAAACTGCTTTCATATTTACGAAGTGTCTGCTGTTGCTCCGACTCGTCTCGGCAATTAAACTATTCCAGGTATGAGCGTATAAAAATTCGATTTAAGGTACCTTTTGTGCGGTGTGTTATAAAAAAGTCTGAACAAAAACATAATGTATAGTCTTCAACCAAAGACTCTTTCATGATAACTATTTTTTTACATATCAAACTGTCGTGATACATAAACTAAATAGCATATAATATAATGAGTAGCTTTCCAAGGCTGGCTTTGAGCTCTACAGATCGCAGATGATCAGCATAACTTATATCAAGTATAAAAAAATCAAGGATATATTCAACTCTCCTAATTGAAACCCAGAACAGGTTACCATTACGATGTTTACTTGATTGTACATCTATCGTCTCTCACTCTATTCCCTCCAAATCCCTTAAAACTTTTTTTTTTATCTACGTTCTACCTTTTCACCGAGGAGCATGTTTTCTATGGGGCATAGAAACGTGATCGGTTTACTAACATGTTAGCATGGTTGGACCCCCCTCCATAGCTGCTAGTAGCTATTATATACAAGTCTTCAGCCTTCTAGCTAACCAAAACTAACACTCGATTCTCTTACCTGGTCGGAAACCGCCTTACATCACGAACTTGTTCAGGCCCACTCCATTCCATTAGGTTCTACAATCAACAGGACAGAAAAAAATGGAATAAAAAAAATAGACAAGATCATAGTAAGTATAAAACGTGCATGGGAAATGGGAGGAATTATGTTGAGTTGTCAAGTTTATAGATCATTATAATTTGATAGCAATTGACAGATTATCGAGAAAATTCCTGTGACATGTTGCCATTCATTGTATGAATTTCCTCATCCTCGCGGTAATACAAGTTTATTTTTCTCGTTTACTTTTATTTACAATAAAAAGTTATGCTTGATTGTATAAAATGGCATGCCGACAAATGTCAATGATGTTACACAGTAGGTTGATCGAGTTACATGAACATGCATGGGTAAGTGAGAAATGCATTGAAATGAAGGAAGACGGGAGACTTTGGCTTGCTGTAGTGGGAGACGAGGTCCTGTAGGAGAGGATTAGGGAAGACAGAGGGAAGGGGGAGGGACGTGACAAGCATGGTAACATGTTCTCGAGACTAAAGATCAGAAACAGCCACCGCCCAGCATACAATGTTCAAAATGAGCTTTAAAAAAAACACACGTAGTTTCTTTTTTGTAAACGAAATACCTGAATAAAATATCGTACGACTATTTTAAATACCATCAAAGACATCGATCAAACAGGATAAAAACAAGTTAGTTTAAATTAATCAATGATGAAGAACATGAAAGAAGTCATAATATTATATAACAAGGTATAGAACTATGAACAGAATATAGAATGAGTATTCCATCTCTTACATGACCCGATATGGTATCTGTAAAAATAAAAGTCAATCAAAAATGGCCAAACCGAAATCTGTGATGAATGAATGCGATTAAATAGAAGAAAAAACTTGTTGTATTCTATTTTCTAAAGAGTGGTTATTTTCTTGTTTTAAACAATCAATTCAAGATCTATTCTGGCTGACACAAAGCTTTTGTTGAGAGAAGACGGAGCTTTCGTTCAATGGAGTAAATTTCAATGGAGTTTTGGTGGAGGAGCCGGGTTTTATAAAGACCGATGCGATGACAGGGTAAATTATAGAATTCCTGATTTATCAAATGAACGTAAGAAAGTATTTATTTATCTTCTACTTGCTTTCTGGAATGATTAAAAAGTATTTTCCTCCAAAGTTTCTTCTCGTGATTTGAATTTCTCGAAAGCACAGTGGAAAGTCTTTATCGAATTAAAATGTTGCTGGTGCGTGTTTTGTGCTTCTTTTAGCTCGTAAACAAGATGAAACTTTCATGAGATCTCAGAGTTTTTTTTCTCTGACGTGTTCGTTGAAAGTATTTCCGAGTTTTGTACGAAATATCGCCCTCTCTCTCTCTCCTCTCTCTCTATCTAAGATATAAGCTATAAGTACGAAACGAGAAAATGGCTAATTGAATTCTGTTTCATTAAAGTGATAGTAATTTGATTCTCGTTTTCGTTAAAAATAATTTTTGTTGTTGCCTTCTCCATTCGCTTCTACTTGTTAGTCCTTCTAAATTTTCTTCTCTTTTATTTCCCGTTTTCTTCTACTTCTTCTTCTTCTTCTCCTCCTGGAGTGGGATAGAGCCTTCTCTTTCTTCTTTTCAACTCTAACTAAGCCAGACTCCTGCTAACTTATAACTTAATTACGTATTTTGAAATACAATAGGAAGGAACGTATATCTTGTCTCAAGTCTCAACTAACGCGCAGACGCCACTGTGAAACTTCTAAAGTAACAGCAAATATAGATATATCCACAACTTTACAAGATGTCTACTAAACGAACACATGGCTGGCAAGCTCGCTCACATGTCTATTAGACTTATTATATTAATATTTTAACAATTAATAGCAAACAAACGAGTATCATTACTCACGAGGATAATTAGTCACATGAGAATGTTTTATAGAAACCTCTAATTCTTTATTACGGGGCGGCTTATTTGTTCTCTGCATTCGAAATACCTTCATAACTACACGTTTCTTAGACATGTCTCAGCCATTACGATAATTATATTTCCTATACTGTTCATCTGGCGTCTTTGACATGTAGCATCTCTAATGCTATCACGTCGTGACGGCAGAGATGAGCGAGAACTGTGACGTAAGTCATCGTCTGAGAGCGAGTGAGATGTCGATGACAGCGCGGCGAGGCGGTAATATCGTGAACATCTCATTACAAGGGGAATTACAGGGCGCTTTTGGTTCGTCACACCTCCGTTGAAGACTGCAAGCGCTAGTGGCGGCTTGGTATTCTCTCTCGATGTGTTTGATTAGGACCGCCGGGATCTTTGCAAATCTCAAGACAGAATGTTTTAGCTCAAACGGACAGTCTCTAGACTCACAAACATACAATCGGCAACAAAGATTAAGAATTATCATAAAGTTCCACACACTAAATGACATACAGTTCGACATACTAACTGTTCGTTATGGAAATCGTTCGACACACCAATTATTTGACATACCATTTGTTCCGGTCACCAAACTGTTTAACAACAGAAGCAGCAAAATGCCAGTTGGAATACCTTCTTTTTGGGCAGTGTCATTTAACCTGCTACAGCGCCTGATATTAATTGTGATTTGATAAAAACAACGTAAGGTAATTTCAAATGCATTCTCTTCATTCATAAAAACGAAAACGGAATAATTGATAAAATTGTTGACAAGTAATTCGTAATTGTACGTTCGTATTGTTCACAGTACTGTTATGTATGAAAATCTGTATTATTATCACAGGGTTTAATTAAAGATTTGAAGCACCTACCAACAGTGATGCAGAACATTTTATCTTCTAAACTGTAAATAATATGAAGCCTTACAATTAAGCGTTACTGAAGAGATTACTATTGTTTCTTGGCTTAGCGACAAAATGAGCTCGCATTAGAGAATAGAATGACATAAAACGGACTGAATTTCAATAAATAACCATTTAATATCTCCATAAATTTATTACGAAATTCACGGTTGACGGTTTGGAATAAGTCCCCTATAATAATATATTCATAATGCTTCGTATGCCGTCAACGCTCTAGCAAAATTAGAGCAAGTCAAGTGGAAGAATAAATATTTTTTGTCGCTTTAATATTTCAAGCAAAGCTGTTGGCATAAGTATCTTGTTTCAACATGGGCAAGAATTAATCTGTAATGATAGCTACAATAGAATCTCAAACCTATATAGAACGTTTTTGAAAAGAGGATTAAGAATTTCGGCTTTTGAAATTCATTTCTACTTGACGGCAACACACTATTCATCCTGTCTCCCCTCTGTTTTCATACCTACATTGAATTTTGACAATTCGTGGGCTAGCAAATTAAACAACGTATATAAAGACTGGTTGTTCGTGTGTTTTTTTTCTCCGTAAAGGTTTGTTTGGCGCTTCATCAGTACATTGCATGCAGTGGGTTGTGGTCTGTTTGGGGTGGTTGGAGTGATCCACACGTTCTACTAGGATCGGGGCAAAATCCCTCGGGATTCATTTGCAAAATCCAGAGTTAGGAAAGACAATGACAGAGGCTTTTTGATAATTGTGGTTGTGTGCTGTATGGAAGAAATGGATACCTGTTTTATGGCTTCATTAGTTTTGAAATGACAGATATTGAGAAGTGTTTAATATAAAACCCCTTACAAATTCTGAAGCAAAAGAGTTGATATTTTCTATAACTTGATAAGTTTTCAAATTATTATAAATCTAAAAGTTATGCGCTATGGAAATATAAAAGAGAGAAGAAGAATCTATGGTCTCTCTCAGTCTTTCGTTCTTGCTTTCTTCCTTTAAATTGTTTCCACCATTTCAACTCCAATTTCCTTTCAAATTCCCCTTTATTTCTGCTTCATCAAGCGCCAGTCTCGATATGAATGCCTTTGCTCTACTCTGCACATATCTTACTCTCAAACTTATTACACGGGGGGGAAGAAACGAAGAAAAGATTCGCAAAGTTCGTTTCTAAAGCATTCATCTTCCTTTATTCTCATTCATTTAAATCTATTCCTCTTTCCCATCAGTTTTTTTTCTTTTTGCCCCTTCAACTACATTTTCTCTTTTCTCAGCAAATTTTTGCGGCATGCAAGCGGAAACGACGTCTTTCTCAAGTTCCATTTCCCGGTCTTTGCGATAGCTTCATATTCTTAGACCTGCTCATTATAATGTTGCTCCTTGCTTTGAAACCCCATCCAAGTACATGCAAACTTCCCTCATGCCGATCCATACAAGTTTAACTATTACTTATAATTCAAGACACATATTTCAAGTCTCTTCCTTGTTGTTAGATATAATGTTTACTCGAGTTTAGGGTGAATATTAGATAATTAGGATCTCTCTCTTCTTGGCAAATCTTCTTTTTGTTCGCGGGATCTCTCGGTTCCTTGCATATGACAGGCCTCGTAATTTATATTTATTTATACACATAAATGCTCAACGTGGTAAATCGCAGCAGCCATTCATTAATGTTTTCACTTTTTGCAACGCCTGGTTTGTCCTCTGGGAGGAACACCGATCCATCCTCAACTAATTGTTGAGTCTCCATCTTTGTCAGACACAATCACTTAGTCTTCTAATTCTCTCTGTTTTTATTATACTCGATGTTGGGGCGAAATCTTCCCGAGCTTCTGTTCTTGCTACGTTATAAAAGAGAAGAAATCCTCCACCGCTCCATTACCGCCCCCGTTTTACTTTATGTGCCCTGCCCTCCGCCACTATTTCTTGTCTTTATATCCTCCCACCGTTCTATAAGCACACGATAAAGTTCCCTCTTCTTCCCTCTCTCCTCTTCCACATCTTATATTCTTTTTATTCCACTTGTCTCTTTCACACAATTCACTGAAATTATCCCCTCTTTTGAGATGGTGAATAGAAGTGTTGTATAAAGAACATACGCACACAACCAAAAAGAACCCTTTGCAATATTCCTATTGCCAATTCAAATCACAGAGTTTGAGTTTGAAATGGTTCAAAGTTGTTTTTACAAATAGTTTATGAATTTGAATATCTTCACTTGACGGTAGGTATGTAGAACCGTCAAATTATAGATAACAACTGGTGTTAATTTGCCAACTGTCAAGATTGTTTGTGTAATTATCCTTCAAGCGCAAGAAAAATGACTTATAAAACGGCTTCTCTGCCAAAATGGAGATCCGATTGCATTACAATGCAATTTAGCTTATGCGCCATCATAAATAGAAGCTCCAGATCCCGCTCTACTAACATTTTAATGCATTTCTTACTATCCAATAATGGCTGTTTAGTGTTTTCTCCAATACAGTTGGCTCGCTGGAAATCTTGAAAAGTAATTTCCTTCAGTTTGATAGTTTTGTTTACGAATTGTTCGAAGTCTCTTCCGAGTCGAATAGTTTATTACAGGAGCATTCAGAGGCGACTAACAGTCAGGAATTTCTTGCAAATTACAATAGTAGGGGTTGCGACTTCTCTATCTGACTCGTAAAACCAGGACCGTTAAGTCGTATCCAGTGAGGGAGGGAAGAGAGAGCGAGAGATAGAGAGAGAGAGAGAGAGAGCGAGGGAAGAAAGAGGGAAGTAAGGAGGGTTCATTTTGCTTGGTCGTAAAGATGTGTGCTTTAGGCGACAACCTCACGGCTAAACGCGAATTGCTCAACCGCTCCAGTTTACACTAAAATGTAATAACTTCACGTTCTCAAATAAAACCCGGTGTAGGAAGAATAAGAAAGATATAGTAAAGAGAAATACATTGTTAGCCTCGCTCTATGAAGCTTTGTAATTCGACGAATAAAGTATTTCTAGACCATTCACCGTCTCAAATTGCAACTGTTGATCATTAATTTTCAATTTTTTTAGTAACATATTTATTACTTCTATTCATAATGCCTTTGACTTTGTACTATACCACCGATTTTATATCTAACTTGATCTGAGCACACATAACTGGAAACGAAAAGTGTGGACAAGTTTGTATTTGGTTCTGCTTTATTGTCAAACTTCAACGCTCATATTGCAACTGTCGGAGATACAATTGCATTCTGGGGCGACAATTCAGTACCTAGAAAAAACTTTATTCATTTCACTATCCAATTTTTTCAATATTTTTTATTGATCAAAATTGAAAAAGTTATATTGTAGCTGTAGGTACCTAAAGTCAGGATATACCTTACTTATTGTGAGCCAATAATATACTTACATTACAGTAAGCTTGGTTGATAAAACCCTCACCTTCATTTGTCACGCTTGTTGATTGTGCTAGGGCTACCTACTTTCCACTTAAATAACTTTTATTATCTAATCGTGTACTAAATAACCATATCACCTCACTGCCTATTTGACAAAATAATGATAGTGGCCATCGTGACCTAGCCGTGTAATAGCGCCCTTGTGCAATGGATTCAGTTTATCCAGAAACGCTTAGAGACCTAAATTCAATTATAATTCATATCGAATCGATTAAATTGTAATTATAATTGATAAAATTATGATTTGGCTGGTTAATCCTCGAGTATAGCATTACTGTGACCAGTACAAGGTGGTCAGTGGGGGGTGTGCGGGGTGAAGGGTGAGAGGGGTTAAACAAGCAATTAACACGATGTCCGAGCTCTCGAGTACCGTGTGTGAGGGGGAGGGGGGGGGTACAGTGGAGTGGGGATGCTGCATGTACATGCAACACTTTGCTACTCCCGTGGGTCTGGGCTTGGTACATGATCTTCTTACTGTGCTAGCATCTTGGAGGAGGGGAATGCAGAACTTGTGTAGATTTTATTTTCCCTACTTCTAACATTTTTTTTTTTTTTTTTTTTATTTTTTTTTACAAATAAATGATATATTAGAGAGCCCGGTCACTATGAAATATGTCAAATATGAAAATAAAATGTTCCTCTTGACAATTTGTTCGATGGACAAAGAAACAATTTCCCAATCATGTTTTCACATTTATATATTTTTTTATATATTTTCACATTCACATTTTTCATTTATTTATATAGAAAAGATTGTGTCAATAAACTAATTCAGCGTCTGGTTATAGATAGATTCCAGATATTTTTCTGGATACTTCTCAATGGAGTTATCCAGTAAATAAAATTATAGGAATTCAAACTGTGCCATGATTGTTTGTGAAACAAAGAGCACCCAACAATGTATGAGTTGATTTCATGTTATCATTTGTACTAAATTATTTTCACCTTGGTAGTTTGATAAAAAAAATGTGACTATGACGAGTAATTGATAATGTTGTATGGCATGTGACATATTAACATAAAGTGATAAAAAAATAGGCATGACTCATTTTTAAACATAGATAAATTTTACAATTGCAAAACAGCCCAATTGTTTTAGATTTTGATAGAAATGTGATGTGATCATCCTCTGGTTAGATTAAACATTGGCTTTTGGTAGTTGGCGACATATTGATTATACTTGATCGCATTGTCGCATGTTTGTAGATGACACTGTTGATTGGGGGGAGGGGTTGGGTTGGGGGGGGGGGCATAATGGGAGCACGTAGTCACAATGTACTCATGGTACAATTAGTGTTGTCCGGATCAGGTATATGTATATACACCATACTCGTCTAGCAAATAATAACGCCTAGCCGAAAACAAGCTAACTAATCAAGGCCTACGGGCGATCATCGCAAATTGTGACGATATATACACACCTATGTAACATGTCATAATTAACTAACTACATAGCTGGTGATACGGTGTTAACACGATGAAATAAAATTTATAAAACACCTTCATGTAGAGCATTCGAGAGCTGTGAGGGTGGAAATTACGTAATTTGAAATAAACAAAGGGTAAATATAAAAGGATCCAATATAGGGATGAAAGTATGATTAGTTTAATTGGTTTTGTTTTTTTCAGAAGTAATTGGATTGTATTTGGAAATATGACACTTCTACACCTTGGTAGGATAATTAGATAGAAGTCTGAAAACAGTCGTAGAAAATCCAATTAGGCGAATCAGGTGGTTGAAATCCGATGGAAATTAAACAATCTGCGCAATACGAAATTAATGTTATTTAATATAATGATGTAGTCATGACTTTAAAAGACAATGCCTCTTATTTTATTAAAGCTTAATGTATCGGAAGGCAAAAGTTCAATAATAAATTATAATCATAACTGAACGTTTTAAAAACAAAAATTAACAAATAAATTAAATTTTAATTTTTAAAATCACAATACCACAGCTTTATATACATGCACATTGCATTCATCTTTATTGATGAGGTATTATATTATGGATCATCAATTCAATTAAGAATTTACAAGCTTAAAAGTTGTCTAACAAAATAGACGCCAGTTTCATCGCTTTCAACATTATGGGGATTGATGTTATACAACTGCTGCATGGATGAAAAAAAGCTACACATTATCAACTCATTTTAGTTTCACTGCCTTTCTCAATTACACATCTATTCGTCAACCAATTACACTAGCAAGCTAGTGAAGCACATTACCATTGCTGAGCACCAAACCAAGTCGGGTGGTTACATAACAATGAGGCCCTCATTTGAATACTAGCCTTGGGCGCTTTAGCTTCGAGGGGCTGTAATACACAGCTATTTGCCCACATCACGTTGTGCACGGGTCACTAATCCGACAAAATATTGTATTATTTGTTGTAGACTCGTTTTTATGAAACATTCACCGCTTGTTGTTTACTTTTAATACGGCATGGGCTGTTGAAATTCTAAATGCAAGCATATTCATATTTCGATTGGCTCGTAGAATTGAACCCCTCGATAGAATTAATCACGATTACCAATAGGTTTGTTCATGCAGTCTGTTGGATCAGCTGGGGTTAACACTGAATAGTATTAGGTCAGTGAAATTCAAAAACCACGCAAGCATAACCAGATGTAAATCTGTGCTATTATAGGAGGACACATTACCCAGCAGCCATCACGGTAGATCTGTACAGGCGATTTCGCCATCATGGGGAATAATTCGCTAATCTTCCCTCTGTTTCATATTCATGGAAACAGTTTTAACTTAATCTGAATTATATACATTGTTCGAATGAAGGTAGCCATACTAAGTTTTTTTGGGGCGAGCTTGTTTTATTTTCTGTGCTTTTGTTGGTTTTGTTATTCGAATCCAGGTTAAAGTTTTGTACGCCAGTCGTCAATTATATGAGACTAAATTATGTATATGAGTGTTCACGGATTTTTTTTTTAGTAAAATTGTTTTTTGCATAGGTAATCGATCAATGCTGTGTAAATTCCATTACTTTTCAAATTCTCAAAGTCAAAGACTATTCAACACTTCATTATATTGTGTACGTGTTACTGTTAAGCTCTTGTCGATCATAGTCCATCAATTACGTTGTCGATCAGTTGATAACAAGGTTCTCTCTTTTCGGTGTTAAACTTTCGTTGTAAATCTATACTTCAAAGATAATTATCCTCTCAATCAATATCGGTTAACGATCAATTATCCATCCGTAATGAATAAATAACCCATGCGCTATCTGTGCTCTCTCCAAAATGAAACAAATTCTAATTATACATCACGAACATATTATAACATATTATTATGATCGGTCTATTTGTGCCAGCAGCAATCCTTCCACATTATACTCCTATCATTTTGTGCCTACAATGAACTAAGATCCTGGGGAAGATAAGCGGATGGCGTGACACGAATATTCACAACCCCCATTTGCCAAGCAGCACTTTTTTATATTAACTTTCTTCAATGGGGTAGGGGAGGGGGGAGTAGGTTTTTCAGGATGTCGGTATATATATACAGTGAGAGGGAAAGAAAGGGTTATAAACCAGCTAGAACGAGTGAGTGAGCAATCATTAAGGGGGTGGAGTGAAAAGGGGGTAGTTTTTTGGCGGGGTGGAAGTGGGATGGGGGTATGTATACATTAGTCCACTTATTGCTTCGGTCATGCAATCTCGTGTTCAAACACATTTCAATGATACACGTCCGTAGCACGGCATGCACGTCATTGCACCGCTACTAGCGCCACACCGCGACGGTGGCGACGCTGCGAACTAACTTGCGTGGGGGGGAGAGGCACAAAGTGAATAGTAAGGGGTAGAAGATTAAAGAATAGAGAGATTTATATACAGCGATGATGTCATTATTTCAAGTTATAACTCTTCCGAAAGTGGAACGATAAACAGAATAATTATTCGTTTCTGGAATAATACAAGTCAAGTTTGTTTGAATATATGTGTTATTAGAAGTTAACGAGATAATGGGAAAGTGTGGAAAGGAAATACTGCTCATGGATCGGATTAAATATTGTGAATCATTAAGACCAGCGAAGCGGCACCTCGGTCTGCACATGTCATGTTTTAGGCGTCAACATGCTGTACTTATATCAGCCTTCGTCCATACCACAAAATTAAAAAGTTGGACAAACGTTTTCGTGCTATTCCCTTCCAATAATTACAACGCACCCCTCCACAAAATTAAAATAAATTAAGGAAATGTTTGACATCGTTTAACGACATGATACATCTTTCCAACTATAAGCTGCTCCACCATTAAATTTAAATATGACAAACAAGTATTTTCATGGCTCCACTAAAACTGTTTTTCTCTGAGTTTTCATGAACTAGTGGGTTTGAACGACGCCGGATCGTGTTCAGACGTCGTAACTCGCAAGTGCTGAGCGCTGAACGTGACCACGTGACCAAGATAGAATATCTGCATTATTACCAGGACCTAATGTCAGAGGTAATATGCATAATTTCGCAAGTGTTAGGAATTCGTTTCGGTCGGAAGAAAAGTGCCATGTTTACGGATCTCGATTCTGATAACATGTTGGTAATGTCGCGTGATAACCTGGTCTCCAAACTATTAATGAGAATGCTATTCGGTACCAGACCTTTTTTAAAAAAGGGGGAAAAATATACGTACGTCCATATACATAAAACACAATGCATATACACATGGTATCATTTATTACGAGCATTATCTGTCATCAAGTCTTGGCGTTGTCACGCAATATGCAAAGAGGCTATAAACTACTGAACCATGCAGATAAAGACAACAAGGCTGGCGCGTTTCCCCAACTAACTTACATTTTCATGCCAACAGTTCCGTTCATAATGATGATTTCAACTTCCACAATTAACCATAAACTACATACTCGTTTAAAATTGTCATCAAACCACACATAACGGTTATGTCATAGAAGTGCTACACGTTTAAAATTATATTTGAACTTCTATTAGTATTGACAATGCCATAACATGATCCCCTTCTAGTAACCTTCTTCCCCACATACGAGCGTTTCCCCCCCTGCGGAAAACCTATTATTTCACCCCTATAATCAGTATATAGGGGATATTCAATAAGAGCTATAGATAGATCGTAACCCATAGATTCATCCCTTATATGACCTATCTTAATTCCCCCGCTGAGTTTTAGGGGTAGATAATTTTATACGATCGAATGAGGGGTGAAACCAGTGCCGGGTGTTAGTGGACCTATAGAAGTTAGTGTTAGTGAGGGATGAACGCACAATTGCACCAATAAGGGCTACTTCAAAACAACCCCTGAAAGTCTGCTAGAGGGGATTGACTCATGTTATATGTATATAGCATTGTTTGCAGGCAGTAGAGTGGGTCATATGGTGCGACTGATTCATAGAATACAGCGTTTAGTTCATAGCCGACTAAAATCAACATGAACGTTAATCCAGGAGTTTAGTTTGAAAAGAGTTACAACCGTTTTCGTAATATGTGATCGAGCCGTTTTCTTGTAACCGTTTATATATATCATCAATTCTTATATTTGTATTTTATTTTGTATCATTATCGTTATAACAAAACGGAGACAACTCGTATATTTTTGGCGCCCTATTGTGACTAGAATTTTCCATGACGACGTGATAAGGGTGATTTGGCGTCGTGTAGTAAGTACTATTGGTCACGTGACGTGACGCCGACGTGTGCCCCCCCCCCCCCCCCCCCCCCCCGGCGTCGCACTTGGTCGCCCGTCTGGAAAAACACCGCGCACACCCGGCGCTCTCGAGCCCACCGTTCACCTCACTACCCTCAGCAGTTCTTCAGCAGTCGACTGCGTTCGGAATTATTAGATATTGAACAAGCATTCATCTTCAACTTTAATTTACATTTGATTCCTAATTTCACGCTCGACAGCTTTCTATTACGCTCTCAGGTTTTCCACCAATCATTTACCGTTTAGTCCACCTACTGTTTAAATGGTAATTTATGTTAACTCATTGTACAAGTGCGTGTTACAATTCAATTACTGCCAAATTGTTCATTTATTTCCAAAAAGAAATTCCTGAAATGCATTTCTATTCTTCAACACAAGCATGTATCCAGGCTGTTTCCTTCTAGTTCCCCATCCTTCTGTCACTCCCATTGGCTTTGTTCGTGCCCGTGATTATAGCACGGTAGATTTTCATGTCAGATTGGTATCAACAGAAACTGATGGCGTTCTAGAGAAGTAGAAGGCTCTATAGCTCTTGCTCTAGCATTTGTCTGATGGTTGCTTCGATGTATTTCTACCACGCAAGGATCATGGTTCATTGGTTTACTTCCCCCTCGTTTTCCCCAACCGACCGACCAACAACTCCCCCACCCCCCCCCACACCCCCTTGAACCAAACACGAAGGGGTTGATTCGCCACAATAGTGGCACGCGTGTACGTTGGGTTGCCTATGGACGGACATCCCAAGGGGCAAGGCACGGGGATCTCCATTCGCAAACCGCAGAGAATGAGCAACGCGATATAAACATTAGCAATTCGCAGGGAGGATCGAACTGGAACCTTCTGAGTGTGCAAATTCATGATTGCGAGGTAGAATAGAAGTGAGTTATCTATATTAGATTGGTAATGTAATCAGTGTATAGCTAACTATATAATATATGAGTTTTTCATGTTTTATTTCATAATTCATATACATTTTATAAAATGTGCAATATCACAACAAGTAACAACATGCATAAATAATTGGTAGTTGGTGCTCATCTTATTGCCATTTATGGTATCGAGCTTTTAACACAAAATCTGATGTCTTTAAAATAATGATTTCATGTTATTTATTTATGTTTATAAATTTGACGTTCACATTTTTATTTTTAATTATATAATCTTGTAGGTAATTTTGACACAGTTGTGATTGTAGACTTAAAGTTGGATTGGTTGTGAATTTTGATTATAACAACTGTCAACTCATAAAGTAGGTTGATATACGCGCGTTCAATAATGTTTGTCAGGTAGTTCAAATTGTCCAATTAACTAAATTGACTTGTGTAACGTGGAGTAGAATCATTCTACCAATCTCAACCTACTTCTAATCCCAGTTTATTTTAATTGTGATTAGTTTATCAGGTGTTAATTAGAGTTATAATTAGTCAGGTATCCTCAACATGAGAATAAAATGGATACCACCATGCATCATGACCATGAAATTAAAACCAGTTATATTTTCATTAGAATACCTACTGTAATTCAGTCTCACATTAAATAATATTTTTCACACTTTGAAATTGTTAATGAAATGCTAGCACATTGAGATTGTGCATGATGGTTCTAGTTAGGGGCCCGACGAGTGGGGGGTTGGGTGGGGAGAGGGTGGGTAGTTATTAACAGCATCAACCGGCGTCGCTCGCTAATGAAGAGGCGACGCCTAAAGTGGCCTCTCGAACGTCGTGACGCTGTCGACGTCGCTAATCAGCTCCGACTAATGAATCTACATTCACACCCTAGGTGCATTCGAAACAAATTACGAAGACGAATATTACTACTTGAAACAACGCGAGAGAGGGTGTTGGGTTTGCGAGTTGGTACTAATTGATGGATGATTAAAAATTAGAACGAGAGTTGGAGCAGGAGTATTCGAAATGACGTATATTTTATCTAACTGCCTGCAATCGAAAAATGGGGAAAGAAATAATTTAATTTATGTATGGAAAAGGAATTGCATTAGGAAAAGTCGTCTCTGGCAGACGAAATATTTTTCTGTTTTTTTATTGGATATCGGATTTTTTTTTACTATTATTTTAGAATATTATTTATAGGTTGTTAAAAAATGTGTTGTTTATAAAAAAAATACATTACTAACCGTTCGGTGTACATGCAGGGCTATCTATTTACCTAAAGGCACTCAAACCCATAATAATACATGCGGTGTCAAAATGTGTTTGAAATATTTTACACAGATATTAATTTAAAGTAAAAAGGTCACACTTATACTTAACAGTCTAATAAAAACCTAACGTCTCATCGTAGATATTTCAATAAACTAGTGTAACTTAACGAGTACAAAATACGAGCATTCCGTTTGTCATTAATTCGTTTAGACGAAATCTTATACGTCTTTATTGAATGTTTATTTCATAATTAATTATCCTATCACCTGTGCCAATCTGACGTCGTAGAATTATATAGGCTATTAAAACATACTTATTCCACATTCCAAGTAAGAAACAAATCGACTCAGATGCTTTTTACTAAACGACTTACGATCGTATATAGTAAATGTTTTAATTACATCGTGGATAATGCCTTTCGAGATTGCTGATAAATCCACTTGGAAGAGAAAAAAGTAAAGACTATTTGATAGCATCTGTAATGGCTGAGATTATATAAAAAATAAAACATAAATAGTTGTTTAATTTCCGAAACTATGTCTTGGATTGACGTGTATCACCCATGGCTATACGCATGTCTTTTTTACACTTGCCAAACTCCGAACAAAACTAATTCCCGTGATTTGTAATAATTACGGTTATTATTAAGTAGGACGATAACAATTTGAAATAAAGAGCAGAACTCTAGAGGCGTTTCTGGATAAAAAAAGGAAAGAAATGATAATGACAAGGTATTTTGAAGGGTGAGTGCGTGCTTTCCCACGTTCATTGGTAATAAATATAATAACAATAATTTTGGAATTGTATAAGCGAGATTTTCGTGGCTTTCTATCCCATATTCTCTCGACTAAAGATAGTTTTTCGTGTTGGTCGCTGCTCTATCATCATTGATGGTTTGGCCCACCCCAAATGATGATGTGATTGCTGTTTTATAGTACCTTTTCATCTAGCTTAATGACACATTTTTATGACTAATTGTATTTTATTTGATTTGGTCGATAGATATTTTATACGATCCACTTTGAATAACACAACAAATTTGACGAAAGAATCTGCAAATGTTATAGTCAACACTTTTTGTGATTCTGATTTTTTTTTACAAATATTATCCGAGAGACAAGAAATAATAATAAAACGAATAAAAACCTTGACTGTGGATGAAATATCGAATTACAAAACGAATAAAAGTATAATTATGTTTTAAATGCAATGTTTCAGCTGACGGCCATATACGTACAAAACTGTTAATAATTTGTTTTAATATTTTATACCAGATTTCACAATTTCATTTTGTGTATACTCGACGTATGTAACATAATATTTCTACCGTGCGAATTACCATGTAATTTCACCAACATTGTAATTAGTATTTTCCGCTTTTGTTTGTCCTGAGGCTAGACGATCTGGTAGCAACACATCGCTATATAAACCTCAATAATATAATGGCTCTCGTCCCGTGTGCAAACTAAAACGATGATAAATTAATATTAATGTAGAGAGGCCCACAAACCAGTAATTTACTCCCAGTTTCAGACGATATGGTGTATCGATACGCTATAGTACCGTGCTAAGTGGCGGTGGAGGAAACCTCTTTCCGATACCAACTTTTATATCAAGCGTGGTAATTGCGGTAAATGTTTAGAACATAAGTGGGGGTGGCATTGGATGTACCTATGGCTGATATCACAGTCTATTATACATAAAGAGTTTGTTTGATTTAGTCAAATTTAGTTAGAGTTGAGAATGATGACATTGTTGGGGATGTAGGGGCGGATAAAAATTAATTAATACAAAATGTGTATGAGACGTAATTAATACTAGATCAATAACTTATTTATAAATTGCCAGTCACGAATGAAAAAGTGATTAAAGTTGAACCATGCATTTTATTATGTGATTGACAAAAATAATAGTCTTAAAACTATTTTGCAGTAGATCAGCGACTGTCTTTTACATTATTTGTAGGGACGTGTTAATAGTGTGATGTTTATAATGATAGCTGTCAAGATTGACAAAGGGCAATGCGTTAATGGCCATGATACGTAGTAAATAATTGATGCATATTACAGAAGAATTTCTAACGTTAAAGTGTAAACAGAAGGGTCCAATGTTAACTTAATTAATATTTGAAAATCTAATACAACTGATTCCACTTATCCTAATTAAACCAAAGCTTTTTTAACGCAGAGAGTTCCCTCTATTCCCTTGTGTTTATTTCATCCCCTACTATCTGTAGCATGTCACGTGCCGATATTACATCCCTTAAAGTCTTAACCCCCAGTCGAAATCATTCCATTCCCCTGGCGAAGCGGAGGGATCAAGAGTGCTATATAGAAGAATAAACGAGCGGGGGGATAGAAATGGGGTGCAATGGAAGAGAAAGGAAGAAATTAATAAACATTATGTAAGGGGATCATTGAGAATAGCAGAGGGGTAAGAAGAATTGAGAAAATTAGATTTTCAAGAACATCGGAGTCTCGCGCAGGGTGATAGATCTTTATTACAGTTTTAGTAATGGGATTTTTTTTATTCAGAGAAGAGGAAAAATGGAAACTTGTATAAAACTCTCTTGTCGGATTCATGAATCAGTTGGGTTGGATTATTAGCAGATCGATTTGTAGCAGCTACTTACATCCCTTGGGGCGCCGAAAGGGAGCTATTTCATATTCGACGTCATGTTATTTATTTGAAAAGTTCATTCGAGAGCAGAAATTGTAAAGCAGCGAATGATTTATAGAAATAAAAAAAACGGGTGGAAAAAAATACAAGGCTTCACTAAAAAAGTAGATCGGCCGCATGTATATTTACAATGTACAAAATGTGATGACATTTCGATCCACGGCCCAGAATTGAATGACACTATAGTGACGTCTCCCTTCGAAAAATAAATTTATATTCCACTTTTGAAAATTGAGTGAGCGAGGGAGTGATGGTTGTTTGGTGTAGGGGGTGGCGAGGGGGAAGAAGCCTAAGGGAGTTGAAGCGTGAATTTACTCCGCAAATGACGAACTAATCGCGAGAGAGAGAGAGGGGGGGGGGGGGGTGATGATGACGACGAGAGGGTGGTTCTTCATCTTAGTGCATCACGTGTAGCATGGACCTCTGCAATCATCTGTGAATCACACACTTCGGTTTACTCGATCATGAAACATAATCACAGTTGAATTCATGCAATCGGTCGAATTAAACTCTGTAATCTGAGTCATGAGCTGACATCATTCAATTAAAAGTTAGTTACATGCATTTTGATGAGTGACCACCACCACACTGTTTTATAATCAATATTAATCTACGCTTTATTTTGTTGCCGAGTTCCAGAGAGAGATATTTCAAATTATTTAGTTGAAGGTTTATCCACGCGAGGGAGCCACAGTGCAATACTTCTACATTAAAGATATGCAACCTGCACTGCACTGCATCAAAGAAATACAATCTTGCTACGCTATAATAAGAATCTGAATTCTAATGTTCCTACAATGTGTTAAATTTACTGAGGTAGAAGCTTGGTCAGTTAGTTTCAAATAGTAGTTCCATTTATTATTATTATACGTTTCATTACGTAAATTAAAAAAACGCATCAAAAGAGGCATATGCAATGAAGCTTAGTATATACTTTAACGGTATTAAATATAATAATTTATAAAATGCCAGCCAATTTTAATCAAACAAATGTATTTGGTTGTCAAATGACAATGGGTGGATTTTAAGCATATAGAACGCAATTTATAACTGCTGCAATGATCCTATTACAAAAGGGGATTTTCATTTTGTGAATTTAAATTCAAAACAGATACAAAAGCACGTCTATAGCTCGTGGCCGTGTGCATCCCCACACAGCTCAAAGATATTATAATTGTTTGCTCTCGTTAAAAATGCTAATCTCTAATCCGTTGGCGTGGTTGGTGGAAGGGAAGCATGGGATCGCTTGCCGGTGTGAGAAGGGGATAGTAGAGAGAGAGAGAGAGGGAGAGGAGAGATCTAATCCTTTGTGTCGTCGCAATCACACATAGTAGAGCTACACGCACATGCCGGGGAGAATCTATCCTTTGCTTCGCTTTACCTAACCCAGGTGCGGGTGGTCGCTTTATTACTTGACAAAGCACTCGAGATGTCATTAATGCCATCGAAATAATTTGTCAGACGTGAGAAATGAATGTAGATTTCATTTGAAGATTGGTTATTAACTTTCCCAACTTTCATTACAATTTAAATGCTTAATTTACTAATTATTCGTGTACTATAAATACATAAGAAATTTATATCAGACAGCAAAAATATGATATCAAATCAAATTAGTTTTATTATAACATACATAGTGTTGTAGAACATGTTATGATGTCATGATACAATTTAAAAAATACATAAAATACATATCTATAGTCAAAGTAAAAAGTACATCAAGGTACTGACACAATACACACAATGCCAAATTGTTAATTCAACCTATAATATTACAAATATCTGAGATAAAGCAGCAACTCACTTGCTTCCCTAACGTTACTAAATCATTTTCGTAGCTTTCAATACCATGTTATTCTCGATTATAAACAAAACGACACAACCCTTCATTTACTCTAAAAACAAATAGCGAAGTCGAAGTCGAATGCATAAGCTCCCAAGTTTAATTGAAGAGCAATAAATGCTTCCCTTGATAATTTGTAGGAAACTGAACACTGTTCAGGAATTAGCTTCGCAAGCAATATTATACCTAACCATGTATTTCATTTCTATTATCTTTAATATGAAACAATGAGTTAAAACACAATACCAGGATAAAACTGAGTGTGGAAACAACAAAGCTAAATTGAAAACGTTTTGCAGACAAATAAATTATTGTACACCATGGAGGGCAGACCTCTTGCGGGTAGTGAATAATAATTAGTCGAGTACTTGTTTAAACCTATTTGTGAGCAAAAACATGTGCACATAATTCACTTCACGAAAGGCGAAAAAACTACTCTTTTGTTTCTGATAAAACATGGCAATGCTGCAGGAAATGGTAGCATATTATTTTATCGGATAGTTATACGCCACTGTAAACAAAATCTACTTGAGGCTATGCATTGTCAAATGCGTGCTAATCATACACTGTGTAGTTCCACCATGTTATTCAACGGAGTGTGCATTTATTTTACGCCAGCGATTTTTCCACTCAATCAAAATATGGTAGAATAAACACGTACATGAGCATTTTTAACTCAATATTAATTTATGCAGAATTGATGAAATAATGTTCTGAAATATGGAGGTTCAAGGTACATAGCAACAGAATCATGTTTTACTTTTTTGAACATGTTGAATAATATTACCTATGGGATTATTATTATATTGTCTCTCTATGATTCATGCTCGAATAAAAGCTCCCCCTACCAGGGGTTATTTCCTAAAATCACAAATATCATTCATTACCGTACCAAAATCTAATAGTTTGTAGCTAGGTTGAAGTATTAATATTTTGTAATATTTGTAAAAGTATAGAATCCCTCTGAAAACTCAGATTGCCACGAATTGAAAAGAACTAATGCAACTCTCGAGTGACATGAACAAATGTTTGTGTTTTGGGCTGTTTACCGCCACTTCAACATTTTCATGTAAAAAGCTGTGTTTGTCAGACAGTTATACAAACTACCAAGCCGTTGAATTTTGGAAAAAATATTTCATCTACTCACTCGAGCCGACAGCTTTGTGTGGGATTGATCATTTATTTATGTGTATGTGCGCGACTGCGGGGGAGGGGGGGGGGGGGGCGGATGGGAGGGGTAGGAGGGAAAAGAATAATTCTGGCAAATTCTGGCACATCAGCTGCGTGCTCATAGTACTATTTTCACATTCTAATGCGATCAAAAATAATTCATTCCGAAGGATTACGAAAAAAAACACACACTCCTCCATGTATATTGATTCCTAATGCAAATAGAGTGAATGGAAAATATATTGCGTAATAAAGACATGGATTGCATTCGACGGCACGGAATTCCAATAATTGCAATAAAAATCAGTCCGCTAATTCCAATTCCCAGAAGAGAATCAGTTTCCTGCACAAAGAGATCCATTTCAATTAAGACCGTTGTTTTCAGAATCATACGATTTACAAACGTAGATACATTTTCGCACTCGGTAAAATATATATGTTAAAATGGTAATAAATGTGAATGATTGGTACTTATTTTATTTTATTTGACAATTGATTCATCCAGAGACATCTGTTGGTGAGATCAAATTATTTTCTGCAATCCGATTATTTCAAATACCGTTTTATGTTCTGTCGAGTGTACACCCAATACATAAATCAAACAAAATAGCAATGTTTGCATATTTATGAAACCTTGATAAACAATCCATTTAAATTTCAAAATGACTGAATCAAAATTGCGCCCTCGAGATTAATAATACGATGCATCCAAGTAGAAATAATACAGGTACTTTTGCTTCTCAACTAAGAGCAACTTGAAAATATGTTAAAATTGCAATTAAATTAGTTATATAAATCAGTCATGTTTATAAAGCATATAATTACATGATCCTTATATTTGTCATCCCAATACCAATATCGTCTCCCCTCAAACGAAGCAAATTACTATACATTCGAATTTGATTCCTGTTCTGAATAAACACTAATTAATTACGGTGCAATAATCCAATCTAAAAGCAGTAAAACCGTCGATCATCGCTATCAATCCGAAATCTAAACACTGGTTTGACACGCTCTATTTATGAACACTGCCTCGTGTGTACGGAGCGGTGTCAGTGTGTGTTTATAGACATTGTGTCGGACTGATGTTGAAGTATTGTGTCGAACACAAAACAGGGGTTGCAAATGCACTCGAAGCGAGGCGTGGGGGATGAAAATCAAGTGGAGTCATCTCCTTCTCTCTGTTCTGTTCAATGATTACTCGTAACATTGCCAGTGGCGGAATCTGAGCAGAGGATGGCGACAAGAACTCGTCTTCGAAATCTGGTGAGATAAAAAAGGCAAAATTCAAATTGAACCAATGAAGAAGTTAAAAACTTTGTTGAATTTGTTAAAAAATTATAACTTAGCTTAGGCACTCTGTCTTAATTCAATTCGTAACCTACCCCTCCTAAAATTCTTACACTTAAGGTGCTGCAAGCGCGAGCGATTTTGCTGCTTTTTGTAGACACTTTTTGCGATACGATTGGAGACGAAATGGGTAGACCAAATTATTTGAAATTTTAATAGTGATTAGATAAAAGACAAACTAAGGGTTATCCCTTGGTACATTTTTAATTTTTTGTTTCGTTAATTAGTAATAATTAGTGGATTTTTGGTGAAAAATGAGCTATTTTCTTGACTCCATGGGTGCCGTATAAAATTAAATTTCAAAAATGTGCCAAGGGATAACCCTAAGTTTGTCTTTCATCTAATCATGATTAAAATTTGAGACAATTGGTTTACGGGTTTGGTCTCCAATCATATCGCAAATTTCATAGTTTTGAGCGGTTTTGTTGAATAACCGGCGCCTAATTAACGATGCAATTAGCAAAAATGAAAAAGTGCTACTAATATACAATCAGACTGATCATGTGAACATCCTGTAAAAGTTACACTCACTTATGAAACAATTTGTCTCTCCCAATTTTCTAAAACGGCCGAGCGCTAGTTATCACCTTAATTTTGAAAAAAATAGTACACAAATTATTGAAGGAGTTGGGAATCATGTCCTTGTTTGTTATAACTATGATATAAGATAAAAAATGTCATATTGTTTTTTGACGCCTCAAAAATGTAAAGCAATGGGGCTCACATATTTGATTTGGTGAATTACCTTGATTAGGTCGAGCGCTCAAACCAGACGAACCAGGCAGGTTTGTCCCAACGTTCTTCGATGCAGCGGCTTTGTCTGTAAATAGGTACGGTTACAATAAAACATACCAGAAGTAGCAGACAGCTAGCTCTGGAAATACATTTTCTACACACGGGAATAAGTAGCAAGCTTTGAGAGAGAAATGTGAAATGTATCTATTTTACAAATGGTGGCATATGTGGGATTTCATTATTGTTAAATTTTTTAATTTGTTTTTGATTGGGATTGAAAGGATTTCTTAAATTTGGAACTTTTAATTAAGCGAGCGGAGCGAGCGTCTCTACTTGACTCTTGCGGCACTTTCTCTGTGTGTGTGTTTTTTTTGTCGCTTCAACCCAGGTCGCACCGGTCAACGTATCGATCTGAAATTTTGCACACACCTTCATCTCATACTAACTTAGACCTGTATAGTTTTTGAGAAAGATCCGTCCATAAATAAAAAAAAATCGTGTTTTTCCATATAAATAGCATTGTAGGTTCGAGGACCCGTTGCGGCCGCTCGATGCACCCCATTCAAAACAAACTCGGAAGCAGTCAGCTGTCTAAAGATTATTGTTAGAATACGTTTTACGGTTAAATAGGTATAGTTATAGCAATACCTGCGAGGTTATAGTTTTTATTTTATTTTAACCGATAGTATAGGTATTTATTTTGTGTGTGTTTTTAAAACACACATTGTTTATAAAAGTTTTAACATGCAGTCTTACTTTCAATCCTTTCAAATGCTAAGCAAATTTTTTTGTAGACCGGCGAAATGTCTGCTTGATTGTAGAAATAGATTGGTTGGTTGGTTGATAAATGAAATTACGTTTATGAATTATTTTATTTATTCAGTCAACACGTTATATGTATAGTTACAATACAATGTGTTGGGTAATAGGAAATTGCTCTATTGTACGGAACGGCAAGTAACTGTTTGAATACTATTTCTTAAATTATGTCATGTTGCCTATTTTGTGAGTTTCAATCTCTGTATTTATCTGTATTGTTTAATTATCTGTTTTGTTTCTGTAATTATTATTTGGAATAAATCCCTTTGATACACACCTAAATACTCCAAAACATACACATGAGTGTGTGTCTGTTACTAATTTGCAATGAGACACAAATGCAGTTATTTTTTATATAATTTAGTGAATCATGCTTCTAGCCTTCAGTATATTATTGCCGTGTTTTAAGGAATTATGGTTCGAGGTGTCGCACGTATCCGTGCTCGCTTATCAACGCGTTACACAGACGTATCTGAATGTATTTCTCCCCCAAATTATTGAGATCAATACGTTCAACAACCAAACAGCAATAGTATTAGGAACCTTCATTTCAAAGATCCAAAAGGAAGATAAAAATCGGTGCAAAAACGAATAAAAGTGCACAACCTGCACAACCTAGTAAATTACTTGGTTCAAATTCGAAACATAAAACAGTTCTAGTTCTTCTCACTCCCCTTCTGATTGGTTTTGGCCAACTATTGATTTATTGATTCTTCGTTCATCGTATAGGCTAGATATTCGCATTTTAAGGTGGATCTTACATTCAATATGTGTCGGAATTTTCATTGATCTTAGTAATACATAGTACTAAAATTAAATTATAAAATTAACGAACAAAATCTAGATTTAAAATTTTCCGGGAAATTTGTGGAAAATCTTATTTTAAATTAGCAACAGTCAAGGTTATGGAACTTTAAAATTATATCATAATTTGTCATAAGTGAAGTCACTTTTACACATTCTGGCCTCTAGCTCTCTCACTCGATCAAAAAACAAGAATATAACAGAATAGGGAAGTCTCGTGAAGATTTGAATTCAGAATAATATTTATTTTATGAAAGTTGAGATGTTGCTGAACACAGATGTGGTATTATTTTTGTTGTTGGACGAATAGTTCTCATGTAATTAATTTACAAAGTTTGATAGATCTCCTCTCATTTAAAAACAGGAAAACTGGCAATGACATCACAGTTTGCTATATTGCCATGGCAACAAGGGAATCCCCATGTCAACACAATGTTAATGACTTGGAAATGACATCACAGTTCTGATTCTTGTTACAGGCCGTTTTTCCCGCCAAAAATCCTATGATATTTGAACTCGATTTTTATGAATGAAAATTTAAGATTTCATAGGTAATAAGTGTATTTGTCATTATTATTTGTGTTTATTTATAGAAATTTACTAGAATAAAATTTCATGAGACTTCCCTATTTTATATAACTGAAACTAAAATATTATTTAATTCGCTTGTTGAGACTCTGACAACTTTCATGTAATGTTTTATATAACCCTCGTTGCTACTTGTACCTACGCCACTGATCTCCAATGTTCCCCACATAGTTCGTTGCATCGAAACTGTCGCACACTGCATGGCGTCATATTAAGTGCAGTGGTATATGCTTCAATTAACAAGGTTGAACATTTCTAGAAGCGTTTAATAGCACCTCGTACCACGTGTTTTACTACCCCCTAACTAATACCCTCCCCCTCAACCCACCCTACACATACGAATCACCGGGTTGATACCTACTAATTAAGTAGGTATGTTGACTACAACGGTATGTTATATTTGAATACTGGAGTCAGTTGATAACTCATGCATATTATATGCTTCACGGAAGTCGTTCTAGGTTATGTTATTACGTATTCATATTTGAACATGATTATTCATCATAATTTACTGAAATAAACGCTGGATCGTTATAATAGAGGGTTGGGTTTTGGATTTGACGACTTTTAAACTGTTCATGATTAAGTTAATCAGATAGATTTTATCAGATAACAGATGCGATTATAACGCGCGCGGAATCGAATAAAAAGAGAACGTTTATGTGCAGTCAGCAGCGCTGTTCAGACCAATTCCGTGAAACTCCAAATACTTTTTTTGTTGATAATTATTCAGGGAAATGCAATCAATTTACAATGACTTTTTATTCGAGTGTAACACAACTCTTTGATACAAATTCCAAAGCAATTGATTGACGCAAATTATACCTTTTCCAATTACATCTAAACACGAAATTTCTGGAATGCCAATTAATCTATGTGCATTTGAAAAAAGTTGACAACAAAATTATACAAAATACAAAATGTATAAATAAAGCAAAATATCTAAATAAAGATGTAAAAAGGAGTGTTAATATTAAAAAGACAGCAATTCCCTACTGCTCATCTAGATTTATATTATTATCAAACTGCTCACTACAATAACATAACAAAACAATGTAGTACCTAATAAAATACAACTCAATTGAAACTTTCCAAATCAGTTATTCCGTTTACATGGTAATATAATCTTTCTCTCGTATGACGTATTATTATGATCCCCGAGTGAAGCGACGTGGAATGTGCAGTTTAAAGTGCATCAAAGCATTGTGCAATATGTATGGTAGGAAGTGCAACTATCTGACCAGCCAGTATATGCATACAACAATATAATGCACTGATGTTTGTGATGCGGTGGTCGTGTGGGTTGCCTAATGGGCAAGGCGTGGTCGACCTCAAACCTACCACAATGTTATAAATTGCTTACCACGAGAGTGAAAGAGAACATAATATAATATACTAAAGGGAGTGAATGTGTCTATTTACTCAGCTGAGGTCGGAGAATATATTATGTTATGCCACACTGATATATGGGTTAGAGGACTGTGTATTAGCAGTGCTATAATTTGGTATAATTTATTAATTAGTTTCAAAGTGCATGACAAATTATTAATTATTAATATATTATTCAGCTTTTATGCGAGAGTGCAAACTTTAAAATGATATGTCTGCTAAATTTTAAGCAGTTGATTAGGACTAATCGCCATGGCAACAACCAATGATATTCTTGAATTACTGTTTAAATTTAACTTGGTTTTGTAATTGTAGGGTATTAAACAACATGCGCTTTTCTTTTTTTTAAATATATTAGGTATGATTAAATTTGCATAAATGTGAGTTTTACATTGTGATATTTGAAAACGAAGTCAGTTGTAGCTTGTTTACAATCGTCGAAGTGTTTTTCGTGCAGGTTTCCTCAAGGAACTGTATTGAAATACAGCGTTTGAGACGGAAGATTTAGTATTTTGTGAGTAACAAAGAGAGCATATTTTTGATAGATTAAATAAAGAGAACCTAGTTCCAAAGTTAAGGAAAATGTCAAGAGGGCAAAAACATGTATAAGGGGTCTGTATATTTAGAAAGATTTTGAAAATTTTTGACGTCATTTGCTGTTTTGTTAATTTTTAAAGATTGCGAATCCCGATTGTAGATGTTGCACGTACCGATGCTCGTTCATCAACGCGTTACACCTAGCGTTTTCATAATATACTTATGTGATTTGTATTGAGTGATGTATTGTTTGAAGCTGACAATAGAGCACACATTCCTGTTGTCAGAAATGTACTGTTGTGTATTTGAAAGAAAAATAAATATATTTTTTGCATTATCAAATACCTACAATATTGTCATGACCATATTATGTCAGTATTGTTACAGCTATTTAATTCAATTAGATGAACTCTAATCTTCCTTGTTCATTGTTCAATTGCGATTCATTATTATGATTGAGGTAAAACTTAGTTCTTATTAAAACGACTTGAACTATTTCTAAATTGCTGTATCCTGAAGACTAGATTATAATTATTAGATTGTTGTTTGTATAATAGTCAAGTACCTCAACTTTGATTTACCAATATATTAAAGTTCGAATTAGATTAGGCAGATAATGAAGATTCAAATTCTCAACGCTACTTGTGACAAATTAACATCTAAAAGTTTGAAACTCCACTAACTGTTACAAGTCCCCCTTCACGTTTCACAAAGTTTGATTTCAGAGGTGATTAGCTCTATAACTGAAGACAAGACTCTACGAAGTTAAGTTCTTGTTCGTATCTCTTGAAATCTAGTTTCCACGATCCTCTCTCTCTTCTCCCATGCGGCTTTCCACGGTCCGCGCTCTGGTCAGCATTAGCTTGGCCAGTAGTGGAACCACTAATGTGACCAACACTGCGCCATGGTCAGTGTTTACTCGATATATGTATATATTATATATACGGTACTTGGGCAAACTAACCCCGAACCCCACTGACCACACACCCCACAAACTATATATACAAACACACACAGGCTGCCGCCACGTAGCTATTCTAACCCCTGAGGGAGATTCTAGCGCCTTGCTACCCTTAGCTAAACATCAGTGGACGTAATTATGCAGCCCCTTTCTTCGTCTACCACACCCCACTCTTGGATATTGCAAGAGTCAATTAAGTTGACAAATGGAATAGAATTCTGAAAGTTTAATTTCTAGTCAGAAGTGTCAGTGATAATAATATCAACAATGTTATTTGTTATACGTACAATGAGGATAATTAGATCAATGTTTGGCTCATTAAATTATTGATTTTGAGGTTAAAACCACTCACTGTTGGAAATTATTATCATAATCAGTATCACATTTTGGTTTACTTGAATTTTGTTTCCAATCTAACGAGATTTATTTATCAACTTTATGAATTAGCATCGGTTTTGATTTTACAGTTTTCTGTTTATGAAAAACATTTGGTCGTCATTCTCAATATAATGCCAAGTTTATGAGATTTTATGAAATTGCAAAAAGGAATTATCCATACGAAATCCACGAAGAATATTCCATTTTACCAGTTTTATCATCATGTTCAACAGATAGAAATAGCACCGAATGAGGATTTTGACGATGGCATCTCCCTGGATATGAAATATAGCCGCAAAAGGAAATACATAAACTTGACTCTGTCTACAAACTGAGTATAAATAAAATGTTATGTTAGTTTCGATTCGATCTCTCCTTGTTGACCGAGCTAACAAAGAACTCGACAAAGTTGGGAACGTGGTGTGGTTCTACACATGCAAGATAAACGAAAACGACTGGCACGAGTTTAAAAAACCGGCAGAACGACGTCTAGCTATTGAAAAATATGCCTTCCTCTATGGATTCTGATGATCTATTCCATCAATTTTAGAGTTGGTCAACAGATTTTCGTTCAAATATTTTATAAAAGAGCACGAAAAGTACATATCTGTCTCTTATTATGTCAAATCTCTACCATGTATTTTATTATTACTATAATACTTATTTTAACATAAATGTTAATAATCAGAATTTCCGCAATTTAATTATAGAACGAAAACATTCGGAAATTAATTTAAAAAAAAAGAGAAAAAGTGAAATAACGGGATTTACTTCGCACACCGAGTCTGCAATCCATTAAGGTATAATTAAAATAGTTTGTAGCTGAAAACTGCAAAAACTTTTTATATATAAATATATAAAAACGGTTCAATCTTAGTAATTAGCATTAATATAGAATGCCGTAGAATTTTCAGAAAGGAAAAAATATATAAAATATCGAAAGCAATATAATCCATCATTCCCCGATGGCATCTGATTTAGTAACAGAATTCGGCACAGCGAGACGAGAATTTCGTAATCTACAGCAATATCAGGTGTTTCAGAAGGATTGGGTAGATAACTTCCCACCTAATGAGTTTCGTAAACGCCCCAATACGTCTAGATGTTCACCAATACAGCTGCTATAGAGCTGCTCTTAACCATTTACCGTCATAACCACTTTAATTACACCTTAATAACGTATTTAACACCGACATTTTACAACCGTGTTACCAGGGAGGGGATTTAGCAGCAAACGAACGAGTAATTAACGTTCTACTTAAGTGAGAAGACTAGTAATTGCTTTGAAGATTCGTCTCAACCTAACAGATTGATGTGAATCCTAATTCACGAGTAGCAGACTTCAGGCAGAGATCATCGCACCGATATTACAAGTTTCATTAAATTCAAAATCTCTAGCTCAGTGTGTCACAAAGTATGCAATCTATCAGGCGCGTAGGAACTTTATTTTGACAGGGGGGGGGGGGGGTCAAAATTATAGGGGATCGATGGATGTCTGGAAAAGGTGCACTGCTACAAGGTGTCTGGGGAACTCACCCCCAGTTAGCCCCGCAGGGCCTTTTTTTGGATTTTTGATACAAAATAATCGAATTTTAAGCTATTCTTCTCAAAGAAATGTAAAATGTGTGATATGCAATATACTGTGGGAACTTAAGAAAACTTGTTTTATAGAATTCCCAATGGCCCCGCAGGGCATTTTTTTACATCTTGATAAAAAAAGAATCGAATTCGACGCTTTTTTGGCATTTTTTTAAAAGAAATTTAAAATGTGTGTCCTATGCAATATTCTTGGGGATACAAGAGACAAAATAAAATTTTGTTATTTGAAAAAAATCCTAAATGGCCCCGCAGGGAAATACTTCAATTCTAGTGAAAGAGAATCGATTATGAATTGATTTTGGAATCGACCTTTGAAAAAGGTTGCAAGAGCAACAGCAATAAGCAATCAATAAGAAAAATCTGTATGTGTTTTGGAATCTATTAGTTTAACGTGTAATTATTTAATTTGCTTCATGAGGATGACCATGTTGGACAAAATGAGTAAATGAGTTGTCTCATTGGATAATCTCTGTTCAATTAGTTTTGCAAAACTTGAGAAAATTTTGAGAATTCAACCTCATAATGGAGCAAATCTGTGCATTCTGTGCAACACTTAATCAACATTTGTGAATATCTGGATGTGTTCAGGATCTCTAGCAGGGGGGTCAGAGTCTCTAGCAGGGGGGGTCAGGATCTCTGGCAGGGGGGGTCAGGCTCCAGACAGGGGGGGGGGTCTGTTCCCCCTTTTCCCCTCTATTCCTACGCGCCTGCAATCTATGATGCTCTTATGATGCAACTTTCCCGGCTTCTTTTTCAGTTTTTCTATTTCAGATTTTATATGTTTAGGGTAAAAAATACCAGAGAAGTAAGGGCCCCTGGCAAAACTAAATTGTGGTGCCTCCCCCCCCCCCTCTCCCCAATATGGCCTATCATTTAAAAGAAGGCCTTCTTGCGCACCCTTGGATTGATTTATCACAAACTTACAAATTAACATTGCACTTTAAAGGGGGTGAAATGCCCCGCAGGGAATTTGTTCGATTTTGGTATTTTTCAATAGTCTTTCAGAAGCCTTTGCTTCCCTTTTAAGTTTTAGTGTAACGTTTTATGGCGATCTTCCCAGTTTCTGAAGAAAATTTGAACTCTTCTGTGATCCTGCAAGTGATATTTGCGTATTAGGTATTTCCAGAATTTCGGATAGCAGTGGCGGTTTGTGCATGAGGCAAGGGAGGCTGTGCCTCCCTAAATGAGGAGAAGAAAGGGATTGCATCGTATTTCACAACTCTTAACTTCATATATAATTGTGTATATCATTTTAATTTAAAATTATATACAGATTAGTATTTTACTTTGACTGATTGGTTAAATTCGCCACGCCTATCCCCGACAATGAGTGCGCGCGCTGCTGAATACACGTTGGATGTATACGCGGACTGCAAGGGAGGCAGAGCTGCTTACAGCCTCGTGTAGCCTCTGATTCATACAGGCGAGGGGCAAGCGCGGGAGTGCGGGGTAGCGCAACGCATGCAGAGCTATGATGACGTCAGGGAGGCGGCGGACATGCCCGAGATGCTCCGAAGCTAACGACGAAGCTTTCTGCCCGCACCGCTCTGCCCGCGTGTATTTTATAATTACGTTTAATATATTAAACGTAATTATAAAATATTTTTCTGCCTCCCTGACATGTATTGAGTAGAAAAGGTTGACGATTCATGGAAAGATTATTGATTGCAAAGAATATATTTATTATACATAATGATCACTTTAATAACAAGAGATACACTTGAACAATTCACGTCTTTGCTCAGTCACTGCTGACACGAGATTGATCCATCATGGCCCCTGCCTAGTTCCGTTTTTCCTTTACCGGAAGTAAACTCAAATTAGCAACTATATTCTGGGTTACCAACATAACAAGATGAAACGTAACCTTGGTGTTGTATTGCCAAAACACCACAATGCCCTCTCCTAAGCACAACACTTCTATGCACACATTGGTAAACAAATTGCAAGAATTTCGGGGCTCTCTACACTAGTAAATTTCACTCTGACAAATCAAACAATAACCTTACAGTATGGACAAGTTACTGGATATGTTGTTTCACATTATCGATCGCTCTCCAACCTTGACCTTGCTCACAATTTATAGGATATAAATGGAACATTGAAATACATAATGAACATAAGAAATTACAGATCCCGTTTTGACAATGTGTCATCTCGCATTATCAATCAATCTCCACCTTTGATACAATGTACATGAGATAACTCATGAGAAACATAAGAATTTACATAAGAACATAAAAAAAAATACACATGAGGTAAACATAAGAATTTACAAATCCAATTTAACAATAGGTTTTCTTACACGCTTAGGATATCTGCGTTGAGGTGAACTGGTGATGCTTGGCTCTCCCTCGTTTACAACATCATTATTTACATTGATCACAACTTCTTGATCGTGTGGTACAACTACAAGGGGTTCATCATATTCCGGCAGAACGTTAGGTACAGAATCAGAATGGGTTACATCATTGGCAAAATCAAAAGTATCCTCAACATTTCTCATTTCAGGCTGCTTTGACCCTCTGAATGCCAACAATTGATTTGCATGTCTTTTCCACACTCGAGCTGGATCATTCTCAATCATAACCATGTATGTGACCGGTCCTAAACGTTGTTTAATTTTGCCATGAATCCAACCTTCCCTCCTTCCTCGGTAATCTTTAACCAATACCGGTTGTTCTAACTGAAATACTACCTGCCTTGAACCTTTATGATCTTTAATCTGTTTGCTTTGTTGCTTACTCACATGTTCTCTGACATTAGGTCTGAGACAATCCAATCTGGTACGTAACTGTCGGTTCAGAAATAGCTTAGCAGGCGTTTCATTCGTGGTACAGTGAACGGTGCTGCGATATGCTAATAAAAACCTACTGACCGCCAGATTGAAGTCTTTACCCTCCTTCAAGGCCGCTAGGACCTTATATTTGAAAGTTTTTACATTATTTTCTGATAACCCATTAGTAGAAGGATGGTACGGAGGCGAACAGGTGTGTTTAATACCATTGGACTGAAGGAAAGTGCTGAATTCTTCGGAAGTGAATGGTGGTCCATTATCTGACACAACATGTTGTGGAAAACCAAACTGCGCAAATAAGGGTCTCAGCTTAGCTATTGTCTGAGTAGCGGCGGTACTCGACACTTCAAAGGCCTCAACCCACTTAGAGTAGGCGTCAGTTACTAAAAGTACCATACGACCTTGGAATGGACCTAAAAAATCCATGTGAATCCTTGAAAATGGGGTCTCCGGATAGTCCCATACATGAAGAGTATGTTTCGGTGGATCATTCCGGCTACTCACGCACTGCGGACAATTAGCTGCCAGATCCTGAATGTCTGCATCTAATCCGGGCCACCAAAGGTAAGCTCGTGCCATACTTTTCATTTTCACAATTCCTAAATGACTGTCATGTAGCTCCTCTAACAAAGGTTTCTGCAGGACTTTTGGGATAATAACTCTATACCCCCACATCACACAACCTTGTTCCACTGTCAACTCTAACCTTTTTTTGAAATAAGGTTTGAATTCCTCCTTGATCTGGTCTGCATTTTGCGGCCATCCGTACTGAACAAAACCTAACACTTTGTTCAGGATTGTATCTCGGCGTGTCATAGCCGCAATCTGCTTGCTATGAATGGGAACATTACCATTATCCACATAATGCAAATACGAAATTGCACTAGATTCCTTGTGTGAATGTGCCAATGGAATTCTCGAGAAAGCATCTGCCACGTTGTTCTCTGATTTGACATATCTAATCTCGAAATCAAATCCTGCCAAAAACACTGCGTATCGCTGTAATCTACTGGCTGCCATGGGTGGAATACCGTTCTTGGGTCCAAAGATTGATGTCAGTGGCTTATGGTCCGTTTCCAAGACAAAATGTCTACCGTAAAGATATTGGTAGAATTTCTTGACACCCCAATGTATGCTTAAAGCTTCCTTATCGAGTTGGGAATAATTCTGTTCGGCCTTGTTCAAAGTACGTGAAGCGTACGCTACAGGTTTCTCCTGCCCATTTGGAAGAATATGCGAAATTACAGCCCCTAATCCATACGGACTAGCATCGGTGGATAGCTTCAACGGTTTGGATGGATCGTAATGCGTTAGTACTGTAGCTGAGGAAAACAGTCTCTTAATCTTAAGAAAGGCCTCGACACACTGTTTATCGAAGTGGAATTCTTTGTCTTTCTCCAGTAACCTGTACAAAGGTTTCAAATCTGTTGCTAACATAGGAATGAACTTAGCGTAATAGTTTACTAGTCCTAGCACTGCTCGTAATTGCGTTACATCTTTTGGAACGGGTGCGTTGACAATGGCATCTACTTTTGAAGGATTAGTGTGTAACCCATGCCTGTCAACTACATGCCCCAGAAAGGAAACTGACTCTTTGAAAAATTCACACTTCTTGCGTCGTACATTTAGTCCAGCCTCTTGTAAGCGCTGTAAAACTGCACGTAATCTGACTAAGTGTTCCTCCCTGTCCTTACCGGTGATGAGAATATCATCAAGGAAAACAACGACTCCGGGCAAACCTTGCAACGTTTGCTCCATCACCCTTTGAAAAATCCCAGGAGCGGACGCTACTCCATATGGAATCCTATTATAACGAAACAATCCTTTATGCGTATTGATCGTCACACACTCTTTTGAACCGTCCTCCAAAAGTAGTTGTTGATAAGCATGCGATAAGTCTAATTTACTGAAATGTTTACCATTGTGAAGCGTTGCGAATAAATCTTCAATCTTAGGAACGGGGTATTTATCAATCACTAGACTTGGATTTAAAGTGATTTTGTAGTCACCACAAATTCTAACACCACCCCCTTTCTTTAACACCGGAACTATTGGGGTAGCCCATTCAGAATGAGTAACTGGTGAAATTACCCCCGAATCAATCAGCCGATTCAATTCGGTTTCTACCTCAGGCTTCAATGCATATGGTAAATATCTAGCCTTTTGAAAACACGGAACTGCCTCCGGCCGTAAATACAGCTTAGTAGGGGCCTTCTTGTACGTACCCAATTCTTCCCGAAAAACCTCGGGAAATTCCCCTAGCACTGCTTCTACTCGAGCCTTGTCGCTATCAGGGGTTGAATCAGAACCCAAAGTATTGACATTGGTTACCTCCAGACTGGAGATTTTCAGTTTAGCCATCCATCCTCTTCCCAACAATGGTGGACCTCCTCCTGCGATGACGTACAACGGTAGTCCTTGCACTACCGACTGCCCTGAAAGACTCGCTTCTACCTGCAGCATACCTACGGGAACAATCTTCTCCCCCGTATAAGAACGAAGCAAAAGGTCGGCCGGGAGCAATGGAAGGGTTGCAAAATTCTTGGAATAATAACCCTGTGAAATGGCAGACACTTCGGAACCGGTGTCGATCTCCATTTTTACATTTTGTACATTTTGAATATTAACTAGTACAGTAATGGGTGGATTAACCTCTGAATTTGCCTGCTTTGGCAAGTTATGCATAGCACTACTTATACCTCGCAAGTGATTCATGGTACTATCACTACTGGAGCTATCACTGACTGCCTCAGCATCCAGGTTCATGAATTTCTGACTTTTACTGGGTAACAATTTACATACCTTGCTCAAATGTCCCTTGGTATTACATTTATTACAAGTATATTCTCTGTATTTGCACTTTTCTCTGGTGTGATTAGATAATCCACACGAAAAACAAGAGTAGCTCTTTGAAGCTGTTGGTTGCACTGGCACTTTTTCTCTCTTCTTTTTGAATTTGTTCCTTGCTGTCGTATCTTGATGCGAGGGTGATGATGCGAAGCTGTGTACTGCTCTCTCTCTATGATCGCGTCCCAGTGTCGTTGCTTCTTTCGCTGCAGTTTCAAGTTTTAACGCCAATTGCGTAGCTTGATCGAACGTCGGGTTACCGCTCTCTAGAAGTCGTTCCCTTATTTTATCGCTTCTTAATCCGCACACGAACCTGTCGCGCAATGCTTCATTTAAATTTACGCCAAATTGACAGTATATCGTTAGGTGTTTAATTCTGGCAATAAAATCTCTAACTGTTTCGGTTTCCAGTTGTGCTGCTCGATGAAACTTATACCTCTCCGAAATGATTGTTGGCTCGGGTTGCAAATGCGTTTTCAAAATGGCTACCAACTGGTTGAACGTTTGCGTTGTGGGGCTGATCGGAGAGCATAAATTCTTTAAGAGGTTATACGTTGAAATTCCGATGACCGTAAGTAATGCCGGTCGTTTCCTGTCGTCAGGTACTTGATTAGCTGTACAAAAATTTTCAAACCTTTCCACGTAAGATGTCCATGATTCGATCTCAGAGTTATACTCGTCCATGTGCCCAATTGCAGTAATTGCGGCCATGTTGTTCGTGAACGGGAACTGACTTTACCGCTGTGAATTCGGCACTATCCTCGTCGCCACTTGACATGTATTGAGTAGAAAAGGTTGACGATTCATGGAAAGATTATTGATTGCAAAGAATATATTTATTATACATAATGATCACTTTAATAACAAGAGATACACTTGAACAATTCACGTCTTTGCTCAGTCACTGCTGACACGAGATTGATCCATCATGGCCCCTGCCTAGTTCCGTTTTTCCTTTACCGGAAGTAAACTCAAATTAGCAACTATATTCTGGGTTACCAACATAACAAGATGAAACGTAACCTTGGTGTTGTATTGCCAAAACACCACACTCCCCACATTTTAAACCCACAAACCGCCACTGTCGGATAGGTGTGCTGCACAAACCAGTGCTCGCTTATCAACGCGTTACACCGAGCGTTTTCCTAGTGGTAGATTATGATTGTGAGATTATGATTGTGAGATGATTATGATGATGATGATGATGATGATGATGATGATGAAGAAGAAGTAAAGATGGACGGTGGGAAGGATGCAGTTATGGCTAATTAACCCCACATTTGCCTCGCGACTGAGGGAAACAAGCATCCTCAGTCATAAAGGACAGCTTTTAGAAAAGTTAAATAGTGTAGCGTCAATGACTACAAAATTTCAGTTCAAAAGCCAAATGCACAATTCAAGAGACACGACTACGTGAACGAGATAAAATTCAGCAAATCCAAGTTTTTACGTTCGCGTCAATTGTTCAATCCGTTGATGATTGAAACATTTTCAACTTTGTCAAAATCGATTTGGTATTGGAAATAAAAAAGTGAATCAAATTAGAAACTTACTTCAATCATTCTACCCATTGTCCTGTATTTCGCAAGGTTAGGTATGTCTTGTCAAATCCAATGGCAATCACAACTTCACTTGTATTGATTATAACAAGAACAGCACATAGTTTTCATAATTCTGTCACATATACTCTTCATTTATTAAAAAATAAACACAAATGAAGTTTTTAGTTTATAATTTTTAGTTATTTTTACTTTTGTGAAAATTCATGTGAACTGTCACTGAAAACACTTATGACAGTCTGTTTTGTTTACATTGGCGCCATCTTGGACATCGGCCTGGTGGATGTCAGTCAGCTGAACATTCAGTAAACGACCGCCATGTAGGAGGCAGTGAAATCGGAACGCCGCGCAACAATGAATGGATGAGGCGGTCGTCATACCCGCGGACACCCGCGCGAAGCTGTCTTATGGAGAATTTAGCATTGACGATCGAATATGATACTACTCTTTCAGAAAACATCAGTTTTCTGAAATACTACTCTACCAGATAACATCATACTTCGAGCGGCAATTTTGAAATTTCGAATATATATAAGAGATCAAACGAATTACAGGGAGAGTATACCTCTGTTTTTGTTTGATTGTTTGTTTTACTGTCGATGCCGGGATTCACGTCATACCGTTTCCCCGGTCGAGATTACATTTTACACACATTATTATTAGGACCAACTCAGCGGATTGCAGACTGAAAATATTTTGAAATTCCGAATTCGTTGATTGGTTCAAGGTAAAAAATCCGATTGGTTGATCCGATCAATTTTAAATTTTGCAAGGTCATTAAGACCAACATTTTATCAAATTTTACAATGTAATTAAGCCAAATCCTTTCATTGGTTAAATTTAAAAAATCACCTACTATTGGTCGAAAATAAATCAAAAGGTTCCGATGAAGTTCAAATTTTGCAAGTGATCAAGACCAACCCCATTTAATTGAAACATTTCAACCTAATCCGTGAAGTACCTATTAAATAGGCAGCTGTCAAATTAGATTTGACATGGATGATGAGATCTGTTATTCAATTATTCCGGAGTGTACCTACCTATACCTAATGGAATTTGGAAAGTTGCAAAAAAGTATAATTTCCTATCTTTGAGTGATTGGATCGTGTTTGGTAGAAGATGTTTCACGTTTCGGTGCTCGCTCATCAACGCGTTTCACTGAGCGTTTCCACAGTAAAATTAATGTCACAGTGCCGTATAATGTACATTAACTATAATAAGTTGTTTTGGTGTACAACTGATTTCGGATTTCCAAATTTCCAAGATATCTGAAGATTTCATAAGATTTCGAAAGATTTCCTAAGATTTCCAGGCAAGTGTGGTGCCCCCCTAAGTCCAAGGGCTCTTGGCATTTGTTACTGGTGCGAGTGGGCTAATGGTTTTAGCAGACCCTTACTATTCACAGCAGCGATAGGAAAATTCTCTGAATTAATATATTGTGTGAGAATCCTAAGAAAATTCCACAAGAATAATACTCCAGTCATTTGACCCCAAACTATTCATATCTAAAAATGTTTTTTGACGCTATTATTAAGGCACCACCGTCCTACGTAACTCATAAACGAAAGTTTACCAAATTTTGGGCCGCCATTTTGTTTTTATCAAGAATTTTTTCAAAATCGATATTTATTTTTTAACTAAATAATTTAAAAGATTCAAGACGCTCGTTAAGAATAAACTCGCTATCATTCAAGAAAGAGAATTTAAGAAGTAATGACATTGGAAGACATGAGAATCAAGATTACTTTACATCCTGCTGAGAATGTTTTTCAGTGGTTTTCCCTCAGCTAAAAAGCAAATACTTGGATGTTCTTCCAATATTACCACTGATATTGAATCACAATGTTTAATGACTATTATGAATAACTTAGTCTTAAGAAGAAGTAGGTAAACGGTGAAGAGGTGAAGCAACTGAAGAGAAGAGATGGATGTATGGAAGATCAACGACTCGAATGTTGAATACAGACCAATTGTGTGCTCAATAAATTACATTATTATTCTTATTATTACTTTCAATATTTTTTTTCAATGTTTTGTGCCACACAAAAAAATAATCAGCTTGATATAAAATAGAGGTTATTTAAAAAAATGGAAATATAGGTATTGTATAACATATGCGATAAAGCTGATTATTTTATTGTGTGTGGCACAATAATTGAAAAAAATACAAAAATATTGAAAGTATAATTTTCCTTCCAATTTTGAAATTAAAAAATAAATGTCGATGTTGACAAAATTCTTGATAAAATCAAAATGGAAGCCCAAAATTTGGTAAACTTATAAATTATAAATGTACCCATTTTTTCAATAAAGTGACTGGAGTAGAACGTAATTTTTGTGAATTTATAAAATTATGTCATAAATTCAGAGTTGACAGTAGCAGGGTGTGTTCGAATTACATCATCATGTAAACATTCATGAGGTTGCAGAACCAGGGTAAGCTGAAAACATTTGTCAGTTTATCTATAACAAGATTTCAATTAAAAATACGAAATTTTGCTAAGTATTCGTATTTAAAAAAAAATACAATATTGTTTAAAAAAATGTATTGCATAAGATCTGGCAAAGAATCGCAAATGACAAATAGGTATCTACATCTCACAGAAAGATTTGGAGAATTTAATATTGATGATTGACGGACACTTTCAAAAAACACTGCTTGTCCAGATTTTAAAATATGGATATTTTTAAATGTTGTATTTCATTCAATTTAGTTTTACAATCGTAGCTGGGACATGGAGTAGGAGTTAAGAGGCAGTTTTCAATGGTATGAATTTACATTATTGATCATGTATGTAAATTTAAAGAACACTTTTTATTTGAAGCAATAAGTACTATAGGCCATAAAGCCAGGACTTCAGTACACACATAATATTCAACACCAAAAGAGCTTGAATTAGAATTAGGGGTGAAAAAAGAAATTATACCAAATAAAATTAAAAGCAGAAAATTTATTTCCAATAAAACTGCACAATAGAGTCTGTAATACTAAATAGTAATTACGCAAGAATGCAATAGTCTACAAACTAAAAGAAAGAAGCGTAATAGTATTAAATAAGCTTGTAGACCAATTGGGTTTCACCCCTGGACACAAATACTGCCCGCCATAGAGTTGAAGGGTTTACATCGAGACAATCCTCAGCACGTAATTATTCTTCTACGATCTTCGCTGTCCTGTATTGTCTGAACACCTTCATAGCTTTGGGCGTTCTTCGTGGGGTCTTCAGCTCTTTGTCAACATTCCAGCGTCACCGAACCGATGACCATTTGCACGAGTTCTCTTCAGCCGTGACTTTTACTGGAAGTCTTCCATTTGGAGTGAAATGTTTCTATGTTCTCGAGGCTTATGCCAGCTGTCTTTGCGATGCCCATCGGACTGAACCCTTTGCCGAGATCTTCGTTGGCTACGGGAGAGGAATGCCGTTGTCCAGTCAATAGCGTCACCAGAGGGACGTTCGGGTTTGAGCCGTATTTAGTGTTGAAGTACTGACAGCATTCAACTACCTGGAAGAACATCCTGAAAGATGGAAAGAACTTAATTTGTCAAAGTAGGTTCAAACAAATAATTCATATATATAAAACCTATAACCTAGAAATTAAATATGAACCATCAAAACACTTCCAACTAAATTTTTCAAGTGGTATTTAGCAGGTTCAAGATCGAAGGCAAAATGGTTATCACTTTTTAAATTTGTCCCAACATCTTTGTTTCAATCCAATACATTTCAATTTCAATCTTTCAATTTCAATACCATATCAATATGAACTTGATGAATTGCACTTTATATTGTTATTTAATTTGTACACATGTTGTGAAATTTTAACTTTTTGCTTATCGCCTTTTACAGTTTGATAGTTTATGATTAAATTAGGTATTATTTTAACTAATAGTCCTGGTTCTACTATTTAATTTTTGAGAAAACGTATTGAACATTTTGCATTCCTTAATACATTTACCTGAGAAAATCAAGATTATAAGCAATGTAGACACTTGGCCAAAGTAATACTGGTATTTGAAAGAACCAGATTGGCTGATAGATTTTATGGCATCATCCAATCCTATGAAGTCTATTCTAACGCGTCATCTAACTTCAGTAGGTGAGCATTGATTTCATTGACAATAAAAAGGATTGATTGGTAAGGAACCTGATCACAAGCCAATCCATTCTTTCAATCAATTTTACTTTCGTATATAAACGTTGAAATCGTTTGAGCATCCAGCAAACTTGACACTACTTACCAAGCTTCTTTATCCTTCTTCTTTGGGTATTTGATGAGAGGAATGGGCATCTGCTCGTTGGGTCCCTGGACCCTCACGAACCGGTTGACTTTCTCATGTTGCAAACCGAGCCAGCGATTGATCTCTCTAGCCCGAGGCACTTCCCCTTTCAAGTCATCTAGAGCTGCCATCACTGTGCAAACAAAATCAAGCGTCATTGCAAACAACTCCTTTGAATAACATTGTCTGGCCACGGTACCACCTCAGGCAACTTGCTCGAGAAACAACGCTGTCAAAATATACATTTTTAGATCATTTGTTCAGAACACATACTCTATACTTACAAATAAGCACACCTTTAAGGGATATATTAGTGTTTATAAATGATCAGTATTGACATTTAACTTACAATATTTAAAATTATCTATAAAGCCCCATTTACACGGTGCAATTTCTTGAACAACTTCTGTGTCACATTCCCATTTTTCATACAATTTTGTATTTACACGACCCAACTTTCTGTCACAGAACTTAAAACATGTTCTAATTTCCATTCAAGAAGTGTGACACAGAAGTGTGGTACAGAAGTTGTACAAGAAATTGCACCGTGTAAATGGGGCTTAAGAAAGAATGAAAAATATAATTTATTGTTGGTAATTTTTCATTGTTTTATTGGAGTATTGTGGCTCATGAATAGATTTTAAATAATAATAATCTTCCTCCCGGTTCCAAGAGTTGGGTCGGGGGGTGGCGAAGCCACCATTACTAGGGCCCGGACTCCTAAGCTAGCTGGCCAGGCTTGGCTCTTCCTCTTCGTTCTTCTTCTCTACCAGTTTTTTCCACTTCTTCCTGTCTTCCCACCACCTTCCTTCTTCCACTTCTTCCCACTTCTCCAGTCTCTCTTGTACATCTTCTGCTACCAGCTCTCTCCACTTTTCCCTCGGTCTTCCAACTCTCCTTTTATCACTTCTCGCAGCTTCGAACTCCCGACGCGGTATTCTCTCCCTCTGCATTCTCTTCATGTGGCCAAACCACCGTAGCCGCTCTCTCCCCATTTTAAATGCCAACCTCTCTACCTTCAAGTCTCCTCTAATCTTTTCACTCCTGATCTTGTCCATCTTAGTTACTCCTTGTATGCTTCGTAAAAATTTCATTTCTGCTGCCTGCAACTGGCTCTCCTCCTTTCCTCCAATCGCCCACGTTACGGAACCATAGGTGAGTATTGGCAGGAAATAGCTTTTGAAAAGGAGTATCTTGCATTTCTGGGGGAACTGCTCATTCCAAAGAAGTTTCCTGACTAACTGGAAAAATGTGTTAGCCTGTTGTACTCTTGATGTTATCTCTCTTCCTATTTTTCCATCCTTAGTTAGCCAGCTCCCCAGATACTTAAACTCTCCTCTCTCCGCCAGTTCCAAGCCCCGTAGCCTGATCTTCACATTTCTTGTTGCCTTCCTCTCCACTACTAGTGTCTCACTCTTTTCCTGACTTATTCGCATACCGTATTCTTCAGTCATCTGGCTCCATCTATCAATCTTTTCTTGAACACATTCGCTGGTTCCTCCCCACACTACGATATCATCTGCATATACCAGTGTATTCGTCTCCTGGTCTTCGCTTGGTTCTACTTTTCTCAGCAGCTCATCCATGACAATGACAAATAGTGTCGGGGAAAGAACGCTGCCCTGTCGAAGTCCTTCCTTCACCTCAAACCATCCTGACTTCCCCTCCACTGTTTGTACACAGCTCTCGTTCTTCTCATATGTGCTCTTGATTCTCTCAATCAGACCCAATCCCACCCCCTTCCGCTTCAGACATTCCCATACTTTCTTCCTTGGTAGGCGATCGTAGGCCTTTTCCAAGTCTAGAAAAACCATGTACAGTTTTTCTCCACTCTCCCACTTTCTCTCCATGACTTGTCGGATAGTGAATATTGGATCAATGGTTGATCTACCTGGCCTGAACCCATATTGTTCCTCCCTGAGCTTTTCCTCTACTACTTCTTTCAGTCTAAATTCCACCACTTTTTCGAATACTTTGGCACACTGACACATCAAAGTAATTCCCCTGTAGTTGCTGCACTTCTTCCTGTCACCCTTTTTGTAGATCGGTACAATCACTCCCTTTCTCCAATCGTCCGGTATGGTCCTCTGTTTCCATGCCGCACTCATTACTCGAAACAACCATCTTTTTCCAATTTCCCCAGCAGCTCTTACCATCTCCACTGTTATCTCATCTATTCCGGGTGATCGACCATTCTTCATCTCGTTTAGCGCTTTCTCCACTTCTCCCTCTCTCAAAGCACACTCCTCCTCTTCCTCGTTCTCACTCTGTAGTATTCTACTACTTTCTGGTAGTGCCACTCCATCAACATTCAGTAGTTCCTTGAAGTACTCTTTCCACAGTGCCTGTACTTCTACTGGGTCATTGATCAATCCTCCGCAAGCATCCACCATGCATGCCTGTCCAACTTTTCTTGTCCTCTTTTCCTTTATTATGCCATAAAGCATCTTTTTATTGCCTTCAAAATCCGTTTCTAGTTTACCAGCAAGTTCTTCCATGGACTTCTTCTTTTCTTCTTCTACTGTCTCTCTTACTCGTATTTTCCACCTTCGGTATTCGGCCTTGTTGAGGGTAGATCTATCGGCCTCGTACGTCTGCCAGGCGGTTCTCTTCTGATGCACTGCTTCTCGGACTATTTCATTCCACCATGGTGTTTCCTTCTTCTTGCTTTTCCCACTTGATCGCCCATAGACTTCCTCTGCACAGTCAACAAATACCTTCTTAAATGCTTGCCATTCCACTTCCACCAGTCCAACCTCTCCTCTTCTCTCTTTACTAGCTATCTTCTCTCTAAACTCTTGTTGTACTGTACCGTGTTGCAGCTTCCACACTCTTATTCTGCCATTCTTTTTGCTTCTCTTCTTGGTTGGTCTATCTTTTTTGAAGTTAAACTTTCCCACTAGAAGTCTATGGTCGCTATCTAGAGCCACTGAAGGGATAACCTCAACATCCTCCAAGATCAGTTATAAAAATCAGTTATAAAATCAGTTATAAAATCTCCAAAATCAGTTATAATTCGTTGAGTGGCCACAAAGGGTACGCCTACCCTACTCAGCTTTTATACAGATGATAAGCAAACATTATGCCTGTAGGTAACATGCGCCTAACAAATGACATGACTGAAATGAAATGACACGTATGGAACGTACCAACAGTGGGGATGAGCAGAATGAACTTGCGGGCGCCGACCAGCTGCTTGACGAGCGGTGTGAAGTGGATGAGCGCATCTACGTCGACAGCAAGGTACGGAGAGAACACCGGATCGCGCGACCGCTTCTGTGACTCCAGCGCCTTCACTTCGCCGCGCAGCCACAGTGCGTGCATGTTCTTCATCAGCGCACCTTTCGGCGCATCCTTGCGAGGCTGCAACAGACAAGAATGTTTGTGATACTTGACGCATCTCTCTAACAAGCCTCAATACAAATTGTATCTTTCTAAAAAAATTGAAGTTTGAGTCTCTTGTGGCCAGTCTTACATTTGAACTTTTAAGCATTTTACCTTACTCAAAAGCAAAAGGTAGGTACTCAATGCTTGTCAGCATAATTTGCAAGAGTAGATTGCTTGAAAGTTAAAATAAAATAAAAGAACCAGCTTCCCTCTATTCAGTTTGTCTTCCTTGATTAGTTAAAAAAAAACATACTTTTGATTTGCCAAGAGGATAAATGATTAATGAAGAAAGTCTTTGAGGGATAAATTCTATTGAATTTTCTTCTAAGCCTATTTACACAATGGATTAAGCAAGCTATCACACATTGTCATGAACCACATTGGGGTTGAAAAGAATAAATAGTAACACTATGAAAAGAAATCAATGAGCTCCGACCATATAATACGAGCTATTATTGGAGTGTTGACAGTGTGTATATAAAATAAAATACTATCTAATAGAGGGCGGCTATGTAGTCGTCGAGTGGTGGAATTCGACCCTATCAATCTTTAACATCCCTTTTAAAGTCGGCGTCGTTTCACAGTCTGGCTATCGTTTAATAACGACGGCCATTGTGAAGGGGAGACGCGTTGAGAATAGAAGGAGGAGAGATAAATTCCGGGTGAACGGCACCAGTTAATAGCAGCATTTTAGCAGCTAGATTATAAAGAGGGAGAGAAAACACACGCGGATACGTAAAAGAGAGAATGGAAAAGAAAGAAGATGAAAGAACCGCCGGATTTTATTTCTCTCGCCAGCGACCTCAGTGCCAACATTTTGTAGTGCTATACAATTCACCCTCCCATCTCTCTATCTCGCGCTCTCTTACCTCCCCCGTTCTCTTTCTGGCAATCTTCCACGTAGCAAGAACGAGGCTATCACGCGAAGAATCGCAGATGAGGATGCAAATATAAAAATCCCCGATAAACTCCGCCTGAACAATTCAATACATGCAGAGAATCTAATAACAAGTATTTTACTTAGTTGCAGCGCCCTCCTCCACCCTCAAGTCCTTATCTGTCACGGGTGCAGACGTCACAGTGCACACAAAAAGATTGCCATATTTGCTCCCCCACGGCACTGCGGACCCTTGTTACGCTTTAATTAAATCACAACTGGATTAGACTTGCGTGGGGGAGAGGCAGAGAGGGGGGTTGTTCCACCGACTTATTGCTAAATTATTGGTACACGGCTCCCGGTGACGGCTGACATCCACCTCATGTTGGGATTTGACTCGGCGTACAACAAGCTATTATCCCATTCAACACCCTCCCCCTCCACCCCCCTAGGGGGCGTCGCGGCGTCACACGTCGCCCGCGGAGCTCCCAATAGCTGACGCGACTGAAAATAAACTCCCGACAATTTCCATCTCATTTCCATGCAAATGAGATTTCCATTTCCATTCCGGTTGTGTGCATTGGGTGGGCCCCCCCCCCCCGTCTTTCCCCGGGATGCGATCGCGCGGGTGCAGCCGCATTGTCTGCCAAACAAATTAGAGGTGGAGTTCGCTCTCTGTTGCGCGCCCGGCTAAGCCAGGCAAGACCGGCTCAAATAAAACAACGAAATAATCAATTTGGCTAAGCCGGTGTGAAACAGTGCCGAGTCGAGTGTAATGAAACAAGCGGTAGTGGACATTAGCTGCGACAGACAGAACGGCAGATAATGAAACGGCACGAGCGACGAGAAAAATGTGCCACTCTTGCCGCCTTGAACACGTTCTCAACACGGCACCTCCACCAGACGAGGAACGAGGACCTTGACGAGGAACATAATATCTTTAAATATTACATCCTAATTACAACATCCAAAACCACGCGGCTCTCCATTAGCAAAAGTTATGACGTCTACAAGAACAAGATGCAACAACTGGACATGTATGGAAAACATACCCGACATATCATCAAATGTACAGACAATTATAGTGGAGTTTTTCTCTCTATACCTATATCGGCAAACGCGGTATCCAGTCAAAGACCATTCATCCATTGTCAATGGCTCAAAAACATGACACTTTCTAACAAGCTACAGGTTCGGCTACATGCTGTCATTTTATGATCTCCAAATCCCAACCCTCCTCTGTTGTCAAATATGGTCAAATGTTTCTTAAAATATGGAAAGGGGAAGGACATCTTTCTATACCTCTCAAATGTGTGGTATTTGGCATCAATGCACAGTTGTGAAAATCTCCCTCCGTGCCCCTGACTTGATACCTGGCTCATCTCTAAATTTACAACCTGCCAAAACAAACACTTGTTCCTAGTCAAGCTCTATTGTGCAAATTCTGAGTGGAAATCAATGGAAACTTTCAAATAGGTATAGAGAGAAAAACTCCACTATACCAAATATACTGAGAAAGATCCTGACGCGAGGATAAATGCACGGGAAAAAATTCGGGAAGTGTTTGTTGCAAGTGTCAAGTACAACGTAAAAGGTTTGTGACGCAAGCAATTCTTCCTCCTCGCTCCCAACTCTTTGCTTATTACACCCGTCAACGTCATGAATGTTCCACCTAAATCCAGACAGAATATGAAGGGAGTAAACCCAACCACAATCATGCAGTGAAAACCGCAAGCCGCACCACAACAATTCAATATCGCATCCCATTGTTCCCGACAAGCAGGTAGAAATTCCACCAAAACACACCGTGATTCGGGAGACAAAATATTCCTCCGCAGAGCTAAAACGATGATGTTTATCTATTCCAGAGAAGCGCCGCAGACGGGTAACTTCGCAAAGTAACCACACGGCTGAGAGAACGTACAGCGGCAAGAGCAACATTAGAAAAATATTCACGTAGACAAAGTTGAGAAATAGCGAAACTAGAAAATGTATTATGCTGAATCTTTGCAGTCTTTTCAACTGGCGTCTCGTTACTATTCCTCGTCTTCTTGAGTTGATCGAAACCAACGAGACAATGCAATGCGCAATCGAAATGATAAATCAGCTGTCTCATGAAATATCGAGGAAATTGTTATTCAATACACGGAGGCAAATTGTACACTATTATAATAAATTCGCCCTTACAATCTCATAATTAAAACACTCAGCTTAGCTAAGTAAGTGGTTAGAGAACTGGACCGGCAATTCAGGGACGTGGGTTCGAATCCCACCGTTGGCAAATATTTTCATTATGAAGTTGGTTTTTATCACCAAACAAATTAAAAAGAAACTACAACCGGATTATATATATAAAAAAAATGTGTAGCATTGAGTGTATATTTGGAAGTATTCATATTCATAGTTTTATTTTGTCAAACTGTCAGAGGAACATACATACGCCTGCGGTGCCAATGAACTGAGGGAGATATGTGAAGTGAGTATATCTTATCTCAGGATATGAGAGGCTGCAGAACGAGGTTAGACACGGGGATGATGTAATTTATTCATAACAAGATGAGAGTAGTGGCGCAGGCTTGAAACCGCTTGATACTCGACATTTTGCCGCCGCGAATACAAGTCACATTATCGCAGTCAAGTTGCGGGTTATTTTGCCGGGGGTAATGACATCGTCACTTACAAAATTACAAGTAGTTGTAGAATGAATAGCTGACCAATCATCTCACACAAACGAAACTTGAGTAATATTCTTATCATGGATTATCGAACAGAAGTACTCATAATTAGACGAGAGAGCCACCAAATCTTCCGCTTCGTTCGATATCCATGATTACAGCCGCGATAAGCACGAAACAGCTTAGCGGCGATCATTTCGCTTTATGACTGCGGCGATGCTACCTGATATCATTTATTTATACAAAACCCGACATCTAGATGCGAGCAAGCAAACTAGGTTAGACTTTAGGGGTAGACTAGACAAAAAAAATAGCATCCGACACATCTCTAATGCAATCTAGTTAGATGGCTTCATTTTATACATGGTTTAACTAAGCCATGTCTTGAATCTAAAGCAAGGGAGGTGGCAGGGGACTTGTGTAGGCAGCCACGAACAACTTAAGTCCTTATCGTGCTTCTTATCACAAGCTAATACTCAGCTGACACGGGATAATTTTAAATAGTAAAATTATATAGAAATGCGAAGTGCTCGGTTTATATAGCTTCTAGTTAATGATGTTTTATAAGTCGGTATAGTTAATAGCAGGGGTGGGGGGGGACTGCAGTGGAGTTTATATAAACCACCGTGGGTCTGGTAGGGGATCTATATTTGATCAAAGTGGGTGAACATGTCAAAGACGGTGTCTGCATACGGATGGCGGTGTTTCGCTGTCGCCGGGGGAGTCATTTGAGAGGGTGGCGTCTGGGGGAGGGGTGGGAGGGCGTGCGCGAATCTCCAGTCATTTGTATGCGCCGGGGTTCGCACCTGCGGCCACCGACATTAAGGCTAACTCGACCGTGGGGAGGGGGAAGACGACGCTTCTTACTGCCGCCGCGACGCTTGTGTTTCCACTTCCAACTTGCGAGGTGTAATAAAGAGATCGACATCGAATTTCAGAAACTGGATGCATTTCGATTAAGTATACCATCTATAACAAAAGCGTTTTTAGATAATGATGTTTATTTTAATGAAATGGTAGTTTTAGATTACTGCTTGCAATTACAGAAGTACACTTTTATTAGCGGTCTGTTATTTTTTTGTGTTGATAAAAGTATGAATTCAGAGCGTTCATATTTGCTTCAAGTCTGTTGAATAGGGATTTACAGCAGCTACGAGATTAAAACTGCATCAAACATCTGTGACCTACATTATTTGAAATTATAATTTTTAAAAGGAATATGAAAACACAGTTCTGTTATTACTCAGTAATGCATTTTTGCAACACTCAATCTGGTTGAGAATAAACAAACAAAAACCTTAAAAAAGTAAATGAATAAGCAACGTAACCATATCAAGTTGAGAAACTGGTGTTTGGGCCTGCGGTGTCCCTCTGCGACAGTAACCCACTCTCTCTCCCGGAATGTTCCCCGACGGTCGGGTTCTGGTCAGCAGGTGTGTGGAATGGCGGTGGAACGTAAGATAAGATCCGGAGAGAGGGTCCCTGGGGAGGAGACAACATCGGGAGCTGATCCCGGAGCAGACCCGCTGAATATTATACGACCAGCGGCTTGGGGAGACATTTCCATGCGGTGTCTTTATTAAGATACTACCCAACAACACAGGGTACACTGCTTTTCAGAGGCTATTTTTTGAGAGTTTCCCAAACTTGAATTATTGAGATTATACTTTCATTGATGATTGATCAAAACTAAAAACAACAAATAGTGCAAAAATTTAAATGTTACCATAGATATGTTACATACTACATAGTTGGATACTGAATTAGCCCAACAAATTTGACTAAAAACATTGTTTACGAATATGTTTCAATTCAAAAGTATTCGTTACTCCAGACACAACTCACGACAAACAGAATAGATCCCACACAGGATTTGGTTTTGAGATGTAAAATTTCACATTTATTATGTTTCATGATAGCCATCAATAAAATAGTATCCCAAAAATATAAAGGAGGTGTATTCATCATTAACCTAGAATTAACACATTAGATTTAATCGAGTCGTGATAATTGATAATTACTTCAAAAGCTAAAATCCACTTAGCCAAATAGGAGAAACCATTAAAACATCTATCTACAATCTAACTAGTACATCTCTGATATTCTGTAAATATTTCAGGAGAGGGAAACTTTTTAATTACATACTTTTTGCTCGCTGAGTAGTATTAGTTTGTTTCAATTTAGTTCTAGGTAATGACGTTAAGAGGATGAGACTGTCTGGCTTAAAACATTGCAAATTAACACCGTTGGGGTAATTTAATCTCAAACTTTCTCATAAAGCACAGTTCATTGAAGCTTGATTGGCAATCAGAAGTCAATTTCCTGTCTCTTCGTGACTCAGCTTTTCTAATTTTAATTAATGTCAAGTCGTAAGGGAGATAGCGAGTAAACGCGCTCCCCGATTAGGCTTCTACTAATAGGATCACCGATATATTTACAGGCAAAATCAATTTCACGGAGCTAAGCCCAGACTTATTTGACTTTGAAACTTGAAGCTGCAGTTGAGTTTGAAGGTAGTAAGTGCTGCCATCTCTTTGGGTAGAGTGAACTCAAATCTCTATTGATTTATTATGCATAATGATGGAAGAATAAACTGTATGATTAAATAGACCGATTTTACTTGAAATCATTAGGTTACCAAACTGGATATTAATGAATCTTTTGTGAAAAAATTGGCCTGATACATGACTTTGTTTGACAATGCGAAAGGAACAAGGAACAGACAGACAAGAAACAGAGATTCAAGGACCTCGAATCTTTCTAAATATCCAAATGTGTTCTACGGATAAACTGGGGACAATATTGAAGTGAATAAAAAAAGAAGATAATTGAAGATTATAAAGAAGATTAATGAAGATGCAAGAGAAATAAAATTCAGGGGTGGTTCGTGTAAAACTGAGTTAAAATGTGTTGTAGTGCCGATTACATGGTCATTTGAATAGAAGAAACGAAATAATCTATTTGCGTATGTACCTAACCTACATACAAATAGCCCCAGAAATTTTAAGTTAAAAAATAATAACCTAGAACCAGAATCTAATGTCCTAAAACGATAATGACTGCAATGCAAAACTGTAAATAATAAGAAAATAACAAATAGTTGATCACTTGAAGAAGACATCTTCATTCGTACATCATTTTTAAAACTGAAATAAATTTGGTATGATTTAGATTATGATGACCGTCGAGAAGAGTCATCATCACACTCAGTCATCTCCATTCAAAGTATTTTGGACAAAAGTTTTTAACCATAATTTAAAAAGCATCATCTAGCCAAATTTGTATGAAAATACAATTTGCATTAAGGAATAAAAAATAAATACAATTGTTAAATAGAGTAGACTATGTACCAAAATAATGTAGCTAGGTACACTTGGCCAAATTAAAAATGACCGGTGAAGAAATATGAATGACTGCTGGTCATGTCCATAGCAATCACTTATTATTATCATTAAAATGAGAGGTCACCTACTAGAGTGAGACAAGGAGATCGCTTGGACTGACTTCTGATAGTGCGATCTAACGTTTTTCAGTCGATCAGACTTATTTGTGCCAAGTGTACATACCCACTACTACGGTTTAGAAAGAAAATAATTGTTCTTTTTACCGTGTTTGATTCGTTAGTTCTCTTCCATCCCTGTTGGTCTGAGAATTTGCTGCCGTTTTCCCTGTGCTTGTTGCGTACCTCAGCTTTCTTGGAGGGCAAGTCGTCAGCCACGATAAATCTTCTCAAATTAGAATCGTAGGACACTCCGAGATCTGGCTTGGAGACAAGAAAGTGTCCAAAGTCCACCAACTTATAAACTCGAAGCAAAGCCTGTAAAAACAGAACGATCAACAACAATCAGAACAATCAAATTTAACAAGTTGATTATTCTTAGTGCCAAATTAGAAACATGAATTTCTTTCAACTCACCTCTTCCTTTGAATGCAGGCAACGATAACGAAGATACTCCCAGTCAATGGCATTGTGAACTTTCTTGAACGAACGCAGGCCAATATTTTTAATGTCGACATCTTCTGGTAGCGGTACCTTGTTGAAAACCTTTTCCATATCCTTAAGTTTATAGACTTTAGCTCCAAGTGGTTCTGAAAAAGATGAAAAAAATCCACTTTATGTCAGAAATTATAGCTAAAAAGACATAAATAAACATAGTAGAGGAGAGGCGAGTACATACCTGATTTTAACAGACTAGCATCCACGTTGATAAGATTGAGAAGCAGAACGATTTCGTTAAGCAAATCTCTGGAGTTGACGCTGCAGTCGTCAATGACAGCTGTATCTCCTCGCAGCCAATCAAGTAAGATCTTAACGATGTCCAGAATACGATCTCCTGCGACCTGCTCAATCAAATCTGCTGGATCAAGGCAAAGTTTCGGCTCACTAGTTGTCTGATATGTTTCCAATTTCCCTCCATGAGTTTGCAAATCCATTTCCGTTGAAACAATAATACTATCATTCAACTTAAAACCATTAAAGCCCGATTCCCCATTTCTCCGGATGGGCTCACCTACGCATTTCTCAGGGTTATTTCCATTTCGGACTATTGGAACGTCCTCTGCTTGACACTCGTTGCCTGAATCCTCACCAACTTCATCGTCGGTGCTGAAAGCGAGATGTTCTTCATTGTCGCTTCCCTCTGAGTCGATGTCATCTGGAGCATCGGATTCGTCGGAACTGTTGACCGATCTGCATCGTCGCCGTCTTCTCAAATTCTTCAACTTCTTTTTCTTTTCTTGTGGTTTCTTCTGGACTTCATTTGTGCCATCTTCTGCCAATTGTTTCGATTGAATTACTAGAGCAGCTGAAGTGTTGTGACATGTTTCGACTTGTTGCGAAGTTGTTGGTTTCGTGGATTCAGGTTTCATTGTGTTAACTTCTATGTTGTTGCCATTAGCAAGTGCAGGCATAAACGAAGTTAGGGAACGATTAAAAACGGAGTTTTGAATATGATCTACAGCTAGCTGGGACAGCTTTGAAAGTATGCCAAGAATGAAAGCTACGGCTATGGAATGTTGACCAGAATTACTAGTTTGGAGTTTTCCGGCACATAATAGAGACATAACGACTATTTTGAAAATAACATCATCTTTGAGATATTCGGGAGTATCGTCATTTTCAACTGACAAACTATTCTCCATGTCAACTTTCAAATCCATGTCGGAGGGAAGAGGAGCGTTATATTTCAAACACTCGACCAAATCCCCTACAATTTGATGACAAAGCTAGAAAATACAAAGAAAAACAGTTTGTAAGCTACATTTTAGAAAAAGTATACAAGATTGTTCTAGGTACACTCCCCCAAATAATAAACGGTACTCAAAAGAAAATGAATTGACTGATTAAGGTTTGATGGCATCATCCCATGAAGTCAGTGCTAACGCATTATCTAACTCTTTTAGGTGAGCTCTGATTTCATTGATAATAACAAGCATTGATTGTCAAGGAACCGGCCCAGCAGCCAATACGTTTTGTACCAAGTACAGTTTATTATTTGGGGGAGTGTACCTATGTCTCTAAACATCCAAAATATCTAGGAAATTCCAAATCCGTGTCAATTCCTATTGACACTCTATTATTATAATACTAATTTTTATGTACGAAGGTCTATCAAATGTATTGCCATTCTCATGAAAAAAGAAAAAGATTGAAACCATAATTTCAAACTGATCAGCTTAAAAAAAAATTATTTGAAGATAAAATCCCTTGAAAACCTGGGGGGTGATTCCTGTATGCATTTTCACTCTCTTATCTTAAATATTAAGAGAGTAACTGTTATGAACATTAACATTAGAGTAAACAAATTTTAAGATGATAGCTAGCTTAAGAGACTAAACACGTACGGGAATGACACCCCTGGTAGGTAACTTATGAATGCAAGTAGATTGTACTTCACCCACCTCATTAATGTGGAGCACCGGTTTGTCAAAAAACCATATGTCTGCGAGGAGAAGGAACCTGGCTATCAAGCAGTGGACGTGTTCGGAGGGCGTCAACACCTTCTCGCTGTTGTTTCCTCTCTCGCAGTAGCGATCTTCCAACCATCTGTTGTTCTTCTCGAAGATGCGCTGCAGATTGCTCTCGGCACCGTCGAAGCTCTGCTGACTCATTAGGCTGGGGAGAGTACAAGAAACAGTTTTCATTGATATTGTGTTAAATTCAACATAATTCAAATTCCCGTAACTTTTCATGAAGCGAAATATAATTCCCTCTGCATGACATGCGAGTGGGGGGGGGGGGTCATATGTCATGGGGCGCATGATTGGTCGGGACGCCAACCTGCTCCAGCTAGATTCCATGCAATTGCTTTATAGAATAAGATTAGAATAAGATTTCCCTTACTTCCACTTCCCCAATAGGGAAGTTTGTGTAAACTAGATTTCAGAATAATAGTTATTTTATTTAAGTTGAGATGTTGCTGAACACGGATATAGAATTATTTTTGTTGTGGGACGCATAGTTTTTGAGAAATTCAGTTACAACATTTTGATAAAACTCTTCTAAATTTAAAACAGAATTAAATTGACATGACATCACAATCCTTCAGTTGCCATGGCAACAAAGTATCACCATGGTAACACATTGTTGTGGACTTGTAAATGACATCACTTTCCCGATTCTAGTAACATGCCGTTTTCCCGCCAAAATATCCCGTGCCATTTCAAATTGATTTTTATGAATGAAAATTTTAAATTTCTCGAGGGTTATGTGTGTTCATCATTATAACTTATGCTAATATTTATACATTTACTGCAATAAAATTTCACGAAACTTCCCTATTGCAATGTTCTACTAGTCTAAAGCTGGGTTCCCATACTTCGCTTTCGTTTCGTATTCGGTTCGCTTTCGCGTCGCGAAGTTTGTAGTCGTTTCCATAATTTCTGTTTCGCGCGTTTCGCGTATCCATGGATATGCGAAACATAAATAGTATTCTGCCAATAGTTAAAAACAAAATGACGGATAATAATCAGATAATAAGCAAGAACGGCAAGAAAATGCGGAAAAAGTGAAACTTGAAAGTTGAAACGTCAAAACATATGTTTATTAATCGAATATCGAATATAAGCTCGAGGTCAACCGGAAATGGAGATTCGATATATCGCATCACTTCCGGATTTCGGTTTCGTTGAAGTTGAAGTTGGTCCAACATTTTTGCATTTCGGAGACGAAATTAAACATGGACGATTTTCTGTGTTAAAAGGTAGCCATTTTGAGAAAGCGAACCGAATGCGAAACGAAAGCGAAGTATGGGAACCCAGCTTAAGGCTTATCCCGTAATCTTATTGTATTAGTTATTTTGTCTGCCTTCAAGGCTTCAAGTAATCTAATTAATAGAAAATTTCAGACAAGTGATGTAAAATGTGAGTAAAAAAATAAAAACATTCAGAGAGATATTCAATGTGCCATGTCTAAAATTCAACTCCACCTTGGAGTTTCCAATCTATTTATAGAACTTGTCCTTGGGAATGTTAAAACAAAGCTGAGTAGTCAAGTCAAAATTCTGCAATGCATCTCCCACCCTACAATTATCATGCCACCATCACTGTCAATCATTCACACATTTCAAAATCAAAAACTAAGGTTTTTTCAAGGAGTTTTCTGGAATAACTCGAGAATTTACAGTCAGTCAGGTGTTGTTATCTCAACAGTTTTGACTATTAATGATTTGATCCTTTCTAGTTAAAACTAGAACAACACCCGACAGTAGCCAGACAGATTTTAAAATTTAAGAAAATTACCCTTTCAGAGAGTATCATGAATAATTCATGATCACATCTTTTTACAATTTTGTAGTAATTTAAGAATTTTACCATCGCATGTAATGATAAGCCGAGTCGATGCTGTAATTTCTTGTTCCGAATAATGTCCCAAGCTGATTGTGAGGCATTCCGACATCAGAATTAAGATTTAACGCTTGAAGGTAGTACCGGACCGTTAAGCCAGTATCCCATCCTGGATACAAATCCAAGAAGTACCGGCTCAGATCTCCCAAATACACAAGAAAACGATGTGCCGTTTTCTTCGCCCATTTGATGCACTCTTCGTCTATTACTTTACTAGAAGATGTTTTTCCTTTGACCAATCCTTCATCGTTGATCAACAATGGTATGTCGATCAAGCCTCGCAGGTCGAGTTTCAACTCGATCTGAAGTCGACACATGAGATGGTGAAAGTGACCGACCCCAGACGACAGGTGGGTTTGCATGTACGCTGTTTCCAAGGGGCTCCACTTGTTGTTCTAAAAGAGAAATTATATTGTTTATTGTAATTCTTTGTACAGAGCCTATTTTAGGCTGTAGTACAAGCCATTCAATGTAATATCAAGAACAAATTAAAATAACAATAAAATATTTAATTACATGGGATTTATAAGAAGTCTCTACAATACTACTTAAGTAGGTAGGTATACAAATAAAAAACAAATCAAGGCAATTCATGAGATCACACGTTATGAGATACAAATTTTGAGACAGATTTAAGAGATCTCGAAGGAGAATGGACGACGGTAGAGAATGCTCACAACCAACTGTCATACCACCGGTGACGATACTGTCACCATCTCTAACCTTAATCAGTGCGTTGTGTCTAAAGCTATGTCTACAGATTGCCGCGTCGACCTTGAAAGATGAACATTGTTTATCTTTCAAGGTCAGCGCTCCGCCGTGTCTGAGTTGAGCCACCTTATTGGCTAGCGTCGAATCGTCGGCGCGTTCGTGCTGCCACACTGTAAACATAGCTTAAGGCCGGTCATATATTTTTTCCCGCCAAAAGCGATTTGGAGCGGTTTTCGAGCGAAATACAAAATATAAATGACTATATTTAACAAACGGTTATGAATATCGAAAAAGCAAGACCGAGGTGACATGTATTGAACCTTTATCTACATTTTCATCGCTTACTGTCATAGCTTTGCTCCTACTATGTGGTCAGTATGTGTCGGGCACGAAAACACACCGTGCGAGCGGAGTGAAGCGTACTAAGCGTTTTCGTGCCCGACACATACTGACCACATAGTAGGAGCAAAGTTATGACAGTAAGCGATGAAAATGTAGATACCCTGCTGAAAAATCTTAGCAAGATCTTGCTAAGATCTTGCCAAGATCTTAGCAAGATATTGTAAACAAGATCTTGCAAGATCTTGCAAGATCTTGGCAAGATCTTGCAAGATCTTGGCAAGATCTTAGCAAGATCTTGCAAGATCTTGGCAAGATCTTAGCAAGATCTTAGCAAGATCTTGTACATTTTGCTGCCAAAAAAACGTTAAAATTTCATAAAAAAATAAAATTTTCTATATTTATGAATACTCATTTGCATTCGGGAAACCTCTTCTGAAGTATTGGACAAGGTTTGATTACACATTTCAATTATAAAATCCCGTGGAACCGCCGTGTTTTGAACCTGCGATCTCGTGGTCCGTAGTCGAGCGTCTTACCGAGTAGGCCACCGGTGCAGACAAGACTTAGCTGCGCTAATAGTGATCATATTGAGTTTTCATATTTAAGTGAACATATTTATATTATTTAGTGGATCATTATATTGTTATTAACATGATAAAATAGGAGAAACGATAAATATTAAGATTTATTTATAAAGTAAATTGATCTGTGATATTTCCCCATAAAATATATCAGCTCACGCTCTGTAGTATAATTACTATAGTTTATTTAACTAGGTGATGTGGTGCAAATTTTCTAAGTCAATGAAGTAAAAATTCTGTAGTTTATATACCTTACTACTACAAATACTGTAGTAAAAAGTCAATGTAAGATACTTCAGAATTTACTAAACTACAATATAAATCGGCTATAGTAAACATACTGTAGATTACACTTTTCTTTACTACAGATGAGATACTATAGATTTTCAATGAAGTATATATACTACCTATAGAACTTACTATAGCAAACTTATTCTGTCTGTAGTCAAAGTACTCTAGCTACATACTTCGAATTACTACAGTGAAGTACGTTCCCTATAACTTTACTATAGAAAACTGCAGTATATATCGCAAGTAGTAAAAACACTATAGTACATACTTAGAATTATTATTATTATTTATTTATCAACAATTACTACAGTAGGTCAAGTATATTTACTCCAGAGTAAAAAACAGTCTATTTCAGCGGTAGTAAAAATACTGTAGTTTATACTTTAGTTTACCACCGATACTGTAGAATTTACTTCAGTAATCTATGGTATTATGGAGTAAGTTTTTGCATGTACTTCAAGTACTATAGCACATACTATAGTTCTTGATAAGATCTTATCAAGATATTACCAAGATCTTGGTAAGATCTTGGCAAGATCTTGGTAAGATCTTAGCAAGATCTTGATTAGGTCTTGTCAAGATCTTGATAAGATCTTATCAAGATATTACCAAGATCTTGGTAAGATCTTAGCAAGATCTTGTTTAATACAAGATCTTGCAAAGACCTTACCAAGATCTTGTCAAGATCTTGGTAAATCCAAGATCTTGATAAGATCTTAGCAAGATCTTGGCAAGATCTTGGTTAATACAAGATCTTAGCAAGATCTTGCAAGATCTTGCAAGATCTTGGCAAGAATTTTCAGCAGGGTAAAGGTTCAATACATGTCACCTCGGTCTTGCTTTTTCGATATTCATAACCGTTTGTTAAATATAGTCATTTATATTTTGTATTTCGCTCGAAAACCGCTCCAAACCGCTTTTGGCGGGAAAAAATATATGACCGCCCTTAATGCCTCTCTCTCCGACCGGGTAGCTCAGTTGGTTGAGCTCTCACCTGGCAAGTAAGAGGACCTGGGTTCGCGCCCCAGTTCGGTTTGATATTTTTCACAACGCACACCCTTCCTACCATCCTGACTCCATGGAAGTTTTCCTTAGAAACATCTCATTCCTTCTCATCTAGATACAATGTGGTGCTACAAGTTGAGCAAGTGGTAACTCTACCTATTGATAAAATGCAATATTTTCTGTAGGTAGGTAGTTAAAATAAATTAGTGATGTAAAGGTTACCTTTCTAAGCCTCTTAGCAGTTGAGACCACATCGTAATATCCCTTGCGCCACAAGATTTCTTCAGCTTTTTGACCATAACCTAATGGATCTAGAAACATAAGTCGTTCACAATATTCTCTCAGCTTGACCCTCTGTGCTTCCAGACTTGATACAAACAAATCGTCGCATGTCTGCGCTGTCCCACGACGCTCATCGAGTTGTCTTGATGCATCGGTGATAGCTCTGCGGAGAGATCAAGAGTTCATTAACAACACTATCAATCCATGACACTATGAGCCATGAGGTGGTTGCAGTAACTGATGTTTGGGCCTGCCCTAATCATGACACATGACCTCTGACCTACAGACTTAACGTCTGGTCGCGATTACTTGCCTGTACAGACGTTTAGTCAAGTCCACACTTTCGTTTCTAACATCCGAAACTGGATTATACGTGTTTATCATGATGTCAACTCATCTTTGCTGTGCAGATTTGCAAAGTATGTTTGTCATTCCTCACAAGAACATAGCAAAAATATACGCACTTCATGGACGTAGGAAAATAAACGTCCTTTATCTTGATAATGTACTCACCGCCTTGCGCAACGACCTTGCATGCGTGCGCAATGATTTGCCAGAGAAAGTGCCTTCTAAAAAGCAAGGTTGCTGCTATCTTCACACTGCTCTGTTGCTTCAATTTTCAAAGATGGCCGACCTGTAAACTGTTCACGACGCTGTATTTTGAGCCAGTGAATAATATTAATATTATACAAACGGTTTAGATCTGAATTTTTAGAAAAAGTAAGAAGCATCTTCTCTAAAATGAGCCGAAGGAGGCAGCACGAGGAGGAGGATGGTTATGGTAAGAATTTTGGTGCAAATTATCCCTCCTGTGGCCTATTGACGAGATACACGTCCCTAACCGCAATGCCATAAAGTTCATTAGTCTAGTTTTATATAGGATTTAAATACCTAGGTAGGTAGGTAACTACTTACTACTAACCAATGTATTTCCAATGGTCCCAACCAAGATAGGATCAGTGTTCTTTTGGGCCATCCTCAATGTGTTTGAAGGATCTTTGTTGATTTCCGTCTAGGTAGGTAGGGTGGTGGATGGTAATTGCGGTCGGCACCTATATGCGGTCACGGCGTAATATATTGGTTATTACGTGTTGTTTTGTATATTATTGTTGGCAAACCTGGTATCTAAGCCTTCTTTGACACTTCCTTCGAACTTCTAGCGCGCCAGATTTCTATTTGACATTGCTGTTTACAAGATAAAAATTCATTTGTGTTGAAAATTCCAGACTGTCAACCTAATGGCGTAAGAATCACGCAGCTGGGCGTGATATTCAACAAGTGATTTATATATTAAATTCTTTTAGGAATGTGCCACAAGTCAAATATATTATTATAACAACATTATTAATGAATAAAATAATTGCACTAAGACTGAAAAGTATCCCGTATTCTTTAAAAAAACAAAAGAGTGACGTGCCCGCAATTCGGACCCCTAAAACGCAAGCTGCATTTGCGGTCAACACATGTATTTTAAATGGCGGATCAAGGCGTAAGTGAGAAATTAAGAATTCAAGATGGCCGACCATGAACACCAGCTGATTCTGGGAGAACAGTCATTTTACAAATTAATAGAATACTTTTATGACGTGAGATACATTTATCTGTTTAAAGTGACACAGTGGGAGTGTTATTACAGCAATTAACCAATCCAAGTAATGCTAGAAGATCCCAAAATTAATTATTTATCCATTGACCGCAATTAGATGCCCTAGCTGACTGCAAATTGGTTCCAATAATATGAGGCTGACCGCATTTACCAGCCTCCTGTTTTTTTAACAAAAGCGCCAAATCGTGTCTACCACGTATAGCCAACTGATAAAACAAAAAATTATATTCATTCTGTGACAGTTCACGGACAGAAAGTGACCTTCAAAGATATTGAACTGTCAACAGATCGTTTTCTACATGCGTGTGAAGTGCAAAATTGTCTTAGGTGACCGCAAATACCATCCACCACCCTACCTACCTTAGGTAGCAAGTGACTAGTAACTACCAACCTAGAGAGCCGTAGTACCTTCCTACCTACCTACCGGGGTAGGGTATTAATATTATCTACCTACTTCATGTAGGCTAGATAGTTCTAGGTACCAAGATGTTTTGTAGCATGTCGGTACGTACAGCCCTTGATGCCCATGCATAATAATTTGATGTGGACAGAAAACGCAAACAGAACGATGTTAATGTGCAAATTCATGTGATGACACTATTGGATGCAATAGTGAACATGAATTTTCATTATCGGCACTCTGTATGCCACCATTAGGTATAATGTGTCACTTATATTCCCTATAACATGTGACTTCGCATTTTACATCGTATCACGGTCTTGTATACCTACTTCTGTTGCGTAGTAGGTAGTACAGCTACATTCAATGGTTTGTATACCGGTTTCCCTACCAACATGGGGATTTGGCCGGCTTCTTTTAAATGTGACCCTACTACCTACTACGCAACTAAAAAGTCTCAAGTTTAACATTAAATGCACGATGAAGCAAACACAAAATGTCGGATGTGGATTGAACATTATTGCATCTGTCTGCATCTGCAATGTCACATGACATTTGGGTATAACAGTGAATGCCTTCACGTTGAATTTGCGTTTTGTGTCACATCAAATGGTAGGTACTTTATTTATTATTTATTTATTGGTTTTTATTACTGTGTCACCATTTACAAATTTACTGGAACCAATATCTCTAAATCTCAATGCATTGACAGTCTGTAGTAAGATCTTTTTTTAACAATAGTCGTGGAGAACGAATTATATGCCTACCAAGTACTATTGTCATGTCAACTTATTAAAAAAAAAATACTTACGGGCATTACCAGCGGCAGCTCATTGAACCAATCATTTGTTCGATCAGTCTAGAAATTATATTGTGAAACTTTGAAACTTATTAAATGATTTGACCTCTGTCATAGCATCTAAAGTAATTAGTTCATAGATTGTAGATGCCTGTAAATGTCAATAAAACTACTAGCTGAAGAGAGGATACCATATAGAGAGGCAGAGCGGGCAGCAAGGGGTGGCAGAAGAAAGGCAGGAAGATCTAGAACTAAATGGATCAACGGAATAGAGGCAGCCGCAGAAGAAAGAGGAGAGTGTTGGGGAGTAATTACAACAGAGAAGTGGTGGGAAGACGAGAGAGATGGAGGGAACTGGTGGAAAGAGAGGAGACTGAAGAAGTGGAAGAAGAGATTGAAGAAGCGTGGAAGTCGGACTTGGCAAGTCGGCTCTGAGAACACAAGTGCTCTAGAACATTGGTGGGATTTTCCCACCCCCTGACCCGACAGTAGTTGGAAGCAGGGTCGCGATATTTATTTATTATCTGTTTGGGGTTGGATTGAGTGTTAATTATTTAATAAAAGTTGTAAAATTGGGTGTTAACATTTTTTTAGGCACCTAGGTATACCAAAAAGTGTATAAAAACCAAATGTGTAACTAAAAGTATAACCCCAATATAATTGCAATTTCTTGGACTCGTCACATAATCTCTTGAATTTTTCATCTTCAGAGCGTACATACCGGAAGCGACGTCGAGTGTCTGAAAATCAGGAAATTGAAGATCGCTTAGAATCACTTATATTGAGAGTTGGGGAGAAGGTGAGCTTAGTGCCAAAAGTATAAACAATTTTAGATACGGGGCAAGTCAAACTGAAACATTAAGTTCATGTTTTCTATTCTAGAGTACATCTTCTCTTGAAAGTAACTTGGAAGGTCTGGCAAGCGTTTTGGAGGCGGACCTTGCTACTTTCCGTCTGAAGATTTTGCGAATCCTCACAGATTGTGCTATTAAGATGCCAGAGAAATGCACAATCTACACAACACTGGTTGGTCTTCTGAATGCAAAGAATTACAACTTTGGAGGCGAGTTTGTCGAGCATATGGTGCGCAACTTCAAGGACTCGTTGAAAGCCTGCAAGTGGGACGCGGCAAGATATTCCCTCCGATTTCTTGCTGATTTGGTGAATTGTCACGTCATTGCAGCGGGCAGTCTCTTGCAACTGCTAGACAACATGGTTGATACATGCAAGGAAGATGGAGTTCCACAGGTAAACTTATTCCAGTCCAATGTATACGGTCTTTGAAAAAATTGGGAAATTTACAAATGTTGATATTTTAAGTTTAGATCTATCTAGGTTTATTGGATAAAATAAACATGCCCAATCTGCAAACATTTTCTTTTGGGCTTCTTTGTTGACCCTGAATGCTTTGGTACCAGTGTCGAATGTCGATTGAGCTTACCAATTCAAACCAATTCGTTAGTTCGTAATTCGTGTTGAAATAAATATCAAAGTGTCCCCTAAACATTTTCCAGTGTTTGACAACTAGGAGAAGTTTTGCGTTGCCAACACATTCATTTTCATTAGCAACTTTATTGATTAGGTACCTACATTGTTATTCTTTGTGCACAGGTCCGCAAGGATTGGTATGTTTTTGCCGTCTTGGCGACCCTGCCTTGGGTAGGCCGTGAACTGTATGAGAAGAAGGAACAGGCATTGGAACATCTTCTTGTCTCAATAGAAGTGTTCTTGGGAAAACGCAGCAAGAAACATCATGGAGCGTTACGAGTGTGGTCTCTTGATTCTCCACATCCACAAGAAGAGGTTCGTTGTTAGAGAATTTGGTCCGGTTTTTAATTAGCTTACAACATTACTATCAACAAACATTGAAAGAGTAACTCGGCAACCTCTTCCTAAGTACATTTCAAGTAGGAAATTGACATGGACAATCACTATGGAAAGCAATATTTCAATATTTTAGTAGGTACTACACAAAATTAATAAATTCACTTTGAGAATGGCATTCAAAATTATTTTTGCTTCCTTCACATGACTTAAATTGATATTCACTAAAACTCACTTTTTCGCTTTTATTGCAAAAATAAGGTCATAGTAGCTACCATGAAATGTGAATAGTAATAATAATAATAATAATGTAATTTATTGAGCACATAAAATAGGTACACAATTGGTCAGTATTCAACAATCGAGTCGTTGATCTTCCATACATCCATCTCTTCTCTTCAGCTGCTTCACCTCTTCACCGTTTACCTATTTCTTCTTAAGTTATTCATAAAAGTCATTATACATATAGTTGTGCTTCAATGTCAGTGGTAATATTGGAAGAACATCCAAGCATTTGCTTTTTTATATTTATTGTATAAAAATCAGACTTGTGGCTTTTGACTTGTTGTGAATGATCACCTTTATCACTGTGGTAAACAAGTGTCTAGCTAGTAATTACTTTCTTTTTGAATTTTAATCATTTTTAACCCCAGTGATGTTTACAATCTTTGATAGGAAGGCGTTGTTTCTAATGTCCGTTCGTACGACCGGGTAGCTCAGTTGGTAGAGCTCTCGCCCGGCAAGTGAGAGGTCCTGGGTTCGAATCCCAGTTTGGTTGAATATTTTTCACAACGCACGTCCCTTCCTATCATCCTGACTCCATGGAAGTTTTCCACAGAAACCAACATTTTCTTTACAATCTTTCTCCATTAATGTCTGTGCAGTACTTGGATTGCCTTTGGGCACAAATCCGTAAACTGCGTCAAGACAACTGGGCCGAGAAGCACATCCCTCGACCGTATCTCGCCTTCGACAGCATCCTGTGCGAAGCGCTGCAGCACAACTTGCCCACGATTCTGCCGCCACCGCACCACGAGACCTACGAGTATCCGATGCCGCACGTCGTGTTCCGCATGTTCGACTACACGGATTGTCCGGAGGGACCGATCTTGCCCGGAGCGCATTCCATCGAGAGGTTCTTGATAGAGGAACATCTCCACCAGATCATTGAGATACACCACTTGGAGCGCAAGGATTGGTGAGTGCGTTGTGGTTAAATGTGTACATTAGATTAGATTATAACGAAATGTTTAATGCTTTCAAGGCTGAATTATTGACATTATTCAACTGACATTATTGTCAATCTAGATAGATTCCACATTGTTAGAATATTAATAACTTCTACTAATAAAGTACATACTATAAATATGATTTTTTTTAAATCGATTCCAATGGGAGTGTGGATTTTGGGTGCTGTAGCATAACTTTGCTAGTGATTTTGAATTTGATGATATCTGCTGTCCATCTTTGCACTCGGAGAATGCTAGATTTTAATTTCATCTAAGTTTTGTTTTTATTCCACATGTTGAGTTTAAAAATTATTTTGATGTACCTACCTAGTACTAAGGTGTGCAAAGAGAATAAAAAGTTTGCTTTAATTTAGTAAGTGTAGGCAAGTTTAAATCTATTTAATTAGTTTGATTTGGCTTCCATTGACTAGATAATAATATCCACTTTGTGCATTAGACTAACGGGTAGAGGGTATTTATTACAGTACGGAGGTACTTAATAAATTGTCTCTCCTTTCCCAGTGCTGCACATCTACTGAACTTCCCGTACAAGTTGAAGATCCCGCTGGACTACTCCATCGTGGAGGTGATCTTCTCCGAGCTGTTCCACATGCCTTCGCCGCGGTACCTTCAGATCGTGTACGGTTCCATTCTGATCGAGCTCTGCAAGCTTCAGCCGAGCACGATGCCTCAGGTGCTGGCTCAAGCCACGGAGATCCTGTTCATGAGGATCGACACCATGAACACCTCCTGCTTCGACAGGTGAGCTAACTACATTTATTACAGAATTCATAGGGTTGTTATCCTTAAATTAATTTGCATCATAATGGTTGTCACGTTACGTTACACGAGATACATATGGGTCATTCTAGTGTTCAAATCCTTTCAAAAGACATACCTAATTTTTTAAAACAAAGCTCTACCGGGTAAATTTGAAAATATTAGGATGACATAGCAAAACGGTTATCTCTTGTTAGGCTATAGGTAGAGCCAGTTTTAAATGGTGATGCGCGAATTCGCGAATTGTTCTGATTGCACTATTTTCTTCTACTAAAATCCATTTCATTGTGTATAGATCCCAAATCTACCATTTTTACATCGCGAAAAAAAACGAAATCCAACCCTGATCGCGATATTCAACATTTTCCGCGAAATGACCACGAAATAAAGGTTTTCTATTAAAATTACTGCTTTTATCCCCCTAACAGGTCACACAACAACAAACGAAACCAGTTTCTTTCCATGTGCTACTCACTCAACCCCCTCCCCCTCGCCAGAGACTTTGCTACCCACCCTCAAAGTGAACCAGACCAGTCTAACCAGTTGATGATGCCTCCAGGCTGCTTTGTTTTGCGCCCCCATCTGTTCAAGGTCGACCAGTTTTCCCAACCCCCCCCCCCCCCTTCCACCCTCAACCAGTCGCAACTATTCAGAAGGATATTTTTGCACTGAAAATTGTTGGATTGGGAAATAAAATATCTTGTCAAACTATAAATTTTGCGTCATGAAATTTTAAATATTATGTATCATCTACACAGAGAAAATGTGGGTTGGGGAAAAGACAGTACAGAGCATTAAAGACGCCATTCTAGACAAGCCTATTTCAGTGCTAATAGTGCATGACCAATCCATTCCAATCCCTCCTCAAAAGTGGCATACATGTTTTTCATCAAATTATGGTTTCTGGGGGCTATTACAATGTGTTTTATAACCAATTTAATATCACCACAAAATCGCGAAATCTCTCTTCCAGAAAAAACACACAAAACGAAATTGATGATTTTAAAAACGAATTTTAAGAAATAAAATCACCATTTAAAACTGGCTCTAGCTATAGGTAGTTAGGGGTAAAGGAACATAGTACGTCTAGGTCCGAGGGAAATGAAATGATGATTGTGAAAATGTTTCTTCTGATTGCTTATGAAATATTTCTTGCAAATTACTAGTTGGTTACTAATGACTAACATTTTAAATAGAACTTTAAATCTAAAATCTTAACATTTTAAGAGATTTTAATCATGCAGAATTTTGTGATTCGCATTTTCATGGAAATGCATTATGAGTTGTTGTGCGTAGACATTTGTGACATTTAATCGTTTGGTGTATGATATGATGTTGCACTGCTGTAAAGTAAAGTAAGTAGTAGGTAAAGTAGATATTATTTCAAATATTGAAATCAAAAAAGAGGCACTGACTTTTACACAACTGGACAGATCAACTTCAAATTTTAACAGCGTATAGATGAAAGAGTAAATCTGTACTATCTCCTGGATTTGAAAAATGTAAAAAAAAAAAACTTTTGTTGCAGAGGGTCGAACTGGAGTTATAGGTCTTTTTTCACCCCTGTTGACATATAAAGAAAAAATAAAACGTTTTCATCCATGGAAACGCAAAATCTGTGAAATTTTGAAGACAATCTAATCGCCAGTTGGTCATGCCTCTAAGAAAAAAGTAGAAGAAGTAGAGGCTTTTAAAACAGATTTCATCAAGTTTATCCTAACTCTTAATTATAGGTAGGTAGGCAATCTAATTTTAATTTTATAAATTCATGGTATGTAATTTCTAACTTTCAGATTCGTGCAATGGTTTTCATACCATCTGAGTAACTTCCAGTTCCGATGGAGTTGGGAGGATTGGGACTCGTGTCTCCAACTTGATTCGGAACACCCGCGTCCAAAGTTTGTGAGGGAAGTGCTCTTGAAAGCCATGCGGCTGTCATACCATCAGCGAATCAAAGACATGATGCCCGAATCATATGAGGCATTCGTACCTCTCAAGCCTGAACCATCATTCAAGTATGCGTTGGAGGGAGCAGGTAGGAAGTAGTCAAACAACATTGTTTTATTTGTTTATGTATAAATGTTTACAAAAATTAGGAATCATTAGTTCAATGGTCATAACAATTTAGATACTACATGGTGGCATTTGTACACTATTTTTAAGTTGTGCCTCTGCCTGGTGGCAAAGTAGTGATATTCTCGCTAATTATTGTGCTAGCCCGAGCTTGGTTTACTAACGACATGACCAGGTAGTTTAATGTTGTCAGTGCCAACTCTGTGACTGTTGTGCTCGGAGACTCTGTGCGACTGTCGATCATTGTAGCGCTCTGCTCGGAATCTGTTCGATCGATATCTGTGAGTGGGTCTACCGTTGTGCCTACTGTGTCTTCACCACTGCCTGGTGTCAAGGTTTCCGTGGCCAGTGGAGTAGTTGCTGAACTTGATGATGTTGATGTGGTAGGTGCTTCCGTCACTTGCTCTATCGCAGCTCGGAGGGGAAGGTTTGCACCTATTGTGTCCGTTGTGCTGTCCTTGGTTCCATCTGTGACAAGTTCAACATCTGCTTTCGGATCTCTGGATGTGGACACACTTTTCGTGACCGTGGTCATTGTGATCTCATTGCTCTTGGTGGACGTCTGTGCGTTGGAATTTAATATTTCTGAAACAGATGAGCTTGGATTTGACGGTGGTTCTGTCGTCTTTGGCGTGACTGCTCCACTGTCCCCTGAAATTGATGTTTCTACTTGCAAAGGTGATTTTGAGCTAGTTTCCAGCACGGACTCATGCGTTACTACCAATCGAGCCAAAAGGTCGTCTTCAGATATGCCAGCAACTGGTTCTCTTGTTGGATTGGGCAACTGGTTCGTCTCGTAAGGAATGTCGTGGTTTTCGTTGTCTGTCGGCGGGGGCAGCTGAGCGTTGATTGAGTCTGGGAACTCCTCTCCGTCAGGTAGAGTTGGAACCGTGGGTTGAGAGAATGGGTCCAGTTGTCCTCCGTTGGTAGTGAGAGTTGGAGCGATGTTCTGATGATAGATCGGATCGAGCTCCGAGAACCAGCGGAATGTGGGAGATGGATTGAATGGTTGCACTTTCACTCGGTAATATCCTGGAACTAATTTTTTTTGGTTCTCCTCAATGACTTGTCTGTACAGTGTGACAAACCGCGGGTCATATTCCTTGCCGCCAAACGTACCTCCCCCAATATACACTGGCACACCTTTGTACGCTGTTTGTGGCTTGTTTGTGAATCTGTGTCCAACGAATCCAGTCTTGTATTCATTGTCAGGCTCGTGGGCATGCGTTACTTGTTGCTCGGTGGTCACTTGCGGAGGTGGACGTAAGTCGTGGATAATGTGCTTTACTCCGCCGGGACCCGATGCTATGATCACTCCAGACCCTGGTACTGGTATGCCATGATGGGGAATATTCTGATGCAGCAATGTTGGCCGGTGGTGATTTTCTCGCAAGTCTCCGTTGTCGTAAGTTATTACAGCAGGATGGTGGCTCTGGTATCTTGGCCTCTCTCGAGGGATCTGGTTATAATCGACCACATTTTGTGGAACAGTGGCTCTCGTAGGCCAATAAGTATAATCTCTTCTGGAAGTACGATCATCGGGAAATGTAAACCCACCTCGTTCATGAGCGGGTGTTGGCAATGGTCTTGGAGGCTGGAAGTAATCATTTTCATATTTCGATGCTGGGAGCTTGTAGTTTTGTGCATCTTGTTCATTACGTCTGTAAGGAATATCTCTGGGCTCTTCTGTGTATGATTCAGAGTTATATTTCTCTTGGTTGTAGTTGTCATATTCTGGCTCTGGATTTGTCTTGATAGGGCGATAAAGAATAACTCGTCCAGGGTGAAGGTTTCCCCGTTCGTTTTTTTCTATTTCCTGATATGCTCGTGTCGCATGAAAAAAGAGTATCTGAAAATCAGTAAACATTCAATACCTATGTTTAATACTTCACTAAATCAATCAATTAAATCTTTTGGTACTTTCACAAGAATAGAACTTAGAATCTTTAATTAATTTACTAGATTCTTCAGTGAATTACTAGCAATTTCTGATACTCTCACTAATATACTAACTGAATTAATTTGAAGTCATTTAAATTAATAATAATCAAATTCCATCATAATCACATCTTTACCAATATGTTGTGTAATACTCTGCAATGAATTGTCTTGTCTTACTCACCACTAATAGGAGGGTGTTAGCTTTTCCTAGGTCCATTGTGCTATATCACTCTTCTTCTAACTACAGTCAATCACACACTGCTCACATGCTTGCTAGAGATCAGAGTGTCTGGAAGCCCACCAAGTCATTAACATTTATTTAGTAATTTCGTCAGAACTCTACATGAACATTACTTTCCCTCTAGTTCTGTGTTCATGTAGTCTTATGTGTGGCTGGGTTTTCCGCTTGAACGCATCGGTGGTTTTTGCTTTCAAGAGGAACTTATCTTGATCTGTCACTGTCACAATTGCGCTCTAGACTTGCCCTTTTAAACACTTCTTTTGTGTGTACAGTCACAGGTCAATCAATTCTACCTGACATTCAAACAATACAGAATTATTTTGAGATTAAAATTGAACTATATTTGTGTTTCTGCTCTGGTGGTGTCGTACTGCAACCAACTGAGAATAAAATTTACAACTTTCATTGTGTATCAAGTCTCATTTCTTTTATTTCTGATGAATTATATTGTTTATTGAAAATACTCTGTACTGAATTATTTTAAAATAGTTTTATTTGCTTGGATATTTGATATTTCCCAACAATTTCAACAATTCGCATAGAGTTAGGTGTTAGTATGATTCTAGTGTGCAAGGTTATTTAAATTAATTACTGACCTGAATGTGAACTAAGCATCTTCAGAGAGAAGTGAAAGTTGATTTTGTTCAAGATTTTCTTTGGGTACTTGCTAACATCCTAAAAGTGTGTAAGTGATCTCTTCGCAATTTCCTCAACCTTATAAATAATTAATATAGAAATACAGGAAATTTATTGAGCATAACAAATGTGCATTTTTAAACAAGTAAATATAAATAATACATAAAAATGTAATTAATATCACATTGTATAGATAGAGTAGAGATTGATGCATTCTTCTTGTTCTCAGGTGCTCTTCCAGGCACAAATGCTGCTCATCAGTTGGTTGTGGCAGTAAGACAGAAATGCACTCCTGAAGATGTGATCAACGTTCTCAAAGATTTGCCGAATCCAGGCCAGGACGATGATTTGGATTCACGTTTCAATCCATTGAAGATCGACGTGTTTGTTCAAACGTTACTTAATCTTGGCTCGAAAAGTTTCTCTCATTCATTTGCAGCTATCTCCAAATTCCATTATGTCTTCAAGGTATAGTGGTGATGAAAACTACTTAAAAATTTGATATGATCTCTCAAAAGGAATGTAGCTTGCATTATGATCTGTTTAATAAAAACACAGATTACAAGTTAAGATTTTGTAAGATTGTGTAAGCCAATTTGTTGTACTTTGTCGTTAGATGTTGGCGGACTCCGAGGAAGCTCAGATATGTATCTTGCGTAACCTGTTTGAGCTCTGGCACAACCATCAACAAATGATGTGCGTTTTGATCGACAAGATGTTAAAGACTCAAATAGTAGAATGCTCGGCTGTGGCAAACTGGATCTTTTCAAAGGAGATGACTGGGGAATTTACAAAGTAAGTTCCAATCCTAAAGAAATAATTTCTTATCCATAGCTCATGAAAATAACACTTACTTATTTTGAAAGGTTGTACCTGTGGGAGATTCTGCACTTGACGATCCACAAGATGAACAAACATGTCGGACGGCTTGGTCGCGAGCTGGCAGAAGCTCGGGAGCGATTGAAGGGAGCGGAGAGCGACACCGAAGAGTCGGAAGAGGAGGGAGCAGATGGGGAGGGAGGAATCACCAACAGCACTCGCAAAGCCGCCGACCGAGAGAAGCCCACCGAGGACATGGTCGAGCGAATGGAGGAGAAACTCGAGGCCGGCCAAGCAGACCAGAAGAATCTCTTCCTCATTATATTCCAGCGCTTCATCATGATTCTCTCCGAACATCTGGTGCGATGCGACACCGACGGCAGGGATTTCAACACGCACTGGTACAAGTGGACCGTCGGGAGGTTACAGCAGGTTTTCCTTGCGGTAAGTGTAAAATTTTAATCAAATTAATATCACAAAAATCAAAAATATAATAGATAAACAGAATAAATAAAAATTAGGATTTTTAAAAATTTAATTTTCTCTATCTTTGTTTCATTTTCTATAAAATATATTCTGTGGAGTACACAGCATAATATGTTTGGATTTATCGATCATAATTTGACCGACTTGACACTGGAATGACTACTTCATCCAAACCGATTATCGAAAATCACAGCATCCATTACATAATGATTTTCAAAATAAAAGTCATAGTATTTTTTTTTGCAGCTTGCATCCCACAGTTGAGTTGCAAATGACACAAATCTCATCTTTCCCCAACCAAAGCTGTACTTTTATGGATGCACCCCTACTCTAGTTTTAAAGTTTTCCTTGAATGTGATGTGAATGTTTTCATCTATTTTCAGCATCACGAGCAAGTTCAGAAATACAGTTCTACTCTGGAGACTCTGCTCTTCACTCAGGATCTGGATTCTCATATCCTGGCCATCTTTCATCAGTTCACATCGCTTCGTTCCTAAACCGTCGGATCACCAAGAGTAAACGGCATAACGCGTATTACTGGTATGTTTTTCATTTATTATTTCACTCTTTGTACAGTTTCCAGTTAACAGTGATCCGGATGCTCGATCAGACCGTTGAATGTAAACACTAAATGCAAACAGTCATAGCAGGATGTTGGTGCAAAATATTATGTACATTTATTAAAATTAAAAACTGATACTGATTAGAGGTACTTAGGATATTCTTTTAAAATGTTATTTACAGCTAACCAACCATTAAGGTTTGCAAGAATTACTTATTTTTATTTGCCTGAAAACAGTTTTGTGAGATGATGTTAATTTACATATAGTAATTTCTATGTATAGACATTTGAATAAAGAAACCAGCACTGGTATTTGAACTAATTTAAAAACTTCTAGCTTTGTTTAAATACCTTTACACAACTTCCAAAATAACATTTCTTTTTCCAAGATTGCACAAAATCTAAAATTAAATAAAACACTATCAAATCAAGTTCCCTCCTCTTTCCATGTGATGGGGTAAAATGATACTCATTACTATTGGAAACAAAATGTATTGAAGTGAAGCATGACGCATCCAATTTCAAATTAACATATAGGTACTATACTATACTTAGTGTTTTCATAATAATATGGTCTTTATAAATGAAATGCAGAACAGAATGTAAAATATAAAAAGTGCAAAACTGTGAACAACTACTTCGGCTAGGCAGATGCATGCTTCTTGATGATAGCAAGAACATCTTCTACGTCCTCCTTGGAACCGATGAAGATCGGTGCTCGCTGATGAATCGATGTGGGCTGAATGTCCAGGACGGGGATTTCCCCGTTGGATGCGAGTCCTCCTGCTTTCGTGATGATGTACGCCATCGGATTGCACTCGTATAGCAAACGCAGCTGAAATTTCACGACATCATCACATGATTTACCTCTGATGTCTAAATTCAATTTCTACATATTGAGCAAAATTTACTCTATCTACAGCTAATCATAATTTTGTCCTAGTTTTAAAATTATGATTCACTGAAGAACATTATTAAATTTTTGCGAAAATTAGCGTACCTTTCCTTTAGGCGAGTCTTTGGTAGCCGGGTACATAAATATTCCTCCATATTTTAGTGTCCTATGCACGTCAGCGACCATTGATCCAACATAGCGTGCTCCATAAGGCTTACCACACTGAAATTTCACCCCAAAACTATATTAACATGGATTACAAATAAATAAAATTAGCATGAAATGAGAATTATAAGTTCAGATATGTATTATGTATAGGTACATAATATAAATTATAGTATTGTAATATGATATGTATAGTATTATTAGTTCTAGAAGGGAAAAAATTGTGAAAAGTCTCTTTTTCGTAAGACTACGAGAGAGCAGAGCCAGAATTTATAGAGGGATCTAAACAGCAAATCTTACTTTGGAATCTTTCTTGCTGTTCACGTACTCCAAGACACTGGCATCCCATGCATGAGCGTAGCCTTCGTTTATGCTGTAGATTTTCCCACGCGCTGGTATTCTCATGTTGGCTTCCGTCAATATAAACTCTCCGATTGCCTAAAACCACAATTGTGTTATCTTAATGTAAATGAAAAAGGTAATATTTGCAGTTTGATGGAGTTTTAACTTACCGGATCCAACATAAAACCGTTGACACTGCCTGCACCAAACGCCAGCACCATCATCGTTGCACTGCCATAGAGTGCATAGCCCGCAGCAACCAGATTATTGCCTGGTTGAAGAGCATCCGCCAGTCCAGGCTTGGCGTTCAGGTCCAATTTCCTAAACATCGTATAAAACTCTTGAAACCCATCACTTAGTCTACAACTTGGAGAGTGTGTAGTTGACAGAAGTTAAGCTGGCAGAGTAACAATTTTAATTTAAATTGATCTTACTTGTAAATTGAGAAAATTGATCCAATTGACACCAAACAATCAATGTTGGAGGAGCCATCTAGAGGATCAAAGCAAACGATGTATTTGCCTTGCTTTTCCGTCTCAACCTGAAATGTAAATATGAAGAATGATGCCAAGCCTGCTGGATTTATAATTTTATGCCTATATTGTGTCTCGAGACAGAAATGTTATGAAAACAAGGTACATACTGCTTAGGTATTTTATTTATTATCAAAATTCAAAATCATATAGTAGGTAATTACTTTTTAAATTTTGTACATATTAAATATCTTTTAGTATTTTAGTAAACCAATTTTAGATTATTACTTCGAAGCACTGCAAGTGTTGTAAATACAAAAGTGCTTGCGGCGTACTCAGGGTTTTACCCCCAGATCCCCCTTGCAGCCCAAAAATTGGTATTTGACTCCAATATCATCTACATCCTACGGTGGAGGGAGAGGGGGCTAAGTACTGACTAGCACCAGGAGCTGAAATCCATTACATTACTGTGCTTTGTAACAACAATAATAGACAACATCATAAATTATCTAGTTAGCTCTGCTTTTCAAAAAATTTCATATGCAGTACCGTGATCCAAGTATCTATTATGGTTTTTCAACAATGGATCATAACCATAATAGATACTTGGATCACGGTACTGCATATGAAAATTTTTGAAAATCAGAGCTAAATAGATAATTGAGCGAGCGTAGCGAGCGTCACCACGGTACTCTTATGGCACTTTCTCTGTGTGTTTGTTTGTTTGTTTTTTTTTTGTTTTTTTTGTGGTCACAGCCCAGGTCAAACCGCTCAAGCAATCGATCTGAAATTTTGTACACATACTAACGTAATCTATGCGGTCCCTGGGATCGTTTTTGAATGGGCTCCCGTGATTGGTTCAAATTTTAAAAAAATTATCTTTCGATTGGGTGCTTTGATCAATTTGAAATTTAGCAAAAACATTGCAACCAACATTGTACCCAATCATAAAAAGTTTCAGCCAAATCCTCCCATTGGTTAAAATTTAAAACTATTTTTCATGTGATTTTTGAAATTTAAACTAGAACCAATTGACCGACCAACTTAAAACTTCGCATGGTCATTGGCACCAACATTTAAGGTATTTTTGCCAATTTTCAGTCTAATCTGTCGTTATTTTCAAAAGTTTTTTCATTTTAGGGACATTTTATTCCATAATCTTGAAATATTATATTTGTAAAATGTATACTTCATTTTCAACCCCTGCCTTCTTTAAGCTTCTGCTCCAAGGCCTGTAGAGCAGCCAAGCGATCCACAATTTACAGTAAAACTAGCGCATATCAAATCGGATGCAGTACTAATTATCTTTGGCAGTGATTCTGATTGGTCGACAATCAAAATGTTCCGATTAAGTTCAAATTTTGCATGGTAATCAAGACCAACATTATCTAAAATATTACACATGTTAAGCCCAATCAGTCAAGTATTTATTGTAATTTTACGAGTTTAGTAAGGGTTGTCAAAAGCTGCAAAAAATATGACTTAGGAAAGTCACGACACAATTGATCTGATATTCATCCAGAGTAGGTATATATATGGAGATTGGAAAGTTGCAGAGAAAATCGTCTTGTGCCGTTTATCGTGATTGGGGATGTTGCATGTTCTGTGCTCGCTCATCAACGCGTTACACTGAGCGTTTTCCTAGTTATTTAAATGTTTCTTTCAATTTTATATCTCGCTAATTTTATTTCGTAAGCTGTAGTGTTTTATTATTTTGTTACAATGAATTATTAAAAATTTCAAAAATTTAATTAGTACTTGCAAGTACTAATTATATTTTTGGAAGGGAATTGTTTCACCCTAGGAATATAAAAAGTGTTCCATTACCTCAATGACAGTTTCATTTTCTTCACTTATTAGCAGGCAAGTAGTGTAGGAGGACACTAGCATGTTGATAAACAACTCGTTAGATAAAATATCTAATTTCTTCACCTCTTCCCCCTGAACATTGGTAGTACCAGCAATTCCATGCCTGATTTTAAAGAAAAACAGTTCATAATTATTCACAATCTTATCCAATACATCATTAATAATCACTTCATTTGTCTTTCATAATCATAATCCAGACAGATCGGAATCCCCGGGAATCCCTATCCAACCCAGGATATGTTGTAATTTTTCGCGATAAAATTATTGCGAGAACAATTTAATATTCTTTGATCAGTCACTTGGATTTATTAAAATTAGATACAGGCGAGGGGGCGACCGACCTCTTAACTATAATGTCAAGGTCAAGGTGACAGCAAGGTCATTATGAACAAGAATTATATTTTTCTGCAAAAACGTGGCAATTCTATTCGTGTCAAGGCTCTCCAATTACTATTGTGATTTAATTGTGGCATTTAAACGTGACCGCAATGATTGACCGCACCCGCAAATCTCTCCATGAAAGAGAAGAGAAATAAGACTTGAAGACCATAATGCAAGTGCAACAAGTGGTTGGTCCCCCACACTGCAGGACGAATGGTTATGGGGTTCATACTCAAGGGCAAAACTGTTATTATTGCAAAATGATTGGGTTATAATTGTACAGATTATACATACATTTTTGCAATTCCCGCTTTTCTCACCGCCGAGCTTACTGCCTTCACAGCTGTTTGTATGCTGTTCAACAATTGGCTCAGATCACCTGTTGCTGATGGTACTTTTCGTTGTTCCGCAAGAACGAAACGTGTTAAAGTCATGCAGTTGGAGTCAAAAGCCGGCCCACTTGAAGTCATCTTGAATGAAAGTCTTGTTTATAATCACTGATGAAGGAATGGAATGATGGTGTACGTGCGTCCCTGCTAGTATATTCCGTGATACTACACGCACGAAACCACACCGCAACAACACCCGGCTCGGCTCTGTTGCTCTGTTATTCCTGTTATTGGCCGCCTCCCAAGGACTTATTTTATTGACAAAGTGCCTGAAGTGACGTGTTGTTGTTGGCCTGGAGGGGGGAGAGGGGCCGGAGCAAAGCCGGAGGGTTTAGTGATTGTCATTTTGGTGATTGTGTATCAGCGATAGTCAAAATTAAGATATGTGCGGTGTTATAGTAGAAATCAAGCATTTATTGGTGTGATAAAAATTCAGACTTGACACATTTAATTCAAATATTACTTCAAAACTTGGTAAGTGAATGATGATAAATAAATAAATTTTAAATTTAGCGGTAAGATTCGTGAAGAGAGCGGATGTTTTGCGCATGCGCATTTTGCACTAAAAATTGTTTTCGTTTTCATTTCTGTCAATCACTTGGTGTCCGTGTTGTTTCTGTCTGGTAAACAAATATATGTTGCAGAAATGTCTTGTAATTACGCTGACGGCCTTTCCCCTTATGAGCATAAAGGGAAACTAGGTTTAGCAGAGGTAAAGAAACTGTGCAAAGTACCTAGTTTTGACATAGCTGTCAAACTTAACCTGCAAAAAATGGCAAGCTTACCAAGTGTAATACAATGTAATACAATACAATACACATAGTACATTTTCTTTATTAATTATAGAAATTTGATGATGAAGATGAAGTCACTAAAAAGGCAGAACAATTAGCCAAGTGGATAGAGACAGCTCAGCACGTTGTGTTTCATACAGGAGCCGGTATCAGCACGTCAGCAGGCATTCCAGATTTCAGGTTCGTTCTTCGAGTCTAGTTTGAAATATTGCATAGAATATTATTCATAGGTGATAAATTACTTGAAAATAAATAATCCTGACCATCCAATTGTCATGTAGAGGTCCGAAGGGAGTCTGGACATTAGAACAAAAAGGTCTTAAACCGGAGATGAATATCTCTTTTGATGATGCAGTACCTACTAAGACGCACATGGCACTGGTGAATCTTGTGGAGAACGGAAAAGTCCAGTACGTAGTGAGCCAGAACATCGATGGTCTTCATCTGCGTTCTGGATTGCCACGCAAAAATCTGGGCGAGCTGCACGGAAATATGTACGTCGACCAATGCAATCTGTGCAACAAGCAGTTTGTGCGGGGATCTGCAACTACATCGGTTGGCCAGAAATGCATTGAACAGTCGTGTCCAGCTGTGAAGCGGAATGGAACATCGTGTAGAGGTCGACTTCACGACACAATTTTAGACTGGGAACATAATTTGCCAGAACCAGATTTACTCATGTCTGATTATCACTCGAGGTAAGCTGCTGTACAATATATTTATTTATAACACTAAGAGAATAAAATGGGCTTGTAAACCACTTAATGTTGTTGTCATTCTCTAGCGTTGCTGATCTCAGCATCTGCCTTGGAAGCACTCTGCAAATTATTCCGAGTGGCAACTTACCCTTAAAGGCCAAGAAGCGAGGTGGCCGCCTCGTAATATGCAACTTGCAGCCCACTAAACATGACCGCAAGGCAGATCTAATAATTAATTCGTATGTTGATGATATAATGGTGAAGCTAATGGGATTGATCAATCTACCGATACCAGAGTATTCTGTTAGTAAGGATCCGTCCAAATTAATGTCTAGTGCATGTAATAAAAAGAGCATTGAGTGGACTATTGAAACAAAACATTTGAAGTTGATGAAGGCAATGTATGATGAAAAATGTAGCAAACAAGCTAAGAAGAGGGTATTAAAAACTGAAGATTTGGAAAAGGATGTCCCCATCAAGAATTCAAAGAATTACTCTGCGACTGAGAATATTAAAGAAGAACTGGTTCCAGGATCATAATCTGAAATTTAGTTATTGTAAAATATTGATACTTAGTCCCACCCCACCCTTGCATGTATGAATTACCAGAATTTTAATAGTGCACATTCACAATAGGGAATATGCAAATATTTTTAATGCTGTTAAAATTTAATATTTCAAAATAACATACTTGTTGGTAAATCACACTACTTTCACACTAAAAAGTGTACATTTTCATTCATAAATGTGAAATAAAAATTATTGTAAATTTGGGCGGGAAAATGCCATCCTGGCAAGTGATGTCATTTATAAATATCAATCAACAATGATGTCGCCATGGTTACAATAAAATATAACATTACTTGCCAGAATGGCGTTTTCCTGCCAAAATTTACACTGATTTTCAATTTTATATTTATGAATGAAAATTTACACTTTTTTGTGTGAAAATAGTGTGATTTACCAACTTATTTTGAATCATAGTTTTTAACACGGCCGTTTTTAATAAATTCATTCATACTCCCTATTGTTATAGTAGTACTTTATTTATTATTTATTTGAACATCTTGCAATAAAAATTTTACATTTTATGTGGCAAGGAAAACAATCACACTAACCATAAATCACTTCAAATTCAATTTTTTTTAAATAATAAAGAGAACAAAATTTAATACAAACTATAAAACTGTAAAACAAGCATCCATCTAAACCTCTTCACAGTGTAATCTTCCAATACAAGCTCCAACAACACATTCGTATCCAAACCATTCCAACCTCGAACCATTCTATGAAGAAAGGAATACATGAATCCCTATCCCTATAACTAAATATTCTATTAAATAATGTTTTTTCCAGAAGCGCTCGGTGTAACTAAAGAATACAAATAATTTTCATCTTTTGTAGACTCCCCTGTATAGTCAAGGAAACTAGATGGTTCATACTCTATCTCTCTCTGCTCCACATAAAAACATGTTTATGTTATGGGTCAGAGAGAGGCAGAGTATGAACCATCTAGTTTCCGTGACTGTACCATCAACACAAATTGAAGTGATAGGTAGTAAGTACATAGTAGTAACTAGGTACTATAAGTTTTGATTTTGAATACATAGTTATTTTGTGTCTTATTTATTTAATTTGAGGTAGTTACATAGTGATATTTTGGGTTTCCAATTTTTATTTTGTAATTTGTAAATACTTTACCGAAAATATTTTTGGAAAGGATTTTGATTAAAAATACATTTTAACTTTCTTGACATGAATGATTTTTTTAAATCTATCTCACACTAGATCCGTTTGTACGCCGCAAGTTGACCTGTTTGTGACAGAACTACCGACAAAAAGTGAGTCAGCGTAGAATTTTCCACGCTTGGTATAGGGCGGCTTGTTCAGTATAATGTAGCCTAGGGTTGGGATTCGATTTGAATTGCTAAATCGATGTAAAAGTGATAATTTTGACATCAAATCGGAATAATTTTTCTAGCATTGGCTAGCAATAGGCTGGACCATGCTTAGCAGGACTCTTCTTTAATTGATGCAGAATTCTGTAGTATTTTTAAAAAATTTTAAGCTAAAATATTTTGTATCAAACTATTGAACTTGCAATTTGTAACTTTTAGAGATTTAATTGTATAGATTAGAATCCAATTGTGAGAGGCATAATTATTTACGTGCAATATTTCATGTAATTTTAAATTGCATTAGTATATCATTATTGGCAAACATTTGTTAGGGATTGGAAACACTACGTTTGTTGTTGAGTTTGCTCCAAACTGCTCCAGCCTTTTACTTCCTGTGGCACTGGCAAACGAACACGATCAACTGTTCCAAAGTGCTTGGAACATTCCTACATTTTACCAGATCGCAGGAAAACTGCGTACACAGTATCACAACTATGCTTCTTACGAGGTTAGACATGATCGGATCGTAGTCACAAGAAAATTACTAATGAGTAATGACTGGGGCAATGGTGTAAATTCTGCCACACTTTAATCTGCATCAGAATCCTAGTCCTACTGCACAATATCCATTTTAATTAAAATATTCCTAATATTTGGAAATTGGAAAATTACTAGCTACCCATCCCTATCTGATTGTAAAGGTCGACTCCTCTCCATCTTCTCCACTTATTATCAACAAAGTTAAAAAATATGCGCACAATGACCTAGTTGTCGACACAATCTCATCGTGAAGAAGTTAACACTTGCAGTCAATTAAAATTTGTATATGGTACGAATGAGCAAGGATAGCTGTTGTACCTTACGAATATTTGTCTTCACCAAGGATTACCTAGAGTCGCAAGAATAGAACCTGGGACATCAGGAGTGAAAGTTGCGAGTTGGTTTCCTTAAAATCCATTCATCGTAATAATGGCGACCTTAAAATCTTCTACACAAGCTTTAGTAATTTCTCTCAAATTTAAATATGATTTTAATGCCTGTATATTATCAGTGATGGATGATATTTATAATGTTAATTTCATTAGATTGCTGAATGCTCGATATAGCTCGATAGCTCAACTTCTACGTTTCAAGGTCTATCATTCTTACAGTCAATGAATTTTAGAAAAACTTCCTAACCTGATTATTGGACAGGGTATTTTAACACATGAACAACAAACATGATTTTCATACGTACTTTATTTTTTTGTTGTAAACATCTTACATGACAATATTTTACTTGAGAGGAATGAAACGGGAGCTGTGAGTCGCACCAATTCCAGGTCTGCCATGTTTAACGGGCTTGTATGTCACGCTGAACTCTCCCAAGTAGTGTCCAATCATCTCGGGCTGAAATAAAAGAATCAAGTTGTGAATTAAAGGAGGCTGTGCTGATCGGGTCGTGTATCGCGTCTTCATAACATTTTGTATACGTAGGTACCCCGGCGCATAGAAAGTGTATGCAAAATTAAGTTGAGCGTCCCAAAATCACTTGAAAATTGTTAAAATAAAACAATAAACTATGCCCTGCAAGTAATTTGAGCAGTTTAGCACCGCAGAATCACTTTACTTTCACTGATCTACACTTGCGTCTACATGGTTATACATTGAACCTAAAGGTTTAACTCAATGTATTGAATGAAACATTGAATGAAGTAAACTAGGCTTTACATTTTTGAGTTGTCTAAAGATAGTGTATTTACAAATACCCAGTCTAATATTTAATGAATTCGATTGACTGTATACATTAACATTGCACTATCAGAAGCCAAATCCAGAATTTTAAGTTATAAAATGGCTAGCTGTCCAGGGAACACATGAGGAACATTCTTAGCAGAATAACAGCAAATTATTTAAAAAACAACTGTTTTATTCTGCTGGAGTGAACTGTAGCTGTCGCCAGGTAAATACATTTAACTGAAACTTACTCTTTTGGCATAGAACAATTATTTTCACTATTCCTAGATGTCAAGCAACTCCTGCAGCACTTAAAACAGTAAACACTGTCCTTTCTCTATCCAAGTCAAACAACGAATCTACACTTATAAGCAATATTGGAAATATACTTAAATGTTATCACAGACACAAAGTAAAACAATCTCATTCTACTGCCACTTTAGAGTTGGATGTCGGCCAGACCTAATATAGTACATACCAAATATAAATAAAGGAACAAAATCAATGAAGTGTCACATTGTGTAGGTTTAGAAAATTAGTATGAGTTAAAAAAGCCAGGATTTCTGTTGTCCCAACATGGATATGTTGGGACACCATCTTGTGAGCTATTCATCCACACTGTATCTAGTCGACAGTTTTTCCGAAGAACACTTGGATCTTCAGAAAAATCCAACAATGTGGATTAGCCACAGGTGACAGGTTTGACCATTGACTAACACCTCTATACCGGGATATGAAACTGCCATGCCAATAGCAATATAACGCACGGCCCTCGTTTGTACCATTGAGTGATACTCTGATCCCGCCTCCCGGGCGTCCAGCCACTGCAACCGTCAGATTTGACACAGCATACAAACTTATTTCCGTTATGAAAACTCAGTAGACCATGTCTAGTACACTTTCTAATCATCTAAGAAGGTATTGCTCACATGTTTTGTGAGATTAAGGTATTTAGGTAAAAGTAGTTTGGTGTAATTCATTCGCATCTCTAGAACAAGATGCTACGGAAGTCCCGCCCCCTCCTTCTCTAGATGTGTTGTGATTCGCGTGCGGCATTTTTCTTTGACTACAACCGTAGTGCCGTGAAAAGTAAACGATTTGCGTATCCCCCAGTTTTGATTGTCAATGGTTTGACGTATCTCGAAATAAACATTGGCAACTTTGTAAGGCAACGGTCAGTTAGCTTGAAAAGAAGGTGATGAGTTTAGCGCCCATGCAATGAATGAATTAGGTACCAAGTGTCCTAGAATGGAAAGTCCAATGTGCTCCATCCAAAAACTGGGGACAATACTACGAGTGACAATCGTATTTAAACCTTCTTAATACTACAAAATTACTGGCCTATATCATGTACATACCTTTACTTCAACTTGATTAAAGGTCTTGCCATTGTACACGCCAACGATGCTGCCAACCATCTCGGGAACAATAATCATGTTTCGCAGGTGAGTCTTAACGATCTCCGGCTTCTCATTGACTGGAGCTTCCTTCTTCGCTTTCCTCAGTTTCTTAACTAGAGCCATCGGCTTCCGTTTCAGACCCCTCGAGAATCGGCGGCGAGCTCGAGAATGCATTAGTTCCATCAGCTGTTCTGCTGGCATATCCAAGAGCTGATCCAAATCCACCCCGCGGAAGGTGAACTTGCGGAAAGTCCTTTTCTTCTTCTGTCCATCTTCGACCTAAGAATGGTAAAAAGTAATACAGGTCACCAAAAGTCAAAATTGGATTTGGAAGCTTCATAGGTTGGGTTATGTACGTCATTGTCAAAATACGCTAGGGAAAGAAATAACATAGTAAAACTTAATAACAATTCTAACAAGACATGTAATTTATAATAATATTTAACAAATATTTTGGGGTAAGACGGATGATTGATGAATAAAATATTACAAAAATTAACATACCTCGGCCATGTTTACAAATGAAAGGAGACGGAAGAAGAAGTTCGGCGACGGTAGTGTTAAAATCAAGCGCTACATCATTTCCGGCGCTAGTATCAGTGAAGATTTTGCTTTAGCGGTAAATTCTCTAGATTTGAAATTACAGAATTAACTCGACACGAAAGTTACACGCACTTATGAAACAATTTTTCTCTCTCAATTTGCTAAAACTGCCGATAGTGGATACGATTCTGCTGCTGATTGAGTAGGAGCGTATAGGTATAACAGCAAGTCCAATCTTTTAAATTTTCAAAATATTATTTTTGTGAATCACTAGATAGTTTTTTAAATTGTCATTATTTGATATGGCGAGATTACAGTTTCCTTCTCTTATTGTGCATTCTCGTTTTTTTAAATTAATTTTAAAAATGTTTCAGGTGAAGACATTAATCGTCACGTTTAGTTACAAATACTTAATTTTGTAGTTTATTTTCCTGCATTAAACTTTGATTAAAATTTCATGGTTTAGGGCCGTTTACATAAATGCAGTTTTGCGATTTTTCGCTTAACATTTCTGCTCGAAAATTGAAAAATTCCGATTTGTCATTGGACATTCCTTTTGTTTTCAATACTAAGTTTCAGTTGCCAACAAAAATGTTAATTTAATTCATTTGAATCAAAGCATTCATTGGAGTTCAATGGTTGCAATACAAAATTAATTTGAGGGATTGGTATATTTTAGTTATTGAATAATGAATAGGTAGCAAAAAGAAATGTTTATTTAGATATACTCATCATTACAATCATGATTAAAAACTGAACATTTGAACTTGCATCACTTTGTTTAAGTTAAGTCAAATTATTTACCAACAAAATTGTATTATTAATTCTGCATCTTCACAACACAGAGATTCACACAAGTATATTTTTATCAGAAATTTTTGGACACATCCTGCCTACATATTAATTATTATTTTGAAGCTTGGCCACTAATGGTAGCTTTTTACTACCTTCATTGAGCTTAGAAACAATTCCATTCAAAAGATCTGCAAAGTTTAAGAAAGAACCCAAATTTCATTCTGCATCAGGAGAAAATGTACCACTAAAGACAAGATCAATTGCAGCTGCCATGTCTCCTCCAGTAGCTCTCAGCGCCTGAAGATTCAGTGCATTGTTAGTTAACCCCAGCTCTCTCATTTGCAGGACTTGTCGGTTAAGTCTGCGCTCTATCTCCCCAGCTTCTGATGTCTGCTGCGGAGTGTTGGACTGCGGTGGAGTGTCAGCGGAAGAGTTGGCTATAGCCTGCTGCATGGCATGGCTGAACATTTCAGACGTGATGATGTTGGAAGATGAGCTGCTGCCTGGATTAGAAGCCAAGCCATGTGGTATGGACGGAAACAGCCCGGTTGCCGTCAAAGCATTGGCGAGTTGTGCAGCAGTAATCGAGGATTGAGGCTGGCGATGACCTCCTGCTCCTCTTGGCTGAAAAAAATAATCATGATCAGTAGAGCCAGTTTTAAATGGTGATGCGCGAATTCGCGAATTATTCTGATTGCACTATTTTCTTCTACTAAAATCCATTTCATTGTGTATAGATCCCAAATCTACCATTTTTACATCGCGAAAAAAAACGAAATCCAACCCTGATCGCGATATTCAACATTTTCCGCGAAATGACCACGAAATAAAGGTTTTCTATTAAAATTACTGCTTTTATCCCCCTAACAGGTCACACAACAACAAATGAAACCAGTTTCTTTCCATGTGCTACTCACTCGACCCCCTCCCCCTCGCCAGACACTTTGCTACCCACCCTCAAAGTGAACCAGACCAGTCTAACCAGTTGATGATGCCTCCAGACTGCTTTGTTTTGCGCCCCCATCTGTTCAAGGTCGACCGGTTTTCCCAACCCCCCTTCCACCCTCAACCAGTTGCAACTATTTATCAATAGTCTACTTACACAGAAGGATATTTTGGAACAATTACTGCACTGAAAATTGTTGGATTGGAAAGAAAATATCTTGTCAAACTATACATTTTGCGTCATGAAATTTTAAATATGTATCATCTATACAGAGAAAATGTGGGTTGGGGAAAAGACAGTACAGAGCATTAAAGACGCCATTCTAGACAAGCCTATTTCAGTGCTAATAGTGCATGACCAATCCATTCCAATCCCTCCTCCAAAGTGGCATACATGTTTTTCATCAAATTATTGTTTCTGGGGGCTATTACAATGTGTTTTATAACCAATTTAATATCAACACAAAATCGCGAAATCCCTCTTCCAGAAAAAACACAAAAAACGAAATTGATGATTTTAAAAACGAATTTTAAGAAATAAAATCACCATTTAAAACTGGCTCTAATGATCAGTCTAGTCTAGTACGAACTTTGATAAAATATAACTTTTTAATGAATTTTCAAAACGTATAAATAGGGAATATGCATGAATTTATTAAAAACTATAATTCATAATAACAACATATTTGTTGGTAAATCACACTATTTTCACACTAAAAAGTGTAAATTTTCATTCATAAATATGAAATTGAAAATAAGTGTACCCAAATTTTGGAGGGAAAACGCCAATACGCCAGGTGTTGTCATATTTTATTGTAACCATGGCAAAATCATTTTTGGTTGATATAAATGACATCACTGGCCGGGATGGTGATTTCCCGCCAAAATTTACACAGATTTTTAATTTCGTAATATGAATGAAAATTTACGCTCTTTAGTCTGAAAATAGTGTGATTTAGGTACCATATTATGTTGTTATTTTGAAATATTGGATTTTAACTGCGCATTAAAAATCTTTGCATATTCCCTATTGTTTTGTATAATAATACAATTAGAAACTCAATCAATACCAGAGCTGATTCCATCTCTTCGTCATCGTCACTAAGAGCATCCAACGAATATGAATATCCGGAGCTGGTTCCTGCATGGTCCGAACTCCCAGAGGCCGCTTCCTCATGGACAGCTGCAGCGATATGATTTGCCGCTTCAGCTAGAGCAGGATGTAACTCGGAGATCCTTCGCACTGTGTCAGCGTTTTCCATGTGGACAAGGAGTTCTGCGTCTTGAATGATGGCAGTTGCAACCGGATCATCGCTGAGGCCGGGAGTTGCCAGTATTATGTTTTCCAACACCTCAGGACGACTCAAACGCTGTACAAAAAAGTTTTATAAATTTAATCTTTATATTTCACATCGATTTTCAATTTTGCTTAGGCCCATGTTGAATGATTCATTCAACAAATGAATTTCCTATAAGGAAAATTTGTTTAGTCAATACCTAGTTGAATTGAAAGGCTGAGGAAAATTTGAATATATCACACATTGATGGAATACAATGTGCCAGTTCCTAAGGTACCATAAATACGATAGATAGGTAGGTACCTAGTAAAAAAAAATAAAAAATCCAAAGAACAGTTGATAAAGATTTGATGGCATAATACGTCATGTACCAACTGCCTATATGACAAGCAGCCAATCCGTTTTGTTTTTGAAAATACTATTTTTACAAATGGACAAGTGTACTAATCAAATCCTCAATGAAGTTTCACGATTACTGTGGAAGTATACAGTTTGATTGATTAATACCCCGTTCCCACTACAAGTTTCAACTGCAGTTGAAAATCTCAATCGCAGTTGAACATCAGTGTGAACACAACGCAATCGAGTTCAACTGCGATCGAAAACTCGATCGTGTTTCTAGAACTCAGTTGAGATCTGAACTGCAGTTAGCCAAAGCAGTTCACAGGAAATATGCGCGCACCACTATAAAATCGTTGGACATTTGACAGCTAACCTAGTCCTACCTGACATTTTCGTCATTGCCGACATTCCCGTAGGTATTGTAAGTTTACTCCTGTGTTTACTTAGTAATTTGTTGATTATATTGGCGTTGATAATTTGCTTCAAAGCAAATAAATAAATACTTTCACTTTCGGTGAGCGCCATGTTGTTTATTGTTCAAAAACAGCTGGTTGTCAGGCGGGTTGCGTAGATTACAGGGTTCAATTGCAGTTGAGCTTGATTCTGTGTGTGAACGCATGTGTCAGATTTGGTAGATCAACACAGATCAACGCCATTTTTATTTGAACTGCAGTTGAAGTCAACCGCGGTTGAGACTGTAGTGAGAACGGGGTATAACCTAGTTCTACCTGACATTTTCGTCATTGCCGACATTCCCGTAGGTATTGTAAGTTTACTCCTGTGTTTACTTAGTAATTTGTTGATTATATTGGCGTTGATAATTTGCGTCAAAGCAAATAAATAAATAATTTCACTTTCGGTTAGCGCCATGTTGTTGTTTGTTCAAAAACAGCTGGTAGTCAGGCGGGTTGCATAGATTACAGGGTTCAACTGCAGTTGAGCTTGATTCTGTGTGTGAACGCAAGTGTCAGTTTTGGTTGATCAACACCATTTATATTTGAACTGCAGTTGAGTTCAACTGCAGTTGAAACTGTAGTGAGAACGGGGTATAAGTGGTGGGTTGATTCATTCAGTGGCAATAATAGTCAACGTACGTGTAGAGCGCCCCTGTAGCTGGGATGACGTGCGAAGGTTCGAAACGCAAACACAAGTTGCTGAATGTCGGCCTCGGTCATAACTTTAGCTGGCGTTGGCATCTCTAAACAAAGTACAGATTTTTACATTATATATTATACATTCTGCCTGTTTTCACTATTACTTGTAGCTACTCAGCAGTCACCAACTTGCTAGGATGCCCAATTTGGTTAAAAATATTTCAATGACATTCAGTGCTTTTTGGAAAGAATGATATTGTGACTGGGAATTATTGGGTCAAACACAATAAAATGCAACTTAAAATCTAATTAGTGGCAAGGCCGTAGCACAACCTCCTTGACGTAACTTTGCACCTGTTCAATGCTATTTACAAAATCTCCCACCAATGCTGGACCCCTATATTTTTAGAGCATGTATCTACAAGCCTTCGTATATTGAGCATTGTGATGTTGGCTAGAACTGATGATCTAGAAGGCAGTGCCAACAGGAAGTGAACATAGTCTCTAGTGTGACTAGAGTGGTTACATTGTTAGTTGCTGGCTGTTTTAGAATAAAGAAGACTACCACATTATATTCTTATAATTATCTGTTTCAATTAAATAACTTATGTAGTTTATTAAGTATTGATTGATAACAACACATGGTGGCGGCGCGTGAGTAAGAAAACCAGTAAATTTACGCAGTATTACGTTATTTTCGGTGTAAGAAAAGCAAGAAAAATGGTGCTCGGAGATGAGGCCAATGTTCATGTTCAACAACAGCCATTACCTCAAGCCGATTCTACTACTCAATTACAACCACCTCCAAAATTCGACTTCACCGATCCACAAACATGGACCAGGTGGATTCGGAGATACGAGCGTTTCCGTATTTCAAGTTGTCTGGACAAAGCAAGTAAGTCAAGACAGGTCCATCATCTCATTTACTGTATGGGAGATGAAGCGGAGGATATCTTACTTTCTATGGAGCTCACTGCCCTAGAAGAAGATGATTATGAATTGGTTGTAGAAAAGTTTAATTCTCACTTTGTCAAAAGGAGAAATGTGATATTTGAAAGAGCCAAATTCCATCAGAGGAAGCAAGAAGAGGGGGAATCAGCGGCTGAGTTTATAACATCATTGTATACATTAGTAAAACATTGTGCGTATGGAGCACTACAGGAAGAACTTATCAGAGATAGGTTAGTGGTAGGTCTTAGAGACACCAAGTTATCCGAAACTTTGCAAATGGATGCAGAGCTAACTTTGAAGAAGGCCATCGATAAGGTCCGAGTACATGAAGACATTCGAGGTCAGCAGAAGATCCTGAGGGGGTTAGAAAGCAATGATGCGAATGTTGATATGGTTAAATCAAATAAACCTAAGTTTCAGCATTCAGGTGCCCGTTCTCACCAGCAACAGGAACATTTCAAGCCGTCGAGCAGCTACAGTGGTCAGAATAAATCTGCAGACCGCTGTACCAGATGTGGACGCACACCATCTCACCCGATACGAGATTGTCCAGCGAGGGAGGTGAAGTGCAGAAGCTGTAACATCATGGGCCACTTCGAGAAACACTGCCGCAGTAAGAAGAAGCAGTCAACGGTACACGAAGTGCGAACCGGAGGCCAGCAACCCGAAGTATATCTAGGTACGATAGACGGGGACACCACCGACGACCCATGGTTCGTGACACTACTAGTAAATGGTAAGCGAACACAATTCAAAATTGACACAGGTGCCGATGTAACTGTACTCTCGGAAGAGGAATACAAATCCAGGTTTTCCAAGCATAAGCTTAGTCCAACGACGAAGACACTTCTGGGACCAGGACGAGCAACCTTAGATGTCAAAGGTCAGTTTAAAGCAACATTTCAAGTAAAACAAAACAAGTCTGTTCAAGACATCTTTGTGGTCAGCAACCTAAGCAGTGCACTACTGGGCCGACCAGCAATCAGAAGTTTAAACCTAGTTCAGCAGATCCACGCGGTAAAGCAGATTGATCCACTGAGCCAAGGAGACGTCAAGAAAGAATACCCATCTCTGTTCACGGGATTGGGTGAATTGAAAGGCGAGTACAAGATACGGCTCCAAGCTGGAGCAGAACCATTCGCCATCGCCGTTCCACGTCGAGTAGCAATACCACTCTTGCCAAAGGTAAAAGAGGAACTTGAGAAGATGGAGAAAGCAGGTGTTATCTCCAAGGTCGACGAGCCAACAGATTGGTGCGCAGGAATGGTGGTAGTGCCGAAGAAAAATGGAAACGTAAGAATATGTGTAGATCTTACACACCTGAATAGAAGTGTCCAGCGGGAGCGTCATATTATGCCTGCTATGGAAGAAACCTTGGGACACCTAGGTAGAGCAACTGTGTTCAGCAAATTAGACGCGAATTCGGGATTCTGGCAGATCAAGCTTTCCGAAGAGTCACGTAAGCTCACAACCTTTATTACTCCCTATGGTAGGTATTGGTTCAACAGGGTTCCATTCGGGATAACTTCGGCACCAGAAGTGTATCAAAGGAAAATGTCGGAACTACTCGAAGGACTACCCGGAGTAGTATGTCACATGGACGATGTTCTTATCTTTGGGGAAACAAGGAAAGAACACGATCAACGACTGTCAGCAGTGCTTACAGCAATCAGTAATGCAGGTGTCACACTGAATGAAGCAAAATGTGAATTTGGTGTCAGCACAGTCAAGTTTCTGGGTTACATTCTAGGAGAGTCTGGAGTGAAAGTTGATCCCAGCAAGACATCAGCAATAAATCTCATGAAAAGTCCGAAAGATGTTTCAGGCGTAAGAAGACTTCTGGGGATGACTAACCAACTAATGAAGTTCGTTCCTAATCTGGCAGTAATGACAAAACCAATTCGCGAACTCTTGTCAGGAGACAACTTTCAGTGGGGAGCGCCTCAAGAAGAAGCTTTTACAAAAATCAAGGAGAAGTTGACGACGACCCCGACGTTAATGTTCTACGACGTCAATAGGGAGATCCGTTTAACGACAGACGCATCATCGTTTGGTTTGGGATGTGTTCTGGAACAGCTGGACGAGTCCAATGTTTGGCGGCCAGTAGCGTACGCATCCAGATCACTCACCGACACTGAAACCAGGTATGCCCAGATCGAGAAGGAAGCTTTGGGAATTGTATGGGCATGTGACAGGTTCCAGAATTTCCTCATAGGTAAACAGTTCCATGTACATACTGATCATTTACCTCTTGTTCCCATAATGCTAAAGAAGTCTCTGAGCGATCTGTCACCAAGAATTCTGAGAATGAGAATGAAATTGATGAGATTTGCATTTACTATCTCGCATGTTCCAGGTAAAGATCTACATACGGCAGACACTCTGTCCAGAGAGCCGGTAGAAATTGCTTCTGCTCAATGTTGTGAGTTTGAAGCAGAGATAAACGAATGTGTTGACCAGGTCATAGGAGAGCTTCCAGCAACGGATGCACGTCTCGACGAGATAAGGAAAGCCCAGCAAGAGGATCGTACATCTCAACAAGTCAAAAGATACATTGCTGACGGGTGGCCATCGAAGCGAGACCTAGCAGCCAATGCCGCTCCATTCTTTCAAGAAAGAGGTAACCTGACTGTCCAGCAGGGACTTCTGATGAAAGACCAACGACTGTACATACCAGGAAGTATGCAGAAGGAAATTCTACATAGAATCCATGAAGGTCACTTAGGGATTAATAAATGTAGAGAGAGAGCCAGACAGTCAGTGTGGTGGCCAGGAATGAGCCAGCATATTATAGATGTAGTTAACAAATGTCAACATTGTTTGGAACACCGGGAAAATCCACAAGAACCGTTATTGACAACACCTTTGCCAGAGCGAGCATGGCAGAGAGTAGCCATGGATTTGTTTCAACTCAAGGAACACAAGTATTTGATAATTGTAGATTATTACTCAAAGTTCCCTGAAGTATTATTGTTGGATAAAACCACCAGCAAGTATGTCATCAATCGCATCAAGTCGGTATTTGCGAGGTATGGAATTCCGGAAGAAGTTGTTTCAGACAACGGACCGCAGTTCAGCTCAGACGAGTTTCGAAGATTCGCAACAACCTACGGATTCAAGCATGTGACCAGCAGCCCAAGATATCCAAAGGCGAACGGACTTGCGGAACGGACAGTGAAAACCATGAAAGGTATCCTGCAGAAGTCAGAAGATGTATATCTCGGAATGCTAGCATACCGATCAACACCACTAGCATCAGGGCGTAGTCCGGCGCAGATGCTAATGAGCCGACAGCCAAGAACAACGCTAGTAACTGCTTCGGACAACCTACTACCTAATCAAATCAACACCCAAGCGTGGAGAAGGAGGGAAGAGGCTAGGAAAGCGAAGCAGAAGCACGATTACGACCGAAGACATCGTGCCAGAGAGTTACCACCGTTAGAATTAGGTTCACATGTATATGTTACAGATCAGAAGAAATATGGCCAGGTGATAGCAGCCGGTACCACTCCGCGGTCATATCATGTAGAGACATCAGAGGGGACACTCAGAAGAAATCGAGTCCACCTCATGCCATCACCGAAACCAGATGTGCCCGGTCCGGCAGCAGCGGACGAGCCACAGGATGAACCACAGGATGAACCAGCAACACCACCCGGAGCATATCGTTCTAGGCGGGGCAGAGTCATTCAAAGACCACAAAGATTCAATGATTATTAGCATTGTCTAATTCTAACATTTGTACTATTAGTTTGAAATTTCATAAGTTGTATTCATGTTTGTTAGTACCCAAAAAGGGGGATGTGATGTTGGCTAGAACTGATGATCTAGAAGGCAGTGCCAACAGGAAGTGAACATAGTCTCTAGTGTGACTAGAGTGGTTACATTGTTAGTTGCTGGCTGTTTTAGAATAAAGAAGACTACCACATTATATTCTTATAATTATCTGTTTCAATTAAATAACTTATGTAGTTTATTAAGTATTGATTGATAACAACACAAGCATGACACCAAAGTGACGTCTACGGTCCTTCCAAACAAAATACCATTCAATCTGCCACGTCAGTGTATTATTTTGTTTGATCAGGCGGCTGTGAAACCGTATGAAATATGTCTCGAACGATCTAGAAAATGGGCCCTCTGGGGCTGCCATATAAATAGCCCAATCGAAATCCACTTGTGACATCATCAGAGGATGGGACATTTTGTAAACAATGCTAGGGTACCTATAAGTGTAATGAATAGATTACCCTCGTCTTTCTTCTTCAAAACATGTACCATTACACCAGATTTTAATCCATATGATTTTAGAGTTGCCTCATCGTCCAATATATTACCGCAGTACACCAACTCTGAAAAAGTAATTAATATTGTTCTTTATATTAAACACAAACTAAGGCAAGTAAGCAATTGAAATGCATTTTTGTGTGTAGTAGGTAGGACCCTAGTACTGGTTACCTACCCAATGACTGCACTGGTAAATTTGTAGTTTTGGAAGCCTCAATCTTCAAAAGTTCAGCTTTATCATCTAGGTTTATGTCGTTTATTCGCACACGTTTAAAAGAAAATGATGACAAACGAATCCCCAACACTACATTTGCAGTCATTTTGTTGTGTAGTAGGTAATACCTAATATTTATTGTAAATTTTGATGCATATGTAAACCTCCTCTAACCTTATTAAATTTTGACAGTCACTCCCCAAAACAAAGAGGATGAGGGAACAGAAACAGCTGAGAGGTGGTGCGGTTGCTATTGGCTACCAGCTCATAGCTCGGCCACTCGCTATTGGTTAAACCACTTGATGCACAAAATTCAAAGTCTGATTCGATGCTCAACAAAAACTAAATGAAGAATATTTGTGATAAATGTAGAGTTAATTAGTTTTTATTGTAAATTTCACATTTGTTAGTTAGAAGTATAGTCTGTAACAATAACCAAAGCTTGAAAAATATTGTGGGTTGAATTATGTTGTATTGCACACTTTTAACATCTGTTTAAAATCAAGTATTTATAGTACCTAGGTTTAAATCACACAACACTATTTTTATCTGCTCTTCTCTTGTAAGTATTTGTATTATACTTTACTCCTGATCTAGTATTGACATCTCACTTTCTTGTGACTCAATGGTTACATTATACTCTCTCACTTCATAGCTGTAGTTGGACACAAATAGGCACGACGTGTCTTCATCACCTTCTTCGATGCTACCAAGATGATCCGTTGACATTTTTCTCATCTTTTCGCTCCCTGCCTTGAAATACTTTGGTTGCCAGATGAAGTCATCTGTGTATTTTCTTTTCTCATTATGGTTAATGGTTTGGAGAAAGTTATCAGAGGATGAAAAAGCTGGTGACGATCGAATTGGATAATATCCTGTGTCTCTATTAGAAAGGGTTTGAATTTGGAGTGCCGCTGATTTAGGTTCAATCGGAGAATAATTGACATGTTGTCTGCTTAAGTCAACATAGTTAACTGGCTTTTGTGATGTAGACAATGGTTCAAAATGCTGGCACCTTAGGCTCTGTTTATTACCTTCGTTTCCATAAAGGTGCATGAACCTCGATTTGGAAAAAGGTGTTGAAAAATTGCCTCCTTGAATATTTCTATTAATATCTTTCCTGTTAAGCATGTCGTTTATGGAGAGTGAATCTGGAGTTACAGGTCCGTATGATGAACTTGATGAAGCAGAAGAATATGGTGTAGTGCTTGTTAGAGCGTCTTCAGATGGATTTGTCAGCACATTGGTGTGATTCGGTATAAGTGGGTCTTCTTCAAATTCACTTGATTGTGCTTTTCTCTTTAAGTTGCTCATATTTTTTGACTGGTTAAATCTTGAGCAATGCTGTTTTATCATCTCTGCATTACCCATGCTATTTCTCTCCATAATATTTACAAAAGGTTTTCTCTTGCGTTTCTTTCCTAAATCTCTAGGATGTGTGAGATATTCTATGCGGTCCATATCTGGAGGCTTAGTAAATATATCGTCAATTGTCGTTGATAGCTGTTTATCACCGGGCATGGCCGCAAAATGTGTGTCATCTTCTCCCCTCCTTGCAACTTCTGAAAGAATCATTTTCAGAGGGAGCTTGTGATGGGGCTGCTTAGCCATTCTGCCCATTGTCAAAGCTTGCAGTGGGACAGGTGTGTGACAGTGTATTACAGTGTTTTCAATGTCGGCACTGTCGTCAGGCTTTCGCGTTGCCTTAGCGACAACAATCAGTGATCTTTGATGGCGACTTTCATTGGGAGAGATGAGCTGTTCTTGAACATTCATGGAATTTTTCATTTTCCAAGATTATTTTCAGTTTGTAGTAGACTGCAGAAAAGAACAGAAATTGTACTCTATAGTAAGCGTCAAGTGAGTAATTTTAACTATTGATGAGATTTTTCACAATATATTTATATAAAAGCTGGAATGTGGAAGCTATAGGTAATGCAACAGTATCATCAATAGATTTCAAAGTTAAATCCATTATTTGAAAAATAACAGCAATTAAAATCAGTGCTGAAATATTTATTGGTGATTGACTGATTGTGAGGACGAGCCCTGCTCACAAAGCACAATAATATCAAGTTCAGGAACGGCTTTTAACATCTAGAGTAGCGAACACCATGGCACCTTTCGTTAAATGTGCGTATTTCTCTTCAAAAGCCCGGAATGGTTAAGAAATAAAATTCATTGTGGGGTTATGCTGCTCAGTAAATTAGTTTTAGGAGTAGGTGTGCCATCTACCCTCATCACCACACCCTCAAATTCGAGCCCTCAAATTCATCATTTCCACCGAACCGAAACTCTGGCCTTTTTTTACATGCCATTGATTTTATCACTTATTATTTAGGCCGGGTAGGACCAACTTTGGAGTTAATTATCGATGGTTAGTGGAAATAAGTGAATCTTATTGGCTGTGGAATTCGCGCCAACTTGATTCGTTGGTTAACCATATCGATAGATAACTTAATCCAGAGTTGGTCCTACCTGGCCTAAATTCATCTATTCATCTAAGATGCTTACTATGCTTTTATAAAAGAATAAGCATCTTGAATTCTCCGAGTCACTGCATCTAGGTTCGTTCTCAGTCCAAGCTGTATGTATGGATGATGTAATCAAAGATAAAGAAAAAACAGAGTTGCACATAGGCGGTGCTCGCTCATAAACGCGTTACACTATAGCGTTTTCCTAGTAACCTTTTAATGAAAGCTTGACATACTTATTTTAGATTGTGTAGCTTTAAGGAGATTTCAAGCTTTTTCTCATTTCCAACAAATACAAACGGGTCTGTCTACACGTCATTGCCTCAGTCATTACTACCTTTTAAGATTCCTCATTCTCGTTAAAAATGACAAACTTACTTTTTAGTTTTTCTCTTGCTAGAGAGTCCTTGAATGTAACAAATAAGTTACTGATATAATATATGTAGTTCAAGCTATGATCTATGATCAACACACTTTACAGCTCAAGTGATACCTAGAGCCAGAGGTAGTACTACCTACTAAATAAAAAGTGATAACAGCGAAGTACTTCCATAACAACAATTTGGATTCTTGCTTATTTCGTTCCTCTTTTTAAATATCACGGCCTGCTGGAAATGGCGAGCGCATGCGCATGTTCTTGCTATCGTACGTCTAGGTGGCCGTTTGATTGCAATTTCTCCATCATCTGATATAACCTAAAAAAGTGTCTTGCAATCAGAAGTTGTTTCCTCATTTTTATCAAAGAAAAAGTGATTTTTAATTACAATTTTCGTCAGCCCTTAAGCAGATTTACCTTAATATGTTTTCAAACTTACTGTATCGATCACAGTACATTCAGAGGCTATTGTCAACCTCAAAGAAGTTAGACTCTGCTGTGTCTCAGGCTGGTGGGTTGTTAAAACATGACAGAAGAATTAATGTTGAACTAATTTGTGTTGTTAAGTCGTATACTACCACGCCAATAAATAGATTCCAATGGGTTAATACAAGCTATCTGTCTACTGAGCGACATTTTAGCACTCAACGCAGTGGAAATTCAGATGGTGCTAACAGTTCCGGAAGCGATGATGAAGGGAAAAGCTCAAAGGCAACGAAAACGGACCAAAATGAAGAAGAAGATGACACTTATCCAATTCATCATTCTCTACCTGCAACTGTCAATATTCCAGAAGTCTGGCCTCAAGTGCCACTCATAGCAATCAACAGAAATCCGGTGTTTCCTCGCTTCATAAAGCTTATTGAATTAACAAACCCTTTTCTGATTGATATCATTCGAAGAAAAGTAAAACTTAATCAGCCTTATGCAGGAGTATTTTTAAAAAGAAGTGATGAGTATGTTATTTTATATCTAGTAGGGTCTGTGTACCAGTACTCGTCCCCTTGAGCACAATTCAGCAAAAACTAATTTTTAAAACAACTGTTTGTGATATGTCACAACTTTGCTGCATTCCATATGATAAATTAGACCCTGAAGATTCATTTCTGATTAGTCATTGCTAGCAGGGTGAGCTCAGAAAAGTTATTTTACAGTTTAAATGATGGAGTGTATATTCGTACGTCTAGAGGGACGAATAAGACAAATGTTACGTCCAGACTGAACACGATTTGCCCAAGGTCCACTAAATCTTCTCCTAGCGGAGAACAGGCGAATCGCCAAATAAGGTCGTTCCATCTGACGCCATTACGGAGTAAAGCGGAAGTAAAATCAAGCGGAAGTAGTCAAGCGAAAGTAAAGCGGAAGCGGAAGTAAACTTTGTTGAATAACTTTGATCGCACAGACTACATTAAAACCAAGACGATGAAACTGATCAATATCAAACAAAATGTAAACATCAATTTATACTATTTTGTGCTTATGTCGACTTACTGACGGACACTTCATGTGACAGTTCAGATGTTAGCTCAGCTGTCTTGCGCATGTGTGACGTCTTCCGTCTTCCGTTTCGCTCCGCAATGGCGGACACTTTTGTATTTAACATAGTGGAAGTGTGTGCAACGACCTAATTAGCACCGTGAGGTGCTGCGCGCTAGTAGGAGCGGAGATTTAGTGGACCTTGGATTTGCCAAGGGCTAAGGGGGGCGTGGGGGGCTTGCCCTCCACTCGTATGCCTTGCTTATTTTAATATTATATATCTGATATTTACTATTTCATAGACTCTTTATTATTTTTTAAACACTGAAAATAATTTAATATTGTGTATTTTGTGTAGGGTGACAGTTAACTAAAATTCAATTGTTTTCCCCTGACATTTCAAGGTGGTTTTGGTCTGACTTCATTTTTTCACTATTCAACCAATGAGTGAGTCTGGACGTAGCACTATTCATACGTCTAGACGTACGAATATACACAGGGTTTAAATGAGCAAAAATCCACTGCCCCTAATCTCGTCCACTTGATAAATTCAATGTTAAAGTAATGTTAAGCAATGTTAGAGTATGGTTAATGGCGTATTAATGGTGGTCGCTAGGGACCAGGACCAGGACGAGAACTGGGATGCTGACCCTACACCTACCAAACTCCATTGATGATTGATATTTCCCACTTGTCAAAGGAATTGTTACCTGTATACCGTTTTTGAACTAGGTATGTGTTTCAGGAATGAATCGGACGTTGTTCAGAGTACATCTGACGTTTATTCTATTGGCACATTTGCACAGATACACGAGATGCAAGATATGGGTGACAAGTTACGACTTGTTGTAATGGCTCATCGAAGAATACGACTCTTGGAACAATTAACCGATGACACAGAAGTTCCACCAAGTATGTACTCTATAGTGCCGACATACTACTACCTAATTTTACCTAATAGAACTTACTTTTATGTTGCAAACTCTCATATGTTCTGGGAACCTATTTTCGAGATCGTTCGAGACAAATTTCATACGGATCACGGCCGCCTGACGTCAGACCAAACAAAATAATAAACTGACGGGGTAGATTGAATGCTATTTCGTTTAGCAGGAAGTCACTTTGGCGTAATGCTAGCACTCGTACAATCTCGAAAATAGGGGTCCTGTTGATTACATTTGGCCAACCACTAAAATTCATAAAATAGTATGACGACAAAGTTCTTTTAAATTCAATGTTACTGTCAGAAACTAGGGTAGGTATCTGTTGGTATCGTTGTCACAAGACTATAAAACTTGCCTTTGTAAAGGTTATGTAGTATTCCGTTACAATTTTCCATGCGTCGGAACTAAGAATTAGAATGGGTATTCTAGGCGTTAAGCCGCATAAGCGCGGAAAGCGTTTTGCACTTTTTCTATTAACCAATCACAAGTCAGCCGCGAGCGGTTTCTGGATTGATTGGTTTAGCGAAAAATCGCTTTCTGCGCTTTATGGTTGCGGCTTTATGAACAGAAGTAGATCAGATACTACCCATGGCCAACTCAATTGAATATTACACAGTGGAACATTGTGGTAGGGGTTATGCTAAATAATTATTAATTGCCTACTGATCAATTCTTCATTTTTTCGAACTAAATATTTTCAAAGTACCCTACTTACCTATAAGTAGGTAGTTAGGCAGCAGTAGCACATTTAATTAAATTAGGGGTGTTCACGATTACGATTTAATCGAATCGATTAATCGATTATGACATACAAAACGATTAATCGATGTTAGAAAAAATTATCGAATTACATCAATTTGAATTTGCCGCCTTGAAAATGGTTGCAATTTGCAACATCTAAAATGGCTGCCTTCATTCTCTCAACATTTTTCTTTATGTGCGTAATATTTTAGTGATACATTAATGTTTGTGTGTATTTTCCAAAGTTTCAGTGTGTATTTCTCAATCGCATTACCATATCAGTGATGATTGAATGAATTACGGCACATTACAACGTCTTTGAAGTGAAAATGAATGACTTCCCGGACACATTTCATAGTTGAGATTAATATTGCCGTAAAAGATGATATTAATATGATGATCACCCTGAACATGATGACATAGTTAAATATCAATACGATTAAATTCGATTATTTAATCGATTTCAATTACGAAAATCGAATTATTAATCGATTTAAATAAAATAATCGTTGAACACCCCTAAATTAAATCAATCGAAATTCGAAATTATTGAATTTTGACTATTACCTTACCTCAAATAACAGGCAAATTATAATAAATCACCTACTGAACAGTAGACTTGACTAAATTTAAGAAAACAACAAATAAAAAAGGGGTATACATACCTATACCTCTCTAGGTAGACCTAGTCTAGAGTCTATGTAGACCTAGGTAGCTTAGCCACCAAAACTATCTTCACATTCTGAAAATGAAGAATGAATAGAAACTAAACATTTTAGAAGAGCAAAGATTTCAATTGTAATTTCATTACACAATTCTGTAAATTAGGTGCCAATAGGTCTGAAAATATTAATTAGGTAGGTAACCAATAGGGTGGGAGAATAGTAATATTCAAAGTAACCAAAAATATATTCTTGTAACATTCTTAGTACCTACCAAGTAGTAGATTTACCTACCTATTTGAAGTTTTAGGACATTCATAATTTTTTTACATATTATTTTAAATTACTAATAAACCTAATTCCAATATAATATTTTGAGTCAGGTTCAGTTAAATTGTTCAAAATAATTAATGAACACTTCATACCAATACAATGTTACTTTTCCCTTAGAGATGACACTCAAGTTTCCTATTTTAAACACATCAATCAATGTATCTGTCGAAGATACCAATGGTGAAAGGCGGGGCCGTAGACGGAAAAAGAAGAAGGAATCTCTTCCTGAAGCTGACTCCTCCATTGAATCGAAAACTGCGGCAGAACCCACTGACTTTATTGAAAATGCTAAGCAAAATTCAACAGAACCGGATGAACCAGCCCAGCAGCAACAACCTGTCCTTATGGTGAAAGTTGAAAATGTTGTCCATGAAAAATTCAAACAAACTGAGGAAGTGAAGGTAACTTTTCTAGTTATGTGTGTGAAGAAATGCTTTGTTTTTTCCAAAGAAAATCTCATTCTTTGATCTGGTAGGATGGAAGATAAAGAGTGCTGTGCAGTTAATAAGCGAGCATAGACTATTTTGACAAATCTATTCAGCTGTGGGTGCTCAGCTATTGTTAGAGAGTTAAGCCCTGACAAGATTTACCCTTTTAGTGATACCACCTCCTTCAACATAAACCGTTGTCAAATTTTAAGCTTCTTTGCACATTTTACGTGTACCTATAACTTATAAGGATGCATTTGGCGTCACAGCAGAACAACCCTTTCCTGGACACCTGCAGTGGTTAGAGAGACTTAACATTATCATCTGGCTAGTCTAGTAAATAATTTGATACAATGGGTGATTTGTTTTATTTATTTCTATTTACCTATAGAGATGGGCACAATATGTCAGTGTATCGATATATCGAAATATCGATATTCCTACAAAGAGATATCGATACGTCGATATATCACTTCATGCTGTATCGATACGATATATCGATATTATCAAGACCGTTGTATCGATATATCGAAATATCGATACAATTTTCCAAAAATATGTCTTTAAAAGTGATGTTTTCAAGAAATCTGACTGAAAATTAAGGGAAAAAACAGGTTTTATTCGATTTCAAAATATCGGATGGATTGTATCGATATCACGATATATCGTAACGTGGTGTATCGATACGAAATCTTCGATATATCGTATCCACTGTATCGATATATCGATATATCTATATTTTTTGCCCATCTCTATTTACCTATATTCATAAAAACAGTAGGTAGGTACCTTTAGTATAGTACATAGTGAAGTATAGTATAGTGCTGCTAGTAAAGTAAGCAGCATAAGGAAGGCAGTGGTACAGCACGGAATGATGACAATTAATTGCATTCTTGTTCATTCATTATCATTGTAAAAAAAAACTATCACTCGGTGTAGAACTTGTGTCTTTTTTTGGCATTCAATCATTACCAACCTCCAAAGAATGATTTCAACTTTGGGTTTGAGTAGATACTCCGTGTGTAGGTACCTAGATATGTCCAGAGCACAAATATCATTACTAAGGAAAATGGATCTGCTTCACAATCACACCCACCCAGTAGGTGTCTGACAGCCACCATCCATGCATATGATTTCTCTTGCTCTTCAGGCATTGACGCAAGAAATCATCAAGACAATCCGCGACATAATAAGCATGAATCCGCTCTATCGCGAGTCTCTTCAGCAAATGCTCCATCAAGGTCAACGTGTTGTCGACAATCCCGTGTATTTATCAGACTTGGGTGCAGCTCTGACCGGCGCCGAGGCAGCTGACCTTCAAGACGTCTTAGAAGAAATGGATGTAAGTTACATTAGATTAAAGAAGTAAAGAACCCAATTCTTTGTAAATTGTACCTAATAGAAATTATTTAATACCTTGACTTGAGTATATTCAATGATCTGAATAATGTTTAATAATGAATATTCTTTCTTTATACCTACCTACCTACTTTCAGTAACATAAATTTGGTTAGGTAGATACTCAAGAATTTTTTAATTTTGTAACGTCCATTTCAACTTTTTCTTAACTTACCTACAATAATTTCTTTATGACCGGCCTTCCTTAGATTCCAAAGCGCCTCATGCTCTCACTGTCTTTGCTGAAGAAAGAGTATGAGCTCAGCAAGCTGCAGCAAAAGATTGGTCGTGAGGTGGAGGAGAAAGTAAAGCAGCAACACAGGAAATACATTCTGCACGAGCAGCTGAAAGTGATCAAGAAGGAGTTGGGGCTTGAAAAAGACGATAAAGATGCAATTGAAGAGAAGTTTCGAGAGAGAATAAAGGTAAAGAAACACTTCATATTTATTATATGATTTTGTTGATAATTTATTTTAATTTATTTGATCTCTCTTACCCACTACTAGAACAAGATTGTTCCTAAAGCTGTAAATGAAGTCCTGGAAGAAGAACTGAACAAATTAGGATTTCTGGAGAGCCATTCTTCGGAATTCAAGTAAGTCAACGTCTAACGTCGTTTACACTGCTGAAAATTAAATAGTTAGTAAATACTAAATTAATACTCATCATTTGTGATTCAGTGTTACGAGAAATTATCTGGACTGGTTAACCTCTTTACCATGGGGCGTTACATCAACAGAAAATCTCCAACTTGACACCGCACAAAAAATCCTGGATGAGGATCATTATGGCATGGAGGACATCAAGAAGAGGGTCCTTGGTACTTATCAGAAAATTGTAATATAACAAAAACTGCTAAATGTGTGCAATCAACATGGATCATTCTTGATTTACAGAATTTATTGCTGTCAGTCAGTTGAAAGGAACTACTCAAGGCAAGATCCTCTGCTTCTACGGTCCCCCGGGTGTGGGAAAGACGAGCATAGCACGATCAATTGCTCGAGCACTCAACCGAGAGTACTTCCGCTTCAGCGTAGGTGGGATGACAGATGTGGCGGAGATCAAAGGCCATCGACGCACCTACGTTGGGGCCATGCCCGGCAAGGTCATACAGTGCCTGAAAAAAACCAAGACTGAAAATCCATTGGTTCTAATTGATGAAGTTGATAAAATTGGAAAGTAAGTATTTTTTTCTCTTTCTGCTAATTAGTAATTAATGTACACTTTTTCAATCATTAAATGGGAGGAAATCTCATGGAAGTCAACCAATGAATTTCAATCAACAGCATTTTTAATCTGTAAAAAAAAAAAAAAATGTAGGTAGAGGGTTTATGTAGTAATGTAGTCAAAGTCTAAAGTATCATATTTATGTACTCGATAAAAGTCCGGGTATTTTCAATCATTTACATTCTTTGAAACCATAGGGAGGTTTATATTCTTGCTCGGCGTACTTAGTACATAGGTACCTACCAAGTATTTAAAAAGAAGAGATTTCCAAAAACTGGGGTGAAACTTAAATGTGGGTGGTGAGGCTTATATTCAAGTAAATACGGTAGAGGTACTTAATTTTTTGTTAGTAAAAGTGGGCTAGTTAACATATTTGTTGATATTTTATTTTCTATGTACCTACTTCTATTTACAGGGGCTATCAAGGAGATCCATCTTCAGCACTGCTAGAGATGCTGGATCCTGAGCAGAATTCCAATTTCTTAGATCATTATCTGGACGTACCAGTCGATCTATCTAAGGTACTTCCCTTGCCAATGTTTTTATTAGCTGTCCATAAATCATAGCTTGTCTACATATTTTGCTGCACGCATGGATTTAGGAACTAGGTATGCAGGGGCAAAATGATAAAAATAAATAGGTACTTATGTACTGAGTTACTTTTATGTTTGGCTGTTTTTAATAGTGGTGTAGGTATATTGTGATAATTATGCACAACATTCTTCACTATTCTTTAAACTGCCACTGTGTGCCACACTTATTTTTGCTATAAAATACAACTTCAAATTCCATAGTTTCTCAAAACATGATGTTCTTGCAGGTTTTATTCATTTGCACTGCAAACATCACTGACACAATCCCAGAGCCGCTGCGCGACCGAATGGAAATGATCGACATGTCCGGTTATGTTGCGGAAGAGAAGCTGGCGATCGCAAAGCAGTACTTGATTCCGCAAGCGATGAAAGACTCCGGACTCAAGTCGGAGCAACTGGACATTCAGGATGACAGTTTGCACATGCTGATAAAATCCTATTGCAGAGAGAGCGGAGTCCGAAACCTGCAGAAGCACATTGAAAAAGTCATTAGAAAAGTTGCCTTCAAGATCATTAAAGGGGAAGCAAAATCATTTCACGTTAGTCCTGAGAACTTACAAGATTTCGTTGGCAAACCCGTCTTCAGCCATGATCGAATGTATGAAGTTACTCCACCGGGGGTAGTCATGGGATTGGCATGGACAGCAATGGGTAAAATATCTTTGAATTTTGTATCAACTAAACTTAGTACAGTCATGGAACTATGTATTGTTAGTTACTTGACCCGCATGGCTATCATTATATTTCCAGCAACTAGTGTACGTACATACTTCATTTCGACCTTTGTCTCGAATCGCAAAAAAATAAAAAATAAAATAAAAATTGAAATATTCTTTGAACTTATCCAAGACTGTAGAGGTACCTACACTGGAACAAATAATAAACGGTATTCAAAAGAAAAGGATTGGCTGATTAAGGGTTGATGGCATCATCCCATGAAGTCTGTGCTAGCACAATAGTCTAACTGTAGTAGGTGAGCTCTGATTTCATTGATAATAAATAACAAGGATTGATTGTCAAGGAACCTGACAAGCAGCCAATCTGTTTCATTCAAATACCATTTTTTATTGGTTTGAGTGTACTACAGGTTTGAACACCACTATCCATAGTTTCAGTTGCATCTGCTTTTCATTCTTCCAGGTGGATCGACGCTCTTCATTGAAACTGCTTCTCGAAAGCCTCGAGACACAAACCATGAGGGATCTCTGGAGTTGACGGGTCATCTTGGTGACGTCATGAAGGAGTCTGCCAGGATTGCGTTGACAGTTGCACGGAACTTCATGTTGAAAGAAGATCCACAGAACATTTTTCTCAACGCCAGTCATTTGCATCTGCATGTTCCAGAGGTACGTAAAGAAGAGCTCTTCAACCAAATGTGCTAGGAATTGAATGTTTATTGGTTTTTTGGTGGATATTTATTTTTTATGAAACATGCCCAGACCTCAATTCTATAATAATAGAAATGGGGCCAACACAATGTCGGGTCGGGGACACTGGCGTAACTTTGATGTTGCAACCCCCGCAGTCACGGTAAGGCCAAGGGCTTGGAGGGCCTGAAAATTTGATCGCATAAAAACCAAATAAAGCAAAAATATTCGTAAAAATAAAGGTCGGTATCTGAAGTTACGCCACTGGTCGGGCCTTCAATTTTTGGACATGTAATAGTTTATTACAAACTCAATGTCAAATTCATCTACCAATGCTCTCCCTCGCATTTATGGTCCCCTCGGGCCGGTCTTCCCTCTCGAGGCGAATGTCTCCCTAAATGGGGTCCCATCGGCCAGAACACCCCCCCCCCCCCTCCCGGTCCATCACCATTGCCTTGCCTCCCCCGAACCGGCCCACTTGGTCCGCCCTCCCCATGACAATGAACAAGTCTCATTGCACAGAGTATTGGCTAATGTCTCGTGGATTTTAAGCAACCCATTCGCAATCGAAAAAATAGGAACTTCTAGTAGTAGTATAATGGTGTCTAATAACAGCGAGGTCATTTTGCGCACATTAAAAATTTTTAAACTTATTATTCACTGCAGTTAAAAAATTCTTAATGTGCGCAAAACCTCGCAAAACCTCGCTGTTGACGCAGCAGGTAGCGAATGGGTTGCTTGAAATCCAGACATCAGCCAATGAGCTCTGTGGCAATGTGACTGGTTTTGAAAGAGTCTTGGATCTAATTTTCATCGTGATTGCAGGGTGCTACTCCTAAAGATGGTCCCAGTGCAGGATGTACTATCGTGACAGCTCTGCTGTCTCTTGCCAAAGGTGTATCAATTCGACAAGATGTAGCGATGACGGGGGAAGTGTCTCTCATGGGGAAGGTTCTGCCTGTCGGTGGAATCAAGGAGAAAACCATAGCGGTGAGTGTCTTTTACCTCTAACATTGATTCATGTGTAAAGCAACAGAGTGTGTGCAAGACATCTCTAGTTCGGTACAAAACCTACCTCGCTGGCTCGGTCGGAAACCGTGTGCTATCTATTCCTCGATGCTCTTCTAGCAGTTTAAGGTATTTCGATAATGCTTATTTCAAGGCATAGGATTAAAGGTTTTGATATTTTACACTAAAATCATCACAACCAGTTTTATGACAAATTACATCGCTGAGAGTGTAATTCCAATAATGATAGGTGTGTTTATCAAATTTTCTATAGGTAATAAGGTAAAAGTTTAAATTTGTTAACTCCGCAGTTAAACTGACGTTTTATTCTAATTTTGCGGTGCTTTGAGCAACTTTTTTGTTAATTTGTTGTATTATGTAGGTATGTTTTGTTAATATCCAGATGACATTGATCTATGTTTTGATTTTTTCTTTTTCTTTTGTATAATACAAAAAAATGCAAAAATAATAAAATAATAAAATACAAGTAAAGAATATATAAAAAAAAAATTAAATTAATACCTATCATGTTAACCATACAAACCTGGGGGCCTATTCTATAGGTCTGTTCGTTTACCCTGCCAAAAGCTACAGCAAACTGCCACAAGCACACATCATCCAATCAGATCGTTCATCTGTAGCTTGTGGCAGTTTGCTGTAGCTTTTGGCAGGGTAAACGAACAGACCTTATAACGAATACGAAATCATTCCGGCCTGGAATCATTTCACGGCCTTAAGGATAGCATTGAGGAAATGATTCGAGGCCAGAATTATTCCGTTTTCGTTATAGAATGGCATGTTTCACGGGCTGAGGAGCCGGCACACGGTTGACCTTGAAGTTGCGTGTACGCAGTCACGTCCTAGTTCATGTAGGCTAGACTAATTTCTAGGTGTAGGGTTTAATTTTGTTAATTATATTTCAGGCAAAACGAGTGGGCGTTAAGTGCATAATTCTCCCAGAAGAGAATAAAAAGGATTTCAATGACTTGCCCAGTTTTATCACCGATGGCTTAGAAGTGCATTTTGTTAGTAACTACAGCGATATTTATAAAATAGTGTTTCCATCCGGTTCTGCATGATAATTATTAATTAATTAGTGCCAGAAGATGTAATTAAATAATTACCTACATTATGATGTGTTTGCATTGTTATTATAATTAAAATGATTAAATATTTGTAATGTATTTGTTTCCATAAAAAAATTATTTTAAAAAAAAATTTAATAAGATTCAATTTTTTTTTGGAAACTTCTTGTCTTGTACAAAACTTACCTAGTTTTTAAAAGTTTCTTTGACTAAAAATGACCTTGAACTTGAACTGATTGAACCGCGGAGTTTATTCATTCAAGGTCAGTATTGTCGAATGTCAGTGTCAAGTCTGTAGATTTATAAATTATGTCTACTTTTGTTACAAAACCCCAAAGTATATTACTTTTTAGTGGTAAAAGGAAATCTGGAAAAGACTTCATTACAGAAAAACTGTTGGAGAGGTGATTATTGTTATTTTTTATATTATATGAATTAAAAACTAGAAATTAAATGAACATAACCTACAAAATATTTTTTCTTTTTTGTGACGTGCCCACACATCCCGAAATGATCCTAAACAAGAATTATTGTTATTTTATATCCATCATACATTTCTTACAGAATTGGTAAAGAAAAATCCGTAATTATAAGAATATCTGCGCCAATAAAGAGACACTGGGCTACAAAACTTGGCTTGAATCTTGATGAGTTGTTGGGCACAGGCGAATACAAGGAACGATTTCGAAAAGAAATGATAGACTGGAGTGAAGAAGTCCGAGCCGGAGATTACGGGTTTTTCTGCCACTCTGCAGTAGATATGTTTAAAGGTGAAGGGGGATGAAAATGACGTATCTACTACCTAGTATTTAATTATTTCATTTTTTGATTTTTATCATCTTGCAGCTAATGAAAAGTTAATATGGATTGTAAGCGATACCCGCAGAAAGACCGATCTAAAATGGTTCCGTGAAAACTACGGCAGTGTAGTGAAGACTGTCCGCGTGTTGGCTTCGGACAGTGTTCGACTTCAACGTGGATTCAAGTTTACAGCCGGAGTTGACGATGTGGCTTCCGAATGTGATCTGGACTCCGTTGTTGATTGGGACTTGCAAATTACAAATGATAATTCCAATCCAATGGAGTTAAATAATAATTTGCAGGTGATTATCTCTCTCACAGGGGTGGAGATATAAATATAATACAACTACAATGGTATTATTAAGTTTTAATTTCCTACAATGCAGACTACATTTGTAAAAAAAGCTAACTTAAAAAAAATATGCACAGATTATGGGCACCAGGAGGCCTCCCCCCCCCTACCCACCTCCATGAATGTCGAGAAAAATAAAGAAGTTTTGTGGTGCTGGTGCTTAACGTCATATACCTAGTTGTAAATAAAGTGCACTTCAGAACGTCTCAAAATTGTTTTCAGTGTCGAAAACTGCCTGTATGGCAGCTTCCCCACATCGTGGAAAAGAGCTTTTCTAATGCCTTGCGCCCTCTGGACCGAGATCGTTCGAGTACTCGTATGATCGAACATAACGTCCTTCCGAACAAAAATGGAATTTAATGTGCTACGTACGTCAGTTTACTAGGAAAATATTCCGTGTAACGCGTTGATGAGCACAGAACATACAACTTGACTGAAATTTGGCAAAAATATCTAAAATGTTGGTACCAATGGCCATGCAAAGTTTTAAGTTGATCGGTCAATCGGTTCTAGTTTAAATTTAAAAAATCACAGGAAAGATGGTTTTAAATTTTAACTAATGGGAGGATTTGGCTGAAACTTTGTAAGATTGATAGGACAATGTTGGTCGTTTGACTTGTAAAAATTTCAAATTGATCGAAACAACCAATCGAAGGATTATTTTTTAAAAATTTGAACCAATCACAGGATCCCGTTTAAACACGATCCCAGGGACCGCATTGATTACGTTAGTATGTGTGCAAAATTTCAGATCGATTGGTTGAGCGGTTTGACCTGGGCAGTGACCACAAAAAAAAACTAACAAACAGAGAAAGTGCCATTTGAGTAGGTACTCGCTACGCTCGCTCAATTATTTTGTTTAATCTGACATCCGTGAATCCGTATGAAATTTGTCAAGAATGATCTCAAAAATAGGTCCCCTGGCAGCTATCATTTTGTTTCGGCAGAAAACTTGTAGTAGTGCTCAATAGACCAAAACATAAACTAGTGGCGCCCTCAAAGCGAACTGAAAAAGGGCGTGTCACTATGTGTGACCACCTCTTAGTGCGCATGTTCCAAGACACTTAAATGTCAATCATAATGAGTTCAGTAAAAGTTATACCTAATTACATCGCGAAATAACAGAAATTGATGCTTACCTCAGTGTCAACATTCAAATACAATCGGCATATTTCATTTCAGCACATATTCATACACATTCTTGTGAAAACTAGATATCTATTCACCAAAATCACCATTTGACAAATGCATTTGTTTTTATCACGGTCTTCTGCACCTTTTCTGAATTCGCTCATTCAAAAAAGATTCAGAAGGCCGTGATAAAAACAAATGCGATATGTCAAATGGTGATTTTGGTGAATAGACATCTAGTTTTCACAAGAATGTGTATAAATATGTGCTGAAATGAAATATGCCGATTGTATTTGAATGTTGACACTAAGGTAAGCATCAATTTCTGTTATTTCGCGATGTAATTATAACTTTTACTGAACTATCGTTATACGATTGACATACAAGTGCCTTGCCTGAATGTCACACATAGCTGGAAGAGAAAATGGCGGATTGGGCATGCGCGTTTAGTTTATGTTTTGGTCTATTCCAAACGAATTTAGAAATTATTACTATTTTATTACACTGTAAAAAATACTTCAAGTATTTTCTTAGTACTCCATTCAATTCCAGAGTAACTAACTTGTAAATCTCCCATCTTGGGGAAAATATTATCTCTTGTAGGGACCTATTCCCTCCACAACTTAGAATAATATTATATTATGTTTTATAATTTTTGGGAATGGTTACAGTAATCAAAAAAACATTTATCATTATTATTTTTTAATATCATCAAATTTAAATGGAATTTGTATGTACAATACAGTATTTTACTTTATATATTAAATACCACAGCATTAATCCTTATTTCTAGTTAAACCCATGCAATCATATTATAATACTTTTTCTTGTACAGCTACAAAAATTAATAGTTAGAAGTAACAAATTTTAGCAACTGAACTAAAAAAGTAAAAACAAGGCAATACGAGCCAAGTTGCCTTTTTGATTGGATGTAAGGTATATGTATGAACATACCGTGGGTAGGTGCAGAATTAAATAAATAATTAGTGCCTAGACATAACCTAATCACTTGCCTAGTTCTTCTGCCTAGCAATGAAATTAAATGATGCTCTGGTCACACATTTAAAACATGAGGATGCACCCTTGAATAATCTCAAAGGAGCCAAAAACAAACCATTGAAAACAAAACGTGTGCACTAGAAAAGAAATTGTGGGTATTTTAGTGTATCAAATGTAAGGTAGGTATTATATTATTACAAATTACTGAATAAGTATAAGAACATAAGAAAGGCTTCTCTGTAGGTACTATATTAATAATAGTTGATGTATTCATTGACAAGCTTGCGACAGGGAATTGAACCCTCTTCAATTCTTATTTCATTATTTAATGTGAACATCTATAGAGTAGTAGGACTCTTATTTTCCAGTCATATCCATTTCCTTCAAATGAGCAGAGTGTAATGTTTATTCTGATCGAACCACAAGATGATCTTCTACTATTGATGGTTAATGCCTCGAGTTGGAAAGCAGCACAGCGTGGATTGAGCATCTTATTCATTGTAATCCCACCAATCCTTCTCATATCCCTCATGAACATGCTCCAAAAGTACTTTTCTTCGGCTGTCGCAGTATCTGGAGGTGGCAGAGAGAATGAAATATAAGATAATTGTTTTTCATTGATGGTTGCTACCAGGCACATTTTTTAAATTCTATTTTAAGGCAACTATCGAGAAAGTAAATAATACCTCTAGGTAGGGGTGTGCGAATATTCGAATTAGGCGAAGTCGAATACTTCGATTGATTTATTACATGTCGAACACTTCGAAATGTCGAAGTATTCGTTCAAATTCGAATAGTGCGCGCGCGTCGGTAAAGAAGTTTCCATTTGACCAATCAGCGCGGCGCGCACCTTTGGCGCGCACAATACACACACCCCCCTCCAAGTTCCAACGCCAACACTCGTTTTGTGTCAACACAAATTTGTTGCAAATTTGTTGCAGCCGTGCCAAGCAAATTCATGTGTTTTGTGTTGTATTTTTAATTGTGCAAAATATTTCCGACACGAAGTCGAACTATGGAATCTGCTAACGCAAATTTAGAGCAAGGAAAAGCGGCTTTGGAAATTGGAACTCTTTTTCCCTGGCAAGGGCGAAGTGCAACACGCGTCAAAGCATTTTGAAGACGCCTTATCTTCAACTTAGGTACAACACAAGCTTATTGAGCAGGAAATAATTTCCTTTTGTTAATAGCTGAGATTAAATACAATATTTCGATATTGTTTCAATTTTAGGGGTCTATAGGTAGGTAGGTATTTAATTTTTACTGTTCAATACCACATTGTAAAAAGTATGTTTTTATTTATAGGCACTATCAAATTTCCAATTTGGGTTCCGAGGAAGTTATTCCTGTGATGCCAGCCTAGCTGGTTTAACTCAGACCATTATCAATGCAATTGATAACGGGGGGCAGGTAGATGCACTGTTATTAGATATGTCCAAGGCTTTCGATGTCGTACCACATGACAAACTCTTGATGAAACTTACAAAGCTGCCCGGTATTGATCTGAGGGTGGTAAAATGGATAAGTGAGTACCTTTATGACAGAACCCAGCGAGTCCGAGTAGGAAATGAGATGTCAGAATCAACCCCTGTAAACTCAGGCGTGCCACAGGGCAGTGTGCTCGGGCCTTTGCTGTTTCTTGTTTACATCAATGACATTTCAAGTAACATAAGATGCAGCATCAGACTCTACGCAGACGATTGTATCCTGTACCAAGTGATCAAGTCAATTTCCGATTGTAACATACTTCAAGAAAGTTTGGATGCTACTTGTATATGGATACAGGAAAATGGAATGAAATTGAATGTAGAAAAGACTCAGCGTATCTCCTTCAAGCTCTCCCCTTCAGGAACAATTGACTTTCCCTATTCCATAGGAAAAAATGAATTAAGAAAATCTAAATCCTGCAAGTATCTGGGAGTGACCTGTGATTCCAAACTTTCGTGGGACAGTCATATCAGGATGGTAGTTTCCAAAACGATGAAAACTCTTCATTATGTTATGCGAAATCTGAAGAAAGGGTCAGTCCAAGCTCGGGAAAGGGCATACATGACTCTTGTTCGTCCTCTATTGGAATATTGTAGCTCCATTTGGAATCCTCATCTCGGTATCCATACTGATTTACTGGATAAAGTCCAAAGGAAGGCCATACGACTAGTTTGCCGTAACTTTGACCGATACTCAAGCAACGCTCTTCTCCAGAAGCATATGAATTGGGAGCAATTGGCTTCAAGAAGGGAAAAAGCACTTCTCATTGTGATGTACAGGGTTCTCACAAACCAAGCAGCATGGAGTGAGCTCCAGAGTGGTATTCCTGTTCCTGGTAGAGTAGTGAGTAGATTGGACCACCCTTTCAAGCTCTGTATCCCAAGGTACTACTCGACTACTGGATTACATTCACTGCTGGGAAAGGGAATACGGCTCTGGAATGAACTGAAAATCGTAGAGCTCCCTGACTCATTAAGCAAGTTCAAGTCGTTACTCGACGCCGCACATTCTAAGGAGAGGGAAAGGAATCTAAATGGATTTCACACAGAACTCGTAGCTTTCAACGACCTACAACGCTCTGAGATTATTGAGCAGCTACACCGGAGGAAAATTTCATGTACCGGGGATAAAGTTATCTTAACTAAGAAACTTGCTGATGCCATGCTTATTGAAAAGAAGAATATTAAATCATTTAAATTCATTCTGCTTAGGGTAAATGATAGCTAGTGGCATTTAATTACGTGACTTGTAGATATCTTTTATTAATGCTCTAAATACCTCAATAATTTATGAAACATTTTATTCTGTGACGTGTAATTGTTATAATTATAATTATGTACTTGATTGACAATGTAAATTATTGAACTGTATTGTGATTGTATTGTTGCCACCGAACATGTTCTAAGCAATAAATAAATATTATTATTATTATGCTATGCTACGCTATGACCTATGTCTGTCTGATACTGTTACATTAATTAAAAAATATAAATCTAAATTTCTTGAATTATTTTTTAAATTTGTTGGTAGGAAAAATAGCATTATTTACAAAAATATTCGACTTCGAGAAACTATTTGAGAAACTTCGATATTCGAATTCGACTTCGAGAAATTCATGGGCAACTATTCGACTTCGACATCAAAATTCACTATTCGCACACCCCTACCTCTAGGTACTAGAAAGCCCCGCCATGTAATACATGACCTAATCACAATATTTTCTGATCAAGGTATAATAGAGAGCAACCCTTGAACAACTCTTGCTGACGAATTGACTGATCGTGACAATTGATTGACCCTCACGGAACTACCGACCTCAATGGCAACTCAATTCGAAATCTTGATATTTTTTTTAAAAACAAACCGAAACAATAATTAAATATAAATGGATCTGTTCAGTGAAGAATTAACCCAAAGTGGCAGTTTCCAAATTAATATACTTACTTAGAATATTGAAAACAACAACTGAAAAAGTTTGAACGATTCTAAACGAATCCAAATTCTGAATTCGAAATCATACCCAAATGAGTTAAATATACGAAACAAATACGCAACATAAACAATTACAGCACAATCAAAAATTTCCAACATTTAAAATTTATGCTAAGAAAACACGGGACACACTATCAAGTTTATATGAAAGAAGAGTGAAGAGCATTTCTGTCGTTGTCTGACTACTCTCACGTGACCTTACTTTCCTCACTGCTAATTGGTCATGATCGATAAAGCACAAAGTATACTTGAAGCCCATGGTCAAAGACTGAGTAGTAGAATTTAATGCGATTTTATTCAGGTCTCCACATAATAAGATTCAACCTGATTATATAAATGTACGCATCTCTGCAGAAATCACAACAATTAACAACAATACAATTTTGTTTTCTAAATGGTACTTTCAGTTTTCAATATACTCAAATCATTTTCAAAATGCGATGTGACGTAAGGAGGTACACTCGAGAAAAATTTCCAATATCAGAAAAGTTCTCTTGCGCCCCCCTCCCCCCACCCCACACAACATTTTCAACCCCCAAAATAACATCTAATTACATTTAAATGTTGCTTTTCAAGTGGTTCTATTTAGTCAAGGTCCACAGAGTTAAATTGAATTTCGCTCACTGCCAATGGATTCACAGCTTCCTGAAGTTTCAAAGTTTCGAAAAAAGTATGTTTTTCCATGATATTGTGCATTCCTTGTAATATCTCTCGAAATACTCAACGGATTCGATTGAAATTGTGTGCACTTTATTTGGCTCGAAATTATCTACAGGAAAAGTCCGGGTTTGATTGAAATTGAGCTAAAATGACGATTTCTATAGAGGTCTATCGTAACGCAACTTCCGAGCTCAAGGTCAAAACTGTGCTTTAATAGTAAAGGATTATTATTATTATTATTCATAAGTCGTCATTATGCATTTAACAGTGTCAACGGCTATGCTAATAGTAATATGTAGTGCTATTAAATATGTGTGGTAAATGCAGCTCACCTGTATTTATCCTGTACTTTTTGTTTTATATCGGCGAGATTCTCCGAAGTTATGTCTCGTTCCAAATATTCAGACAAGGTTTCAGTGGCAGTCTCCAGGTCCTTTTGGTTATCCTAAAAAGTAAAACCAAGCCGTCAGTACTCCGGACAAAATTTGAAAGGTCAGGTTCACTAAAAACTAGTACTAAAAATAATCACCTCGAATATGACGGACTGGTTGTTTTTACACAGATAGTACGCAAATACGTAAGTGTACATCAATGTTTGCCGGCACTGGCATAAAATGTCCACTGCTTTTCTTAAGAACTGGACCTATAAATAAAACAAGGTCATGAATAAAAGATGATGTATGCAGTCCCATTTTTACAAGTCAGGTAGAGTTGCAAATAAAACGTAAATTACATACTACATCGCGAAGCGCAACAATAAAAAATAACTCTATTGGTGGTGGTAAATTACAATACTACCCAAGAACTAGCAATACAATTCAAAAAGTGATAAATCAGCATGATTTAGACTTGGGACCAAAGGTTCGTTTACAGTTTGACCTTGATGCGCAGGCTACTGGACTGCTAGTCAATCAGATGGCTCAGTACCGAAGTGGTGGAGCGCAGCCATTTAAGGCCAAAAAATAGACCATGTTTTTGCCTTCGTAAGCGATACGTCGGTGCTTAACGAGCTCTCTGAGAGCACTGGAGCTGGTGGAACTTGGCATAATATAGGGAAAATCCGCCTTAATGCTGGGGAATAATATACATCTCAAGGTGTTTTTCCGCAATATTGTTGTAAATTTTGAAACATTTAATTGTACCATGGAGTGGGGGGGGGGGGGGGAGGGGTCCTTGGCAGCTAAGCAAAATAACAATACATATAAATATTATTTTATTTAGACCCGGTTGCATGATGTCCCGATATAAAGTTCACTTTAGCCTAAAGTGGACTTTAGCGGTCTAGATGTCTGTGTTTCATTGGCTGTTGCCATGGTTTCAGGTGATAAATCCTACCGCTAACTTTATCGGGACTTGGTACAACCGGGCCTTATTATTTTTGTTATTTATTATAATTCCACTCCCCCACCCGACATTTTGTTGGAAACGGGCAACAGATTTATTAGTCATTTATTATCTATTCAATTCAGAATCTATACCTATTTGAATATGGATTCTCAAAAATGATTTGTAAAATTCATACCTCAATCCAAGACATGTTATGCTGCTGCATCTCTTCCATCTTTTCTTTGACAGACGCATAGAGTTTGTGTTCAAACTTGAGCGACTGCATGTGATTCATGTAACGGTTGCAGTAAAACAGGTAGCGTTGCAAGGCAGCTCGCGACTTTTCTTGGGCATCTCGCGCTGCTTTCGCCTCGTCTTCATCGTAACGATTGCAGTTGTACCACGATGAGCCGTGTGGCTCCCAAGGACCGAGACACACCCAACAGAAGTCGGCTTTGCAGTTCTGGTTCTTGCACACCATGTGATTACAGCCTCCATCCTTCTCAATTGTGACATTACACTTTGGACATTCCTAAAAAAAAATAAGTCAAATATAGTATGCAAAAGTTAAGCCTGAATCACATGAGAACTTTGTGGAAAAGTTAATATTATTCAAACACAAATTATTCAATCATTTATTTCCCTCGGCCAGGGAGAAAACACAAAACATGGTCTTCCTAATGGTTAACAAAATCCCTTCCTGTAAAACTGCCTTGATGTGATCGAGGTTTTACTTTTAGAAAAGCACATTCTAACTACACTAGGAAAACACTCAGTGTAACGCGTTGATGAGCGTGCAGAGAACCGATATGCGCAACATCTCCAACCGACCACAATACACTCAATAATGGATTCCTAACTAACTACCTACATCATTAAATAAATTAATATTGCGACCCTGCTTCCAACTATTGTTGGAAGTCAGGGGTGAGGGGGTGGGATGATCCCACCAATGTTCTAGGGCACTTGTGTTCTCAGAGCCGACTTGCCAAGTCAGAAACTCCACACTTCTTCAATCTCTTCTTCCACTTTTTCAGCCTCCTCTCTTTCCACCAGTTCCCTCCATCTCTCCCTGTCTTCCCACCACTTCTCTGTTGTAATTACCCCCCAACACTCTCCTCTTTCTTCTTCTACATCATTATTAATTTGTATTGAAACTTTCAATCTAGGTATACTATGAAACAATAGGCCATTTAAGAAAGTCAAAGCGCATGCAATAAAGCCTGGCAGGTCCACAGCCGTCGAGTATGTAGTGACTAGTTCTGTTTAGTGTCTGTCATATTTACGTGTTGTTTTCGAGAAGGCTGTGGGTGGGATGACGTCACACCAGTCCTAATAAGTGCACACTGCGCATGCGTTTAAGCCTGATAACATTAGTACCACACCTCACCAACAGATGTATCTTTACTTTCTTAAATGGCCTATTGAATAAGAGATCAATGTAGTACTGTGAATTTGGTAATTTTCCTAGAACGCTTCTGACAATGATTTTAAACTCATAAAATGTCAATAAGTATGTAATTACTCGACTGATTGGGCGTAAAATGTGTAAAACTTTAGATAATGTTGATCTTGATCAAAATCAAGATTTCAACTTAATCGGAACTTTCTGATTTTCGACCAATCAGAAGATATTATTTTTAAACCAAAAACCAATTGGAGGATTTGGCTGAAACTTTGTAAGAATTGAGACAATGTAGGTTGCAAAGACAGGACAAAATTTCAAATTAATTGGACCCACCAATCGAAAGATTTAAAAAAAAATTTGAAGCAATCAATGGACTTCAAAACAATTAGGTACCCACAGCTCGATCGGAGAAACGGTGCAACCTGTATTGCGGTACGGTGGTACGAACAAAAAAAAGAGGTCCGTGCGAAAAGAGTGACAAAGGGGACGCTCGCTCAATAATCTCAGAGGACTGTGTAACAAAATACCAACAGTACGCACGAGCAAACCATATTTCTAATAATACTGACTAAGATTGGAACCCAATTATCAGGACTCATGCTTTTCCACCTGTGTTCGTGGATATTAGATTGCAAGAATTAATAATTTAAGTCAAAATGTACCTACACTTGAGCAAACTAAAAATAGTTTTTGAACAAAACAGATCGGCTGCTGGTCAGGTACCTTGACAATCAATCCTTGTTTTTATCAATGAAATAAGAGCTCACTATGAGAGAGTTGAACGTTAGGTTAATCGGATGATGCCATCAAATCGATTTCAGCCAATCCGTTTATTTTGAATGCCGTTGTTAGTTTGGTAAAGTGTAGTTACATTTATTTAACCCATGTAAAACAACAAAAATTTGTAATTACGTAAGCTCATTGTAAGTTGTAACCAAGTGAAATAAATTGAAACAATAAAGATACAGTACAACACAATTTAACATGAGCATAAACAGTGTCATCACGAAGCGTATTTGATGGGTATCATGACAACGCGTCAAGAACATGATGAGAAACAATGGTATCGACTATCGAGGCATTACCTTGGTATTGGCTGCTATCCAGTTTGACGTTTCAGAGTCGTCGTCACACTTCTTGATCCACTTCCGTAGTAAGTGACACCTAACCGGATCGTGCCAGTTCTCTCCACAAGAGAAACAGAATGTGTGCGTGCATTTACATGTCACCGGCCTCGACTCGACGTACTGTACTTTGATTGCGTTGTTGCAATCTGGCGACGGACACCACCTCAGCAGCCTGTTGCACTATTAAACGAAACACAAAATATAAGACACAGAATTGAATAATTTTGTAAATAGGGACTGGAACCCAAATGAATATAGGTTCCGGTACCGGTTCCTGGAAAAAAATAAAACAACGGGTCCGATTCTGGTTCCATTTTGCTTCCATACTGGGTTCCAATAAATCCATCAAATTCAGACAATTTTTTTTTAAATCGACTTTTGGGAACGTACATGCTCAGAATTAATGTTTAACATTAATTTTACACGGTGATCATTTATTTGGAAAACTGCAAATGGTAGTAAATAATTTCAGATTAGAAAGGCAATGAAGTAAAATCCAATGAAATTAATAATTTAAAGACCCCTTATGAATTGTTATGGAACCCTTGAAATAATGTTTTTAATATGAATAAGGGTTCCAGTTCCACCTAAAAAATTAATATGGTTCCGATTCCGGAACCAGTATAAAAATAACGCTTATTTCCGGTTCCGGTATCGTTCCAGTCCCTGCTTGTAAATGTACATACCTCAACAAAACTATTTGTGATGAGATGCTGATACTTGAGCCTCACTTTCGAGTCTCGAACCAGCCGCATAACTGTGGCGTCGTCGACAAGGATGTCACAACCGTGAGCTGCACATTCTATTGTCTGGCCGACACCTTCTTCCATTATCTTGGTAGTGAGGTATTCACCCCAGCATTGGGTGCAGAACCGGTGACCACATTCTAGGCCAGTCATCATCTAGAAACATAGCAATAGAATTAGTGGACAATACATTGAGGTCAAGTCAGAAGCAGACGCGCCTGACAAGGCACGAGAATGTGGTGAAGCAGCAAAGGGCCTGGATGAACATGAGAAAAAACATGAGAAGAATGAACACGGTAAAAAATAAATAAACAAATGTGAAGAAAGTGAGTGAAAATAAAATAAAAAATGCTAATAAAGTGTGAAAAAAGGCTCGCAAAAACAAAGGTTGGGAATTTGCATCAATATCCCATGCCAGTCCGTTATTGAATACGTAAGTGCAAACAAAATCCACTTGATGCAGCCTGCAGGACTACTGGACCTACCGTCCGTAAAATTACAGTATAATTTTGAACATCACTTACTGGTGTAGGAAGCAACATGAAGCAAATCTCACATTCTTCAGTTCCAGAATTGGATGTTCTCCTCGGGACCTGAAATCAAAATTAAGAGTTTGAATTGGAAAATAATTTCCTGGCATGTAGGTAAGTTAGTTGAATGTTTATCTAGGAGTTACAAATTAGATTACAATTCATTCAGAAAAGTAGGTATTATATGTATGACCAGGCTGGAAATATTCCACGGTCAATTAACTGGTCAATTAGTACATTTAGATCAATTGAATTTAAACGAGTCTTTCGGTTTAACTCACAATTTACATTTAAACGGTTAAATGTGTAAACGTCCCACACCTACCTTTGGTTTAATTATTACAGCAGGCGTCGTTCCCGTTCTAAATGGGTTAATCACCCTGGCTTCAGAAAATAACTGATCTTGATCTGCGTCGTAAAATCTCTCCATTAACTTTTCCTTGTCCCACTTGAAATGGTTTAATAAAATCCGTGTTATTGTAGCTGGAATCTAAGGAAGGAAAATAAATTAGAGACCATCTCATCACTTAGTTTTTCATTTCACCCTGTCTACTCGGTGCTTGTACATCACTAGGAAGTTGTCACCCTACAGAAATGCTCAGAAGTAGGTAGGTAACTACCAACTACCAATGTTAATTATCAGAAGGAGGACTGTTTGCTTACCCTGCCAAATCTGCCAAAACCTACAAGTTTCTACACATCATTCCGATAAGGTGTAGCATGTGGCAGTTTGTGGCAGGTTTTGGCAGAGTAAACAAACAGACCTTTTATGAACACTGAAACGTACCTCTCACATCTTTTACCCCGATGTTGGCAAATGTGAGCTTTTCTGCATCGCTAAATGGAGTACCTAGGTACTATTCGGCACTAAAAGTTGCAAATAGCCACCTAGCGAAAACAATTGTCATCTCCCCACCGAGTGAGCCTTAAGAACTCAATCGTAGCTATATATTGAGTTCATTGAAAGTTATAGGTACTAACTACATCTCGAAAGAACAGAAATTGATGAATACTTCTAGTGTCAACAATCAAATAGGTACAAATTGGCATTTTAGGCAGTCTTACGGGATGACCTTGGATTTACATAGTCTGTCTGCCATTGTGGTCTATTTCAAGCATAGTATGGACGGACCTACTTCGGTTACACTTTGCCCAGTGACTTGATAGATGTGTGGAGACAAGTAGAATCGGTAAAAGTGCATTGACCCACTGAATCTATGCGCGAGTGTAAAGTTGAAACTACCAATCCAAAATTTCTAGCCAATCCAACTTCAAGATCATGAACAATGCCAAGATCATTCTTCATGATTTTAAAGTTGTTAAGTGAATGCATGCAAGTCAAATGTTAAACGATAGCAAAGTTCCCAGAACTCTAATTTAATGGCGTCCAAGTTAATCGAGATCAAGTGTAATATGAACCGGTATAAGTCTGCCCTAGCCTACCCCGAGCATTGTTAAAAATCGAGCGAGAGAAAACGGTAAGTTTTCTCAGTAAGTTATGCTTAAATGCTAAGTTATGCTAAGTAGCATAATCAATCTCAACGAAAGAAAAACATTTTTCGTGAGTCTGTAGGTACTACCTACCTACTGCTTAGTAGTAACTGTTGAATCCAATGCCCAATTTTATCGTTAATAACCATTTATTTGCGGTTTATCTAACTGTAGGTAAAAAGTGAATTGAAGGGCAAGTAGGAAGGTATTAGCCTAGAGGTCCCATAGGTTTAATCAAACAATGTTCACAGCTAATGAAATTCGGAGTGTCTATTCGTCCGGCCAGATTGAACTACTTTACCGATATTGCCAACTAGAGGTGACCGCGTGACGTAAGTACTCACGAATTTTATCGTGAGTGTGCGTGAGTGTGCATCTTTATGAAAATGCCAAGCGTGAGCGTGCATTGTTGATACTCACGCGTGAATCGTGTCTTGCGTGATTGTACGTGTCACGAGTAATGCTGTGCCAGTATTGAATGTTTCTTTAATATTCCAAAGACAAGCATGAAAAATATTTTTTAAAAATTGTTGTGTGCCACTGCCAGCAGTACTGTGCGTGGGTATGAAAGTTTTGTTGATCTCAGCTTCCTCCAGTCCAGCCAGACTCTCGAGTCAGCAGTTCTCGGTAAAAGGGATGTTGTATGTTGACTGTTGAGTACGTGTGAAAGTCAGCGAATATCGTCTCTCCTCATATCTTATTTTAGCAACAGTCGAGTTCTGATGTAGGTAGGTACCTACATAGATTGTAGACCGGGCTAGACTACATCATGGCTTTGCGGAAAATACGATTTCCAAAAGTTTTTTGTAATAAATAAAAAAATCTGATAGATTAGATTTAGAAGTAGGTAGGTACATAAATCAGGCACTAGTGACACATGGAAGAACTTCAAGCTAGTGTAGATAAAAAATGTGAGAATTTTGCCTCAAGAGCTGGAAGAGTCTTGGAAGAACGACGCACTGCTCCAAGCTCAGATCATGCCGACAAAACATTGTTCTTGCATCATAACATGTGAGGTAAGTCACAACTCAAAATGAGTAAAATAAATTGAATTGCGTGATTAATCGTGAGCTGTCACTGCGTGAGTGTGCGTAAGTGTGCATTAAATAGGAAATCGTCTGCGTGAGTGTGCGTGATCGACTGATCGTGCAACATTAGGGGAACTGGCGTGCGTAAAAAATAAAAATGATTTCGTGACGTGACCCGACGTGAGTGGAAATCCACTCACGCGGTCACCTCTATTGCCAACAATGAATCATAGCCTACAAGAAGGCCGTGGTCAGAAAGTTTAAAAACGTTTTGTGTCTTTTTGCGAGAATGTTACATTTTGATGTTACTTTGAAGTTTAATGTGTTAATTGTAAGTTAAATGATTAATTATTTGTGTTTAATTGGTTAGAATGAGTATTTTTGGGGATTTAAAATTTGGGGATAGGTTCCCCAACCCGGAAACTTTTGAAAGCTGTATTTAGGAATACGGCAAGAAGATGTTTATAAACATCTCTAGTTTTATAATAGAGATTCAAAAACATTAGAAGCTGCCAAGACAAAGAAAATAAAACTGTTCATCGAGCCACACAACTGACGTGAGCGTCTTCACTCTAGAATTGCTCCTTCATTTACCTTGACTGTCAAAGTGAATACGCTTATCGTAAATTTACCTAAGTCCGCAATACCGGTAAAGGAGTTCAAGGTTAGAATGGCCGGACGAATAAAATTACTCTAGGTACTAGGTATTTGTCCGGCTAGCCGGACGAATAGCTACAGGGAATGAAATGATAATACTACCTAGAACTGTGACAACTTAAGTAAGTGCTTTTATTCTTCCTAATACTAGGTAGGTAGGTAGTAGCCTACCTAGGTATTACCTACCTAGGCTGAAAGGGGGTTAGGTAGCTTTTAAATAGAAATAGGTCCTAGGTAGGTCCTAGTAAGTACACCCTCAACCAAAAAGAATGATGGAACTTACCTCTACGACTGTATTTACTTCCTTTATGGAATCCACCATATGCTGTACGATCTCCTCAGTAGACAAGACTTCAAACGGGTAATCTTCAACATCCGACTGTCTTTCCCGTGGGTTATTGGACTCGACTTCCATAGCAAATTCAACATCATCGCCACTGGATTCATTGCCTGAGTCACCTTCATCGTAAAGTGTCTCCTCTTCGGAATCCATTATGCAAAACCTCCCGTATAATCCTCCGGTAGTATTCTACCGGAGGAATGCTTCAGGAAAGATGTGAATTAACACTACTATTTATGAATTTTTAATGACTGACCCTGTAAACTGAAAATTTTGCTTCTGGTTGATGTTCAGATGTTTCTTTTCGCTTAGCGCATGACGTCAGCTACAACCGTAGAGGCTCATGGGGTTTCTATTGATGACATTCCGTGAATCTTTTGTGTCTCAATATAAATTTAAATAAACCTATAAACTATCGACGTTAAGTCTTGATTCACAATAAAAATGATATTAACTTCTGACACTCAAATATCCTATTTAAAGGAAAGGTATAGGTATTATTAAAACAATCTTTCACTTGCTCTTGATCGTCTCAGCTGTTGCCAAAAATATACACTGAAATAGTCGCGCTTCAGGATTGGTCAGAAATATACGTCTTCAAATCTTCAGCCAATGGAACGTTACATGCGATAATTACATAGCCTTCTATAAATCGGGATTGGGTGGACAACATTTAGAAGGCGGTGAGTGAAAATGACTGACTGACAGTGAGAGGTAAACAAAGAAAAATGTAATTTATTTTGAAAACTAACTAAATGATGTCCATGCTGCCACAAGTAAAAGACTACACAGTTGTCGAGAGAATTGGATCTGGAAGTTATGCTACAGTTTATAAAGCGTACAAGAAGGTAATACCAGTAGAACTTACTAGGTAATAGTTTGAGCAGCAACTTTAGTCTAACACTTTCCTAACCTAACTTATTTTTGATAGAATGGGCCAAGAGAAGTTGTTGCAGTGAAATGTGTAGATAAATCTAAGCTTTCCGGGTCAGCTGTGGACAATCTAATCACTGAAATTACATTGTTAAAAGTACTAAAACACCCTCATATTGTGGAAATGAAAGATTTCCAATGGGATGAAAGGTAAATATTATCCATATGTTTCTACCACTACACGATGAGAATAGTTGAGAAGACTATATTTGCAACCTACCCTAACTAGTACCTAGGTAGTTCCCTGTTTGATATTTGCAGGGAAAGCCGTGTGGGTATTGAGTCTCATTACAATGTGCAATGTTTCCCTTCATTGTAGAAAAGTTTATAAACATCACACCACAAATTGAATTTTAAAATGTAAAATGTAGGTATAAATAATACCTATAGGTAATTAAGAAACATTTTATTTTTGCTAATGTATACCTACTATCTACTTTTTCTCAGATATATTTATATCATCATGGAGTATTGCGGAGCTGGTGATTTGTCTGCTTTCATTCGCAAGCGTCACAAGTTACCCGAATCAGTTTGTAGAACTTTCCTACAACAACTCGGATTAGCTCTGAAATTCCTTCGGTCGCACAATGTATCTCACATGGATTTGAAGCCTCAAAATCTTCTTCTGACATCTAATCCAATCTTAACTCTTAAATTGGGAGGTATATAATTTCCTTTAAATAGTTTAAACTAAGCCACATAAACATACTTTATCTGCTCGTACTACTGCAACATTTTCCATGTGTCATTGTTGTAGTAGGTATCTTATTGGGTAACTTATAATGCCCATTTTCCTGAAATAAAACATTATAGAGCATCTTAGTATACAAGCAGATATGGTACTCTTACTTATTGAAATATAAGAGTAAATTTACAAGTAGATAGGTACCTACATTTGTTTATTCCTAAACCTCATACAAACTCATGTAACAAACAATACTTTCATCTTTCTATAGATTTTGGATTTGCACAGTACTTGTCTGTGGATGACCACAACAGCTCCATGCGGGGATCTCCTCTCTACATGGCACCGGAGATTCTCTTTAAACATAAATATGATGCTAGAGTTGACTTGTGGTCTGTTGGCATCATTATGTTTGAGTGTCTGTTTGGGAAGGCACCTTATTCTTCGAGCAGTTTCCCTGAATTGGCGGCTAAAATACGCTCAAAGGCTCCAATCGATATTCCGGGAGGTAGTTCAATCTCTCCGGATTGTAGAGATTTATTGGAAAATTTGTTGAAACATAATCCTGATGACAGAATTGATTTTGAATTGTTTTTTCAACATCCCTTTCTTGATCTTAAACATGCACCGTCGCTTGAATCATATAAGTTGGCTGTTGAATTAGTTACCAAAGCAATTGAATGTGATGTCAAAAAGCAGCATATCGAAGCATTCAATCTTTACTGCGAAGCATTGCGATACTTTGTTCCCCTGATTCATGGTAGGTATTGAAACATTTTTTTAACGTACAACACATTCCATTTATTAGGATTAAATTGTTCACATTTTATTTTTCACAGCTGAAGCAGACTCTCAAAAGAAAGCTGCCTTACGAAGTAAAACAAATGAATACATCAAACGAGCCGAGGATCTTAAAAATTTAGTTTTCCTCGATTCTAAGCAAGAATTGTCAGCAAATCAGGAGCTACCAACAACCTCAGAGCAGCCTACCCACAAAAATGATTTAAATGAACTAAGTATGTATTGAAAGAGTAATTTATTGTTTTATTAACATTAAATTAACTATTATTCGTTTTCCATTCTTAAGTTTGGCTTTTCATAAATTAAGTATTAACATTAAATTGTATATTGTACGTTTCACAAACTTTATTATTATTGAATCTCAAAATATTTTGCCTGCCTTCTACAGACTTCTTCAGGAGTTTGACAAATTCATTTTTTTTTTTTTTTTATAAAAATTCAAGGCAGGAAGGCAGGCGAAATATTGAGAGATTCAATAATAATAAAGTATGTGAAACGTACAATATACAATTAATTGTTAATTTATTAAATTAACTGCTGGGCATTTTCGAAATTAATAGTGTTAAAAGCTATTTTTAAGCATATTTATAAAATGTATAATTATTTTTGATAGAACACCAGAGTCGAATGACTCCCTCCATGCATACAGCCTTAGAAATTGGCATAACTGCCGAGCAATTCATTACAGAAGGCAAGTTTCAATTGGCTCTCGAGCAGTTACAATGTTGCCTTGGATTATTAGTGCCATTATTATCCAAAGAGCCCAAGGGGCGAAGAAGGGACTTGTTGCACCAGCAGGTAAATATTTATAATTATTGTGAATATCATTGTTTTAAATCTGAATGGTGGTAGACCTACAGATTCTGCTAATTTTAACATTTAAACACAATTTGTTAATTAATGTAAAAATATATTATAAAAAAATTAGATACAAAAGAAGATATTTTTGTAAATAGGACTTGTTACCTCTTAGCTTTGGATTGCATTTTCATTGGTTTACCTAATTAGGTACCATAAACAAAGCATTTATATTTTTGAAGGAAAATATCGCTTTTAGTTGCAGCAGAATCTATGTAGCTGTGTGTCTCCTAGCCTAAATCAATAGAAAGAGCTCCGTAATATTTTTTTTTGTGTTCCATATGTCTTGGATTTCATATTCAATCTATCTCAAATAATTGCATCAATTAACATGAATGGTCTACGGAAAATATTTTCAGAATAGGGAAGTTTCCTGTAACTTAGATTTCAGAATAATAGTTATTTTATTATAGTTGAGATGTTGCTGAACTCAGATATAGTATTATTTTTGTTGTGCGACCAATAGTTTTCGAGAAATTCAGTTACAAAGTTTGATAAATTTCTTCTAAATTTAAAACAGAATAAATTGACATGACACCCGGAAGAAGGGTCTGGAGGGCAAAGTCCCCCAGTTTCAGTCCCGCAGGGCGTTATTTAGAATTTTAACCGGTTAAAAGTGATTCTGGGGCTTTAAAATGCACAAACTGAAGCAAAAAAACTCTCCAATTGTTGCCCCGCAGGGCATTTTTCCAATATAAACATTTTAAAATCGTTTCTGCGATCGAATCTGGGATCGATTTCTGGGATTTCCTACGCGCCTGATTTGAGCATATTGGAGGATGATTCAGCCTCCCTAATTATTTCTCCTGTGTACTTACGTATCATTCTACTCATGTCTTATCATCGAATGACCACGTGGATTTTCTTTCATTTAGGTCCAACACTGGCTACAGCAGGCTGAGAGTTTGAAGACCTTCTTAGAAGTTCAAGATTTGGATAGAAGCAGCCAAGCAAATTCACTTTCAGTAACACAAGATGGGTGTAGTCTACAATAGTATGTTATTAATTGCTGGGATTATTCACTTGTTTAGTATGATTAATTATTGGGTCATTTTTTATCATTATTTTGTTATTTCGTCTCGGCTGTTATGTTACTATATAGGTAGTAATTGTTACTTGCTACAGTTACTAGACTGTTACCTACTTGCTCAGCAGTCAGCTCTGTACCCTTAACTATTAGCTTTGAATTATAAAACATCACTTTTTACTTAGCACGTTTGTTGCTAAGTTGGTTTCAACTGTATTATAATAAGCACCATACATCGTGTTCATCATTATTATTTACAAATCTATTCATGTATCAGAATTCAGATTGAATTATTTTGCTTTATTATTTAAGTACTATCACTGTGATATTTATACCGATTCAATTGTTTGTGCCTATTGTTTTTTTATTTAATAAAATACCCAAAAATTAGGTAATAAAAGGTCTGTTTGTTTACCCTGCCAAAAGCTACAGCAAACTGCCACAAACGCACATCATCCAATCAGATCGTTCCTCTGTAGCTTGTGGCAGTTTGCTGTAGCTTTTGGCAGGGTAAACGAACAGACCTACTGTTTTATTTTATTTCAAACCCCATTTTCATTTTTAATCAGTATGTTTCTATATTACAAATGAAGCAAATGACTACAATTCATTGTAGGTATGTTTTCCTTGTCATTTGGTTTTCATTTTTAAAAATAATAAATTCGAAAATATATTTCGCAGGCCACCACCTTCTTCATGCACTCTCTAAGAAGGTGGTGGTGCACGTATGAATAAAAATACGAAATGTGTGTATTATTAATCAGACAAGGCAGTTAGAACAAAAAAGAAAACAATAATATAAAAAATAATGAGAAGGAGAAGAACAACAATTCTTAAAAATTCAACAATATTCGATTATTATCAAAGGTGCTGTTGTCTAGGTGCCTATCTTTCCTCTGAATCTTTTTCCAGATCTCAATAAAAATTAAAAATAATTATTGATAGGTGAATATTAGAAAAATAGCACGTTCCCGTATTACCAACGTCGATATTTTTTCCCATACTTTCGGTATTATTTCGACCTTTTTGAAATTTCAGGGAATTTGTGGATATTTTATTTTTAATCTAATATTTTCTTAAATATTCCCTTTATACGAGAGTATCTTTTAGAGAACGATCCTACTAATCTAATGTTAAGTTTCTCATTGTCTATTTTTGTCGCATATGAAACCATTGACTACCAAATACACTAGTTGGTAGTCAATGATGAAACACTGTATTGGCTCGCGTAAAAATAACACTCACAAAATTAGAAAAGAAAACAAATAAATTAAATATTTTTTTCTTTTCATCACGTTCATTGTCGTCCACACGAGAAGGAAGGGGGGGGCGCCGTGCCGCCCCCCTCCAACCCAGGACTTTCACAAGAGCCGAAATTATTAGGAAATATGATTTTAAAAAATCAATTTAATACGTGTTGATTGCCCAGTGTCCTGTGTCCTGCAATAACCTATAGAGATGGGATCTCTGATTTTTGGTTAATTTTTTAATAATCGCAATTTTGCTACACTAATAAAAGTAAAACGCTTTGTAGACTGCAGTGTACCACTTCGTATTGCATTTAACCCCTCAGTGGTCGCGATCAAAAATGAAACGCCAGTGGTCGCGTGGGAATCTGTACACCCCAAAACTAAACAATGGCTCACATCTACTAATACGTTTTTGATGGGGCTTTATTTTTTATGGTATGCCACTTATGGATCATACTCAGAAATAATTTAATATCATTATACCTTATTCCTTACACATAGGAAAACATAATCTGAAAACACCTAGAACATTCGCGAAAGTTAGTTCAGCTTCAGGGACTGTAAAATTTACTAGATGGCAACAGTTCTGTCCATCAAACCATAAAATAACGTGTGTTTTCACTTTTCCTTATACAAAGGTACTTCTCGTCGAATTCAAAAAGTCCAAAATGCTTGTGTGCGATTTATTTTGAATGCGCCCTTCAGGCAACAAATTTCTCCACAACTGATCAAACTTGGGTGGTTGAACATGGAGAACCGCAGGATTCTACACTTTGCAACTTTCATTCACAAAATAATTAACACTAAGTCTCCAAAATATTTATATGAAAAACTACAGTTAACAAAGAACTTGCATAGCTACAACACACGACAAAGAAACAACCTAGTTTTCAACCACCACAACTCCTTATCATCTCACTCTTTTTCTATTCATGGTCCAAGGATATGGAACAGGTTACCAGCGACGCTTAAAGAAATTTCATCTGTAAAAATTTTTAAGTGGGAATATAAATCTGTACTTCTTAAAGAACAAGAAAATAATATTGTATTAAAGATAAAGCCAAAATATATTAAACCTCTCTGGCCCATATTACTCATGGCAATTTATTTTTATCTCATCTTTTACATAATTATATGTTAATTGACTCTTCTATAAGGTTCTACAATGTTATACTTATTATGTGATCAATCCTAGTTTTAAAAGAATAGGTGCCTACCACATTATCATGCGACAGCAGGATTTTATTAATGCATGTAGTTGTCTATTTGCTTTGAATGCATAATGTGTATGTTACTTTGCCATTATAGGCACCTACTATTATACTATTATATCTTAATTTTAATTTTAACTATAGGCTAGAACTTTTTTCTTCTTACAGGTTATATGGAAGAACAGACGCATGTGTCTGAATATCGCCTCTTTTGTAATGTATTCTTTGTGCAAAATAAAGACATAATAATAATAAGAAATATCCACAAATCGTGACGCCGGTGGTCACCTGGGGTTACAAAACTCCCACCAAACTTTGACAGCTGCACCACTAGACATTTTCTTGATGTGACAAAATTGGTGGAATGGAATGTCTGGTAGAAACAGACATGGGCAAAATACTCTGTTTCAATATATTTGGAATACAAGATACTGATACTTTTAATTTGGTTGGGTATCTAAAATACAAGATACAAGATCGTATCTTTAGATACTTCAAAAAAGATACATTTAAAGATACTTTTTTTATTCTCATACATATCATCCAACAGTAAAAATTGTAGGGAATTACTTTCTAAATACAATTTTAATTTGTTCTATTTGTAAATTAGAATAGAATAGATTCAATACGGCAACAATTGTATTATTTGATGCTTGATTGAAATCAAGCAAGAGATCAAGCTGTTTTTGAAATTCTAGGCGCATAAAAATGTATCTTGTATTTCAAATCTTCAAAAAAGATACAAAATACTTTAGAAATGGGTATTAAAAATACAAGATACTGATACATTTGGCTCATGTATTTAAAATACTAGATACAAGAAACAAATGTATCTAAAATACGTATCTTAATTGATACAAGGATACAAGTATCTAGATACTGCCCATGTCTGGGTAGAAAGTACCACTTGAAGGTACTGAGGAGGTCAATAATAGCATTTCATGCCATCTACCTATACTAAAACTAAATAAATATAACAGTGGGGTGTAATTGTACCACGCGACCACTGGCGGGTTAAATTAATATTCGTGTGAAAGTTGCTGCTCTATAATACTTACAACATGGAAATAGTAAGGAAGACAATCTATAACCTAACCATACGTCAAATGAGCAGTGATCTTTGAAATTTAATTGAATATTTCCCAGACATTTCAAAACAATTATACATAAAATGTCCGGAAAATGTCCACCTAAAATGTTGGTCCCAAAGATCGGTAAAAATTTTAGGTTGATCGGTTAAACGGTTCCATATTTAATTTTCAACCAATCACAGAATCTCGTTAAAAAACTACACAATGTGAAATACAAAAAAGTGGCAATTGAGCCCAGTCGATTGCTTTTTCTTCATACAAGTAGAAAATTGGTACTGTTCAAATCCATGGTAGAAGAAAATGACAGAGGTTGTGAGATATTTTGACAGATTTTTTTTTTAATTACGGTTTGTTCTGTGACTGTGGAACACCTCTTATCTAATGTCAGTATGTGTTGTTTATTTATCCAGATTAATCATGATGACAAACCTGATATCAGATCAGGGGCACATGTATATGATTTGTATGTACAAATTATACAAATTCCAAATAGGCGGAAAATAGGAAGACCAGTCTGGAAGGAAGAGGTTGCGAAGCATGCAAGAGGACTGGAAGATGGACAATGGCAGGACCAAGAAGGTTTATATGGTAATTTAAACCTTCTTGGGCAGGACAGAGACGAGTGGAGATTGATATGCGGAAAGCGGCGTCAGCCGTTGGAGGACCTTCCGCTATTTATTATTATATCAAAATTTGCTTTGTTTGTTATGGCTAAAAAAGCGAACTTGTAACTTAATTTAAATTTAAATGCACACGGAGTTGGAGTGTAAACCTGAGATGGGATAGAAAGATCCCCGAAATATTGTGCCAAGATATTAATTGTTTGACGTTTTCTTGAGTACCTTGACGTGTAGCTCCAAAAGTAGTAGTTTTTACTAGAAAAACGCTCGGTGTAACGCGTTGATAAACGTTGGTGTAACATCTGCTCCCCTACATACCTTGACCCTTGAAGATAATCTATCTAATTACCAGTGATAAAAAGTGACATTTCAAATCAAGCATCACAATTAACTCTTGAAGTTCATTACAGATTTGTCAAAACACACATACGAGTATTTTAATGCTGGTCCCAATGACCATGCAAAATGTGGTGATGATCGGTCAAAAGATTCCATGTTTCAATTTGCAAGTTTCTTTTGCCAAGCTATGTACAAACTACAAAGTATAAATCAAGTTTCTGATTAAACTATTAGACCGATTTTGCTGGAAATCATAGTAATGATTGTTTTTTGAAAAAATAAGCTTGCTCCGTGACTTTGTTTGAAATTTAAAGCGAAAAGCACAGATAAAAATAAAAAAGATATTCCATCCAGCCATGTTTCAAGTGAAGGTCGCTTCACTTCAAGCTCGCTTCGCTTCGCTTCAAGCGGCGAGCTCGCTTGAAAATTATATTATCCAGTACAATAAGGCCCGGTTGTACCAAGTCCCGATAAAGTTAGCGGTAAGTTTTTATCCCCATAAAAAAACACTCCGTGTAAAAATACCAGCCAAGTCTCTTCAACTATAAAAAAAATAGAATAAATCTAAAAATTCAGCACTGAAAAGTAGTGATATCAAAAAATGAGCCAAGTCAAAACTTAATTTTAAAAACCAAAATATACTTGGCGCATCGTGTATATAAATAGTATAGAAGCATATGCCAAAAATCAAATGTACCTACCTAATTATATATAATATACCTATAATGCCCTTAAAAACGATGCGCCAAGTATATTTTGGTTTTTAAAATTAAGTTTTGACTTGGCTCATTTTTTGATATCACTACTTTTCAGTGCTGAATTTTTAGATTTATTCTATTTTTTTTATAGTTGAAGAGACTTGGCTGGTATTTTTACACGGAGTGTTTTTTTATGGGGATATCACTTATTTTTTTAGTTTATTTACACAACTTGTAACACACATCGGAGCAACAATGACTAAATACTTTTAAAAAATACGCCATTTCCGAATTGGTTAATACGAAAAATTGTGTTTGGTGCTCAATATACCTAAGCTTAAAGTGATATTCCATGAAGAATTGCGAAAGCTTCGTTCCAATCAGTCCAGCCGTTTTCGAGATATGGTATCACTTCCGGTTTTCAAAATGGCGACTGAAATAACTGCCACCTAGAATTTATTTCTATAAATGTTATGTATCATTATAAGCCTTCTGAATATGTAGTTATTGTAGTAAGAGGTCATTAAAATCTACATCTTCATTTTCATGACGTCATTTCCGGTTTCGGTAATAGTACATCTCTACTTTAACTACTGATATTCCATATAGACGACCGTCTGAATCATTTGGCGCTAGTTTCATTCCGATCGGTTTAGCCGTTTTCGAGATATGACGTCACTTCCGGTTTCAAAATGGCGACTACCGGTTGGTTTTATAAAAAGGCACCTCAGACGCCAAAAGTGCACATGTGGTAAAAATTTCAGATCGATCGGCTAAGCCGTTTAGGCTGTGGCTGTGATAGCGGTGTTTCCTGATATCATAATCATCATCTAAAGATCAAAGTGGTGTAATTTCACTGTTTTCTCGGCCCTCTAGCTCGCAAATGGTATAGCCTATTGTTCCCAAATTTGGTATATGTGGTGGGGTGGGCCATAGCTCAAAATTAAGATATTTTACAACAATGTGAGATTTTCCAATTTTATGATCCAGTAGGCCGAAAATGCCATGTTGTTGCTTACAGTAAAAGTAGTTGGTCTGGCTCCTCATTTTATTAGGCATTTACGGTATGTTGAGTGAGTGTGAGTGTACAGTACGACTTGGCTAGGTGGAGCGACCGCTCCACTAGATCCATGAACCATGGCAACAGCCAATAAAACACAGCCATCTAGACCGCTAAAGTTCACTTTAGGCTAAAGTGGACTTTATCTTACTTATCGGACATTGTATACAACCGGACCTATGTTTGGGTTGGTTTATAAAAAATACTCACTTCCCGGTTATGCTGCCTTACCCCGAATAGATTAAAACTTTATTATTGTAACATCCTGGGGCTATTATCATGACTTTTAGTATTATTATAATTTTAATGATTTGTTGAACTTCTTTATACCTACCTACATTTTTCTGTATGTTTGTATAACTACATCATACATGTAAATAATTCTGACGATGCCCATCATATCTGTATTCTGTACTGATCCACGGGAAGATAATAAACAATAAATACAATACGATCCACAAAAAGTATTATCTTTCTATTTAATACCAATAACACCACGTTAAATGAAAGATAATACAAAAGATAATAGATACACCCGACAAATCATAAAACGGCATTTGAGAGAAATGGACTGGCTGAAAAAATTTGATTGCATCATCCTATGAAGTCTATGCTAACTCGTCATCTATCTAACTGTTGTAGATGATCTCTGATTTTATTGATGATAATAATAACAAGGATTGATTGTCATGGAGCCTGACAAGCAGCCAACCGTTTCGTTCAAATACCGTTATATGATTTCTTGAGTGTATACCTATACGTATTAGCCGATAATACTTCTTTGTGAGTCTAGCTCCAGAGGACTGTTCATAAAATTTTAATGGTATAAAATTTATTTTCTACTAGTAGAAGATAAGAAGATAAAAAATTTAGAAGTTAAATTGTGTTATTCTAATTAAAATGCATAAAATATGGTCCGCGATATTTCGCCAACTCTTTCGGTCGAGACTGTGGAGGAAATCATAATCTATGCTGCCTTGCAATTTATTATAGCATTTACAGCATTGCATCCAAAAAAACCTAACATACCTAACATATGGGGGCCTCATTATTGAGTCCCTCAAGGGTCAATACATTGTAATATGTACTATTGTAATGTGAAAAGGAAATAAAACTATGAAAACATTGCTGTATAATGCTCGCTAACCATGCTTATGGGCGAAACGATCACTTTTTGTGTCAGTGGGTCCTACATTAGTGTAATTTGACTTCTATAGGGGAATTACGCACACATTATTGAGCGAGCGTAGCGAGTGTCACCACGGTACTCTTATGGCACTTTCTCTGTGTGTTTAATTTTATTATTATTTGCTTGCACTGCCCAGGTCAAACCGTTCAGCCAATCGATCTGAAATTCTGCACACATTAATGTAATCTAAGCGGTCAATGGGATCGTTTTTGAACAGGATCCTTGATTGGTTGATACATGAAAATGGACCGTTTGACATATCAATTTGAAATTTTTCACATTTTTGAGACCGTCTTATAGTTTTTGCATTATAAATTTCATGGAAATCCGTTGATTGTAAAAAATTAAAATACATTTATTATGTGATTTTTGAAGCTAGAACTAGCTGACCGATCAACTTAAAACTTTTCATGGTCATTGGAACCATTCATTTAAGGTATTTTTCACAATTTTCAGATTAATCTGTAAGTATTTTCAAAAGTTATTGTCATTTTAATGACATTTTATTATTTATTGAAATATTTGCAAATTTGTGCAAAGATTTTTCTATTATTTTATAGAATTATTATTTTATATAAGTTCAGTTCAGTTTATTTCCATTTTCAACAAATATGTACCTACATTTTCTAGAGCTCGTGCGGGAGTGTGGAGGGGGGAGGGGGCGGGGTACATGAGTGTAGAAATTCGGGAAATTGTTTCGTAAGTTTTATTTATTACACCTGATAATGTCAAAAAGTTGAATGATCTCTAGTACATTCTGCATTTAAGCTGATTTTTTTCAATTAGGGGTGGTTTGGGGGTGGGGGTGAGTAGCCTGAAATGTGGACAGGTTGACGAAGTACACGTGTGCATAATTTTATTAAGGTCGGTCAATGGTGGAGGAGCATATGGCCGAAAATGTCAATGTAATATTTTCAATATGGGTGGTTTTTTCAATTAGGGGTGGTTTGGGGAGGGGGTAAGTGCCCTACGATGTGCGCAGGCTCAGTCAGAATCTCCATACCGAATTTGGTTGGGATCTGTCAAAGGGTGTAGAAATGTATGAAGAACATACATATAGACAGACATACAGACACTAGCTGACCTGCCCGGCGTGGCTCGTGCCGGAGAGTGGAGGGGGGGGGGGGGGGGGGGGGGGGTACATGAGAGTAGAAAATTCGGAAGATTGTTTTCTTTAGTTTTATTACGCCTAATAATGTCAAAAAGTGAAATTATCTCTGGTACACCCCACCGACGGCTGCCACCTTATCGCGGTGGTGGGGTTTGTGTTGGCCAACGATCCATTGCAGCTACGCCGGCGAGCATATTCTCATGTGTAAGGGCCACCCATGCCGGACAGGTCAGTGGTGAGGTCCAGACAAAGAGCAGCCAGGGTTGGCCTAACCATGTCCTCCCTTGAATTTGCGGTCCCCATCGGGCCGGCCTTCCCCCTCGAGATGGTGATCCCCCTGAAATCGGGTTCCGCCGGCCCGAATCCTCACATCCCCCGGTCCGTCCCCATTCCGGCTTGGCCTTCCCACCAGTGCCGGACTCCCCCGGATCGGGCCCGTTAGGTCAACCCCCTCCCAATATCCTCCACTTCATTCAATAAAGTTTAAAGTAAAATAATTAATGTGCGCAATATAACCTCGTCGTTGACGCGCCGTTAAACCCAATTAATCAATCAAATCAATCTCTGGTACATTCTGCCTTTAAGCTGAATTTCTTCAATTAGTGGTGGTTTGGGGGAGGGGGTGAGTAGCCTGAAATGTGGACTGGTTAACGAATTACATGTGTGCAAAATTTTATTGAGGTCGGTCAATAGTGTAGGAGTATATGGCTGAAAGTGTCGATGTAATTTTTGTCAATTGGGGTGGTTTTTTTCAATTAGGGGTGGTTTGGCGATGGGGGTAAGTACCCTACGATGTGCGCAGGACCCCATAGAAACTCCATGCCAAGTTTGGTGGAGATCGGTCAAAGGGTGTAGAAATGTATGAAGAACATACATACATTACATACATACATACATTCTACTTTGTATAGATTTTCAATTGACTCCTATGGTTGACTTGACATCATTTTAATAATATGGAAAGGTGTAGGTTAAATAATTTAACTAATCTAATTACTTACTAATATGCGACCGCATCCTTCCCACCGTCTACCCGTACACCAGTCAGGATAGGAGAACGCTCCGTGGCAATGCGTTGATGAGGCCTTCGTATTGCAAGCGAATTGATGTACTCTGACAAACACAACATTATAAGTGTTAATAGGTACTTCACCGATTGCCATTGGGCTGAAAATGTGTGGAATATGAGATAATGTTTGTTTTGATCACCATCCAAAATTGTCACAGATAATCGGAGCATTTTGATTTTCCATCAATCAGAAGATTGATGAGAAGACTTTTAAACAAATTGAAGGATTTGACTTAAATTTAGGTCTTAATGACATTGCATAATTTCAAATTAATCTGATCAACCAATCAGAAAATAATTATTTAAAATATTTAATTGCCTATGCAAACAATAAAATTGATATTTACATTTGGGTGCAAAATTTCAGCTCAATCAGAAAAAACTGTACGACCTGTAAATCGTAACAGAATTGCAAAAATACAGAATTACAAAAGAAACCAATTACCTACCTGTGCAAGCCTTGCCAAAAGAATGCCAAAAGAATGAAAAGGAGACGCGCATCACTTTGCTCGCTCAACTCATTTCGGCGTAATTATATTCTATCCGTGCCGAAACGAGATAAAGTTAGAGCATAGAAGAGTCTTATATTTATATATATTTAATATTTATGCATGCATCGAAGATTTCGATAATATGAAAAATATGCATTTTCTTCCACTCTGATCCTTGAAATTATCATTTCGAATCATAAGTTTTGCCTTGAAGGTCATACAAGTAATATCAACATGTCGAGCGATGGGCAACAACACCAGCGATCGCAACACCTAATTACCTGATAAATAATAACTTGCTTGGAGTTATGACATATCTCTGTAATAACTTATTTGATAGTTAGATAATTATGTTAGTATTTTGATTGTGCTATCAATAGAACATATATTATTGGGTTGAATAATACAAACAACACAATTCCCCTAGCATAAAGACAACAGTTATGTTAACAAATAAGTTGTGTGTTGGAAGATATTTATTTGACTGTTCATGGTTCACGTATTTCATTTTCTGATATTCAATTTCTTTATCGTTCATTTATACACCTGTCGGATTTGAATTGAAATTAATATTGTGAATTGTTTACATTGCGATTGAGAATCTGAGCGTTCGCTACACAGCCAAGTCGTACTGTAACTTTACAACAACAGTAGTAACATTTTAACACCAAGTCGAGTATCAACGTGTCATTTCGTCCAAGTGCGTACCTCCGCACTTGGTGCCGAATAATGAATTACTACATATTATATAAAAACGGTTTTGGACGGTTTTGGTTAAAAACGGTTTCATAGTTTAGGCGCCATTTCAGTCAAAGTGAGCCAAAACTATTCACGCTGTTTTGTAATTCACGCTTTATGGCTTTTATTTTTTACAATGCGATAACAAAAACAAACAAATACCATGTTTTACTTTTGATATATTAAAGTTTACTAGTATCTTCCCTCCCTCCCCCAATTTTCATAGAACACACAGAAAACAAAATTCAAAAGTATTTAGTTGGTTGTTCTGTCATAAATTCTCAAAGATTAGAATATTCTCAAAGTCAAATATTCCTTTCGGGGCCCAATATTCTACCTATCTTGACCGGGGCCTACCACATCAACCGAGACACCCACCACTCGCCATCGTTCAAGGAAAAACATCATTGGAAACACAATCCGGCTGGAAAACATTGAACCTTGAAAATTCCCCATGTGAATGTGTTAGCACTGCGGTGGGGGGGAGGGGGGGGGGGGGGGGAAGGGCTGCCGACTTACCAAAATTTTGTTGCGTAGGGATATATAGGCTATATATATTTTTTTCAAATCTTTCGAGTTAGCAACAAAACATAATTTCGTAATAATTATAATTATGCACTCGTAACATACAGAAAAACAATAATATTATAGGTACAAACAATTATTCCCTTGGGCTTGCTTTATTTGCAATTTTAGTATAGGTACGTACATATTGCAGAATAGCTAAGTAATGTGAGTTATTTTAATAATAATCATTCAGACTGTAAATTATAACAGATTCAACTTCATTTAAAAAAATATAAATATTTAAAAAAAAACATTAAAAATTAATTTTAAAACATGCATATTTTTAATTAATTTAAATTAATTTTAAAAAATATGTTTTTTTTTAATTGTGAACAAAGAGGAATAAAATCAACGAAATGAGCCTATATAGAGCATAAAATGTGTGTCGTAGTACCCTATTACTATGAATAATATCATTTTAAATAGTATTTGCATATTTTCTCATCAACTGGAGTTGAAAGAATCGTAATAAACGAGATTTGAGTATGCGACACTAGCGCTTTGCGGACGAAACTTTCTTCAATCAAACCTATTCAGCGTTAATGAATCACTGCCCTCTGGGGTATCCACAATGCACCGCGGCTACAGTCACGTGGGTCACGTGGATACAGAAAGCTGTGATGGGATAGTTGCTCACGTGACTTCAGAATCGAGCGAGAGCGGGGAAGGAAGTAGGGATATGGCCTCGAAGTTGAGGGGAAATTTCTACTCTCTTGCTTCACATGACCTTGAAATGAAACGGGACGCATGCGCATTAAGGTGCTTGAGTAGTTCTTTGGCTCCTCGATAGAGAGTGCTGTCTTTAACCTTGGAAATGTATAAGTGCTAGCCTCGATGCGGGTACCAATAAAACGGGATGACGTCAGAGAAAATGAAGCCTAGTGCTTTTGTTGTGTCCACACGGCACATTATGATTGGCTGACGGCCTTCGCGGCGGCCATTTCGAGGGAATGACTCACAGGTGAAGAAAAATAGCCCTGAATTCAACAAATACCCTGGGTGTGAGGCTAGTGGGGCATTTCCCTTCCCTTCGGGTTTCAAATCGAACGAAGTTGAGCAATGTGTGACGTTCTATGGTACTGGTATTAAAATAGTGAGAGAGGTGGTAGACCTTGTTTTAGATATACTTGCTAATTTGATTGATGCAGAATGTAGAATGCTGACTATTTTCGAAACAACGTGTTGTTCAAGTGTCATTTTACTTAGACGTTACTGTAATATGTAGAGATGTACAGTCTCTGCTAAATATGGCGTACATGTTTGATTTGTAAGTCCCTGGCTTTTGGTTGAAAACAACGTGAAAGCGTAACCTACAATGGCGTTATCATCAAACGCCGCCTGTGCAAATACAACTGCAACAAAAGGTGAGCTAAAGAACTTAGTGGGCACTGGTAGGGCACATAAAAAAACAACATTGTTGTGTTTGTTTATCATTGCATTATTCTTCATTGCATGGGAGTTGGAAGGATCTTTCTGCTGTGACGGCATTTTTTATTTACTATCATCTTTGACTTTTATTGAAGCAACAACCTATCCTTCAAATCATAATAAAAGCAGGCGAAGTTAATCCTTATCGTAAAGAGAACTCCAGTTACTGGTACCAACATCATTTAAATTTAATCTTACTGTCTGGGTCCAACCCTACCTACTGCTAGGTACTTATACCTACCTAAGGTAGTACTTACCCTACCTAACCCAACAATGTAGCATAATAATCGGGTACCTAGCCTACCCACTGCAATAGGTCGTGCCAACTCGATTATTATTCCATCCCTTCTTGGGGAGAAATAGTAGGTACCTACTACACCTACCTACCTTAGTAGCTGTCTAGCAGCCCCTCTGGCCTCAACCTAAATTTGAATGTTATTAAATCTGCATTAGTAGGTAGGTTGTGGTAGGTATACTATACTACATCGTACATTGTACTTCCTACTTACCTAGTTATTTTGCACAGACACAAAACACAATAGGTATGAAGTGTCAGTTGAGTTATTTTAATAAACAGTTGAAAATAAAATCTCGAGCACATGGAGCTTTGTAAAGTAGGTAATCATTCAATAATAATGTTTTCAAAATGACTGCTTGTGTCAAGTCACAAGATAGGTTACCAAGAAATGTAATTGCATAGTACCAAATTTGTTAGCTCATTAGTCATTGTTATGATTTGCAAAGTAAGTAGACAGAGGTGGGATTCTATAACTCCATTGCGACCGCTTAGCAATTTCTTCCATAAGGATTAACATTGAAATAATTGCTAAGCGGTCGCAATGGAGTTATAGAATCAGGGCCCAGGTCTACTTTGAATTTGATACACCTCCTCCATGTTAATCCTACCTGCTACCAGATCCTACCTATTTACACCATATCAATGGCAGGTACTAATTCCTTACTACCTGTAGCTCCTACCCCATTTGCATCAATAAGCTTCATTTGTGGTAGTAGAGTGAATGGATGTACCTAGTGGAATAGATTATTTTAAGGATGAGTTTCAACTAGGTGCAACTGTCCAGTGTCCATCACATAGTCCACATTCTTCTCTCTGTGCTGGCTGATTGCAACTTACAAAATGTTCATGCTTCATAATATTGTTTGAAATTTGTATATTTCTTACTAAGTTGAAAATTAAATTTAAGTCACCTAGGCTACCTTCAAATTAAAATGTGTTTATTACCCTGAAATTGTTACTGTATAATTCCAGAATTACTTAATTGTGAAGTAAAATATGTTCAAACTAAAGCAATCTTTCTGTCCATCCTGGTGCTATAATGGTCTGTCTGTCAGGTCTCTTTGTCTCTCTAGCTGGACTAGGTACCTAGAATAAAGACTTCTGTGTCCACACTCAAGCATAGTTCCACTGGTCAGTCAATATTGCCGATGTCACATGGCTAGTCTTACTCTTTTAAGGTGATACAAGCCCTCGACTGTTCTAGAAAATTGAGAGAGAAATATTGTTTCATAAGTGGGTGTAGGTAACTTCGATAGGAAGTTCATATGATCAGTCCGATTGTACTTAGAACTTTTTCATTTTTGCTTCGTGCATGTTAATTAGGCGCCGATTATTCAACAAAACCGTGCAAAACTATAAAATTTCCGATACGATTGGAGACCAAACCCGTTAACCAATTGATCTCAAATTTTAATCATGATTAAAGATAATAAAAGACAAACTTCTAAGGGTTATCACTTAGCACATTTTTTAAATTAAATTTCATATGGCACCCAGCGAGAAAAGAAAATAGACCATTTGGCATTTTATACCAAAAATCAACTAATTTTTACTAATTAATAAAGCAAAAAAATAAAAATGTTCCACATGATAGCCCTAATTTTGTCTTTTATCTAATCATGATTAAAATTTCTAATCATTTCGTCAAACCATTTTGTCTCCAATTGTATCAAAAAAAGTCGCTCGCGCTTGCACCACCTTAAGTTGGTTGGTCACAACTCACAAACATCATGTTCGATAGGTTGATATTAGTTGAACTGAACTGTTACCTGACCACCAGTGCCAAAAAAGATTGATATTATCAAGCCAAGCTTAAGACAGCAAGGGACAGACAAAAGGGAACAATAATGACATGAATTATTTCCCCAAACAACTGTAGCAGACTACTATCTAACTAAATACTAGGTCTAATTAATTAAATGTAGTTTTAGTGGCAGGTTTGCTGTTTAATGTTGTTTAAAATAGGTTCTTAACAATTATTAAATTCAATTCCAGGTCCGAGTGTGAAGCTCGAGCGTCACGATGAGGCGGAAATCCGTGAGTTGGCAGCAAAAATGGTGGAAGCGAACAAGGCGAAGGTAGCATCATCTGCCGCTCGGAGTACTATTCAACAAATGGTACATTCTGGTTCTGGACAAACTACGATGATGAATTTCATATCACGTAGTGGTGGACAGACAACTCCTGTTACGAAGATCGCAGATAAAGACAATCCAGACGGCGAGAAACCACCCTGTGATGAAGATAGTGCAAGAGGCAAATTTGGTTGGGTAACACTTGGCAAATGTTTCATCCCCTACATTTTACGGTATGGTGAGAAGTACTGTGCAGTTAGAATGGTAGAACTAAAGTTACTAAGCAAATATCTTAGTTACTTACATGCAGACATTTATAACTGTACCTGCATAAGGAGTTACTACATTACTGAACAGGAAGCTAAGTTACTCCACGAAATCAACCAAAGACATTGTGATTCTCAGTTTGGGCGTGATATATTCACAGTAAAGGATCTGGTTGTACGCTTACAAGATGCTGGAGAGTTTTATAATTTTTTAGACGTCTGTTATAATAAATTGTTACTAAGTTCCAGTAATCCTCAGGACAAGTGTGGTTTCATTCGCATCAACGGTGAATCTGTGGTGCCGTACACAGTCCGTGACAAGAATAAGTTTGTTCCCTTATTTTACTTCGAAGGTGAAACGGATAATTTGAAACTAAAAGCGGAGAAACTTGAAGGTTGGGATTTAGCATATCTAAAGTTTTGCTGTAAGGTTCAAGGCATCAGAAATGAACTCTTTGCACATGAAACGTGTTCAGTGATTAGTCTAGGTGATATTAAAAGTTACTTCCCTCCCGGTACGGTGTTCGAAGACTACTGGCCAAGCAAAGTCGTCGACTCTCAGCTACTCCTAACAAGTAACAAAGCCAATCCGACACCGATGAGTGCAGGGATGTGGACGAACAAACCTAAGTTTCCTCCACCAACATCGAGTACAACTGTGCAACAAGTTGTGGTCACAAAGCCTTCAACACAATCAGCAACAATCCAGTCGGCTGCTAACGGATGGGCTGGCCTTGTAGGTGGTCAACCCTTTCAGCCTGGCCAACTGGTTCGAATGGCCCATCCACCGAGCTCACTTCAACATCAAAGTAACAACAACTTGGCTAACAACAATGCCAATAGAGCGTATAACTCCAATGCTCTGCGTCAGAGGTTACCAGCGGGCTATCATCAGTATGGACCTCAAGTCACCATGACGTTGGCAACAACACAAGCAAGTCACATGACGACAACGCAGCCTCCTCCTCCCTTAGTTCGCTCCGCAGCGGGACCGATGAGGTAATTAGCTGGTGTATTTCTCAAATAAAACAATAGGTATAGCTAGATCATGTGTAATCGTTGCAATTTATATCATATTTCTTCAATATAGTACGCTAAGCGGGCATGGAGCCTTTCCTTTCACGAGATGAACAGTGTACTGTTTGACAGTTAAGCTCTGTCAAGATACAACCCGTTTAATGTCCTGCCACCTTCTTCCACCTACCAACGCTGTTGCAATTTTAGACAACTTTGCTTACATTTTACAAGCCAGCTGTGCAGTTTGATATTTCAATTTGGCACCACTACAAAACAACCCTTTGACTAGAAACCTGCAGTGGTTGAGAGATAGTATTTACAACCGGACACAAATCAAAACACTCGGGATTCTATGCTCCATTGTTGAATTTCTCACAGCATTTGCTGAAATGGCTCCACATGCTCGTTTGGTGTAGGTACTGTAGGTACTAGAACTTTAAGAGTTAGTTTGAACGTTCAATATTGTAGGTGAGAGTCAATAATTATTAATTTGTCAACGGTTGTTGTGATTGTTGTGGAACAATTGGAAGTGGAGGAAGAAGAAGAAGACGAGGAGGAGACGCCAGGCGTGGCCAGCCGGTCTCCAGTAGTCCTGCGGCCCTAGTGTTGGTGGGAACACCCACCCCCTGACCCATTAAATTGGAACCAGCGGATAGATTATTATTATTATTGTCAATGGTGTAGTAACAACCAAGTGAGCCATCTTAAAATATTAGGTAAAAATATTAAATAATACTTACCTGCGCAGGTCCTACCTCCTGAACATATTATTATTAGAAAACAATTATTCAATAAATATTTATTTTGAATATAAAACAGAAATCCATGTAGAACTGGGATCTCATGTTAGTTGAAAATAGTTTGGATATGATCTGATGTGTGAACCCAATCAGAAAATTCCTAGGTAGATAATCTCGGTACCTAGGTAGGTACCTACAGACATTTTTCTAGCTAGTTTTCCACTTTACAATTCACAACATGGCATTTAGTAAGTTGGACAACTGTAAAACATTTCAAAATTAGTCATACATTAGCGTAGGTAGGTGGTACTGCTTTGAACATTCCAAAACCTATGTTGTACCGAGAAACCTAGGGTCACTGGCCCAGGATGGCGGGATGCAATCACATGGGAATGGGATCCCACCACCCAACGGCTGGTGTATTGGATACAACGGTTCTCGTCAGATCACTGAGGTTAAGCAACATTGAATGCAGTCAATAGTTGGATGGGATGGGTTCACTCTGGCTTGCTTGCCAGTTGCTGCCTTTGGGTCAAAGAGACTACCTGGTGTTTGGGGGTTAGTGTGACGACCGTCTCCACCTGTTATCAGTCTCTCGACGGCGCGGGTTGTGGTGGCTCGTGCTCTAAATGTTGCACCATCCTTCAGATGGGACATTAAGCCGTTCGTTCCCACTTGGTTTAGTGGACCCAGCGAGTGTGTAGCCAGAGCAAATGCTGTGAAAAATTCAACAATAGGGCCAGCTTGTAATCCTGAGTGTTTTGACGCGACGTCCAGTTGTACCTAAATACCTCTCAACCACGGCAGGTGTCCGGGAAAGGGTTGTTTTGTTGTAGTGCCAAATATCTTTCAATGCAGTTGGCTTTCAAAACTCAAGGAAAGTTGTTTAAAATGGCAAAAGTGTAGGTAGAAGGGGGTGGCAGGTCATCACTCTGGTTGTATCTTGTCAGAGCTTAACTGTCGAACAATACTGTTCGTCTCATGAAAGGAAAGGCTACACACTCTCGTCGAGTCCACTATATCTTTCGTCAGGAGTAGGCTACATGCTGGTACCGAGTTTCCTCTCCTCCTTTCTCTATATTATACCTAGTCTCACTAGTGGAGCCTCGGCTCTGTTGAGAATATAGAAAAAAATAATAAAAAAATAATATACCTAATAATATATCAATAATAATATAATAATAATATATATAATATATCTGGTTATGGGCCTTCACATTTTACAAGCCATTTCTCTCATTTTCCATATTTTTTTGTCATTCCTAATCCGTTTCCACTTCACATATTGTTATGGGTCCTTTTCAGCCCAGTCTGTCGGTTTACAATAAATTAATTAATAGGTAATAAATTTACAAATTAGCTTTAGTATTTAAATGAACTGCAGATAGAGGTAAATAATATAGTATCTCACACAATTTGTTTCTTTTAGTTATCCTACTTATGGAAATGAGGATGATTGGTGAGTTCAACTGTGTCAATAATTGTTTGACCGCATGAACCGCTGTACGTTACCCACACCACACCCGTGGACAAATCTCTCCAGAGTCTTTTTCTTATGCAAATTAGCATCGGCCAGAGCCCCAGGTTTTTGTCCACGGATGTACTAGTAGTTGTTAAAGTCATGTGGATATGCTCTGTTTTTTGTCAATCACATTCACAAAAGTATACAGACTTAAAAGATATTGTGATGGAAATTATTTAGGCAACGTTGCAGTTGCTCACTATGTACTATTACTGTAGCTCAGATTAGATTGTGCAACTAGGGAACATTATAATCTCTGCTAAAGGTAGGTTGTACCTTCTAGTGCACTTGGGAAGGCAACTGAACTGATACCAAAATATTGCCCATCAATATTGACTAAATGCCGTGCATATTCGTAATAAGTGATTTTAACATTTAATTCCCGGTATAATGTTCATCGTTTAAGTAAAATGTAACCTAAGTTGGCGAGAAAGACTGATTTGGGAATTTGTTTCTTTCAGGTCAACGCCATCTTACTCGCCATCCAACTCCATGAACATGCCGAGCATATCCCCGAACCCCTCCTTGCATCACCTCTCCATGTCCAACTCCCCCCACCAACACCAGATGCTTCCACCGCCCCCTCACTACTCGACCCAGCAGCGACATACGCCTCCTAACAATAACAACAAGTACCCACCCATCCCCCCACCCCTCATCTCGGCATCCAACGGAGGGAGCGCAGGTCGTTACGGCTATCCTAGTAGTGCGGATGTGATAGACCTCTCATCTGCGCAGCAGCCAGCACATACTAATGGGAGAACCAACAGTATCGGAAAATTGCTACAAATAGGTGAATATTTCAGAAACATTTGGAACTTTCATGTAGTAAAAGCTACGTTTCCAATCATTCAAATTTGTGGATAACTGAATCTTTTTTGTTTGCACGTTTTGATAGAATTTAAAAGTTTTTCATAGAATAGACATTGTTTTCTAAGATGATTTTTTTGTTTTATTCGAGAAAACAATTAAAAATGTGTTACGAAGTCAGGCAAATTATAATAAGAGTGAGCGAAGCAAGAGACTCTTTTTGGCATGGACCTCTGTTTTTTTTTATTCTGTTGCTGCCAGTACACAGGTCATTAGCCCCGATTTGATATAAAAAAGTCCTAGTGCGATCTGCCAAAGCACGGTGGAGATCTAGCCCGCCGGTAACACCGTCGTAGCATCAGTCACGTGATCTTAAAATTAATATTAAATTCGGGCCTCAAGTTTTACAGCACAAAATGTGACAGAAATAATTACGTCCAGGTAAATCTAGTGCCATTGAAATCAGTACCTTCTTGAAGACAAAGATTGCATTCAAAATTGCATTCAGTAGAGTTTCTAGTTTAACCAGAAACTTCTTCTATCCATGCATTGTAACTAGGGCTGTGCAAGTCTCGAAAGTTCTCGAATCTCGAATATGAAACTCCATCTCGATCGTTTGTTCAAATTACCATCTCGAATTTTCAAGTCTCGAGCATCAACTAAGAGCCATCAAGATTTCCAATTTTTTGTTATTTTTACAGGACTACGCACGCTAACTTTCTTTGTATCGTCCATAAATTTGATTTGTATTTTTTTATATATAAAGCAGACAGTTCTGCATACTTATCAAATGTTATTCTTGTGTGGCTGGACAATTTGCATTGTGTTTCTCTTCCACCAAAAAAAAATCTTTTTAAAAAAGTATAATCTTGCTCGAATATTCTCGATCTCGAAGGTAAAATATCTCGCTCGATCTCGCTCGACATGAAAAATTTCAATCTTGCACAGCCCTAATTGTAACAATATGAAATGAAGTGATTTAGAAATATTCACATTTCTAGTTTATTGTCACCCCCCAGTTTCTTTGTCACCTCATTTTAGTTTTACGATGTAGGCACTTAAAACAATTATTTTACGCAAGTAGGTAGGGTTGCTGTTTTGGGCAATAATATTCAGTCATGATAAAATTTTTATCTACCAAGACATTCGGTTTGGTTCAGGTTGTACACGAAGCTTGAGAAAATAAAAGATGATTGCATTGCAAAATGGAAAAAATACTACATGAACATATTTTGATTGGTTTAGTATAGTTTTTCAAATACTATGTGTATTAGATTAGGAAGCTTAGTACCGACTTCAAGCAAATTGGTAGAACCAGTTGGAATGTTTTGTGGCATAGTTCTTATTTGTTTTTTGTCTAGAACAGCGATTCTTATCTGCGAAGACTCCAAGAAATATGTAGCAAATAGAATCGCATTAAATATATTGGGTGTGTACCAATGACGGTGTGTAGGTACACTCCCCCAAATAATAAACGGTACTTGGTACAAAACGTATTGGCTGCTGGGCCGGTTCCTTGACAATCAATCCTTGTTATTATCAATGAAATCAGAGCTCACCTAAAAGAGTTAGATAATGTGTTAGCACTGACTTCATGGGATGATGCCATCAAACCTTAATCAGTCAATTCATTTTCTTTTGAGTACCGTTAATTATTTGGGGGAGTGTATCTACTCTTATTCCCTTCACACCAAATTTGGAGTGATGAGCCACTATACTTTAAATAGATTTACTTTAGGAAGGCAGGGGTTATCAGCCAGTGGGGAAAGACCCCTCAGGAAATAGCTGCCATAAAATATACAAAATCGTTGTAACAAGTTGGCCTATCTAGGTTAGAAAATTAACTTTAAAAATAATAATGTTTGCTTGAAGTAGGTTTAAAGAATGAACAAGCTTGTAGCATGGCATTCTTAGAGTCAAGGTTAACTGAACACAAAGTAATTAATTAGAATCATTATGTAAACTTACAATCTTAAAATTCAACAGCAATCAAAATATAGACAAAAATATAACGAGCAATCAAATAAGTTTAACAATGTGCAATTATATCAAGAAAGTGAGTGAATCCATATAAAAAGTATGTGACCTTACCTAAATTGTGATGTCACCACGTAATAACAAGTGAACCAGTCATTGTGATAACGCTACAAAACCAGTCAGCCAGACTAGTTTTCAGTGATTCCAAGAAAAGCATGGGCCTACGTGCAGAAAGAAAGTCGTTTCGCGGGCTTTAGAAATGACAGAATGTCTAAAATTAGCTACCACGTGTACGAAACCAACCAATCAGATTCTTTGGAGGGAAAACGATGTCAGAGGGTATAAAACGTCAGGCTACCAGCCAAACTTCATCAGTCGGAGTTTTCTCAGAGCAGTGAGACCTGCCTCGCGAACCGTGAAGCCTTGTGCACGCAACATAGTATAATTTCAGCGAGACAGTGCCGATGTGATCGAAGGTAAACATTAAAATAACATTTTTGTATAAACGTCAACTCAGTAAATTCAAACTTCAAGCCTAATGCTGAGGCAAATAATATCGCATTAAGACAATTTCAAGTTACAAGTGATCAACTGAACAGTTTCAACATTAAAGTCAGTAAATGTTAAAGTATAAAAGTTAGTGAATTGCAACTCCGGGAGAAACCGACGAGTCTGCAGCCACGAACGTCATCAGCCTGAGCCAACTTGATCCAACTGCTCGAGGAGGTCACTCCTTGTGCACGGACTGCTGGACGTCCTGGTAACCAAGGGGTTATTAGACGACATCATCGCATCGCATCTGAAGGAGGTGACATATCCAGTCATTTCATTCTGCTGGTGGACTGGAGTTCACGGGACACACTACGCAAGAGTCAACGCCATCCACTTGTTTACGCGGAAGTAAACAAACCAGACGACATCATCACTACTGCCGACGTATCGAACGTAATATTGTTTCATAATTTTTGATTGCTCTTTTCACATCAATGAACATTTATTTTCTCTGTAATAAACAAATTATAATATTGCTGATTCTTTGTGTTCTACCCTCTGAGCCAAATCCCGCAGGTTTCAGTGGCGCCCAACGTGTGGGGCTCGAATAACATTCCTGGGAGCAATTGTTTTGACAGAAATAATTGTTTTCTTGATTGTGAAAGAGTTACTCAGTTGTTCTGAAACTTGTGGACACAGGCATTGCGTAAAATTTTCATGTATTTGGAAATTTTACATAGAATCAACCCGTTAACGTAAAGATAAAGCCAACTGTAGATTTGTGCATGTTAGTTCATTACATCTGTTACGATGGCAGATCGAGATGCAAGTTTATCGTCAACTGTGAATTTAGATGATACTGTAGAGGGGGCAGAGCTTAGTGAGTCAGAGGTCACGAGTATTCAGGTGATAGAGGGGGGCAGAAACATCAACTGTGTAGTTAATTGTCATGGGAACAAGTTTGTTGTTATTGATAGCGTGGGAACCAGATTAGGCATCGACAGAAATGACCTAACCCAGTCGCTGATGATTGTTGACGGAAGTCGTCTGAAGAAGATGTAAAGATTCAGAAAATTGAAGAATAAGTCGTAAAGAACTTTTACGATGGATGAAAAAGATGAAGAATATTGGAAATCCTGGGTCGAGCTAAATAAGAAGGAATATGAAGAACAAGAAGAAAATAGAAGTGTCAAATTAGAATTCTGCGAGTTTAGTAATCGGGATTTATACCATTTAATGAGAACAGAACGAATTGATGAATTGTCAAGAAGAATCTATATAGAATTTGAAAGAAGAAGAGAAGAAAAATGGACGATGAAAGAATTTGCTACATTGGATGAGGAAGAGTTGATAAGTATTTGTCACGACAGGACAGAAGAAAATGCGCAGATTAGTAAAAGGGCAAGGGCAGAATTACTTAGGAGATACGACAAAGAAGACGAAAATTGGAGAAGATATAGGGAATACAAATATGAAGCAGAGGAAACGTATTCCAAGCAAAGTTCCGAATATGATGACCACGTGTACGGAGCAGAATATTATGATGATTATGCAGATTCGGAAAGTGAAGATTTGAAGCAATTGTGGCATTGGGAACGCGTAAATCTCATAGAATACGTCCGTGAAGTTTCAAGAAAATGGAAGGATGAACTGGAGAAAGACGCTGCATTCGAAGCAGATGTTTCAACGAGAGAAGAAGAAGAAGAAGAAGAAGTTGTCTGCAATAGGTTGCAATCAGATGTGAATTCTGAGCAGAGCTGTGAGCAGCCTGACAAAGTTGAAGAAAGTTTTTATGAGGTTACAACGCCGCAAGAAGATGTTCAAGATTTTTGTCTGCCCAAGACACAGAAGAAGGAAGAAGAAGAAACGAAGATTCAGAGTCAGGATCGTGTTGAAATCGCTGATATTTCAGTACGAGAGAAAATTGAAGAAGATGCCGAGATTATACTTCCACGAGATAATTTCGAAGAAACCAGTGAACAATTTGAAGTTGAGAAAGTTGAGTTGCAGAACAACGACGTCATCACGAAAGAGCAAGAAGATTTAGACCAGCTGAAGACATGTGAAGTTGTCATTGAAGGTGTTAAAGAAGACGCTGTAAAGAAAGCAGAGAGTCAAGAAAACGAATCGTTCGAAGATGAAGTCATTCCAGAATGTTTGGTACAGGGAGTTGCAGAGGAAACCGTGAACAATTCACGAGATGAAAATGAAGAATTTGAGGTGACTAGACAAGCCTTGGTCAATATTGAGTTTGACGGCGATGAAATGGAGACTGTTTGTTGTGTGGAGGATCTGAACTGTAATGTTGTTGTTGAATTGAATTTGGAGGAGGAAGAATTTGTTGATTTCAGACGCAAAGGTCGTACTGAAGATGTGAAGATTATTGAGAATCTTGAAGATATTGAGGAGATTATTGAGATTATTGAGATGGTTACTGAAACCATAGTTATTGAAGAAAAAGCAGCAGATCAAGAACAATTAGTTAAATCCGAGTCTAGTTTTGTCCAAGAATTTGAGAAGAGCGAAAATTACAACTTTTGTGCGGAGCTTAGTTCGATTCCTGCCGCAAGTATTACTGAACGAGTGAATGACGAGTTATTAATAACATTGAACGACGAGTTGACCGAAACCAGTTATGACGAGAAAATACAACCCTTCGATTACGTAGCAAACATGGAAATGCTCGAAGAAATTGCATACGAAGAAATGATGAAGATTACATGTCCGTTGATGCAAGAATCTCTACAAATTGAAGATAAAGACTTTCAAGATGAAGCAAGTAACGAAGAAACTGAAACGGAAGTCAAGAAAGAAAATGAAACTTATACATCGACCACTGCAAGGAATAAGCGTGAAGAATTCTTCTGGACACACCTAGTTGAGATAATTTCAATAGGGCCAACGCAAGATGTTCACGAAGATGCAGAAGTTTCATTCCCATATGATCGTGGACGGAAGAAATATAATACATCGATCAGCTGATTCTCACAGTGACAACAAGAAGTAATGTTGATGTTTGGTATGATGACCCAGCAAGAGTAGGTCACTAGGCCAATAACGGGATTGTGATAAGAGAGAGGGTTGAGTCGAGCATCGTTTCCGGGAAGTAGGATGAGGTTTGTTTTTGTTTTGGTAGATGGAGGGGTGAGTTCATTCATTCAGGTTTTGATTAGACAGCTGTAAGGGGAAATAAACTTGCATCTGTTGAAGGAAACTTTTTGTTTGTCAAAAGGAAGAGATTATTCCTGCTAGATAGTCCAGTCTCTATGTGAATCCTTGTTTTATCACCATTTTCTCATTCAAAATTTCAATGTGTTTCAAATTTGACTTCAGTCAAAAGGTGAACAACAAGAATTCAGGGGGCTCTGTAACAAGTTGGCCTATCTAGGTTAGAAAATTAACTTTAAAAATAATAATGTTTGCTTGAAGTAGGTTTAAAGAATGAACAAGCTTGTAGCATGGCATTCTTAGAGTCAAGGTTAACTGAACACAAAGTAATTAATTAGAATCATTATGTAAACTTACAATCTTAAAATTCAACAGCAATCAAAATATAGACAAAAATATAACGAGCAATCAAATAAGTTTAACAATGTGCAATTATATCAAGAAAGTGAGTGAATCCATATAAAAAGTATGTGACCTTACCTAAATTGTGATGTCACCACGTAATAACAAGTGAACCAGTCATTGTGATAACGCTACAAAACCAGTCAGCCAGACTAGTTTTCAGTGATTCCAAGAAAAGCATGGGCCTACGTGCAGAAAGAAAGTCGTTTCGCGGGCTTTAGAAATGACAGAATGTCTAAAATTAGCTACCACGTGTACGAAACCAACCAATCAGATTCTTTGGAGGGAAAACGATGTCAGAGGGTATAAAACGTCAGGCTACCAGCCAAACTTCATCAGTCGGAGTTTTCTCAGAGCAGTGAGACCTGCCTCGCGAACCGTGAAGCCTTGTGCACGCAACATAGTATAATTTCAGCGAGACAGTGCCGATGTGATCGAAGGTAAACATTAAAATAACATTTTTGTATAAACGTCAACTCAGTAAATTCAAACTTCAAGCCTAATGCTGAGGCAAATAATATCGCATTAAGACAATTTCAAGTTACAAGTGATCAACTGAACAGTTTCAACATTAAAGTCAGTAAATGTTAAAGTATAAAAGTTAGTGAATTGCAACTCCGGGAGAAACCGACGAGTCTGCAGCCACGAACGTCATCAGCCTGAGCCAACTTGATCCAACTGCTCGAGGAGGTCACTCCTTGTGCACGGACTGCTGGACGTCCTGGTAACCAAGGGGTTATTAGACGACATCATCGCATCGCATCTGAAGGAGGTGACATATCCAGTCATTTCATTCTGCTGGTGGACTGGAGTTCACGGGACACACTACGCAAGAGTCAACGCCATCCACTTGTTTACGCGGAAGTAAACAAACCAGACGACATCATCACTACTGCCGACGTATCGAACGTAATATTGTTTCATAATTTTTGATTGCTCTTTTCACATCAATGAACATTTATTTTCTCTGTAATAAACAAATTATAATATTGCTGATTCTTTGTGTTCTACCCTCTGAGCCAAATCCCGCAGGTTTCATCGTGTTTCATTTTTAACAAATTCTCGTAATTGTGAAGAAATAGGTTCGATTAGTTGACAAAATAAATGACCGAATATAATTATTACCTATCTAAAATGCGTACAAATAGTCCAAATTCCCTTTCGAATTCGAAAATTTTCCCGGGCCTGCACCCGTTAATAATATAAGGACCCGTTGTTATAATATACTAGGAAAACGCTCTGAGTAACGCGTTGAAGAGCGAGCACGGATACGCAGAACACCTCGAACCGAAATTCTGTCTATCGAAAATATCATTAAAAGCCAATAATTCTTGAATTTCGTCAGACTTGAATAAAAATCTCTAAATATTCCTAAAATGTTAGTATCAACCTTTATGATTGAACTGTTCCTTGTTAATATTCAAAAATCACAGGATCTCTTTAAAAAAAATATACCTGGGACCACTCAAATCATATGATATTAGTGTGTACACAATATCAGATCAATCTGTTGAACGGTCATTATTAGTTTCATTTCGTTTGAAACTTTCTGCTCTAACTACCTTGCCTTGAACTGAAGATTCAAGTCGCCGTGAATTTGACAGCCAACACGCTAAATGTCCCTAAAATTACAAAAACTTTATAACGACAGATTAGACTGAAAATTGGCAAAAATACCTTAAATGTTGGTACCAATGACCATGCAAAGTTTTTAGTTGGTCGGTCAATCGGTTCTAGTTTAAATTTCAAAAATCACAGGAAAAATGGTTTCAAATTTGAACCAATGGGAGGATTTGGCTGAAATTTATTATGATTGGGTACAATGTTGGTTGCAATGACTTTGCTAAATTTCAAATTGATCAAACCAACCAATCGAAAGATAATTTTTTTAGAATTTGAACCAATCAGGTGATTTCAAAAAAATTAGGGTCTGCAACGCCTGGAAATGGTCAGTACATGTGTGCAAATTTTCAGCTTGATCGAAGAAAAACTGTGACTTGTATATCGTCAGTAACAGAAAAAACAAAAAAAATCACACAAAAAAAAACACAAAAAAAACAGAGGTCCGTGCCAAAAGAGCCAAAAGGAGACGCTCGCTTCGCTCGCTCAAAGAACCCATTGTTTTGTAGGCAAACTCTTTTCCCCAAAAGAAACAAATAAAAGATTTTCAATTATTATTTTCAACTCGCCTTTTGAATTCGATTAGATTATGCTATGAATGAACAAATTTTATTCTGACCAATGGTGAAAGGGGGAATGGAGTAAAGACTAAAGAGGTTGAGAATAAGTTCTGGGGGTCTGCGAAAATAAAATATTTGAATGGGGCACGTGGAAAAGAAAAGATTAAGAACTGCTGGTCTACAAGGAATTTATTAATAATCCTGTCCAAAGGGTTGGCGAACACAACCAATTGGTGGGGGGGGGGGGGGGGGGTAATGAGAGTCGGCCCAGTTTGCTTTGCAGGGTAATTTTATTATTTACCTATAAACCTTTCAAAACGAATTGGGAAGCTATATTGACCATATTTTCTTGTATAACCTTGTACAATTTTGTATTATAATTAGGCTTCTCTTGTATAACTTAATTCTTTGATTTCAAGGTGAGACAGCTACATCTGGTGCCCACGTTCCCTACCAAGTCCAGAAGGCTCTCGTTGATGGCAAAATGGTTCCATGCATCAATTCAAAACCATTCATCTACTCGGAGCTACTAATGACGCTTACAGACTTAGTCAGCCACTTCTTTCCAACGGCGCAGTTGATGAGTTGCACTCAAGTTCTCCAAGATGTGCTTCGAGTACATTTATATCAAGGCAACAGGTAATTCATTTGATTCAATTAGTTGGTGTACATCTTTCTACCAGAAAATAAGCTCAGAAAAATAAAATCAGAAAAGTTGGGAATATGAATTAGATTTTTGTTTAGCCTAAATGTGACACGATTTTTCTTTTACATGGGGCAGAAACTGAGTTTATCTCGGAAACTAGACACGCCACGAGAAGTGTTTAGTATTTTGAGAGATTGTGTGTGGCATGAATATCAATAAGTAGACCAAAAATTATGAAGATCTGAGAACCTCGATTGCACGGCAGATAGATATTAGGGGTGTTCATTGATTATTTTTTTCGAATCGATATGCATCAAGCATAATCGATGATTAATTGGATTAAATCGTATTGATATTATGAAGGGTTGGAACACAAAGAGGAAGGGCACCATCTCATTTGTTGCGACAATTAACCTCAATTATTTGGGAAGTTTATTTCAAGATGCCATTGTAAGCCTCAATTCAAAAAGTATGACTGTAAATGGTAGTTACAATGAGAAATTGTAAAGCTATTTAAGAAAACTCACTCGAAACACGAATATTTTGATAAAATAAGACGCGCACAAAGAAATTTTGGAATTATCCATGAACTGAAGCTGACAGCACTAGCAGCCATTTTGGATTGGGTATGTTCAGAAATCAGTGAAAACCTGAGTAGTGAGGAGCTCTAATGAAGAAAGGAGCACTTAATTTAAAATTTTTGGTAGCATTTTCTTCTAGGTAATTGATTATCTCCATAAAAAACACTCCGTGGTAAAAATACCAGCCAAGTCTCTTCAATTAAAAAAAAAATAGAAGAAATCTAAAAATTCAGCACTGAAAAGAAGTGATATCAAAAAATTGGCCAAGTCAAAACTTTTCAAAAAATACTTGGCGCATGGTGCATATAAATAGTATAGAAGTAGGCAGGAAATGAAATGTACTCATCTACACATGTCCTAAAAAAACGATGCGCCAAGTATTTTTTGAAAAGTTTTGACTTGGCCAATTTTTTGATATCACTACTTTTCAGTGCTGAATTTTTAGATTTCTTCTATTTTTTTTTAATTGAAGAGACTTGGCTGGTATTTTTACTACGGAGTGTTTTTTTATGGGGATATCACTCAGTTTATTATTACAACTTGTAACATATTGTGGCACCAAAGATTATAATTCTTTTAAAAAATAAGATTTTGTGATTTGGTTGCTAAGAAAAGTTGTGCTTGTTACTGTGTTAATGCTATAAATAATATGTTACAAAGTATAGCAAAAGTTTCGTTCCAATCGGTCCAGCCGTTCTCGAGTTACGGCATCACTTCCGGTTTTCAAAATGGCGGTTGACATCACTGCCCCCTAAAATTTGTATCTATAAATGTTATGTAACATTATAAGCCTTCTGAATATGTAGTTATTGATATAAGAGATGATTTTAGTCAGATTTGTCATTTTTATGACGTCATTTCCGGTTTAGGTTATAGAACATTTCTTCTTTTACTATTGGTATTCCTTATAGATGACCTTCTAAATCGAATGGCGCTAATTTCGTTCTAATCGGTCCAGCCGTTTTTGATATATGACGTCACTTCCGGTTTAAAAATGGCGGCACAAAAAGAACAAAGGTATCATCAGATGCCAAAAGTGCACATGTGGTAAAATTTTCATATCGATCGGTTCAGCCGTTTAGGCTGTGGCGGTGATAGCAACGTTTCCTGATATCTGAATCTGAATCTGAATCTGAATCATCATCATCAGATAGCTTTTAAAAGGGGTGTAATTTCACTGTTTTCATGGCCCTCTAGCACCCAAACGGCATAATTTATTGTTCCCAAATTTGGTATATGTTGTCAGGTGGGCCATAGCTCGAAATTAAGTTATTTCGCAACAATGTGAGATTTCCCAATTTTGAGATCCAGTAGGCCGAAAATGCCATGTTGTTGCTTACAGTAAAAGTGTTTGGTCTGCTCCTCAGTTTATTAGGCATTTACGGTATGTTGAGTGAGTGTGAGTGTATAGTACGACTTGGCTGGGTGGAGCGACCGCTCCACTAGATTTATCTTCAAATCGGATTAATCGACTTTAAATGAATAATCGATTCGATTTAATTGTAATCGTGAACACCCCTAAATATACACTAACACTATGAAAGGGCCTAGACTCAGACCACCAAAAAAGTGAAGCCTATTCTGCATCATATCATTGGCAGACGTTACCTACGCTAGCGCATATATCCGCTACTATTGGTAAAAATATGAACAAACCACCATCGCAGTTCTAGATGATCAAGTAAGTTTACTCTTCACGCTATAGATGTGGTTCAAATCAATAACATACGCCAGACTTCCGGAAACAACCAAAACACAGGGTCTGTTCACTTCACTTTGGCCATTGTTATCTGTATGGGAATGAGATAACCATTCGTACAGGATGAGTGTAGTAATGAAGTCCATGAATCTTGGCGATTGGTTGAGCCACCTGAAACCCAAAAACCAATATTCTGGATACAAACAAGCAATCAACAATTCCTCTGTTGTACATTAAGTCTAACATGAACGTGCCAATGTGTTGCTCGCGATGGTGGTTTTTTCAAAGCAGATAGATTTTAATGTAGACCAAATCCTATTCCCAACAGGTTGAGACATATTTAAAACAGTTCTTTTTATTTGGCCCTTAACATGCCGCAATTCTAAGAAAGGACTCTAGTTCTACTGGTTGCAAGTCTTTATGTCCGACTTGCCTGTTGAAGGCAAGTGGGAAGATTGAAGAGTTAGTTGATATTTCACCTCATTGTCTACGCTTTGAAATCTGCTTTTTCTCGAATATAAGCCTCATCCAAATATGAGCCTCTCGCCCCAGTTTTTTGGGTGTTCTGCAGCGTTTTTCCGCAGTTTCAGATTCGGGAACATTTTTAGATTTGGTTAGCATTCTGATTCGAATTAAAAATCCTGTATTCGCATACCCTTACTGATGAGTAAAAACTTAAAGCAATTTCTCCAACTGAGTAATTCCAGTCACAGAAAACTTGCCATTTCAATTATACATATTTTTATTTTGTAAATTTAAAATTTCCACTTGGGCCTCTACTAACCATGTTATTGTGATTTCAGACAACAAATGCAGATGCTCCGAGAATCGGGCAAGTGTCAGGCTGTGACGGACATAGTGCCATTGATCCAAGTGCGCGATGTTATGAACTTCATGCCGCAGATGAAGTACATGTTCAACAACAGTAAAGCCAGTGTCGACCCCAGCCCTCCAGCCAAGCGCTCTCGAACTAGCTAGGAGTGGCCTATGGTGCCCCCTTGGGAAGAATGGCACCAGCAACATTATTACTAGTCAACGGCCCATTACAAGAATCGTGGGAAGCAAGACATTCCCCAACACGCGTAACGCATCGTAGTTGATCAAACCGGCAGTTTTCAATCGATCAGTGGTGTGCTGATACTTTCATTCAAGTACAATAGATAAGAACGTCATATGCATCACTTTCCCTAGCTGGACAATGTTGTTGACGGTATGACACTTGTTGATACAGACTTGACAATGATGACTGATAATTAACTCATTTCCTCACTTATTTAAACTTGTTAATAATAAAGATACTGAAAAATGAAAATAGCTGTATGATTTTTCGTACATCTATTTTGTTGCAATGCGATTGTTCTCACACCACTATTAATTGTAATTATTACCTACATATTAATTTAAATAAATGTTGTACAAACTGTTGAAATTGTAAAGGCTCATATGTAAAGAGAGAACTACCTAAATACAATCTGTACCTACAGACCGTGTCACACGGAATTGTCCGCTAAGAAATTTTGAATTTCTTAGGAATGGTTGGAGGCTATCAGTTCCACTCAATTAGGTACACGGACGACTTGCGATATAGGCCATGTGGCCTCGCCTATATGGGCTATATTGCGATTTGGCCAAATGAGGGGCCCCGTCTGGCGGACAGCTCCGTGTGACACGGACTGTAGAGTGCAGAGGAATGAATATGCAAAACTGGGCTTCTTTTCTTGGAGTGATGCATTTTAAGTTTCCAAAAGTCTACTATGAAGTCTGATAAACCTGAATGGTTTGAGCTTGTTTCGTCCAAGTCTATTATTGTCAACCTAAAACATATTACTACATCAATGATTTGAGCCTTTTTATGTAAATTCTATTCCCAACCTCTCTTGGTCCAGGTTGTATATGAAATACACTGAACAAATGTTAGAGGAAAATTAATTATTTTAATTTGTTCAAAATAGACCAATTCAGATGTTATCTGGTGACTGATTTCTAAAAAATTGTACATGCAATTAAATTGTCCATGTATCTGTTGTATTGTAACTCGAAGAGATCTATGGATAACAACTGCATGTGAATTTTGTAGAAACCAAAGATACCCATATTATAATTTCTGAATTAGTCTCTCAATTATTGTTGTTAAAAATCATAATTATATTGTCATATTTAAAAAAAAAAAATGCAAATCAACAACACATTATACCTGTTTAGGTAACAAAACAAGTAATTTACTCATCAAATCTTGATATATGGTGACAAAATTCATTCAATTATTAAGGCATATAACATAGGAGGCACCTCTTTAAGGACATTTCTGTATACATATTCATTTTCAGTGAGCTTGTTACTTTCTTCTGATGAATATATTTTTCTGCTTCCTTCACAAACACAAAATCTGAAGAGGTTTTTATAGTTATAGTAGTATTACATACTATGCTGCCAAGAAGTAAATCTGCTGTGCTATTGTTTAAGTTTTATTAGATAACGATAATTTTGCTATAAATGCCGCAAGGAGAATAACGGGGGCACGGTTCTTGTATGTTTTGTGCCACGTTAACTATTGAAACTTGCACAATTGCACCGCAAGGCCAGATTATATAAATTCATAGAAGTGTTACCTTTAATTTTATGTTCATAATTTTGTTCAAGTTATGAGAATCCTGGTGTGGCAACTTACCAGTGAATTGGAATTTCTTTTATTTGTAATGATTTGTCACTTGTTCTCAGGCTAGAATTCAGCCATGTAATTCACATCATCTTTCAATGTTTATTTAGGGCCGGTAAATTACCAAAGTTAATCTGAGCCGGATTAACTAAATATTGGACTAAATTGGCGGCACAGCCAATCAGATACTGAAAATTATTGAAACAGTTGAACTTAATCCAAAAGTTAGTTAATCCAGCAAATGTAACTTTGGTAATACCAGGCCTTAGCAATCTTTAACTTATTATTGTTCAAAATATAAACTAACGCCTGGGCAACTTTACGCTTTCATAATTAATACAATATTATTTATTTTATTATATTTCTATTTTCTGGCCTTACCTTTCAAACTATAATATCTAGAATAAACCGAATGTTTGGTTTTTAAGTTACCAACTAACTTGACCATTATTATCACATACATCTATGATCATACAATGTATACGACCTTCAGCAGCTTTCTGTCAATTAGAAATTAAGTTGCACAATCATTTGTAAAGTCAAAATTAAAAATAAGAAAATACCGTACACGATTTTGTTGGTTTTAACTTGATTCCGTCGTATTGTAGTTACGAAATGTGGCTAACTCTATACCCACAATAAAATGGTGTATCTCTTTTAGTTCTGTTGCAGTACCTAGTTAAGAATTTGTATTTCTTATAATATCAGTTTTTTGCAAATACATGTAGAACAAACTGTTAAGTTTATTATTTTAACAGTGAAAGCCAATTACGAATTATTCAATTCAACATTAGGTAAATTTAGAAGCGTTGACTTCTGAATATGATTTTGGCAACTAAAGTGCTATGCGAGTTAGGTACTGTACTACCTTATTTAGGTACCTAATTGGTCTTATGTTTAATAAAATTTATTTATTTTTGTAACATATTTATTCTGTAAATGTATAACATAATAGGTTCCAGACTGTTGACGCAAGTGTGATTTTGCAAATCAACTATGTAAATTAAAAGCTGTACTATCTACTATTAGAGATTGAACATTTGAATTTAAATGGTGTGGTTGAATAATTTCCCTTTCCCTTATAATTTTTATCATTCTAAAAAAGAACTAAAAACTAAGTGGTGAGGCAGTTCGAAAAATGATTTTGTCATAAATGATGAAATATATTTTAATTCCGAATCCCACTCAAGGAAAATCTCATAAGGTAAAGCCATATTTCATAATAAATAATGTAATATTTGCCGAACTTAACTTGAACATTTTCTTTTGGACCAACTAAATCATTTAAAATAAATCATCAAGAAAAAATTCTGCAAAGAAATATTTTTAAACTTTTCGCTTTTTTGGCAAGATTTAAAAATAAAAAACAAAGGTAGGGCATAAAAACAAAATAAAGCAAGATTTTAAAAGTTCAAAATTTAACAACGGAAAAACTTTTTGACCAACTCAATAAGCGCTTGGAAAACTTGGAATTTCCCAAATGGATCTAAGTATATGTTGGGCAAGATATTAATTGAAAATACATTTTATTCAGAAATTTTCATTAAAAGTAGAAAACATTGCCTATCTATATATGGTCTTCCTCACATTTTGAAAAAGTGACTTCAAGAAGCTATTGTATTGTTTCATGTAATATTTACGAAATATTCACTTTGTATACGTATTACGTTTACGTGCCTATCATGGGAGGTACCATTTAACAAATCCTTTGTAGTGCAAAAGAACACATTGAGAGGGGGTGGGGGGTTAAAGGCATGTGTTGGGGGTCTGCCCCCCATGTACTACATAATATTGCCAATGTCATATGAAAGTTACATTTTTCAATCTCCCATGCCATGGCAGCCGAAAACTTATTTATATACTTTTATTATACAGACAGGGATGCAGTGGGACCAGGGCGGCGCCCGGACCCTTTTTTGATGGCAGTGCGGCGCCCTGGCTTCTATTTGCCATCTTTTCAAAATCCATTAAATCCATCCATGATTGTACATTCTTTAAAATTGTAAATACATTGCATCGTAACGTTTGTTAATAAATTCTAGATTTTTTAAATCTGTTTAATACTCGGTCACAAATGCAAAAAATCATCACTGTTAATTTTTCGAAAAATTTCCGCCGGGGCAAACAATGTGGTGGGGATGGGGGTGGGGTGGGGGGGGGGGATCTTGCTCCCAAATCCCCCGCGGGTCGTGGATGCTATGGATTATTTTCGTTTTCGACACCCTGTCACTTACACTGTAGGTAGTACCTATCATTACTGTAATTACATAATTCCAAAAGTGTGCAACGCCAAATAGAGGAAAAGGACTTCCGGCCTTCTACCTTCGGATACAGAAATTAATATATGTGCGTATGGAAAGTGCTGCAAAACTCGAGGCGTTCATAAGCGAGCATTTTGTCGTGCATTGAAAGTTTTGTTATAAATGTCAATCACTTCTAAAAAAATTTTCCCAATTTTTTTCAAAATTACAAAAGTGATTGTATTTATTATCTTCCCGTAGATCAGTACAGTATACAGATATGGGCATCGTCAGAGTTATTTACAAAAATATATACACATGAAAATATTTACATGAACATATTTACAGATCAGTTTTTGAGAAGTATAACAACAAAATATAAAATTAGAATAATAGTTATTAACATAAGGTGGTGATAATTGTAAATAAATCAGATTAAGACAAGTCTATTCTATTACTAGATTCTTCTATATTCTACTAGATTCTTCTGCTAGATTCTACTAGATTCTTCTGCTGTAAAGCAAAATTACATTCAATTCGGTATGAACAGGTCTTTCATTTTCTTTATTGAACCATAGCGATTTAAAAAAAAATTGTGGTCTGCAACAGTGATACAGTCTATTTTAGTGATACCTCGTGACAATTATAAAATAGGAAATTGGCCACGCCAATCTAACTGCACCCAAAGCTGTGAGAACGTTTTTCCTCATTATAAAAGTAATTATACAACTAACGTGACCATTTTTCTCTCAAAAATGTTCCTTTTTAAATTTTTTGCTGATATCCTATTGCTGTTGCAATGAGATTTAAATAAGTTCCGCAATTGTCACTCGACAGACTTGCATGTGGTATCATTGTCTTCGTTATGAACAGGCGAAGAAAACAACAAAGCATAATTTTCAATAACCTTATTTATTATCTGGCCACAGTCCCCAATAAATGATTACTTAATCGAAGAAAAATCCGGGAAGTAAAGATTTTGTTTGTAGAACGATTGTAATAAAAATACATACAAAAGTAAAAAATAGGTTTTGTTGCTTTCTTCGCCTATTCATAACGAAGACAATGAGACCATGGACTTTTAACCCCTATGAGACCCCGTGCAACTATGTAGAGTGATAATGGCGGGATTTATTTAAAGCCATTGAAACAGCAATAATATATCGGCAAAAAAAATTAAATGGTAAATTTTTGAGGGGCAAATGGTCACGTTAGTTGTAACTTCTATATAATCACTTTTAAAATGGGAAAAATCCTTCACACAACCTTTGGTGCAGCTTAGTTTGGCCAATTTCCTATTTTTTATATTTATGGTCACGCCACGCACTAGAATACTCTTAACGTCGCACTGTTCTACAACTAGGCTATAATGTTGCCTATCATGATTCAGATTGGGAGGATCATAAATAATGGATAAATGGATAATGGATTGGTGTAGATGGAAGGTGGAATGAGGACACATGGCATATTTATACAGGCACAGACTTGAATATCAATTGCCAATTGGTACAGGGAACTTTCTCAGAAAGGTACCCGACTCCGACAAGGACGATATGGGCAGCGAACACTGAGACTAATTCTTGCACAGGCTCGTAGGAACTACTTTCATCATGGCGGGAGGGGAAGGGGGGGGGGGGGGGGGATCACGACACTCGGAGGCAGTGGCGTGCACTCAATGGAAGCAAGGGAAGCATTGCTTCCCCTTCCTTTTCCATTCCAACAATATTAAAATATAATAATTATATGTATAATAATTTAATCTTTTTACAAAAATATTCATCACTTAATACTACTTATAGAATTCTTATTACGAACACAAATGTCACCACTTTCGCTCTGATTTCAAAGTAAACGCGGTTTCTAAGACAGGAGGTGGGCAAGGCGCGTGCGCACGCATACACTTGCCTCGGCTCGGCAGTCGGCCGGCTCCAAGGGATTCACATTTCGAATTGGGCATCGGGGAAAAGAATTATGGATAAAGCCAATTGGGATTTATACAAGGTAACTATTGAAAATGAAATGATAAATACTAACTGGGATAGCGACAAGGATATTATGAAGTGGTATGAAAATATAACATTAAACATGAATAAAGCCGCGGAAGTCAGTATCCCGACAATCAGACACGAACCAAATCCGTATAAAAGAAAAAAAAAAAAAGTCATATCCTCCTACCCCTTGGTGGGACGAGGAATGTTCATTGATGATAGCCCGGCGGAGACTGTGTTTGACTAACAGAAAAAACTTGAATATGGATAATTTCATTAAATTTAAACAATCACAAGCGGCAGCTAAATTTATATTAAAAGAGAAAAAGAAAGCCAGTTGGCGTTCTTTTTGTTCAAAGATAAATAGAGAAACTCAGAGCAGTACGGTGTGGAACATGATCAGAAGATTTAGAGGCGCATTTAACCCTCGTCCACACAGAGCTCTAGGAGATTCATTATGGGTTGAAGATTTTACAAGACGTTTAGCCCCAGACATGGCCTTACATAACCCTTCTTTTGATGCTTTGAGTCCTTCCCATGATAGGACTGGATTGATATCCCAAGATATTCTTGATGCCAATATTTCTATCTGGGAACTTGAAATTATTATTAAAAACCTCAAGGACACTTCACCTGGTCTTGATAAAATCACGTATTCTATGATTAAACATATGGGCAAAGAGAGTAAAAACATACTAGTTCGATTCTTTAATGAAGTATATGACCAAGGGATTACTCCCACTCCACTGTTACAACACAAGTTAGTGCCTATACTTAAACCCGGTAAAGCCGAGGGGATTGCCAGTTCATATAGACCCATAGCCTTGATCCCCTGTATTAGTAAAATATTTGAAAGGATTATCAAAAGAAGAATGGATTGGTATTGCGAAAAAGAAAAATTATTTCATAACACTCAATTTGGATTTAGAAAGGGCAGATCAACTTTGGATTACCTAACTATTTTGAACACTGACATTCAGTTGTCCTATTCGAGAGGTCACTTCTTGGCTGCAGTGGCTTTAGATATAAAAGGAGCATATGACTCAGTAGTCATTCCTATTCTTGTAAAACAACTTTTGAAATTGGGATTTTCCAATAAATTATGTAAATGGTTACTTTTTTACTTATCCAATAGATGGGTAACTACTCACTATCAGGGGGTGGAATAAGGCCCTAGATCAGTTTGCATTGGATTGCCACAGGGGTCTGCCCTTAGCCCCCTATTGTATTCTTTGTACACATCTGATATAGGAAGAAATATTAGACACAACAGAATTCTTCAATATGCTGATGATATTACCTTTTATTGTTCGGATGATAACCTTAATACCTGTATCGAGAACTTGGAAGCAGGATTAGCGGATCTTAACTTGCAACTGAGAGATCTTGGACTCCAGTTAGCTCCGGAAAAAACTAATTATATTATATTTACTAAAAGGAAAATACCTATTAATAGTTTTATTAACTTAAATGGACATCGAATTTTAGCCAAACCTAACATCAAAATCTTAGGAGTAGTGCTTGACTCTAAGTCTACATGGGTCCCTAATATCATTAAAATTAGGGATCAGTGTAGACTTTTACTCAATATTCCTAGGGCGCTCTGTAGAACTTGGTGGGGAGGGGATCCCCTTACACTCATTAACCTATATAAGACCTTAATCAGATCAAAGCTGGAATATGGTTCTCAATTATATGATTCGGCCGCTAGATCAAATCTTATTAAATTAGATAGAATACAATATCATGCCTTACGAATATCGTTAGGATGTATGAATTCTACTCCTACGCGTGCCATGGAGGTGGAAGCTTCACTCCCTCCTTTGGCTACCAGAAGAGCCTGGCTAGGATGTAAATATTTTCTAAAAATTTTATCTAATAGTGCGCACCCTCTTAATGCCAAACTAAAATTATTAAATAAGATACATTTTTCTCGACATTCCAAAATTAATTTGAACAATTATAGTTTCAGGAAAATCTTTGATAAATACCAATATTTAGAAAACAAAATAGTCAGAATTAGAGAATCCTCAATTATCAGAAACAAACTTAGAATAAACAATGATATATGGGATATTGCCTGTATAAATACCAATATGAAAGCTATTCTAGAATCTGGTAAGGGAGCGCAAATCAACTTCAGGGAATATATTAAAAATGAATGGTCGAATTTTGCCTGCTTTTACACGGATGGTTCCAAAAATGTAGATCTAAAATTTACAGGAGCTGGAGTTTGGGTACCAGCCATAAATATATTTCAAAATTGGAGACTTCCTTCTGATGCCTCAATTTTTACAGCTGAAGCGTTTGCTATTATACAAGCATTGGAGATTCGCCGGAATCTTCGAGTCCCTCCTAAGTATTCTTTAATCATATCAGATTCTATGAGTGTTTTGTTGTCTATCAATAATTTTTATTGTGGAACCAACAATCACCCATTTATTAATAAAATTATAGATCTAATAGAAGATATTCAGGATCAAAATTTTATAGTGAGATTCCTATGGATTCCTAGTCACATAGGAGTAGAAGGAAACGAAAAAGCAGATCTTTCGGCTAAAAATGCAATTAGTAAGGAAGTAATTGAGATAGGGCTTCCACAACAAGACTTTCTACCTAATTTAAAAAATCAACTTTTAGAGGAATGGAGAGAAGATTGGAAAATTTATACTAAAACTCACATTTCACAATATAATCAAATAAATCCAGATATCAGTAATATTCCTTGGTTCAAGGGTGAGAGAATACCCAGAAACCAAATAACTACATTAATTAGGATGCGTACTGGGCACTGCTCAGCCAGATATCACTTAAACAGGGTAAAAATTGTAGATGATCCATTATGTGACCTATGCAGGACGGGGGAGTTGCAGTCCCTTGAACACATCCTTCTCGAATGTCCGGCTCTAACCTATCAGATAAATACATTATTCATTAAAAAACTATATCAAATCAAAGAAATTAATAAACCTTTCAATATATTAAACCTGTTGGCGACAGGACCAAAAAAGAAAATTGCAAATATCATTTGGGAATTTCTCAATGCATGTCAGATTAAGTTGTAAGCAATCAGAGTTATGATAATATTTATGTAATCAATAAGAAAAGATTGCAGGAAATAGGGTATTTTATTGTTATAGATTGTATGTAAATGTGCTCCAGGGATCCCAGGCTCGCGGGTAGCTACCTGTTCCGTTGTCTATTTCTTGTTGTTCATTAGGCCTTGTAGGCCGAGGCATCAGCTCCCAAAGTGTCCATGTGATTCCTTATTGGGTAGTGTATAGTTAGAGTCGCCGTGGACAAGGCTCAAGGAAAGTGGAGGAGTCTCAAGAAGAAAAGTGATTAGTAAAGATTGAAGTTTGAACTGGTTGTGTGCCCTCAAGAGGCGAAACCAAGAAGGAAGGAAATAGAAGAAGAAGAATAGACATTTCGAATTGCTTCCAATCCCTCGCTCTATATACGGGAGTTACGCATGCATTAGGTGATTTGCCTACAATCAAATATGTTAATCTGCAGCCACCTGAAAGTATTGTCAATAATAAAAACTTATTTTGCCATGATAATAACATTATTTGCCGGTCTAAACACAAAGCATTTCTGTGTAAAATGCGTCTATTTCTGCAGGCGTATTCTAGCCAAGGGAAGCAAATCGGAGAGTTGCATCCACAGTCCGAACGCAGCCGAACTACTCCCGAGTTGACACGATTGGAACGAACATGTGATCGGTCGGTGACAGTGCTCAAGAGCGGTTGAATGTCTAAACTTGTAATATCTACAAAATATTGCAGTTTCGGATTCTCAGTTCAGTTAACGCATTTCTACAAAGTTTTTGTATATCTGTATTTGCCCTCGTATTTGCCTTCAAAAAACTAATGATTAAAATATAAAAAATTAGTCTGAAAATCCTCCTTTGACCATTTCTTAAATTCAAGTAATCTTCCAAAAAGGTACTTTCAAAATCGTTTTTAACCATCTAAAATTAGTCAAATTTTAAAAAATTCCCTGCGGGGCTAAGCTGGGGGGCAAGCCCCCCAGACCCCCCCTCCGGGTCTGGGCAAATTTCTTTCCTGGCAACTTGCTTCCCTCACTTCAAATGTCACGGCACGCCACTGCTCGGAGGGGTGTCTGGTGGGGTCGGATCCCAAGTTTTTTAGAATTTAAGCAATTTAAAAAAAATGTGATTCTGGGATACTAAACTGATAAAATTACAACAAACATGCGAATTCATACGTAAATGTGCTGCTCTATAATAGACGTTGGAAATATACGACGAAACTGGTAGAAGACGTTATTGTCAAGGAGCAGGGAATATTTAACATTTGAATTTCTTTGAATAATTTTGACAAATATTTCAAAACAACCATAAATGTCCGTAATATGTCAGTAACTCTTAAAGTTCTCGACAGAGGAAAAGTCTTACCTAAATTGCAGCGCAAGACAGAAAATAGAGACGTGTCAAAAGTATGAGGACTCCATTTTTGAAGCACTTTCAAATTTCCAAACTCTTCCAAATTTAAATTCCCCCTTATACTTCTTGACATCTTCCAACAATAAAAATTACTACTTTCAATGCAATTAAATTCAAATTACCTTTATTTTGCGCGCCCTGCGAGGCTACACCTGAGGGGCTTCACCCCCCAGCCCCCTCTTCCGAATGTCGCAATTTCCCCCCCCCCCCTCCCCCCCATGATAAAAGTAGTTCCAACGCGCTTGGAATGAGCCTACCTGAGCAATATTGTTTTTTTTAAAGCATGCGCCCCGCAAACAAAAGCAAATTCATATTATTAGCCCGCAAGTCAAAAAGGTCGAATACCATGTGATCTAAGGGAACCTTAAAATTATGATCGATACAAATATATTTAATAAGAATAAAAATATATCATCATTATCATATGTAAAATAGACGTATGACTAATTGATAGAAGGTAATTTATGTTTATTAAATGCGATTTAAATATATTATGAAGAACACAACAATAGCAATTGTGCAATTTATATACATAATATGAGGACTAATTAATTAGCTTATTAATAAAGTGAGTGAAGCTATGGCATAATAGTGATGTTATAAATTATAGACTAACAAGGTTTGTTTTGATTGCAAAACTCTTAAAAAGTTAAAACTATGTAGTTTCAGTGATTTTAGAGAATCGGGATTTTGTTGTAAGAAGTAGGGGCGACATAAGAGTGGCGGTCTCTCCTTTTGCTGAGTTTGGAGTGGAGATAGGTGGGCATTCATTCCTGATTGAAGAAGAAGAATGTTATGAGTTGTGGAGAGCAAGTGAGCAGCAATTCTTTCACTCAGTCATCCTCAGCCACTTGTTAGAAACCTCACTCATTGCCAGAAGAAAAGTATTAGATAGTAACTACCCTTGGTAAATACCTAGGCAGGTATCTACTTAGATTCCAAAGTAGGTGGAATCCAACATATTCAAATCATCCCAAACATGTCTCGTTGAAAATAACATAATCAATTATAAACCGTCGAAAAGCATCGTTTTTGTTCTATTGTTCCAATACGTATAATATTAGTTTGTTTAGTGTCATCACTTATCAGTGTTGAAACCAGTGATACCTGAGGGGGGCCAGTGCCCTCCCGGGGAAAATATTCTTGTAGCTCACATTGGCAGTGAATTTCTATATCTGAATCAGATGTGAATACCCTCACAGCGTTTCATATTCTCCAAAACATTTTTCAAACCCTACAGCTAAATGTGATTGAGTGAAAATCGCTCAAAACTGTTACAAAATTGTTCCCTTTTTTAGTGGATTTAACTCATTTTTGAGTGATTTTCTCTCAATCAAATTTAGCGTGTACATTTTTTCCTACATTTTTGTTCTGCACTGTCAATCTTGTCATTTTATTTTGTAGATTTCTTCTACAAAAGAGATTTATTTAGATTTATTTTGTAATTTGTATGGGGACTACGAAAAAAAGGTCAACTACGTAGGTTAGGTATATCGATTCATTTTGAATTCTGACATTTAAAAAAACAGACGCGTGAATTTAAACACGCAACAGAACGACTTCTAGAGATTTAACAGCTGGTGTTGATTGGCTATTTGCAACTTACAAGACTATGTTGCAAACACAATTCCTAATTGAATGATAGGTAAATTATCACCAATTGAAGCAGCGAAAGCGTTGCATGCCAGTGCGTTTTGATATATCAAATGATGGATATGGTTCACGTGAATTAAATTTTGTTGATGCCTGAGATTTCCGATATACTTACACACCTATTTATTTTATTGGGAGCGTAGAGACATAGACCTGCCACATTACCAACAAATGTATGTTTAAAAAATTTATGATTGGAAACTTGAGAGAGAAAATTTTGATTACCTACGTTCAGGGCCGGCGCGAGGGGCGGGCGAGGCGGGCGACCGCCCGGGGCGCCAGGTCCAGGGGGGGCGCTTGCGTATTATAGCATATTATGCATATTATGCATATATATGCATAGCATATAGCATATTATGTACTAAATTTTTCATAAATCACGGTCAAAATATAAGAAAATATCACGAAAACAAGTGCTTATAAAAGTTAAAATTTCTTTAATAAAGGTCCAGGGGGCGCTTACAACCCTAGACTTGTCATTTACAAAATTTATAAAATTTCACGTTCAAAATAAAAGACAATTTCATGAAAACAAATGCTTATAGGTACTTCCAAAATATATAATTTGTTTAATGAAGATCCAGGGGGGGGGGGGCGCTAAATATCACGAAAACAAGTTCAAACTTCAGACAAAATTAAAATTCTTTTTTGAAATATCGTGCTTTTCTCCCAACAATATCTGGTGAAGTTAGCATCAAAATTGCACCAAAATGATTAGCCTTGATGTAAAATTTTCTCGGGGGCTTTGCCCCCGAACCCCCTTTTCCTCCTTGTGTTTTTATAAATAAGCTTGTAATTATTGTCCGTCTTAAATGTATTCCAGGACACATGATTTGGTTAGGTTTGTAAGCATTCATTCAATCACAGAAAGTACTTATTTTCCAGTCTCAAATACCAAAAATATTGAGAAAATCACAAGGTTGCATAAGATATGTCAAAAGTGTAAAAATGTATTAAATCCAATACAACCTGCCTGGTGCAACCAGGCGCATAGGAATGGGGAGATGGTGGAGCTTATCCTCCCCCCCCCCCCCCACTCGATCAGACTGCCTGCCCATTCACCATACAAAATTAAGTTTAGCATCCAGAATCATTTATAAATAATTGCTTAAATTTTAAAAAATCTCACTGCGGAACAACAAGGGCAATTGGAGGGTATTTTGCTTCAGTACGTACATTTTTTAGCCCTATAATCACTTTTAAATTGTTAAATTCTAAAAAAACGCCCTGCGGGGCTATTACCTTTCGTAATTTTCATTATTGATTCCCGGTGCCCAAGCATGCACCAAAATGCACCAATTCCTATTTTGAAATTCAAAATTTTCCCGGGGCTGTTCGTCCCGGACCCGAATGAGATTGTGCGGTGTTGAAAATGTTATATTGGGGGGGGGGGGGGGGGGCGCATACATAAGTCTTGCCCGGGGCGCCATTTTCCCTTGCGCCGGCCCTGCCTACGTTGATCTTCTGGTAATCAAAAATACATACATTTCATTTCATTCACGTAAGATTTTCCGCTATGAATTCGTACCTCAAACTGATGTATCTTGGCGTTGGAACCAATTAAACCAATTAAAGTATCAATGACAAAAAATTTGATTTTTTGTAAAATGTTGCAAGACAAATGGAAGTGCAGACAAAACTGCAAAAAAATGCAGGCAAAAGTGCAGACAAAAACTCAACAAACAGACAGACAGACAGACAGACAGACAGACAGACAGACAGACAGAGAAACAAACAAACAAACAGGCAAAAATACACAGAGAAAGAGCCATATTAGAGTACAGGGGTGAGGTGACCGATCGCTACTGTAAGTCTTTATTAAAAATGAAGGGCTTATCAACAGTTGTGCATGCCAGCTAAGAAGAATGCTTTGACTTATGTAAAGCTGTGCTCTAACTCTTGCATCTTTGACTGATAAATAGAGAGAGCATCTTCTATATTTTATACCATGAAGTTTACAACGTGTGGTTTGACGAAACTGTTCGTATTATTTTTATTTTTACAAAACCAACGAACCTCTTAAGTCTATTGTCATGATACTAAAAAACAACGTGACATTTCTTTCAGAAATCTGTTACTTTATTTATAACACCTCCATAATTTAACCCCTCTACAATATTGCTTTGTTTCAAAACTTTTTGATAAGCTCAAACCAAAATATGTGTGTTGATAAATAAACGAATGTTTGTCCTCTGTACAGTAAATCATGCGTCTTATTTACAGGTCTTGATCGACATAAACTGTCTTCTCTGCACACAATGATGCGATAGTATTAATAACAACCACAGCGCCGTACAACGCCGTATACCTTTAGAGCGTCATCGTCATTGTAGCTCGTACCATCGTGGAGGCAGGTTGGACATAGCAGGACACTCGCACTACATCGTTCACGTGAGTTTTAATTCTTATTCTAATCAATAGTTAGTTTAGTAGTTTGTCTGTACAGCTGTGTACAATTACCACCTACAGGCGTGATCTAGCTACGCAATTGCGCATGTTACTGTAAACAGATTATCTATCCTTTTTCAATCATTTCCATAGGTATCGAATCAATGGGAGCCAAGTTTGTTTACAATCAAAATTAAGGTGCCATGACAGACGTAAACAAAGGACGGTTCATTACACTGAAATTGTGTTATCTAGGTATTGAATAAAAATAACTTCTATTTCCAATAAATACGTCTTAAATAATAAGCTCAAATCACAAACACAAGCCAGATCAACATGAAGTTTCAGAGCGTCCATAAATATTTTCACAAACAGTCGAAATCATGTCAAAAGTAGCAAAATAAAATATTCCACCCGTTTTGATAAAACAATTCAAACTCTTGAAACGTATAGCATAACTTGTCATAATACTACACTTAATATGAAACATGATACCTACGTGATGTTATGTTATTGCTATACAACCAACAACAGGTCGAATATTATTTGCGCTAGCTGCTTTCAGTTGGTCATCCAATGACAAATCTCCCATTGTTGGATCGTAACTCGATGATGGGATATTTTCAATTCTTTAAACGTTCTGTTCTTGTCAAGAGCTCTGACTATGTTATTGTGCTACATAATCTAATTGAGGCTGACGATCTGGCCATGACACGTGGTTAGGGGCTGATCGGTGACCAAGAATGCCCCACGGGCTATTTTAATTACTTGTCTATTTATAGCATTTTTCTCGTCATTCGTCATGTGTACGTCATTACTCTGCACGAATTATTGGAATTTTTCCGTTTGAATGTAGTATAGGTACAAAGCATGATGTTATGACCGTGGTACAAAAGTCACATTCGTATTGGAAGAATAATTTTGTCCCGATTACATACGTAAAGTTGTCTTGTGTCTCAACAAAGTACCATGTCCTTCGGTTCCCAAATTTTCATATTGTGATCGTTTCGTTATGAGCCAAATTGAGTTACGAAAGAAGTTAGATTAGAATTTGGAATAGTGTTGAAGAAACAGCATTGCTGCACTGACTTTTATATTTAAGATTAAAAAAGAATTAATGCCAGTATACTTGGACATGGACCATACTTCACCAAGGGGGGAAGGACATGATCATGATACTTGAAATCTTTATAATCTTTTATGTAAAAAATTTAAATCTAATCTAGTTAGGAATAGTGTAGATGTGGGGCAAATTAGATATTTCAATAAGTTACATGAGAAGATTTGAAAAACTGTAAAGAAAGATAAAAAAGAATATGAAAAAAAAATAGGAAATGTACTGCAGATTTCAAAACAAAGGGGTGTCGGCTCCTGCAGAAATTCACGATCACACATTTTGTGAAAATGAATAGTATGGCAAAAGCATGCTTTGCAATACCTACGATAAGAACAATAGAAACACACAAGCACAATAATCACTAAACAATCTTATGCACAATAGTGTGCATATGATTGGTTTTTAGAAAATACGCTGTACACATCATTTTTCTCGGAATCTAAATGTTAGTTCGTGACTTTCTGCAGAAATATGTAATCGTATCTTGGTTTTCAGCTTGATTATGGGAAACAATCTGAACTGAACGTGGTCAAACGTCAAACTCATTCGGTACCTAATTATTTACGAGATGTTGCAATTATAAATATCTACACCTGATCAGGTAAATGAAGAAATAACGCATACAGAATCCTCGTTCATCCCCCATAATTATCTTCTATTTGGTGGGAAAAAAGATCACACACATAAGGCGAATTTTCCATAGTTTTGAATTTTGATCAGGTTTTTAGCTGTGCGGACATCTCGTCTAAATTACCTACCATTACATTCTAATAAAACCACAAAACTATGCGTTTCGGGTCGAGTTGCCAAAATGAGCAATTTCCGTAGATGAATACACTTCATTGTATTCATTGTAAAGGTTACATGGCAGATCAGCAGGGAACCGCTGAGCTTCTCAGTCGATTCCCACATTGCTGAATGTCGCCTTTTTGTACTTAAAGATGCAAATAAAGATAATTGAAATTGAAAAAATTGTTATGACAACTTCTTACTTTTCATCTGGTCACGATAAAAACTGAACGATAGCTGAGTGGACGCATATTTGTGTCACGACCTCTGTGACCTCTGTCCAGCTAATGTTGTTGCCGGAATAGATTGGTGGAGAGGATCGTTTTGGCAATCAAAATATGACTATATAAAATATTCTACAAGATCGCGGATACACTTTATCGCACCATCACTTGACCATTTGTCATCAGTGAAAAGTATCGCACCGCTCGTATTGAAAAAGTTCGAATTGTAAACATCAGTTTTTAAGGGACAAAAAATTATCAGAAAAGACTGACGTGTGTGTTTGTAAACCTTTTTAATCGTCATGTGTGAGAACTCTTTAAGAGACTCTTATTATTCCTTTACGCGCAATTTGAATAAACAATTTGAACAGCACTTGAATTTCGCGATGTTGTTTATTTTCCAGATTTTCCCTCGAATTTCATATATACCGCCCGGCACACATTTGGGAAATTTCGGGCGAGGCATAGAATGGTAGAAACTGAACCGGGCATAAACGATCAACTTAGTAAGTTTTACACTGAATATTCCGCACGTTTGTAGAAGAAATATTTTGATCAAGAGGTAATTACTTTTCGGTCAACAGATGGAGATCTAAAGGAAGTGGCAACAGGGGACTCCTCAGGTGTCGAATTGAAGAGTAAGTTTGCTGTTGTTGTATTTCAAGGTCAGCTGGCCCTGGAGGCCAAGTCTTGAAACTTACGCTTTCAGGACGCAAACGCTCTCGGACGTCATAAAGTCCCATTTACTGTAAGAGTGATCGACATTGAAACATAAAGTCAAGCCACTTATTTGATTGTCATCCAGCAATCTATTCGAAACAATTTATTAACATTTAATATTACATATATTATACAGTCATTAAAACAATATTAAAACCTATTAAAACAGTTGACAGTAGATTTCAATGTCATCATTCTTACAGTAAATGGGACTTTATGACGTCCGATAGCGTTTGCGTCTTGAAAGCGTAAGTTTCAAGACTTGGCCTCCTGGGCTGATTGTTACCGTGATTGTTAAATGTTAATTAAATCTTTTGTTCTTGCAATGGATAGGTGTGACACCAAAGAGGAAGAGCATCAAATTGGTTGATGCAGAGAAGGGAACAGAAAAGCCAGATAAAGCTGACTTTGAGACTGCTATAGAACTTGCAGGTAAGGGTTTCTCGTTTCAATATGATTTTTTTTTCTTTTGAAGACAATGCTTTGCCTGAAACTTAAGTTTTTGATTCTTCTTGGTCAAGGGGCATTTTATTTTTTCAGCCTTTTAACGTTGTTGTCTGATCCGATACAATTTGAAAATCTTCGAATCTCAATATCTATTTGAATTCTTAATTACCACTCTCAATATTTCGCCAAAAAAAGATTTCAACGTTCAACGGATCGATCTAAAATTTTGCAATTACAAATGTCTAGTTTTTGAACGACTGATGAACGTCAAATTTTGCATGGTTGCATGCAATATTGCATGGACCAACATTTTAGGTGTTTTTGTCAATTTTCACACAACTTGCCAAGAAATTCAAGAGTTATTGTCATTTAATGCTTGGTTTGAAATATGTATACAATTAATTCAAGTCAATTTCATATATTTTATATTTTAGATCCAATGCCATATTTTGTTAGATTATCTTCAAATGGGTTCCCAAGGTTTTGCAAGGTCTGTATAGAATATCAAATTTCGCACGCATTACGGGAAGGCTCGCTGAACACACGGAGCGTTTTTTCATGACCAGTCGCGCGGTTTTTCGCCCTCACGCGCGTCCCGTGTCGTGTGTTCGCATAATCATAAATGACTCAATGCTACTTATCTGCTCGGCGTCTCGTCGGCGTGCGAATGCTTAGGAGCAGGCCGAGATTTAGAGGCGCCAAATTTCCAAACTATACTTGTGTTGAAAACTTCTTTGCATAATTTAAAAATTTTAGGAGAAACCTTCAAAAATTTTAAAAAATCTCAAAAGCATAAAGAATAACAAAAATAAAGTAAAGAGAATAAGTATTTTTTTAAAATTCAAACTGAAGAAAGTATTCTCTAGCATTCTAAATTGTATTGTATTAATAAAATTGTATCAACTAATCTAGAAATCCTTTTTTCCGGGTCTGTACGCCCTGGACCCACTAAAACTGGGTTCCCCCAGGCCCTGACATTGGCCGTGAAAATATTTCGAAAATAGGGGTCGGAGATTGATTCAATAATAAGTCAAGTTGTCATTGTTATCAGTAGAATGCTGATGCAAACTGCAAAGTACTAATGTCAGTGAAGTTTTTCTGAAATGTTAAGCAAAAATAATATGATAATTAGATATTTAGTACTGAATACAGTAGGATGCAAGCTTACTACTCTAAATATCATGAACATGGGCATCTGCAGGACTTCTGCCATTGAGGGGGGCAAGAAGTTAAAGTTCAATGGGGGGAGGGGGGTCTAGAGTGGAGGCCACCCAGCATATGCGGGTCTGGAGCGCACAGCCCCGGAATATTTTGGGTACATTCTCAATTCTACGCATTTTGGTGAGTTTTGGAATGAATCAAGATTACGCTCTGTTAGATGGAACATAAAGCCTCATGTTTTCTGCTTATAGGTATCAGCAATATTATTCAAAAATTTTAAAATCTAGAACCAGTCAGAATAAAAAATTAGTCGGAAAATTAAAATCAGTAAGAAATTAGTTTAAAAGCATTAAAGATGAGGCGAAGTAAATTAACTTTCCTCGAATTGGGCAAAAAAAACAAAGACTTCATGTTTCTGGCGCGTATTCCTTTCTTTTTTATGGTATTTTTGGAAATCAAGGGGGCAAGCGCACCCCCCCCCCCCCCTCCCCCTTGCGGACGCCTATGAAAATGTACATATTACTATAATCTCAGTGGAAAATATGTTACCTCCTATAATATCAGTAAAAAGGAGGTAATATTACTTAGTTATCAGGATGGCATTGCAATGGGATTCAACCAGGGACCCGAACCGGAACCGGAACCTAGAACCGGTATGGACCTTTATAATTTTGGAACCAGAACCGGAACCGTTATACTTTTTTCCCCAAGAACCGGAACCGGAACCTTTATAATCAATTAGGTTCTTAAAGGTTCTTAATGGTTCTTTAAGGTTCCTTCTTTTAATAAAAGAAACATGTACGATTTAATTTTTTATCACTTGGATATTAATATTATGATATTTTCAAAGAATATTATTCGCAAAGTTGAAAAAAGTTTTATTTTTTTGATAAAATCACTATTAGTATTTTTTGTAGACTTTTTTTAATTCTTGAAAATCCTTCATTTTCAAATGATGCTCGAGTTTTCAATTTTTGAATCTGACTACTGCGATAAGAACTGCATTGCTGACAATTATGAAGCTCTGGCAAAATGAATGTCTTCTGAATCTGAGATTTAGTCTGCGCACCATCATGTGACTTCTGTACGCAAATTACAGACACTACACCAGTGCTTCATTCAAAGTACAAAATCCAAATCCAATAATTCCATTAAACTTGACATAATACTGAAGTGTTATAATCTAGTTTGATTTAAAATTTGAGAACCGGAACCCGGAACCTTTATGCAGGAACCGGAACCGAACCTTTAAGATTATTTGTTTAAGAACCGGAACCGGAACCCGAACCTTTATAAAGTAAAATTGTGGAACCGGAACCTTTATTAATAAAGGTTCGGGTCCCTGGATAAAAAAAAATGTTTTTGTAAAAAAATTTCATTGGTATGAAAATCGAGTTGAAATTATCAATTTCAATTAGAACTGCTAATAGTCAACAGAACCAGGGACTGGAACCCAAATGAATAACGGTTCCAGTACCAGTTCCAAGCTATTAAAAATAACGGTTCCTGGAAAAAGTAAAATAACGGTTCCGATTCCAGTTCCATGAGGGTTCTAATCGGTTCTATCAAATTCAGAAAATACATATATATATTTTTTTTAAATCGACTTTTAGGAACTTACATGCTCAGAAATGTCTAACATTAATTTGACTCGGTGATCATTTATTTGAAAAACTGTAAATGACAGTAAAATATTTCAGATTTAGAAACAAAATGAAGTAAAAATTCGATTAAATGAATTATTTAAAGAACCCTTATGGAACCGTTATGGAACCCAAAAAATATTTAAAATTATAAGGGTTCCGGTTCCACCTAAAAAATTAATATGGGTTCCGATTCCGGTTCCTATAAATATAACGGTTCTTTTCGGTTCCAGTCCCTGAACAGAACCATATTTTTGTGATTATCTCAACCTCCCCACTTGGAAGACCAAGGCACGTGATGTGGACTAACATAATTTCCAACACGACTTGCTTCAGGTTACGGCAAGTTTCACTACATCCTGCTCGCAGTATGTGGTCTCGTAAGCACGAGCGAGGAGATGGACGTCATCTCGATGTCGTTCATCCTGCCGTCTGCGCAGTGCGATTTGCACCTCAACACACAGACCAAGGGATGGCTCAATTCCATCATCTTCATCGGAATGATGGCTGGAGCTTACGTCTGGGGTTCCGTGGCCGATTCCCTCGGCAGGAAGAAAGTTCTCATAGCCATATCGATCATGAACGCTCTTTGTATAGTTGCTTCCAGTTTTAGTCAAACTTACGAGCTTTTCATGCTGTTTCGCTTTCTCAATGGAGCTGCGTAAGTTCAATTTAATGAAATAATTAAGTACCCATATTAGGGTCTTAACAATATGTAGTGTGTGCTTGGAGTGCTTCAAGGCTTCTAAAATCGCAAAGTGACTAAAGATTAATTCATTGGCAGTTTTAAATTTTACGAACACCCTTTTGAAATTGAATCAATAAAATAAATGTATTTTATCCAGCTTTTCTACTGTTTGAATTTTGAATAATTTAGTATTCAATTTGGGCATTTATCTATGTATTTGGTTTCTCTGAAAAGTATAATTTTGATTGCAGATTGGGAGGAAGTGGTCCTGTTATCTGGTCCTATTTTGCTGAATTTCAACCAAAATCCAAGCGTGGGTCAATGCTGAGCTTCATGGCAGCCTTCTGGACACTCGGCAACTTATTTGTTGCTTGCTTAGCCTGGCTGATTATTCCGACTAGCATTGGTTATCATTCGCCAACGTTTCTATACAACTCGTGGAGAATATTCCTCCTGATCTGCTCCGTGCCAAGTTTCATTGTTGCCGGATTCCTGTTTCTTTTACCAGAAAGTCCCAAGTTTTTAATCATGAAGGGGAGACATGATGAAGCACTGGAGGTTTTCAAACATATTTACCACACAAATACTGGACTGGAGATGGACAATTATCCGGTAACTACTTTACTGACTATTGATTACAATGATTGGATGTTTAGTTCAGCGGTCTTTTAATCCTAACAATTTCTTTTTCCTTCAAGGTAAAAGAACTGCACATCGATTACATTGACCAAGATAGGTGCAAAATGAATGGAAAGGGACAACTGGTAGAAATATCAAAGTTTGGGAATATGATTGCAGATATATATTCCAACAGCAAACAGTTATTCAAGTCTCCAATTTTAAAGTTTACAATAATTTCCATTACCATAAATTTCACTTTCCACATAGGGTAAGTTTTACAAACACGTGTTCAATTATTATTTAAGGCCCTCTTCTTTTTTTTAACCCTGCCTTTGATTCTAGATATTATGGCTTAATGATGTGGTTCCCCGAACTATTTCATCGTTTCGACGAGTTCAACCGACATAACCCTGGCCAAGAAGCGTCAGTCTGCGAAGTGACAAGTTTTGTCGTCACCCACGGCTCGCATTCGCACGCAGATTTATGCAGTGACAAAATAGAGAGTGAAGTATTTCAAGATTCACTCATCACAGTTGCTTCTGCAATACCCAGTAATATACTAGCCGTCTTGGGTATGGATTTACTTGGAAGAAAATTCTTTCTTGGTAAGTATCTATATAAAAATATGCCATATAGTATTTTTTATTATTTCTTAAATTTTTTTCCGTTTCAGTTTTCAGTACATTTACATCTGGCCTCTGTGCCATCGGAATGTACTTTGTATATAATTCGCAACATAATCTCATCGTGTCAGCAGTATTCAGTAGTGTAATAAGTTGTGGAAATGCTGCCCTCGACTGTCTCATAACCGAGATATTTCCAACTAACCTCAGGTAATCTCCTCTTCATAATTAATGACTTGTGATCTTTGAAGAATGAGTTAATTTCTAATTAATTTTCAGAGCAACTGGAGTTGCCATTTCAATGGTTGCAGCTCGCCTTGGAGGCATAATAGGAAATATCGTCATCGCCACTTTACTCGATTTGTATTGCCCAGCACCCACTTTCATTGTGGCAGCACTTTTGATTGGTAACTTAAATTGCATTCAAATTGAGTCAACATTCCTGATGGTAGCCAAATAATGAAACTAAAATGTTTGATTCTTTTTAGGTGGTGGATTACTGTGCCTATTCCTGCCAAATACAACAAGAGAACCACTTTCTTGACATCTTCTATCCACGGTGAAAGTACCACTCGATTTAAACTTCCTGCAGAGTAACCTACACATACTCTCAACATCATCTTCGGACATGTCCAACTACAATAGTGCGACGAATGTTTTAATGTTGTAAGATATTACAAATGTTTTAATTTAATTGATGCAGTTTTCATCGATGATACCTACTGGCAGTAAATTTTTTTAGCTAAGATTATGATGATTGATGATTCATGCCCTATTACATTCCTAGTAAATTATTCTGAAATAAAGTAGGCACATGTATTATGCAAGAATTAATTACTGGCTAATGGAGTGCAATTAATTATCTTAACCTTTCCTTCTAAAATTGATCCAATCCACACAATTAATGTTGCAAGTTCTAGGCACAGCATCTATGCAAGTTTTAATGCTCTTAACAAGGCCTGGCCCATGGCCATTCATGACTTCCTTTGATGAGGCCCGCTAGCTTTGTCCATCTTTTATACGAATCTAGTTTTCATAAAAATACCAGAATTGCTTGTTCAGGTATCTCATAGGTGCACTCGGCCAAACAAAACTTGAACGTTGACCAAATTTGAATGACTGCTGGTCATGTCCCATAACCAATCAAAGCTTGTTATTATCATTGAAATGTGAGGTCACCTACTAGAGTGAGACAATGAGACTGACTTCTGATGGTGCGATCTAACATTTATCAGCCTATTAGATTTATTGAACGTTCAAGTTTTGTTTGGCCAAGTGTACATACTTTTGGAATTCCTTAATACTGGACCTAATGTGTCTCACAATTCCACCAAAACAAATCTTTGGTAGAATTTGAAGTCCTTAAATTTATTCAAAGACGTTTTAACAACCCTGCCTGCTTATAAGTTCATGTCAGACCTTCCCCACAAAATGTAGAATTTAAAAGTACGATCAATATCAGTGCAAAAACAAGTAAAAACTCACCTAATAAACCGAGAAATAACAGAACCAAGGGGTTGGGCCCGGGCCCACATCAAGACTGTTGACCAAACTCCCCTTCTAAAAAAGGCCCCGAAAAATCGTATTTTTCCCCCGCTATTACGTAAATTCTCAATGAGGCCCTTAAGCCAAAATGTTGCCCAGGCCCAACGTCTATACAATACTCTCTTCTAAAGGTTGAGCCGATCGAGGGATTTCAGTACTCGGAAGTATTCGGCTTTGTCCTACTCCGTGACGTCATGGAGTAGGGACATTTCTATCTAAATCACATGCCAGCGCATACAGACTATCAAGCAGTTGCCAGCTGTGTTGACGTCACGAAGTGGGAAAAGCCGAATACTTCCGAGTACTGAAATCCCTCGCTCGGCTCAACCTTTAGAAGAGAGTATTGTATAGACGTTGGCCCAGGCCTACCCTAAACTTGCAATTCCAATAAAAGTTTTACTGTGTAGTGCTTAAGTGCACATGGTACTGAATTTGAATGAAACATGTAGGTAGGTAGGTCTAGTTGTTTGCCTATATAAAAAATATGTATGTTTGTAGACTAGCTACTACTTTCTCAAGTAAAATAAACCAACATGTCAAAAGAGAATAGTAAAAGAACATGGAATAAAAGGCACACAATTTGTATTACAGTTCAACAGCTGTTCCTAAATTAAGTTGATGTTGTTTTTAAGTGTGCCCCAATGATTTGACCGAGTCAGAAAAGTTTCGATCTGGACATTTCATGATATTGTTGTAGGTTGCAGCTTAGTCTGAATGATGGAGTAACCGATTGATTTTAATAATTTTTATTGATGGTCTGTAGATGTACATAAACCGTAAACATGGGCAATCACCTTATTTCTAGTCCCTCATCATCTTCTCCTTCTGACGGGCCAACTTCTTCTTGGACACTTTCTTCTTGGCTGGCTCTTCTTCGGAAGCCTTCGCTACCACCTCTTCCTTCTCCGTCAGGACGACCTCAATGTGGCACGGTGAGCTCATGTAAGGGTTGATGCGACCGTGAGCCCTGGAAAAAAGCAAATAATTGAGATCATGTCATTTGCACCTAAATTATCTTGGGGTTTTATCTTAATAGTGAAAGAAGTGCTTGTTTCAATTCAAAGACAATATGTAGCATCTTTGATGTTTTTGGGGTAAGCAGAGGGTGAGCAGGAGACAATTTTGGGTGGTGGGAGCGTGTCCACCTTCGCCCACCCCTGGCGCCACCCCTGTCCACAAGTGGATTACGAAGATAAAAAAGACAACCTGTACCTCGGAGGTAGAAGGGCAGAAGTCCATAGCAATGATTCTTGGTTAGATTAGATTAGTTTGGTTTAAAGGCGCGTCAACGACGAGGTTAAATTGCGCACATTAATTGTTATATTTAACTTTGTTGATCATAATTGGAGGGCATGGGGAGGGGGTTGACCTAACGGGCCCGATCCGGGGGAGTCCGGCACTGGTGGGAAGGCCAGGCCGGAATGGGGACGGACCGGGGGGTGTGAGGATTCGGGCCGGCTGAACCCGATTTCAGGGGGATCACCATCTCGAGGGGGGAGGCCGGCCCGAGGGGACCGCAAATTCAAGGGAGGGCATGGTTAGGCCGACCGTGGCTGCTCTTGTCTGGGCCTCACCACTGATCTGTCCGGCATGGGTAACCCTTACACATGAGCATATGCTCGCCGGCGTAGCTGCAATGGATCATTGGCCAACACAAACCCCACCACCGCGATAAGGTGACAGCCGTCGGTTGGAATGATTCTTGAGCTGTACCTAGTATTTCTGAATCCATCCAATCATATTTGTAATGGTGACATGAGTCATTGTGTAGAAGACTACAATATAATGTATTCATTAATGTCAGTCAAATGGCATTTAAGTGAGCTTAATTGCTTGCAGATGCAGCATTCCAAAAGTATGCAACGCAAATTCGAGAAAATGATCTTCCACCAGTTCCAGCTCCGAGATGCAGATATAATGTAGGTACCGAACGCAAACAATTATTTAGGAATGCAGATTCAAAATTATACATCCGATTGGATTCAATTCAACAATTCTATTCCAACAATTAAGACCGGACAGAAAAATGTAAAGATAATTTATTTCATTTTCGTCAAAAACTCTTAAAATGTTGGTCCCAAACTCAATACATAAGTTACCTACACGAAAAATTTGAAGTTGATCGGTTAGGTTTCAGTTTCAGCAGTGCGATTGTATCTAGTGGAGCGGTCGCTCCACGCCAGCCAAGTCGTACGGCGCGCGCACACTCTCATATTAAGGCTGGAGCAAACCCACTTTTACTGTAAGCATCAAAGTGGCATTTTCGGCCTACTGGATCTTAAAATTGGAAAATCTCACATTGTTGCGAAATATCTAAATTTCGAGCTATGGCCCACCCCACCACATATACCAAATTTGGGAACAATAGGTTACACCCTTTGCGCGCTAGAGGGCCGTGAAAACAGTGTTTTAGGGCGGTTTTCATAATAATCTCAGTAGTAGTAGTAGGGTGGAGCTAAAATATGGTAAACAGGCCACAGCCTAAACGGCTTAACCGATTGATTTGAAATTTTTACCACATATGCACTTTTGGCGTCTGAGGTGCCTTTTGCTATAACTGGTTTTATGCCGCCATTTTGAAACCGGAAGTGACGTCATATCTCGTCAACGGTTGGCCCGATCGGAACGAAATTTGCGCCAAACGATTCAGACGGTCATCTATATGCATTATAAGTAGCAAAAGGCTAAACATTATGTTAAAGAAACCGGAAATGACGTAATGAAATTTGAAATACATTTATTGGCTTTTTGGCAACAAAGGTTGATCCGATTTTTTTGATATTTATGTAACGTATGTACTTTTGACGTCTCATGTGACTTGTTATAAATCAACCGGAAGCCGCCATTTTGAAACCGGAAGTGACATCATATCTCAATAACGGCTAAATAGATTTCAACGAAACCAGCGCAAAACAATTTAGACGGTCAACTTTATGTATTATCATCAATAATATTTGCAGTTTCCCATACCTAAACCGGAAATGACATCACACATTTTAATAATCTCACAAATTTACATGTTGATGCAATAAATATACTATTTCAGACAGCTTATAATAAAATGTAATCATGTTTCAAATATACTTCAAGGGGTCAGAGATTTCAGCCGCCATTTTTAAACCGGAAGTAACGTCATATCTCAAAAACTGGTAGACAAATCGGTATGAAACTAGCGCCAAACGATTCGGATGGCCATCTCTATGGAATATGAACAGTACAAATAGAATTTTCCTATTTATGAGACCGGAAATGACGTCATTCAAATTTAAAAAATTATTATAATCCCCTCCTATATAATAAATACGTATTCAGAAAGCCTAAAATGATACACATCATTTATAGATATACATTCTATGTGGCAGTGCAGTAAGTTCAGCAGCCATTTTGAAAACCGAAGTGTTTCCATATCTCGGAACTGGGTTGACTGATTGGAATGAAACCTTTGCTATTCTTCGTGAAAGATCATTTAAAGCAATTATTTAGGACCATACGCTGCTATTCATTAGTGGTAACGAAATTGTAAAGGGTGATGATTTTTTAAAAGAATTTAGTAATTGTTCATTTCATATGTGTCACAAGTTGTTAGAATAAACTAAAAAAAGGAGTGATATCCCCATAAAAAACACTTCGTGTAAAAATACCAGCCAAGTCTCTTCAACAAAAAAAAAATATGAAATCTAAAAATTCTGCACTGAAAAGTAATGATATCAAAAAATTTGCCAAGTCAAAACTTTATTTGAAAATCAAAAAATACTTGGCGCATCGTTTTTTTTAGGGCATTATAGGTATACTATGTATATGTATATTTCATGTATAATTTATAATTGGCCTATACTTCCAAGCTATTTTAGTACACGATGCGCCAAGTATTTTTTGATTTTCAAATAAAGTTTTGACTTGGCAAATTTTTTGATATCATTACTTTTCAGTGCAGAATTTTTAGATTTCATATTTTTTTTTTTGTTGAAGAGACTTGGCTGGTATTTTTACACGAAGTGTTTTTTATGGGGATAACTTCTTAGCCGAGATAATGGATCGTTATCTTTACCAATTGATGAAAGTAATTTAGCCTATCAGAAGGTAAGGCAATTCAAAGTGCGTAAAGTCGACTTCCTGAGATAAATAATGTGATAATATTTCATATCCTCGTAGCTTTTGCACTATTCAAATGATTAACAATGATATTAATAGTTTACTTTCATCAATTGGTATAGATAACGATCCATTATCTCGGCTAAGAAAGTTATACAATCGCCCTGCAGGTCCTTGTTCAAAAACTATTGTGCGTGACGGCTCTTATGACATTAGTGGGTGTGCAAAATTTTAGATCAATCAGTTGAACAAGTTGACCTGGGCATGCAATTCCATCCAAATTAAAATTTTATAAAGAAAAAACTTGCCTACATTATAATTTTTTGTGTGCATTAGCTCGTTATATTATTATGTTCAGTTTTCACTGAGAAAATGAGCTACCTACCTCGGTAGTAGTACTTTGTTGTCTATCAATAATGTGCACTTCACAACCTAATCCCACTTTTGATAGCACTCAAAAGTCTGTTTGTTTACCCTGCCAATTGCCAAAACCTGCCGCAAATTGCCATAAAATAAACTACACCTCATCAGGAAGTTGTGTAGAAAGTGGTAGGTTTTGCAGGGTAAACGAACAGGCCTAAAATGTTAGTATTGCTACACTTGTATTGCCAACCTTGAAATTTTTCCACTAGCTTGATTTTAAAATCAGGCTGATAAATCAGCCCAAGCATTTTTTATCAGACCGAACAAATATCAAATTTTATGACAATTGACAACAATTGGTTATGCTACTAATGAACTAGAAGTCTAGAGAACCATAAAAATCATGATTCTAAATTTTTCCCGTTTACGAAATTTTTTCTCATTCAAGGAATTTTTTAAGCCGGGCCACCGGGGGGCGGCTGATGTTATTTCTTATGGCACTATGAGCTAATCCAACCTAAAGGCACTTCATGAATAATGGCCCTGCTGGCAGAAACGCATTCTGCAATAGCAAATTCCCATTGCTGGCAGATCGCGACCACTCGACTGTTACACAGTTCCGTTTGCCGGTCACCAGTTTCCAGTACTTTCTCCACCAAAATCGTGTATAGCAATTCAATTCTGCATTGATTTATAGAACTACTGCCTGCAACATGTGGGTGGAGTTAGTGGTGAAAAGTGGAGGTAAACAAACCGGTTATCAGAGATAAATAAAGAGAGATAAGTAGGACAAGTGAATATCTACCTGTAAGTCCTCCTCCTGAGGCATGGGGCACGGTTGACCTGGACGTGCGTGATGACAAGCCGATCAACATCTAATCCTTTGTAGTCGGCATTAGATTCAGCATTCTTTAAGAGTTGAAGCAGGAATTCCGCAGATTTCTTGGGCCAACGACCTTGCGTTGTCTTCCACTGCTTAGCTTGTGCACACCGACCAACGCCACCATTGAAGCGACGGAAAGGAACACACTCTTTCTTGTCGCAGACATTCTTCAAAAAACGAACAGCTCTGCGGAGGTTCATCCGCTTGAGTGTCATTGCAGATTCTCGTGTATTCTGAAACACAAACACTTGGTCAATTCTTGAAAGACTAACAAGGAAAATCAATCGGTTGTCACTGTGACAAGAGGGTCATTGCATGGTACAACATCTGCAGTTTGTTTATTGACATCAGCTTACCTTGAAGTGGACACGAAGATTGGAGCCTCGAGCCTTACAAGATTTCGTTGCATTATCTGGCTCATGTGAATACCGCCCCATTTTAACTGAAAACAGACACAATATGTAAAATACTAACTACCCTTCACAGCAAAGAAAACGGTTTTAAAAAGCACTAGGTACCTAGGTATGTGGTTAGGAAGGTTAGAATTTTGAAATGTTGCTCCAAGAAATTCACAGGGATGACATTACAAGCTTCGCAATTTTTACCATACAATAATAATGAAAATAATGGTAAAACACGCCAAAGATTACGGATGATTACAGATTAAATAAATTACCTGAATCTACTCAACACCGTGTGGTTTGAGCAATGGCTACCGGAAAGAACGAACGTCACAAACTTCGATTATCGATGGTGGATAAAGTCGACTTTTGGAGGCATAATCGATATTGGAAAGTCGACTGTCGAAATAAGCCAGCAGCAAGTGGTAAAGGGGGAGTGGTTACTTTTCACCGTAATTATTGTGTATTTTAATGATTATCAACATATTCATCTTTTAAAATAATCTCAGCTTCCTATGTAATATACTGATTGTCATATCTGCTGCATTTAAAAAGCAGTTTAGTAAAGGCCGCCTCTGCTGCCACGGGGTCCCGTGACAGCAGCTGATGCACTGCGTTCACGGTAGCGTGACTGTAGTGTATCGCTCGACCTAAACACTACTGCCACGGGGGGCCCCCCGTGACAGCAGCTGATGCACTGGGTTTTAATCTTACTCTACCACCGGGATCAATTGAGCCGGCACATCCTATAACTCCAGTGGGCCAAACATCTGCACCAGCTAACACAGAACCAACAGATCAAGAGTAAGTATTCTATCGTCTATAGGATTAGATTCTAAGGTGCAGTGCACACAAAGATAAAGATCATAACACAGATAATACACATTAGATTACCTGAAAGCAACAGTAGATATACGCAAGGTTCTAAAGCTCTGTATAACTTACTAGCTGTGAACTGTTTTCGTTACTTTCAGTAAAAAGGCTAACATATCCACATCGACATGTGTCAACAGAAAGCATCAACTGGTTGGCAAAACCAGCATGGAGGTTCTTCAAGAACAACTCGAAGAAATGGAAATGAATGATAATCAACGTAAAAGAATGGAGTTCTTCCTCTGTCAGAAGGAGAAAATTGGAGAATTGTCCGACGATGATTTTGAAAAATTAGGAGAACTTGGGGCGGGAAACGGTGGAGTTGTTATGAAAGTTCGGCATTTGTCTAGTGGCCTGATCATGGCTAGAAAGGTTACTAATTTACTTATATCTACCTTTCGACGTACCTATATTTCCCTGAATGGTGTTTTAATATTATTATTATGTTTCTAGTTGATTCATCTTGAAGTAAAACCTGCCATCAAAAAACAAATCATACGAGAACTCAAAGTTCTTCATGATTGCAACTTCACGCACATAGTTGGATTCTATGGAGCATTCTACAGCGATGGAGAGATCAGTATCTGTATGGAATATATGGATGGCGGATCATTGGACCTCATCTTAAAAAAGTGCGGCAGGATTCCAGAGTCGATACTTGGAACAATCACGGCGGCCGTACTTAAAGGGCTTAGCTATTTAAGAGACAAACATGCAATAATGCATCGAGATGTTAAACCGAGCAACATTCTCGTAAATAGTGGAGGAGAAATAAAAATATGTGATTTCGGTGTCTCTGGTCAGCTGATTGATTCAATGGCAAACTCATTTGTTGGAACTCGGAGCTACATGTCTGTAAGTTTGAAAACTATCCAGATAATAATAGTAATAATAGAACCATTTTTTATTGCGAAGAAGCATGCTGATAAGTTCCCTACCTATATAGTGTCATTTTACTTTTCATCTACAGGTGGTTTCACTTTCTCTAGACAAGTAGAGCAGACTTAAAGTTTGATTTCATAAATAAACAAATTTAACAAAAATCTGTAGTTTAGGAATGTTAGCCAAGAGGTGCTCAAATTAGTTTGGTTTATTCCGACCCAATTCTTGGAACCAAGAGAAGGAAATTATAAATTTAATTAAAAATTACATTTCTATAAAATAAATTTGAAATGAAAAGTTAAAAAAAATCAATAAAGTTTATATTTGGTTTTTAGAGAGTACCTAGTAATTAGATAAAAGCAATGTTATGTGTGACTTTGTGTGACGGTGTGTGTAAGGTATGTAGTACTAATATTTGTTCCCTCTCCTGTACAGCCTGAGCGACTTCAAGGAACCCGTTATTCCGTACAGAGTGACATCTGGTCATTAGGACTGTCACTAGTCGAAATGGCAATAGGAATGTATCCAATTCCTCCACCAGACGCTAAAACACTGGCGGCAATATTCGGACCACGACGCTTAGAAGATCCAGAAATGAGCTGTTATATTCCGCACTCGCCTGTACATAGCAATTACGTCCAAGGATCAAGCGGCCCTAGACCTATGGCCATATTCGAATTGCTGGATTACATCGTAAATGAGCCGCCTCCAAAACTTCCGGCTGGAATATTCTCGGCTAGTTTCAAGGATTTTGTCGATAGCTGTTTGAAGAAAACTCCTTCAGAAAGAGCAGACTTAAAAACTCTCATGGTTCGTACAATTGCAATTTTCTTATTTTTATAATAATAATGTAATTTATTGAGCACATAAAATTGATACACAATTGGTCTGTATTCAACAATCGAGTCGTTGATCTTCCATACATCCATCTCTTCAGCTGCTTCACCTCTTCACTGTTTACCTACTTCTTCTTAAATTAATCGTAATAATCATTATAGTTGTGCTTCAATATCAGTGTTCAGTGGTAATATTGGAAGAATATCCAAGCATATGCTTTTTAACTGAGGGAAAACCACTGAAAAAACATTCACAGCTGGATGTGATCTTGATCTTGTCTTCCAATGTCATTACTACGCGAATTGCGAGTCAATTCTTAAGCGTCTTGAATTCTATTCAATGCTTACTCAATTTCAACAGCCTCTTAAATGTCACATTAAACTTTGGATCACAGGAACATGGTTCTTTTTTATTAGTAGGTACCTAAAGAAAAAGTGAAAACTCTTTTTCAGTCGTCAATTGCTTAGCTATCAATTTTTTCTCCTCTTTATAATTCAACTTATGTATGTTCTGCACTCGTTTAGAATCACGAATGGGTACGCAAAGCTGAGCTGGAGAATGTCGATATCGCTGGCTGGGTGTGTAAAACGATGGACCTCATGCCGACGACTCCGACTAGAATAGCTCCGTGCACCTGACTGGCGCAGTTATGAGCCGACACCTCGGTGATGGCTTCAGAGGCACAACCTATTACAACTGTTGGTTAAGCTCTTTAGATTTCAAATGTCAACGAATTGTAGTATCGTATTTTTTTGTAATGTATTCAGTAATTCTTTAAGAAGTGTTATTACTGTCCAGGCGAGTAGGAACTACTTTCATCATGGGGGGGATTGCGACACCTGGAAGGGGGGTCTGGGGGGCGTAGCCCCCCAGTTTTAGCCCTGCAGGGCGTTTTTTAGAATTTAAACCTGTTAAAAGTGATTCTGGGGCTTTAAAATGCCCAAACTAAAGCAAAAAAACCCTCCAATTGTTGCCCCGTAGGGCATTTTTTCGAATATAAACATTTTAATTTTGATTCTGGGATGCTAAACTAAACTGCTCAAATTACAACAAATAACTCTGCATATTCGCCCCGCAGGGTGATTTTTTTAGAATTTAAACAATTTTTACGTGATTTTTAGACACTTAACTTAATTTTGTATGGTGAATGGGGGGGTCAGCCTGGTCGAGTGGGGGGGGGGGGATAATCCCCCCCCCCCCCCCCCCCCCCCCCCTCCTACGCACCTGTTACTGTCTCATGTAATATTGTATATTATCTCAAATAGAAAAGGAAGATGTTGGAGTATTAAACATAAAGATTAACAGAAAAGTTTTGCAGGTTTCTAAAAAGTTTTGATGAAACAAGCTTTAACTGTCTTGGCTTTTTTAACTGTTTTTAATCTGGCTTGGCTCAGCGAAAAACTGCACAAAGCCTGCATTACGTTCTGTTTGTTTTCTTGATTGAGTTTGATCCTTCTCAGGCATAGTCAGTTGGGTTGGACACATAAGTAGATTAAGAGATATTTACAGAATTATATGAGATGGTGTCACTTAAAAATAGCCTCTCTTGCACAAGTTCTGTGTACGTGAAGAAGTTCCGAGGTATGTTTTGCTCTGATTTAAAGAGAAAACTTAAAAGTACCTACCTACTCTACTGACCTGTGAAAGAGCATCAATTTCCTATAATAACCCACCAATACTAGCTTTTTTTTACTCGAAGCTTTGTCATCTCATGTATCATGGACATGATGAGTGATGACACATGTCAATGTAGGTAATTTTTAATTTAAGAAGTAGTATGTGATTGGTTTGAATTTTCGAACGCACACAAATTTTAACATTTTGTTAAAATGTTGAAAATGAGTGAAAATGTTAATATCATAAATTATAATAGTTCCGTAAAATTCCAGCTGAATTTCAGGAATGCAAGGAGCTCACACTAGAGATGGGCGATCCAAAAGAAATAATCGATTATCGATTCGATTCAATTATCAAAGCATTCGATTCAATTAATCGATTAATCGCAACGAAATAATCGATTATCGATTCGATTATCTCTCAGTTGAAATAAGCAGTGAACACCAAATCCCTGTTCCCTGATTGGCTGGACATACTTGGTGGCGATTCAAATACAGTGTAGTGTTCATTTGTACTTGCTATTTACACTAACTGACTTTTATTCGAGTTAAATTTTGGGGATTATATTTACTTGTGTCACAATTGAAAACACTTTTACGTATCGTATTTAAAAATGTTTGAAAAATAAACAATAATATATCCAATAATCCACAATATTTCAGAATTGTGGTGTACAGTTTGCTTACACGACGCCATTTTGATAATCGGCTGTCAAGTAATCGATTCACCGATTAATCGCAATCTGAATAATTGAATCGATAATCGATTAATCGCAAGTCAAATAATCGATTATTTGCATAATCGATTATGAATCGCCCATCTCTAGCTCACACTAACAATTTACAACAGTTGGTTTTGATCATTTGATACAGTGGATATATATTTAATATTCAAAGGTTAAAGTGGGAAGTTGATCTTCTTTCACAATTGGGATTAACATTTCTTAACTCTGAATGTAACTACCCGAGTGTGAAACTCGTTGACACCAATTTGATCATTGACTGTTTGTTTGTAATGGAATGGAAGATACAAGTACAGCCAGTATGATAAAATGATATAAGTATAGTAGGTATAATAATATAAGTGATATAATATCTCTACCTAATCTAAATATCTTAAATATTATATATATAATAATCTTGCTTTTATTTATTATTTTGTTATTCCTTGCAGAATAATATGCCTACCGAATATGTCATTATTAATAGATACCTAGATATTCATTTTTATAATTATCAGTTACATAACTTGAAATGTATATACTAGTGAAACATTTGATCAATTATGATGTTCCATTTTTAAGTAAAATCTCGATTTCAATTCATTAGTCAGGTACTCATGAAATGAAAGATATTCTGTATTTAGATTTATAGAATATTATTATTACATCTGGTTGTCTATTGTAATTTAACTTTTGGTCAATCCATGATTTCAGAAGTTAAAAGAATATTTAAAATACAGAACTCAAATCTTTGGTCATAAGTAAGTACTTTGTGTATTTTATTTCTATGATAATAGGGAATATGCAAAAGATTTTTAATGCCGATAAATTTCAATATTTCAAAATAACTTCGTATTTGTTGGTAAATTACACTATTTTCACACTAAAAAGCGTAAATTTTCATTCATAAATACCAAATTAAAAACCAGTGTAAATTTTGGCGGGAAAACGCTATCACGGCAAGTGATGTCATATTTTATTGTAACCATGGCAACATCATTGTTGGTTGATATAAATGACATCACTGGCCGGGATGGCGTTTTCCCGCCAAAATATACACCGATTTTCAATTTCATATTTATGACTGAAAATTTACACTTTTTAGTTTAAAAATACGTATTGAGATTTACCAACAAATATGTTATTATTTTGAATTATAGTTTTTAATAAATTCATGCATATTCCCTATTATTGCCTTATATTCTCAAAAGTTTAATCATACAAATTCCTTCGATACATTGTAGAGATGGGTAAAATATATGGATAGGTATAGTACGGTACGGAATACAATAATATCAATTATTTCTTATTGAATATTGATACACTACAATGCAATATCGTGGTATCGATAATATCTAGATAAAGATAATCTACCAAAAATTTATCTAGATAAGATAACAGATAACTTTCCTAGAATTCATCTAGATAATAGATAAAATGAAAAATAATTAACTAGATCATTTATTTTTACCAAATACTACTGTTCCCTAATTATTTTTGAATCCTTAAATGGAACTCGAGTTTAAAAAAAATGAGGCCGTCAAAACAAGCCAACTAATGCAACTAAACGGAGATGCTTTTCCTTTTTCATATCGTCTGACATTTGAGGCTCGTTCATGTTCATACACACAAATGCATTTTGAATTGTAATTTTGACAATGTAAAACAATAACCATCAGACAATTGTACAATTGTAGGGTGACAATTGTATTGTTTTTTGAATTGTTTTTGATTTTTATCTAGATAATTGCCAATAGATAACAATATTTTATCTAGATAAAGATAGATAAGTCACAACACTGTCGATACAGCATGAATTGATGTATTGAGCATGAAATATCGTCTTCTTACTAGAAAATCGAGGTACTAGGTCTATTATTCAAGTATATTTATTATTTTTTGCCAATGTTGAATTTCATTTTCCTACCAAGTGAAATGAGATTCGGATTTTATACCGCCAAAATTTAAATAAGTCTTATTTAAATTTTGGCGGTATAAATTCCGAATCTCATTGGAGCATGAACATATCTTCGAGCTGACATCTTTGACTATGGAGTGCTCTGACTTCTCTCCCGCGCTTTTGAGCACACCACTTGTGTGATTGCTGTAGTAGACCATCAATAAGTGAAGTTATTTTTTTATGTTAGAATCTCCCTCAATATCTTTACCATTTCGGCTTTTGTACTGCCTGTAATTAGATATTTAATTTTCTTCGATTTCCGTACTAAAAGATGAAGCCACAAGAAGTAATATTAATTGGTAAGTCGAGTCATTTTACGATGGGCCTCCGCCTACCATTCCCTTCATGTCCTTTGTCCCCGAAAATTACTTGGTAGGATTTTTATGACAAAACACAAAATCTAACATTCACAGTTGGGATTACTGTGGAAATGTTAATTTTTAAGAATCGACTGAGGCGCTTCTCTGTCATCCACAACGTAACCACCTGTTGTAAACTTAGCTTTCCAGATCCAAGGCATCCTATGACAGGTCATATCAATTGACCAATTTACCTACTACTGTTTCGTCTAGTATGTT